>CM050401.1:2500000-3750000 GCA_027562975.1 Rhynchospora breviuscula
AGTTAAGGCCTTTTTTATCTTGCTTGCTCTAGTTATGTGGAAGAAAGTGAACAACAATATAGCATAAGAGACTTGCCTGTGGTAATTAAGTTTGATGTCTATCTGGTGTGTACCATCTTTTAATGCAGTAATGATGTCAGATACTTATATATTTTGTATGCTTGTATGTTTTCTTTAGGTGGTGCTGGAGCTATAATGGGTGATTTATGGGCTTTAAAGGGCCTTATTGAAGAAGGTAAGGTGTTATGCAGCTTTGTTGAGCTTTGAAACAAATATAACACAACTAGATTTTATACTATTGCATTTCATGCATGGTCCGCATATTGAACTGGCATTGAAGGTCCTTACAGTTTGTTACTGGCCAAGTTCGTTTGTTCTCATCTTATTCCTTTTCTTGGTTTGTTCTTACAACCACAATCCTTTTGTTGAAAATTTCGTTAAAATTTAGCTAGTACTGGAAGCATTGTTTGTAGTACTTTATAAGTTTTGGGCTGTGAAGTGGCACCAACAGAAAAATATGTAATTAAATTAAATATTAAAACTTGAAGAGAACGAGACGCCTGGCTGGACTCAACTTAGACTTCCAGGTCAATCACCATCTCCCAGGTGTGGCCATACTGTTACTTCTGGAGGTCATTATGTAAGTGTTTTATTTCATGATTTTATTATTATACAAGCAGCACTTTGTTGCAATGAATTTCTTATTTCTTGAATTCTTACCAATTGCCAAGTCATCTTCAGGAACAATGTGAAATGTGGAATTCTAGGCTAATTTTGAGATTAAAAGTTGCACTTGAACCTGGCCTTTAGATGTTTGTAGAGACTTGATGATTCTATTTATCTTTCTGTTTTTATTGTAGCTCTTACTATTTGGTGGGCATGGAACTGGTGGCTGGCTTAGTAGGTACGATGTATACTACAACGACTGTATAGTTTTGGACAGAGGTAATCCAGAAATAAACTGTTTCATTATTTCTCGGAAAAATATTGTGTATGCCAACAAAACCTTAAAAATATCATATAAACTAATGCAAAATAAATTATTTCTCATAGATACCCACAAAACATTGAAATATCTTCACCATGCCCTCTTCTCCTACTTTTCTGAAGACCCAATTTATCCTTGTCCTCATTCATGTTGAGAGGCCGTGGGAAGATGGGTGAATTATATTAGTTTTTTTAAGAAAATGGTGATCATCATATCTTTCTTTCTGCAATGTAAAAGTAATTTTATTTTCCCACTATAGAAAACTAACTGGATGCTGTTTCAGTATCTGTTCAGTGGAAACGAATGAACACAAGTAATGAACCACCGCCTCCACGTGCTTACCACTCTATGACTTGCATTGGTACGCGGTACCTCTTATTTGGTGGATTTGATGGGAAGACCACCTTTGGTGATTTTTGGTGGTTAGTTCCAGGAGGTACTCGTCTTTTATATTTTACATACGTTTTGTGGTTTATGGTTTACAGTGAACACATTCTTTTATTTTGGCTGTGGAGGAACATTTGCATCCAATAACTTAGTGTGCTATAGAAGTTGCAGTTTGCAAATTAATATTTCCTTTTTCTTTTTAGATGATCCTCTTGCAAAGAGACCAACAATAATTCCAAATATTCCTTCAGAAGTCATGGTGCCTTCTGGTGGGTCACAAGACACTGATGTGAAGGTACTGAAATTACCATTCAAATAAGCCCAAAATTGTCCTTTTGAAAGACAGCTTTGAAATTACCATTCAAATAAGCCCAAAACTGCTCAAGACTGAAATGACAGTTTTGAAATTTGAAAAAAGTAGTGACAAGTCGATTTATGTAGAAAGACAGGCTTGTTATCATCAACTAACGTGTTCATATGCATTTATTTATGAATCCAAGGAAAAGGAAGAGACAACTGGAGACTCCCTTATTTTAGAATTAGCTGATAAATTGGGCATTTCAATTTCTTCAAGAGCCGATGACATCATTATTGATGAAATGGAGGATAAAGACCTAAGTGAATTAGCAGCACGATTTACTGGGGAGAATTTACCAACTAGGGACCAAGCTGCTGGAATACAAGTAATTTGTAATTTTACTCTTCTTACATTGCTTTGTACAGGGTTAACGTGGTCATCTGTGTACAAAACTCAATATATTTTACAAGGTTGGTACGTATTTAGGTATGATTTAGGGTGAACCTGCCAGCATCCTCAATTTCTCTTTTGTATCCGTAGATGCAGTGATCAATTTCTTTATTCCTTCCAAATCCACCTTAATGTGACCCAGTCATAAGATAAAGAATTAGTTCCTTCTTATGTTCCCCTGGCACAACTTCCCATTGTACTAAAAGAAGGCAATTTCTTCTTGGGATGTAATGACTGCCCTACCCCTGATATTTCTTCTTGAAGTTTTTGTTTTTATATTTATTACTTTATTATGTTTTAAATAAGCTATCCGAAACATGAACAATAAAAATTTTACCTTTTTCTTTTTTGCATTAACAATTTCAACATCCAAATCCAACAATAAATTATGAGTGTTAAACTTGTTGTATATCAAGATTCAAATATTGATGTGAAAGATGGTATTATTTACCAAGGTAAGAAGTAGAGCATCAATGTTTTCTTTGCAAATAATTTGGGTGTTCAATTTTTCAAGTTCTTTATCTTTTACATAACAAATTGTATATTTTCCAATTTTATACAGGAATTCATTGCTTCTAATGTAGAGCATAATCAACAGATTCTATTTGTGTCTTGGAAATTGGATACTTCTGTAATTATTGATCCCAAAAATAGAAAAAAAAAAAAAGGCATGATGGTCCATCTAAATACTTGGTAGATTGTTTTCTGTTTTCATAGGTTTAATACAATATATATCGATGTTCATTGAAGGCATATCTTTTCTTGTATTTGTTATGTATAAGAGTACCATTTGTACTATACAAAGCCATTATTACGCATACTGTATAGGAGTTCCTCTTTTGCTGCCTCTTCTCTTCTATTGCTTTACAATTTTTTTAGTTATGGTGAATTTTAGGCAGTTAGAGATCACTGGAAGAACTGTAGTTCCAGTTATGTACAACTTCAGGAGGTGGGTCCTATGTTGCGTGATTATAAGCGCCTCATTGTTCAAGCTCATCTGTAAGTTATATTTCATTGTCAATGTTTTATCTTTTTAATTTTTGAAGTATTACATGAAGAACCTAGGCTATTGAGAAGTTACAAAATCCCAGCATTGTTGGAGAAGAAAAGAGACCCTGCTGTTAGCTTTTCTCTAAACACAGTAGTATTTCCTTTAGTAATGTGGTTAACATTGAAATGGTGAAGCTAATTATTTTAAATAAAGAATTTCATCCTATTGGTTAATATGATGCAGTGCTTTCTAGTAGTGGTTTGTTACGCACTACTGCTTGTCTCTAATGATCCTGGGGTTTGCTTGCAAACACTTGAAAGAGTACAGAATATTTTGGCAATGTTAATAATATAGGGAAGTTGTTATAGAGTTTCTCTGTTTCAATATTCCTGATTTGTAAATGTTAAACATGATATGATGAGCTGTATCTTTCTGCTTAGTTGAAAATTTTATCCTATTTTACTCACACACTTGTACAATTTATGCTCTGGAATTTGGCTGCAAGAACTTGACTAGTTTGATTCTACACATTTCAGAGTAAAATTGAATTCTGATGCCCATTCCACAGCACTGGTGCTCTCTGGCCAAGAAAATTACAGGTTTTTCCACTTGAAAAGTGCTTCTCAGGTAGCTCTCTCTCTCTCTCTCTCTCTCGATTTGGAGTCCAGTACCTAGCTGGTTAGAGTCAGATTATTAGTGTAGTGTGGACTTAACAGGGCAAGATACAATTTAGAAAAATAAAATGGCTGTGATTTTGTTATTGGTTTGGTTGTTTACTGGTTAATTTGTATGAATACACCACCACCCCAACCCCCACAAATTCACTGACAAACCCCAAGCCAACTGAAAGGAAAATAAAGGAACTATAAACTATTGATCAACATAGATTGAGTGAGAAGATAAGTATGAACATATCATTCTCAGGTCATGTTTATTTCCTTCTATATTTGTCTTGTTTGATTGCTTCGCTCTATTTTTTTTTTCCTGGTTTTTGTTACATGTCAGTTGCGTATGAATGACATCCCAAGTTTTCTGGAAGAATACAAGCAACTCTTATCTCCTGTTGACAAAAGGAGGCTGTTCAAGTGGGAATAGCAATATTTAAACAAAAAATAGCAGTTTTCGCTCTTCTTTTTTCGTTTTCCTCTGAATTCTGATGTACATGTTGGTTCCTATAGTTCCATTTGGTTTCAAATTGTTTCAGCCTCTTGTAGAAATTATTAGGCCACTAAAAGTTGTAGGCAATTATAAGGAATTTGATAATACCAAAAATTTCAATTATCCATCAGCGAATTATTTTAAATTAATTTTCAAGTTTAGTGATGTTATATGATTCATCTGTTTCATTAATTTGGGATTATGACTTTCGGAGGCAAAATAAATGTAAATATATTTCACACTTCTAATACATCAAAGGACCAAGGTCGTAGTATTTATAAATAATGTATAATTCACTTTATTAGTGCGTGGAAAATCGTACAGTTCGTCTGGACGAAATTTAAATGAAAAAAATAAACTCGCGGAATATAGCATAACCCATGAGTAAATTTGTGGTTTGAGAAAGATTAATTGAAATTTAGGGATTATTGCCTCTGTACACAAGAGACTCCTTTTTATATTAAACATCAATTATTTTTTTACAAATAAGATCCTAGACTTTTATAAATAACATAACACTATAAATAACATAATACTATGAATAAAACATACTACTAAATATAACTCAACAAAATTTTTTCGAAGTCCCTCAATTTCATCTATAATTCATTTTCTAGTCCCTAAACTTTGCTTTATCTCCGTCGGAGTCATCAAATTAAGTCGCTTTAATATGCACTATAGTGCATAGGGCTTTCTATGCACCACGGTCTTTTTCGGTGGTATTTTTGTAAATTGACAAATCTAATTTAACCAATCTAATCTACATATTGAAATCTCATGACAAACCAAATTTTACAATTTTTTAGATTTTATTACTATTTTTTTCAAATTTTTTAAAACCTCTTATTTTTGGAATGTTGTAAATAGTAGTTTGTTTCCAATAATAGCATGTTTTAAAAAATAAAAAAATAGTAATAAAATCTAAAAAATTGTAAAATTTGGTTTTCTATGAGATTTCAATATGTAGATTAGATTGATTAAATTAGATTTGTCAATTTATAAAAATACCTCCGAAAAAGTCCGCGGTGCATAGTGGTGCATATTAAACTTTCTCATTATAATAGATCTAATAGTAAATTATTATTTTTTTGAGCTTTGGACTTTGAAAATATTTTACATAATTTTTTAAAACTAATTTTTATATTTTTATTTGTTTTATGTCCTTCATAAATTTATTTACCCATCAAATTTAATAGACATTCGAACAAAATTACAAATAATTTATTGAAATTAATTTTTTATTTTTCCATGTTTAAAAAATTTGTACATGGTTTTAAAATTTTAGAAATAAAAAAATGCATTCTAACTTTTTTAAATTATTTGAGGTTTTTTATAAATTAATTTTCAATTCAATTTTTATATGGATTCTTAAAATATTACAAGACATTCCATGATTCGAAATTTTTTTTATTTTGGGTCTTTGAAATATCTTGTATGATTTTTATAATCATATTCTATTTTATTAGTAAAAAAAATCATGGATTGTGCATTTTGCAAAAGGAAAAAATTAATTATTATAAATCACCAACAATGAAGAGAAAAACAAATTAACCATGCAACGTTAGTGGGTATGATATTCGATTTAAATCTTCATCACAAAAGTGGTTAAGCATTTTAGATTCCTAATTAAAAGGGAACTATTTTTATTTACTACAAATTGATAAAGAAGATTAAATTTTAAAATTCCTCAACAATGCCATATCATTCACATATTTAATCATCCAATTTTGAAACTGCTCAAGTATACCGAATCATCCATGAGATGAACTGTTGAATAATTATGATCGAACACCTTTGGCGCAGTTGCGTGTTCCATGTGTGTTCTCTCCTCGTTTGAAACTTGAAAGAGGTGTGTGGAACAATAAGACTCCTAAATCCATACAAATTATTTGGTATTTTTACATATGAGTTTTCATGTGAGTAATCTTATTCTTTTTCAGCACGTAGATATTATTTTATATTTTTTAATGAAAAATACGTTTTGTTCATAATTAGAATTAGAAGCTTTATTATCTTGGCATGTATAACGGACAGCTACAACTTAAAAACTATCTTGTCACAATCAGTTATATACATTTTTCGGCTTATGGGTCCTATTAAGAACTGAAGTAGTACTATAAAATATGATACAATAATAATAATTAATAATTAACATAAAAAATGTAAGTAGGGTTTGGACTTGGGAGTGCCGAAGACAACCCGAATCCTTATCTGGTCTCGCCCGGGACGGTCCAGCGCAGTAATCCAACCGTCCGATCTGATCTGGACGGTTCGGGCCTATCAATCTGGTATAATGCACGGGGCTCCCTTAACCATTGAGATTAAATCAGACGGTTGGAATTGGTGCGCTGCACCGTCCCGCGCGGGACTAGATCTGGTTTGGGACGACCCGACCGAAGCTGGAGTTAAAAAGAAGTATATGGATATGGATATGGATTCCTTTCATAATTAAAGGCAACGTTTCTTTCTTTCTTTGCGAAATCTCTTTGATATTCTTCATATTCTTCCTCAATATCTCCCTCGGGGTCCCGGATCTGCAGCAGTTACCAAAAAATATTTGTGTTAAATTATCCAAGTTGCTTATCTATAGCCATTGACTGTTTCTTTTACACACAGAGAGAGAGAGAGAGAGAGATTGTACTTTGACGTCTTGCCACTGGTACTAAACGTAGTTTATTACATCTAAGAGACATACATCTAGGATTTGGCGAGAGAACAATGGCGGTCTAGAGTTTGGATGTGGGATGTGCTGGTGGTGAGGAAAGAATGAAGAAATAGAGGGATGGAGCTGGTGATTTGTGGTAGAGAATCAAGAAAGCAGGAGGGGAAGAGAGAGCTGAGGTCACAGCAAGAAACACAAACGGCAGGAGCTAGAAGAACAAGGCTAATTTTTTATCCAGAAAAGGAGACGAGGATAGTGGAAGGATATTATTAGTTTGAAGATATAAAAATATCACTAAATACAGTATTTTATTTTTTTATTAAAATGGTACAGCAATGATATAAATGTGGTAAATATCTCAACATATTGAGTTTAGTGTAACATTATTCAAAGAGTTCATTTTTGTGAAGGCATTTTTTAATTTTATAACTTTGGAGTGACATTGATCTAATTTTCTCTTTAAAAATATGTGATGATGAGATAAAACAGCGCCCCAAAATAAATCTCGATAGAAGGCCGTAGTAAAGGGGTGATAAATATTCTTCTTCATAAGTGTTGGTTGGAGGAATAAAAATGAAAAATGTATGCTTGAATCATACAATCCATGCTTGTCATTTTAATAAGCGCGACAAAGGTTCAAATAGTTGATACAATTGTGTTACTTATTTTGCACTTTTTTTATTTATGTAGTTAGATTTGAGATATGTTGCAAAAGTAGTTAGATTTGAGATATGTTCAAATAACTACTACTACTCTTCATTATATACTGGAGTATGTTTTAAATGGGACATTGGAAAAAACTAAAGTTTATTATTGGAAGTGATATACATAGCATTGTAATTAGTAGACAAATAAAACATTCATAAAAAAAGTAGACAAATAAAAAGAAAATCATGTTTATTAAAATTGGAAGTGATATACAGACCTTTGGGAATTGGCCGAAAATAGCTAGAATAGAGCCCTAGTAGTCCTTGAATGGCAATTTAGGGAAGCTCGGAGATAAGAAGATCTGGGAAAGAAAGTGATTATGCTTGTATTCTGTCTGCTACACAGTACACAATGGAAATTACCATTTAAAAAAAAAAAAGAATAAGAACAACAAGACTACAGCAAAGAAAAGAATGGTTAAAAATGAGTGTACATCTATGTTACCCCGGTACTTCAGATATCCAAGAGTACCGGTACCGGGTACGAACCGGGTACGGGTTCGACCCCGGTACGTCCCCAGTGCGAGCCGGGTACGCCACGTGGCGTATTGGAATAATTTAATATATTTTGACTATCCGGTACGGTCTCCGGTACGGCTGGGTACGTTTTCGGTTCGGCCAGAGTGGTACGTTTTTACGAAGAGGCTAAAATCTTAAGAAAAAAATATAAAAAAATACAAAACTGAAAACCCTAGCGCAACATTATTTCTCTCTCATTTAGTCATTTCTCAATCTCCTCTCTAACTGTCTTCTTCGTTCTTCGTCTCTATCTCGTATCTCCTTCCCTGCCGACGCTACCGTCTACCACCGAGCCACCTACGCGTCCGCCATTAAATCGCCAACCCTCCTAGACGCGGATCTCCAATCTCCTTCCCTGCTCATCGAGCCTTTGCTTTATCAGGCTAACCTAGCGCAACCACTAAGGTTGGATTCACGTCCTTTTATTTTCTTGTCCTTTTACTTCAATTTTTACAGTACAAGACTCGAGGCTTAAATTTTCATGTCCTTTTATTTTTATTTACTTTCTGTGTTACATTACATCTGAGCTCTAAGCCTCTAAGTATCTTGCAATAAGGCTTGATGACATTATCAGCCTAATCTCTTTTAAATTTGATCTTGTGCTTTGAGCCTTTGACTCTAATTGCAGACTAATTTTGAGATTTAAAATAACTAATTTCTACATATATGTTTCAATTATGCAGCACAGCAGCGGTAACTTAATGTCATCAAGCCAAATGAGTACAGGGAGTACTGCAACAACCTCAGAAAATGATCCCGCTCCTTTATGGCAGTATGTTACAAAAGTAGTAGACAGATCAGAAAATAAAGGGAATACCAGGTTTATATGTAATTTCTGTAAAGTATCATATTCTGGATCCTATTATAGGGTCAAGGGTCATTTACTTCGATTATCTGGACATGGTATAAAAGGATGTTGCAAGGTGACAGAAGAGGAATTGTCCAGATTAATGAAGTTGCAAGATGATGCGGAAGCAAGGGCAAAGGCTCTGCTGCCGAAACAAGTTCCGCTACCCAGTGCCTCTTCATTAAATCGAGATGCAGACAGTTCTCCAATTGCTAGTGAAGTAAGGGGTGCAAAGAAAAGAGCTATGACACCCATAGAAAAGTCATATGATGTAGCTAAAAGAAATGAAATTGATGAGGAGATTGCTAGAGCTTTTTATTCAGGTTGTCCATCTTTTAATTTTGCTAAAAATCCTCATTTCATTAGGTCTTATCAGTTGTTGTCAGATAGTGGTGTCAAAGGATATAAGCCCCCTCCTTATAATAAGATCAGAACCACACTTTTGGATAGGGAAAGAGTTCATGTTGACCGTTTACTTGAGTCACTAAAAAGTACTTGGGACCAAAAAGGTGTGTTGATTGTTTGTGATGGGTGGACTGATGTACAAAGAAGACCTCTCATTAATTTTATAGCAATCACTGATGGAGGTCCAATGTTTTTGAAGGCTGTAAACTGTCAAGGTGAGGTGAAAGACAAATTTTTTATTTCCACTATTATAAAACAGGTGATTGAGGAAATTGGTCTTGAAAATGTGGTCCAAGTAATTACGGATAATGCCCCAGTTTGTAGGGCAGCGGGGATGATCATTGAAAGTTAATATCCAAATATTTTTTGGACACCTTGTGTTGTTCACACACTTAACCTTGCTTTAAAGAACATATGTGCTGCAAGAAATACTGATGCCAACCATGTTGTATATGATGAATGTAGTTGGATTAATATAATAGCATCTGATGTTGTTGTCATTAAGAATTTTATTAACAATCATTCGATGCGGCTGCATATGTATCTTCAGTGTTGTGATCTGAAATTATTATCGGCTGCCGAGACCCGATTTGCATCTGTACTGATTGTATTAAAAAGATTCTTTCAAGTTAAACAGGGACTCAAAGAGTTGGTGATAAAAGATTGCTGGACCGCATATCAAGAGGATAATGTAGAAAGAGCCAATTTTGTAAGGGAAAAAGTGTTAGATGAAAATGGATTTTGGAAGAAGGCTGAATACATACTTGTATTTACTAAGCCAATTTATGAGATGTTGCGTGTTGCTGATACTGATAAGCCTTGTCTCCATCTGATATATGAGATGTGGGATTCTATGATAGCCAAGGTGAAAACAGCTATTTACTCTTATGAGCAAAGGAGAGAGGATGAAGAATCTTCATTTTTCAATGTAGTCCGTAAAATTCTGACTGATCGATGGGCAAAGAGCAACACTCCTCTTCATTGCTTAGCACATTCACTTAATCCAAGGTATGCATATCATCTACATCCAGTTTCCACACTTCAGTATTCAATTTACTTGCTTAATTTTTTATGTTTATTATTTAATTAAGTAGGCTAGCTGACTTTTTCAACATTTAATTAAGTAGGCTATATTTTTGAAATAATACAGGCATTATACTCGTAAATGGCGTCAAGATCATCCAAATCGCGCCCCACCACACAAGGATAGTGATGTTTCAAAATTAAGAAACCAGTACTTGAAAAAACTTTTTCCAAATCCAGAACAAAGAAGACGTGTGCTTGATGAATTTGCTAGATTCTCCATCTGTGGTGAGGGGTTTAATGAGGAAGATTCAATTTATAATAGAGAAGGGTTAGAGCCCATCAATTGGTGGGTTAACTATGGTGGTTCAGCACCTTATCTTCAAGATTTGTCTATGAAGTTGCTCGGTCAGCCATCCTCTTCCTCGTGCTGTGAAAGAAATTGGAAGACTTATTCCCTTATCCATGATGCAAAGAGAAACCCAATGACACCAAAACGTGCAGAGGATTTAGTTTTTGTGCACTCTAATTTGCGTCTTCTATCAAGGAGATCTTCCGAGTACCTAACGGGAGAAACAAGGTTTTGGGATGTGGCTGGCGATGCACACGAGCCATTTGACGGTGCTGAGCAACTTGTCGTTGCAGAACTTACACTTAATGAGCCAGATTTTGAGAGGGTGGTGTTTGAAAATACTATTGAAGACTAATGAAATGGTACTGTTGTATGTCTCCCTTCATGGTATTTGTATCATCTCTTGCTTTAATTTTTAAAATTTCAATTCGGTTTGTTTAATGAAATATTGAAATGGTACTGTTTGTCTCATTTAGGTACCATGTAACAGGCAGGATCTGTTGGGGTTTGATTCCATCATTCCAGTAAAGAGTCTAAGATGAAAATGAAGGCGGCTTACCTGTGCGAGTATCCACTAAAAATTGATGTTGTGGGATTTTGTGGTAGTTAGAACTTTGATTCTTGTATGGAATTGTTCGTGTCATGTTAATCTTATTACTGGTAAATGGTAATTGATGTATTATTGTCTTTACTAGTAAACTTTTGGCTATTTTCATTGTTGCATGTCGTCTCTGCCATGGAAAATGTATGAAAGAATTACCTTTTCATCATGTAAACTGCCAGGCTATGGAGAGTTGTGGAATTAATTACTATAATACTATGTAATGTTTTATTATTTACTATTTTACTTATCTTATTGCGTTTGTGACTTTGTGTGCACTATAAGCATGTTATTCAGAATCAGAGTAATTCAAAATTCCTCTCATTATTACTATTTTCGTACTATTGAGAAAGCAAAGATAAAAAATATTAAAATTTACACTATGCAATTCTCATGATATTTTTAAAAAAATAATAAAAAATATATATAATTAATTAATTATATATATATCGTCGTACCCGTACCGGAGATTTTTTAAAATTTTCGTACCGCCGTACCCGAATCGTACCGGATACGGTACTCGTACCCATACCAATGCAACATAGGTGTACATAATCTTGTCAGGCTTCACTTGCAATTGTGTTCTGACCAACATGCCACAGAAGCATTATTATTATTAATTTATTATGAAAATAATAGCCATTATCTAAAACAGGTCGTAACTGCAATTACCATTACAACAATGTCATCCTTAGAATTTATAACAACCAAAATAAAGTTTTTCATTTTTTTGGACTATCAGCCTTCTGATTCACAAGCACACATGCCATGCTTATCTCAATCTTACTTTGTAGTGTACACTGACATATATATGACAATTTCATACTTTGAAATGTCAATCTTAATTGATACACTAATGTTTAGACCTAGTATACATCTCTTTTTGCCCTATAATGTGCATTTCATAATTTGAAGGATCCAAATGTAAAACGACAATGTTCAGTTCGAAAGACACTTATAAGATGAAAATCACCTTCATAGTAACGATGGGATACATCAAGGATGTCGAAAGAACGCAGTCAGCCCTCCAGGCTCCAGCCAAAGCCACTTTCAAAACACTGCCTGCTGGTATCTCCAATGGAGGTGGTACAACAACCACTGTTACTGTCTCAAACCATATAGTCCTATAACATATATAACAATGCCAACTGTCAGTTCTGACTGGTCAAAGTGTGCAAAAAATGAAATCTATATTTTCTAAGGCATCTCAATTTTTAATGGTGATTGATTGCTAACAAAATGATAGTTTCTTATCTCCCAAATAGATCCAAGAGGCTAACAAATGAGCCTTGTACCACTAAAGCTGAGTATTGTACAAAAAAAAAAGAAAGGACAGAATAAGGAAATACTGAGGATCTTCATAGAGTCTCTCAAATAGCTATAGTAGCATAGATGAAAATTATGAAAATGAGTGCCCATATAAAATGGATCCCTCTTCATCCTGATTCAAGCACCTAATCACAGCATTTGCTGGCAAACCAATGCTGTTCAGAGAACTCATGATTTGATTCTTGTGAAGGGGTGCTGGATGTACTGAGGGAGAAAATGGTGTAGGCTGTCAGTATGGTCTGCTCCATTATAGAAAGGAACTGCTACGGTGCTACCAACCAATTGACTTGGAGAGCAGGTTGGTCCCTCGTGTACGTACAACTTGGGGAGATTTCTCTTCTCTTCTGCATGGCTACCTCTTAAGTCTTCCAGTCTGCCCATCCCCATCTCTTGTTAAACAATCAAATAACAAGTCAACATGCAGTAAACTTCAACCTTGTTATAAAAATTCAAAACAAATATCAAAAACATGAAATTAACCCCATATAATATAGAGTAAATTTTTTCAAAGGTTCCTAAACTGTATATATAATCCAATTTCAGTCACTAAACTTTGATTTGTCCTCTTAGAACCACTGAACTTTGATTTTGTCTAATTTTAGTCATTCTGTTAGAATTCTATGTAACTCCGTTTAATTTAATCAGCTTAGGTGCAAAATGAGGGTCTGAATCAGTCGTGGACTCGTGGTATACAAATGCTGAAAAACGATAAAATGGGAGTCAGAGACATTTTCTCCCTTTCCCCTCTCTCATCCACCGCCACCTCTCCTTCTTCACGTCAAAAAAGGTTGCTACCGAGCGCTGCACGCTGCCAGAGACTTCCCTTCACATCGAACCTCCCTTCTCCCACTCCTGTCCTGCACAACAAATCTTTCCTCACATAGCTCACCCTCTCTCACATACCACTCCAGGCCGACGTCTGTTTCACGAGAACAATCCGAAGAAAATTTGAACAAGTATATTGATTTTAGGATTTATTTGATTTATGCTATAACTAAGTTTCAGCCACATGCAATCCGAAGAAAATTTGAACAAATATTTCTAGGCGAAATATAATTGTTCTTCTTTATTGTTTCCTTGCAAAATCAAAGAGGCAAAACAAATAAAAATCTATGATTCATATTTAATTAATATTATATCAACATAAGAAGAGAACTAAGAGATGCGTTTATTTAGTTAAGAGGAGGAACTTTCTTTCCAAATCGCCAGCATAATTGAAGGAGTGATTTTAGTGTTTCATTTTTCATGGTGGATTAATTGAATGAGAGGGAATTGGGAGAGAGGAAAGAGACACTGGTGGCGAGAGAGACGGACATGTTTTGGTAGATAGAGACGGAGGAGGATAATCGAAAAGTACTGTTTTAAAGATTTTTTCTTTTCCGTTCAGTAAAGACTAAAGAGACAAAGAAGGTATGAGCTAGACCTATGAGAGAGAACGCACAGTATTTAATTGGTATCCCAAACTTTACACCCGATTGAATTTATTTGACGGAATAAGATGGAATCTAGACAGAATGACTAAAATCGGACAAAATCAAAGTTCAATGGTTTCAGGAGGACAAATTGAAATTTAGTGACTAAAATTGAATTATATGCAAAGTTCATGGACCTCTCAAAAAATTTACTCTATAATATTATATAAAATCTGTGTATAGTATATTTACCATGGCATTGATTAAACCCTTTACTGACCTCAAATTGTCAAAAGTTTTAGAGAAGGTTGGAAGGAATCGGGAGATCTGAGATGATGTAGGTCTGTTCTAGTGGTCTGTGCTGGAATTGAGGTTGGCCACATCAGCGCAGGCGGAGGGAGTTCCGTCCACCACAGTACCACACCACGCCACACCATGTAGAAATGGAATTGAAATAGAGAGAGAGCACTGAGCACTGAGCACTGAGCAGATACATACAGCAAGTGTCCTTCACTGATTGGAGAAAGAAATGCGTCCGATCTAATCTCCACGGTTAAAATTAATCACGGCACACCCGTCATTGATCGGACGGACGGCTAGACGGACGGTTTGAGGTCTATAGAGGATATGGATTCGGAGAAACGCTGATTTGATTGTTGAGACCTGAGAGCCTGAGACCGTGAGACCTGGCACCCAGATCCTCAGCAATCAAAAAAAGGACTGCTCCACTACTCCCAGATCCTCAGCAATCAAAAAAAGGACTGCTCCACTGGAGTAGTGGAGCAATTCTTTTTTTTTAATATTTAAAAATTTAAAAATTCAAATGGAGAATCCAAATCGCTGATCTTGTTAAATTTTACCGGCGATGTATTTTCATATAAGTTTTATAAAATTTGAAGTTGATTTGATGCTAAATCAAGTGGTCAACAAATGAACGAATCTGGTTAGATTAATTCTCATACGTTCATAATTTGGTCACTTAATCAAGTATCAAATCGACCTCAAATTTTATAAAACTTATATGAAAATGCATCGCCGGTAAAATTTAACAAGATCAACGGTTTGGATTCTCCATTTGAATTTTAAAATTTTTAAATATTAAAAAAAAAAGGTACTGCTGGTGCGTGAGACCTGACTCCTGAGAGAGAGAGAGAGAATTACTCCTAAACATTAAAAATAAATGAACCCCTTGGCAAATGTAAATGTAGATCCTGTGAAGCCCATCGAAATCCTGACCCAGAATTTAAGAGAAGCCCATGCGCCCATGCCCATGCACAATTACCCATCCATCAACGTTTAAAGTATCAGTATGTTATGTATTGCATTCGTCAAATTTTACATATATTCTTTGAAATATAATGAAAAATAGTGCCACAAGTCACACTTGAAAAGTCTGAAGCAAAAACTTTTACATTTTAAAAACTTTATCATACCTTTAATCTATAATATATTAATTAAGTCGTGATATTTTTTTTTCTATTTTTGAGCGCTATTTTGTATAATCACATTTAGTTTTTTATTTTTTTATTTATTTTTATAATAAAAATTATTTTTTTATTTTTGTATTTTCTGTAATTAAAATAGTTTTTTTTCTTTTTTGGTTAAATGTATTAAAAATAGTCATACCAATCATTATTTAATTTAGAAATTAAATATATTTGGAAATCTAAGATAGTTCATACTGAATTATTGTCATCTAAAAAACACGCAGCGAAGCTGTGACTACCATATCTAGTATATCAAAAAACATGGGACGCATTCGATCAAAATCATACATTTTACGACGTGTATTAAGAAATTTAAGAATTTAACTATATGTTTATGCATTCGTAATATTATTACTGTACATTTTCTTTAAAAATTAAAAATATATTATAACAACTGTGACAAGAAAAATAATAATTTGAACCACATGATAGCTCATATAAACTATACCAAATAAAATTGTATATGTATTTAGGAGTTTTATTGTTTCCTTATATACATCAAAAACATCTCTTTCTAACGAGGGAACCATGGAATGGAACACACAAGGTCTTCGATGATAATTATTCAACAGGTCATCACTGGGATGATTCGGTATACTTAAAGCAGCTTGAAACTAGAAAAGAAAAAAATAATTTCTTTATTTTATCTACTGTTAGTTTATAATTATTCTCTTTTTATTAGGAATCTAAAGTGTGTTCTTATTTTACCAAACAGAATATTCCAAGTCCTTAGTTTGCTTCAGTATATATATAGAGTTTTGCTATGGTGAGTTGTAACTCACCAAAGGGTCGGTGAGTTGCGCTCAAAACTTCTAAATCTAGTTCAAAATGACCGATCCAAACCGTCCAATACGATCTCCTTATTGAAATCTCCATGCAGACAAAATTTTATATTTTTTTGAAATTTTTAAGTATTTTTTTCGGATTTTTAAAAACTACTGTTTTTGAACGGTTCAGAACTAATTAGATTAACGATTTTCTAAAATTAAAAAAAAAATACTTAAAAATTTCGAAAAAATGTAAAATTTGGTCTTCACGGAGATTTCAATAGGGAGATCATATTGGACGGTTTGGATCGGTCATTTCGAACTAGATTTAGGTGTTTTGATCGCGACTCACCGACCCTTTGGTGAGTTGCAACTCACCATAGCATAACTCTATATATATATATATATATATATATATATATATATATATTACTCATAACTCGTAAATCGTAATGTTGCTGTACATCTTATATTGGGTAATTGGGTAAATTACCGTGACCGCACTTTCTATAATTAAAAATAGTTTTTCTTTTTTATTTTCTATAATTAAAAATAATTTTCTCTTTTTCTGGTTAAATATAAATATATTAAAAAATAGTCATAGCAATCATTATTTAATTTAGGATAAATATATTTGAAAATCTAAGGTAATTCATGTCTAATTATTATTTGGCCTCTTCAACCGTCTTAAATTTCTACGTAATAAATTTTATAAAATTGAAATAATATCATATAAAATTAAAAAAACAAGATTTGTTGCAACAAATTTGATAAATTAAATGTAAGTAAAAATTTCCGTATCGAACAAAACTCGATGTATCCTGGGAATTGATTCGCACACCCTCTATTCAGTTCAAACACTCCTAAATGTTTTTTTAAGACAAAATTACCCCTATATATTTATATTTAAACGAAATAACATAAAAAAATCATATGCCAACATTAAAAATCACTACATGCAAAGACAAAAAAGAACAAAAACAACACCGACAAATTAAAAAAAAAAATTGTGCTGTTTTTTTTTTCACAATTTTTCAAGGCAAGAGTCCAAAAATAAAAGAAAAAATACTATTAATTGAAATTTATATTTATTTCATTAGAAAAAAATAAAACAATAAAAAAACATGTCTCTTTACAATTTTTCAATAAATAAAATTTATGCTTTAATATTAATGAAGAGTTTAGATGATGAGGTTATTATTGTCATTTTAGAGGTACAAGGCTGTTCGAACTAAATTGATAGAGTGCCCACCTTTGATCTGAACCGTTAGATCTAATCTCAACGGTTAATGGGAGCCAATACTAGATTGATATTAGATCGAATGGTTCGGATCAAAAGTTGGCACTCTAGCTACCAAAGGTTGGCAGAGGATACTCTCCATCCGAACTACAGCTAGGGGTCTGGGAATCGAACCAAGATGAGTTCTATACAAAGCATGACATCACACCATTAGACCATGAGACAACTCGTTGATAAATTGTTCTATGTATTTACTTAACCGTTTCCAAGCATGTATATTTTCTGAACGAAGTCATTTACAGATTAAAGAAAGGACAATTATAGATAATGAAAATTTATAATCAAAATAGTATTGAATCGTAATACTATATCATAATTGTATTGTTTTTATAAAAGGATTAATTGGAAAGAAACTAGCAAGAAGTGGTTTTTCTTCCTTTTTGTCTCAAAATATTCCTGTTTGTTGCATTTTTCTTATTTTTTTTCTTATTGAGAATTTCGAATGGATCACTATTGACAATTTATAAATTCTATAGATTAGTATTTATTTTGTTTTAAAAATATTCAATTGTTATTACGGACTATATGGTATAATTAATAGAGATTATATGTAATGATTAATAATGTTAATTATAATAATAATAATTTATACATATTATGAAATGTTATATTGAGATTATTTTTTTATTTATTTAGTTTTATTTCTATTAATTTGTTAATTTATAGATACTTGCTTTAATATCCGAAAATTAAATCCGCATTTGTATTCGTATCCGATAATATCCAAACCGTATCCATATCTTTACATATTCGTATTAGTATTCGTATTCGAAAAAAAATACAGATGCAGATATGATTTGACCACTATCCGATCCGTTTTCATCCCTCATAATAAGAAGTTACATTCATTTTTGGCATATAGGTCCTATTAAGAAATTGTACTCTAATAATGAGGTCGACAGGTCCTATTTAGGGAGGGGAGAGTTACTTTGGCAACTTTATTTGCGAATTCTCTTTAATATATTATATATATGATATGATATGATATAGGTTTTCTTGACCTTGGATCCATTTCTTCTCTTGTGTTTCTAAATTCTAAATTTGCCGCGATCTTCTTCCTCAATATTTCCCTTCTGGTCCGGATCTGCAACAATTGCCTCCTTCCAAGTTCCAAGGTATCTCTCTCTCTCTCTCTCTCTCTCTTTCTATCTCTCTCAAAAGTGGCATAGGTAGGTATTACTGGCAGTGGCAGGCATCGTCTCAGCCCAATTGAGTTTAGAGCTAGAGGATTTTGGATATTCACCATGGTTTAAAAACTCAGACGAGTCCGAGTTGACTCGGGCGAGTCGGATCGGACTCGGCACTTAACGAGGCGATTTTCCTTGATTTAGATCGGATTAGCAATACGTACCTCATGAATCGGCTGGATCAACTGGAATCGGTCGAGTTTTGAACTGAATCGGCTGGAATCGGCCGAGTTTTGAACTGAAACGGCTAGAATCGGGCGAAATGTGCTGATTTGTGACTGAAATTGGTCATAATCGACTGAAATTCGATGGATCGACAGTCTCACCAATAATTGCATCTATTCGCTCACATCTCTCGTAGTCTCATAGTCTCACTCTCACATTCTCTCTTCAATTATTGGTCTCAAACTCTCAATTTGAATCTCGCATACTCACGGTAAAAAGGGCCAATTCATTCTCGCCTCTCGAGTCTCGAGCTCTCGATCCTCAAAGGGGAAGACTTATAAGAGGCAGAGGTGGTCGGGGAAGAGGCAGATTGCGGTCGGGGAAGAGGCAGAATCGATTTTCGAAACTCGAAAGTGGGACTGGGAAAGGTGCCGTGAGCCCGTGAAGGAGAAGAGGAGGTACGGAAAAAAATTATTTTTTTGTTTTTTGACTCTTTAAATTTATTCCTGCCTCTTTGGGCCTTGCGTACCAATTGGAAAATGTTCCAATAAATTTTGATAATGATAATATACCATCTAATTTATACAATGCTCCTCTGTTAGCGCAATACACGCGATACATGATAGTATTAAAAATTTTGGTGTATTTTAATGTTAGTATTAGCACAGAGGAGCATTGTAATGTCTAGTCATCATATACTATCTAATTTTGTTCGTCGAAAACATAATATAATAAGATAGGCAGCAAATGATTTTTATCCCACCAAAACTTGTTAGCGCAATTAACTAACTTCCATGACTTCTTGAGTTAGTTTATGCAGCATATTTTTTTATATTATTATTTTAATGAAAAAGTGACATAAGACTAATTTTTACTATTTTTTGCAGGCATAAAATCAATTTTTAATGATTTTTGTCATGGCATGACACTAATTTTTTCTTTTATGATGACATATTTTTTATTTTTTATATTTTATGGTGGCATATCCAAAATGGTAGAATGGTCATATCAATTAATTGATGGCAAAAGACTATTTTTTTTAGTAGTGGCAAAAAATAATTTATTATTTAACAATGACATATCTCTAATTTCTATAAATTGTGCCTTATTGGAACGGGCAGTAATCCGATTTTTGTCCATTCCGATTTTTGATTTGTTATTAAAATTTTTCTAAATTTTTTTGAATTTGCTTACTTCTCCTAAAACGTTTAATTCCTTTTATTTTTATAGAGAAATGGCTAGTGATAAAGGAAAACCAATGGACATGGGTTGGGATCATTTTATTGCACTTGACAAGAATAAAAGAAAGGTTAAATGCAAATGGTGTAATAAAATACTAAATGGTGGAATACATAGAGGAAAAGAACATTTGGCAGCAATTCATGGAAATGCTAAAGAATGTAAAAGTGTCCCCGATGAAATTAGAAAATAATTTCAGCATTATATGAGAACAAAAAAAGTAGAAAGGAACAAGGCACGAGCTCGAGATAATATGATAGCAGATGAACTAACTCAAGTATGTGAAGATTCCTCAAATAATGAATGCTCGGATGATGAATTACAAATGGCTTTACGTGCAAGTAGGGATAGCTTTAGGGTAGAAGAATCGCAACGAAGGGGGGAAGGTCCATCTACATTAAGAAGAGAAGTGGGACGATCTGCCTCAATGCGTGTTGGCGAAGGTAGTAGTCGTAAGAGAGTTACCAGGTCAGAAAATGTCGGTATTGGACCATCCCTTACACAACCTAGAGTTGATAATTATTTATACCGGACACAAACTAGCAAGCAACCAAAAATTACTAATGCTGTTTTAAGAGGCATCAAAGATACTAAAACATTTATTGGTCGGGCTTGGACTAAATTTTTTGTGAATTCTACTGTCGCAGCACATGCTGCAGATAATATATATTTTAAAAGAGCTATTGAAGCAACTCAAGCAGCTGGAGTTGGTGTTCCGGCACCGACTGGTTATGAAATTTATAACAAGTATCTTCCAATGGAAGTGGCAGAACAAAAGAAAGTGATAGAAGGATTTCACCATCACTGGGATGAATTTGGTTGTACTATAATGTGCGATGGATGGACCACAAATAATCGCAAAAATATTATTAATTTCTTGGTTTATTGCAATGAAGGAACAGCTTTTTTAAAATCAGTAGATGCCACTGAAAAGTTCAAAAGTTCAAATTATATTTGTGGTTTGATGGCAGAGGTGATCGAAGAGGTTGGTGTTTCTAGAGTGGTTCAAGTGATTAGCGATAATGGGGCCAATTTCAAAGCAGCAGGAAAATTAATAATGGATCAGTACAATATTTTTTGGACTCCATGTGCTGCTCATTGTATTGATCTCATGTTGGAAGATATTGGTAAGGATGATACTATAAAACAGTTAGTACGCAAGGCCCAAAGTATAACAACTTTCTTTTATAATCATCAATGGGCTCTTAATTTAATGCATGAGGCCACAGATGGTCGGGAATTGCTTAGACCTGGTATAACACGATTTGCCACCAATTTTATTACATTGCAAAGCTTATATTCATTTAAAGATGCACTTATGGAGATGTGTCTGAAGAATACCTGGGCACGACAAATTGAAATTTTGAAAACTCGAAAAGAAAGAGATGTTGTTGATAGCATCAAGGAATTGTTATTTGATCAGGGGTTTTGGCTTTCAATGGCAGAGACAATTCAATTGTTTGAACCACTGATCAAAGTGCTTCGAATGGTCGATAGCGATGACAAATCAGAAATGGGTTTCTTGTATGAAGCGATAGATAGAGCAAAATTTCAAATTAAGCAAAATGTTGGTGGCAAACACTTCAAAAAATGGTGGAAATAATTGACAATAGATGGGAGAAAACACTTCATCAAGATATACATGCAGCAGGTACAACATCTGTTTGAATCACTTTTTTTGCAAATGTCATTTAATTCCAATCTAGAAGGGTATTAGCATATTCTAAACTAATTTTAATTTATTTAGGTTATTTTTTAAATCCATTATTACAATATTCTGACGGGGCTCAAAATGATGCTGAAGTGATGCGGGGTTTCAAAAACATTATTGAGAAACTACAACCAAACATTCTTCTACAAATTCAAACCGAGAAAGAGGTAAATTTTTTTAATATGTTTGATTATATTTTGGCTACAATTGGCTTGTACGCCATTTGAATTATTTGTATATTTATTTTTACAGACAGAAAGGTATCGTAGAAAAGTCGGTATATTTTCTTCAGCAAAATTACTCGCTGCAGCGAAACAATGCAAACCTTGGGAATGGTGGTCCTTATATGCACGAGATGAATGTCCGAATTTGACACCTATTGCTGTTCGAATTTTGAGTCAAACGGTTTCTTCCTCCCAATGTGAGAGAAATTGGACAACATTTGAATTGATACATACTCGAATAAGAAATCGTTTGAAAATGGATCGACTTGAACATCTTGTATTTTGCCATTATAATATGCGACTTCGAGAGCGACATTTAAGGAGGAGATATGAAGAAGATAATTTAATTGATCTTGACAAGATTTTTCATGAAGAAGATCCTTTGCAACCTTGGATAAGGTTATACTTATACTATTTTATTTATAAAAAATATTCAATAGATTTGTTATATTCTAGGCTTTAATTTTTATTACAATAATTTTTTATTTTTTCTATTCAACAAATTATTAAATATTAGGGAGGAAGAAGATGCTGTTCTTGATGATAGAGAAAATCCATGGGATGAAAATACAAATGTTGGTAGTAATAGAACATCGACTGATGATGATGGCAGTAATCCAGGAGCTGATATGCCATACAGAAATGCAGACATGGGTGGTAATGATGAATATTCAAATCTAAGAGTTCCACAAGAGCCGTATCCGAGACCGACTTCTCAAGATGAGCATGAAAATAGAAGAGGACGTGGCTATAGAGATATTAATGAACTGTCAAGGCTTCAAAATATGAATTTATATGATGGAGTTCCTGGAGTAAGTGGTGGTTCCTCTCCACAACCATATTTTCATGAAGTAGGGTCGGAAAGTAATGGAATTGACAATAATCAATATTCAAGGAATAACAATTCAAATGATGGAATTGAATCATCTTTCATGTCTTCTATATTTGGTCCTCCCCAAACACAACAAAATAATCCATGGTATTTCTATATTGACGAAGGCAGCGAAACCACCGAACCAGCCCGTCATAGCTTCTGGCAATAAATTTGTATGGAGCATCAATTACTTTATGTATAACACTTTATTATCTAATATTTATATTTTATTTATCTTTAATTTAATGTATAATTAGAATTTAGAAGATACAATGAACTTCTTAACATTCTGTCTTACAAACTTATGTAATATTCTAGAATTGTATTGTTTTTATTTATTTATTTTTAGTTAATTTGATGCTTTTCAAACTTAAATGTTGTAACTTTCTCTTATAATTATATTTTTCTTATTTTTTCTCATTTTTTTCTGATTTTTAAAGACATTAGAAGTGTTTCCATAAAAAATCCGAGTTTCTGTACCGAGTCATCCGAGTTTTTCCGAGTCACCCGAGTTGACTCCTTTGGCCAACAGTCCGAGTCCGAGTCCGATTCCGAGTTTCAGAACCATGATATTCACTATAAACCCATGGAGCTTTTCTTCTCCTCTTCACGAAGCTAACGAACCTATCTCATCCATTGTCATGGGACTCATGGCCGAAAAGCCCAGAAACTCGTCGAGAAGATTTACGAGTTCGCATTGATAGCTGGAGGCTCCGCTAAAAGCTATTAAAGTGAATAAGAATGAATACTTTATTCACGCATAAAAATGGGTGTGTTTGGATGACGAATAAAAATAATTGTGAATAAGAATAGAGAAAAAAGAATTGATAGAAAGAAAATAATAATAATTAGTTTGTAATAACAATAATAATACTAATAATAATAATATTATGAGTAAATTTTTTCGGATGTCACTAAACTTTGTACATAATCCATTTTTGATCACTCAACTTTCATTTGTCCCTCTGCAACCACTCAACTTAGCTATTGTCCATTTTTTATCCTTCCGTCACAACTCAAACTAACACCGTCTATTTAATCACTTTTGGGTGCAAAACTTGGGATAAAAATCAAATCCTCTCCTTTCTCTTTATCCTCTCTGATCAATTCTTTCTCTTTATCCTCTCCATCGCTTACTCTCTCCAACTCTCGCTCTCGCTCTCTCCCCGCCACTACTACCAAAAATCCAACTCTCTCTCTCTCATCTTTATATACATCTAAACCCATCTTCTGGTACGCATGTAAACATGCGTCTAGACTTATCTTTATATGTGTCTAAACATATCTTCTGGTACCCATGCAAATATTAGTCTAGACCCATCCTTATATGCCTCTAAACCCATCTTCTGGTAGCTCATGTAACGGTGTTTGTTTTAAGTAAAATTTGCATGTTTATGTATCATAAAAGAAACTTGAGAGACTTCTTGGAAAATAACGGTACCTGAGCCTGTTAGATACGGTAGCAGCAATCCATGTAAAATGATTTTCTAAACTACGTGACAAAGGCTAAACTAATTTTTAAAGATTTTCTAACAGCATGATAAGTTAGGGGTATTTCTGGAAACCTAATTTTAATATCAAGATGTGACAAGAGGGATGTCGTGGTCTATTGAAATGAAAGCATAATCTCCTCCCTTACTGACCTGGTTTAGTTATACAGAGTATATAAACCAAAGTCTTTAAATGAAGTGATATAGGTTTCAATAAAATCCCTTCATACAATATCTGGTAATAGGATGAAAAGTGAGGGCCGGTCTTTTTACATAAATGAGAACCATACGCGTGCTGCTCCGATCTGGTTTACCCCTAACTGATGGTAAAATCTGGCACACTATTTTATTTTGAGAACTAAATTATTCATCCATAATTTAAACACATCCTTAATACATTATATTTTTTCGTTGAATTTGTATGTCTTCAAAAGTTTTCATTTGATCCAAGTTTCTGGAATGTCACAATTACCAACAAGCAATTTCATTTACGTCGAATTTTTAATCGTCCCACTTTTGTGCTGTCCCTCTTACATATACGAGGTAATTTTTGGAATTGGTAATGTCTCAGTTTTGGCTTCGCCAGTTTTCTCGCTTCATTTATTGCATTTATCAGTGATTTGGTTTTATATGAAGATAAAATCCTGCATATGTTTCACCACATCCAAACATAGTTGCAGCATATATTTTTATGTTTGAAAGAGAGACGTGATTTTACAAAAAAAGAAGAAATTGCAGATCATCAATGGATGAAACGTGATTTTATGCAACATATATATATACATATACCTAAAATTTAATTACAAACTATCTGGCTTAAATTGCATGGCAAATCAAGTGAAAAAGGTTCCAAGTGTGGACCTGAATGTTTAATGGTAAAATGGCATGATGGTTTGGGACAAGAAACACGCCTAATTTCATGACTAGCTATGTGCTTAGTTGTGTCAGAAGATGTGCATTATACATGAATTTGGAACCCTAGAGACGCAAGAATATGAAATTTTCGAATCTAATTTGATTTTCACTTAAATTCCTGTCTCAGTCATCCAACGGCTAAGAGCCCACCAGAAAATTGGCATCATTCTAATTTCTGACTTTTGAGTCTGAGTCTGACTCGAGCAACCAACCAGTTCAATCGGACTCAATCGACTTGTGAGTTGTGATACATGGTTAGACTCGACCCAACCAAGTCAAGTGACATTTAAATGCGACAGGTGGCAGTTCCTAGCTGGCTCTGCTTGCCGTTAATAGGTAACACCGTAACATAACAGAAAAAAAAAAAGGAACGAAGGGAGATCGACGGTACTGTACTGTACTGTACATAGAAGTTCGTTGCCGTTAATAGAACCTCTGCCACCGCAATAGCTCCGACCAAGTTCACCTTCGTACGGCCGACACCACCATGACCTCAACGACCTCAGACACGGCAAGGGAGGAAGGAAGGAAGGAAGTTCGAGTATGGATATCTGGCAATATATAGCAAATTAGAGAGAGAGAGGAGCAAGGAAGGAATTAAGTGCTTATAAAAATATTAATTAATGGCAAGAAGCTTTTGAATGGTGATCAGACTTTGGAAGGAAATTTGTGCGTCTGTCTTGGATTCAAGTCGGCTAGCTACTTGATGAGCTCGAGACTTACTTAATTACTTGTTTAGACTATGGTGTTTAATAGCATCCGCATCCTCGACAGCCCTTTAAAAGGACGGTGCCGAGCAGTCCTTTTATTCTGTCCGTCCGATGGAGATCCAAGGGCACATACGGAAAATAGTGAAAATCAGCGAAATCAATCCTTGCCCTCCCTGCCCAAGTCTCCGATTTCTTATATTAAAAAAAAAAAAGAAAATCATCGATGAGATTTGCATCCAATTCTCGCCTCCATCCCTCTCCACAGTCTCAAACCCCCCTCGATGATGAAGGCTGAAGAGAGCACAAGCTGAAATTGCACCTGAGAGAGCACAGTCTCCCCTTTCCTTTCTCCCTGAGCACTCTCCCACTCTGGTTCGTGATACCTCACTGCCACCCTCGTGTTTTAAACAAATTCATCCTGTCATAACCCTTAACTGTGCAATTAACCATTAACACTCTAGTTCGTGAGGTACAAGGCGTGTCAATGAGATTAATTTCGGTTCAAGTTTTAAACAAATTCATGTACTGTACTGAATTCAAGTTTCATGTGCTGTACTGAAATCAAGTCTCATGTACTGTACTGAATTCATTTAGTCAAATTAGACATAAACCAAATTGATCTTGGGGTTTACAGTTCAAAATTTCACTACATACTTGATTGTACTGTCCTGAATATTCACTTGCACTCTCTGATTTAACACAATAATAGACAAGCATACAATTTTGTCATGAAGCTGTACTGCTGAAATTTTTTTTCTATTTTGGTAGAGCTTTGTAAGGCCTTTTCATTGTTAAAGAAGAGGAACCAAGATATATCGGAGGAGAACTTTGGGTGCTATGATAACCTTGAAACCATACAGTAAGTGCATTAAAATATCTCTAACTTTGAGAATATAATTTTGCTGGTAAAAACTGCAGTAAGTCCTAATTTTTGTTTTTTATTTTTATTTTGCAGCAATGTATCAATTGTAGAAGACTAGACAAGATTTAGAGGAATTGTTTTTATTTTGGCAACATATTGTAAATGAAAGAAATAGCTAGATAGTTAGTTGGAAATATTTTGTAAAGAAAAGAAATATGGGGATAGTATTTTGAATTAGTTGGCAACATTTCATATGTATGAACTTTAGCAATTTTATTGGGTTTCTGTAAAAAATTTGTTCTACCGGATCTTTTGTTCATTGTGACCAATTAGGAGGGCACTAGAAATAAACAACACATCCCAATTGGTTCATTGTAACCAATTAGGACCTTAGAAAAGGTGCAGAGTTGTTTCGTACCAGTAGCAGTTTGGTACCAGTAGCTCAATTTCTCCCACAATATGAAGAAAGTGGCATTAATATCTTTTCAGTGTGTGCTTGAATTTTCCAGAGTGCATGCTTGAATTGGTACCGGATTTTGTGCAATATTTCATGGGTTTAATTGCTTGAACTTTAATGGGTTTTGTGCAACCGTCCAAATATCATGCCTAGTGTGCATGTATTTTATTTTTCATTGTACCGGACTAGTCCAAATATCATGCTTGAATTTTATTGTTTCATTTAATTTTTTCATTCTTTTTTTTTTTTTTTTGATTGTACAAACCAGTTACAAGTACTTGACTAGTGCAAACCACTCTGTATGCATTTAAGGGAATCCAATTACAAAAGTTGTAATTAGAAGTTTTGCACTTTTATATAGTTCTGTACAAGATTTTGATTGTACCAAATTGTTTCATATAGTTCTGCACCTTTATTTTGTTTCCAATCAAGCTTTGAGACAAAACATGTAGACAGCTCATGGAAAGCTCAAAGTTCAGTTATTTAAATAAAAAAAAAATCAGACAATATCTATCATTGAGAGCTAATTACCAGATATATAGTTAACAGCAAGCAAATTGAACTGACACTAAATCATTATCTGATATGAATGGACCAGAACAAGTCATATTAAATAACTACTATTTAATATGAATCTACTAAAAATCAACAAATTGACAAACTACATATCTGAATATACTAAAATTCTACTAAATTAAATAGCTACATAGAAGCAAATTTCAAATAAACTCATAGTTCATCTACTGGTTCAACTACAACTGAAGTCATATTACACAGAACTCAAAGTTCAACTACAACTCAAGTTCAGCTAAAAATCAGAACAAAACATCATACATTTTCAACTCAAAGTTCTAATACATTTTCTAATACATCTTCTAGAACCTCTCTTCAAATTCCTTGAACTTATCATCAACTTCCTTGAACTCAGTTGAAAAGCAACGCAGTCGCTCAATCAAAATCACAGGGAGGTGGCTTAGAGGCGAAGCCGTCGAAAAGCAACGCAGTCGCTCAATCTAGGTTTCCTCTCTTGATTCCTCTCTCTTCTCGTCTGTCACAGGCTCGTCTGTCACAGTTTGCAAAAGATATTCAAAAATCGATATTCAGATTTGAAAACAGTTTGCAAATTAATCCCCGCACATACCAAAGAAAGGTCAAGCAAATTAACCCTGATAAGTACTAACTCAAAAATTTTTAACTCATGTTAATTTCAAAAACCAATATTCAGATGCCCAACAATTTAGTTCAGTATCAATGTTAGAAAGGATATATAAGGCACTACCTGCTCAACAAAATGTGCAAGTTGTGTTTGGGCACTGAGAAACCTTTGAATGAATGCATTTATCAAATTCGATGCATCAGCTGTATTATCCCATAGAATTTGTTTGAATATAGTATGCTGGAAGAAACGGCAAAAGTTACAAAAAAAAAAAAAAAAAAATTGGTTTTAAATATTTGACAAAGCTACAAGTAAGATAGTTTTGAATGGAGCAAGCAAGCAGGAGGGGTATTTACCCACCTAAAAATGCTTAGATAGAAGTAATTTCATCTCTTATTTCCATTTCCTTTCCCTTCGTATTGCTTCTAGGAAAGACAGTATGCTATTTCCAATTGGGGAGTGTTTCAGGTTGTGGCGTAGCCAAGTGAAGTGCTTGAGCACGAAAGGCAGATCCTCCTAGCCAGTAGAATCGGAGGAAAGGTGCTTGAGAGCTTCCTATTGTATCAGGAATTGTTCCGTTGTAGAAGCAGAAATTAAACTAATTAATGGAAGCAGACAAAGGGGGAGAGAGATCTAGGTTTACAAGAGATCGTACTGTGCCTCACTGCCTCTCTCTAACTTCTCGTCTGCAGGTCGGGCAGGCTGGAGAGAGACAAAATTGATGGATTTTCGTCCGCGCCCTTTGATCTTCATCGAACGGATGGAGTCATTTGACAGCACGGCACAGTCCTTTTAAAGGACTGTCGAGGATGCGGATGCGTGTTTAATATATGAGAATAATTACTATTTCGCACTAAATACTAAATAGAAAATGGAACATCCGACTTGTTTAGTTTCAGATTGACCACTTTGGCTGTGCAGAATGAGCAATTTTTTCATTGCAATTTACTGTCTGATTTTAATTTCTGAGGGCGTTTGGATGGGCAAAGAATAACTCTTCCTAAGCGGAAAATTAGGAAGAGTTATTCCTAAGCATCCAAACGTGTTAGGCGTAAGGTAGGAATAGTTCATTCCGAAATAGCAATTTTCCTAACACATTTCTTATTTTACCACACATTCATTTCTTATTCCTAACACATCATCCAAACAATATTTCTTCTTCCCGGAATAGCACTCTTCCCACGCTTCCCGAAATAACACTCTTCCTAATTTTTCCGCTCGGAAGAATGTTATGGCTAGAATTTTTTTTTTTCCCTTTTGTCAATTATGGTTGCAACAATTTTTAGCAAACCTGAATTTGAACTAAATCAGTGTATAAATTATAACACATTAGATAGATGTGGAAAACTGAATTTGAACGACTTATACTATTAAGTAATTAATTAAATTAGAGTACAAAATGTTTATAAAAAGTAAAATTTTTAAAATATTTACTTCTATGAGATATATAATCAAGCATAACTTTTGTGAGCAATTGAGTATTTCTCATTATGAATTATTGAACACTAGAAAGTTTGCAGTCGGACCCACAGTTGACAACACCAAGAACAAGCACAGAAGAACCAAAAGTAAAATGCTTACATCCATCGCTCTCAGATTCTCAACTCCATTCCATGAGACACTGGTCACTGGTGTGGTTTATGAGTTTATCCATAATGTTTTGTAAATATTTACTTGGATCCATATATATAACAAGTTAACAACCCAAAACTCCCACTTGCACTTGGGTACATGCTACAAACTACAGTGCTGTGCAGTACTAGTTGAGAGAGAGAGAGAGGAGCAAATTCAAGAAAGATACAAAAATACAGTGGTGCAAGCAAAGGCGCGCCATATCTTGGCAACGGTGCAGCTCTTCCTCCTACTCCTACATACATACCTCCACCACGTGTTCTGTCACGTGATCTGATCCCTATAGGCTATAACTCCCCTGCCATTTCCTCTGTTTCCTCTGCCAAAGTAATTAAGTATATATGTACCATTTTTATTTGATTGCTAGAAAGAAGGGAAGAAGAAGAAGAAGAAGAACTGCCAACTCACCAGTCACCACTACTTGATTAGAGGTATCTCCTGAATCATGATCAGCTGTAATTTCTAACATAATTTTTTAATCAATTCACTTTTTTATTTGTTAGGAATGAGACCCACTTGATTGAATTAAAGAAATAAATCAGTTGATTCGTGGGATTTAATTTGCATTGCTTTCTATCTTTCGCAAATTAAAGAGAAAGCTTTGTTTTGCCCTTCTTAACAAGAAGAGAATTAATGTTCTAAATTCACGATACTTCTCATCACACATATTTTCTTTTTCTATTTGGAAAAAAAAAAGAGAGAGAGCATCAGTATAATTAGCAATCTTTGCGAAGGATTATTAAATTTTGTTCAAATAATGAGTTTAATTTTGAGTTTTTGGCATGAGTAAGGCAATTAATTGATGTAAATGGGCTGCTCATGTCACGGAGAGAGAGAGGATGAGTGTTTGATTCAAAAACTTCAAAGTGGAGGGGTGATGGGTGCCATGAATAATTACAAATTCTAGAGTGTTTTGTCCCTTTCCTGTTTTGGATCAATGTTCATATATAGTTAAATCTAGACACTCTATGTAGGACCCAGTAGTTATCTTCTCAATATAATTTTGAAGCATTTGTCTGAGTATTACTAGGCTTTAAAAGGAACAAACAAATATGATTGAGATTTGAGAAGCAAATATAATTCAGAAGAAGATTTGATGAGTCATTTTATGATCATTGAGTCAATGAAGATGCATAATTTAGTTTAATTACTTGGTTTTAATTTTGGATTCGCAAAAATAGAATGCTTTCTTTGGCGTAAGTACAAGGCAATTGCAGACAAATATCTTTGCATGTGGAGCAATTGGATTTTGCAAACGAGGCACCGTCACTCTCTGTCTTGGTCTCTTGGATTGGATAAGTACCTTTAAAATAAGTATCTTCCTATTCATTAGGACCACTCATTTGAAATCCAAACAGTGCTGTCTATGTGGCCGAGTTAGATTCTAAATTCTAGCCACATTTTTAAAGCATCGAATCATGCATTTGTCAAGAGAAAAGAGGCTGATGCTTATGTGGATAAGAAATGAAACATCTACGCTCTAGATTCGAGCTAGATATATTTAAATCTAAATATAAAAAATAAACATAAAATAGTTCCTAGTTTTGAAAAAAAAAAAAATTATGTAATCGACTAATCGTACTTAATCAGTCCATTCAATTCGATTTTAACAATATATTCCTCATAAAATATATTTGTTGTTAATAAAGTTGATATACAATTTACTAATATTATAAAAGCTTAGAGTTATTTTTTTTCAATTTTGATAATTATTTTGTTGTTTGTTGTGATCATGCATATAAACTATTGTCATATTTTTTTTGTTTATTTTTAAAATTGTATGCAAGATTAACTAAGAAAAATGAATAGCAGACGCGAGCATAGACTATGATAAATTCTTTGTACCAATAATAACAACTGCAGTTCAATATGGAAGAGTACAAAGAGCAATCGCAAGCGCCGCCACAGCTGATCCCGTCATTGCCTCGAGATTCGCGCGGATCGTTGGAAGTGTTCAATCCCGCGTCCTTCACGCCTAAACCTCATCCCAAACCTTCCTCCCCTTTCGCCACGTGGCAATCATCCGCCCCTTCCGCTTCCGCTTCCGCTTCCGACCCCACCCATCCATCCTGGCCAGCTCTCTCTAATCAGTCTCAGACTGTTTCTCTCGGCTCCAACGCCTCCGCCTCCGCCTCCGTCCCCGCCTCCTCCTCCGGCGATGACGTCGGCGCGGCGGCCAAACGAGCGGCGGAGTGGGGCCTGGTGCTCCGCACGGACGAAGAGACGGGGAGGTTGCAAGGGGTGGAGGCGCGGCGCTCCGGCGACCGGTCGAACCGGTCGTCGGGCGGCGTTGACCGGTCGAGCCGGTCTTCGTACAGCGAGGATGAAGAAGGGATCCGGAGAGGGAATCTGCCGAGGGTTTCTGAGGAACTGAGAGACGCCTTGTCGGCGTTTCAACAAACATTCGTGGTGTCTGATGCCACTCGACCCGATTTCCCTATTCTCTACGCCAGTGCAGGCTTTTTCAACATGACTGGCTATTCTTCCAAGGAGGTTGTTGGCAGAAACTGGTATTAATGTCATCACATCTCTCTCTATCACATTTTTTTATTTCTTTCTTTCATCATCTGTATTAATTGTACATTCCTGTTATAGCCGATTCCTACAAGGTGCTGGTACTGACATGGAGGAGATAGCTAAGATAAGGGACGCCCTTGCTTCTGGAACTACTTATTGCGGACGTGTTTTGAATTACAAGAAAGACGGCACACCCTTTTGGAATCTTCTCACCATCGCACCAATCAAAGACGAAGAAGGCAATACTCTAAAATTTATCGGGTGAGTTTTACATTACTGGCATACTGCCTCTCACAAAATTTCTACTTTAATTGTTCAAACTATTTTCATTGTTCTAAGATTGTATATACCTGTTTTTTGTCACTCTTATTGCGTTGAACTTGGAATAAAGAATGTGATCTTGAATCCCCAACCAAGGCCTAGAGTAACATTCATTTTCTATTCACTGTCTACATTAGGAGGCTTTGTAACAACTTGTTTATGTATTTATGCATATGTTACTCTGCAAAATTAATATTGGACTATCAGTTCTGAATGTTCATAAATTTAAATTTTATTTTGAAGGATGCAAGTAGAGGTGAGTAAATACACAGAAGGGAGTAAAGATACAATGCTACGGCCAAATGGATTACCAGAATCACTGATTCGATATGATGGTATGATAAAAGAATCTTTTGCTGTACAACTAAGTTAGTTCTTTCTTTTATATTTACATAAATTGATTGTTTTTTGTAAATTTTCCAGAAAGGCAAAAGGATAAGGCACGTAGCTCACTTTCAGAGCTTGTGATGGCCGTAAAACAGCCTCGCTCATTTTCATTGTCCGATGCAGTACCATTTGGAAGAAAATCAGAAGGTGGTGGAGAGTTTTTTACGGGCAGGAGAAGTTCTGAAAATGCCCCTTCCAGTAGGCGAAATTCAGGTGGAGGCACAAGGAGTTCATTACAGAAGATCAGTGAAGTGCCAGAAAAAGTGGTCAAAAAATCTCGGAAATCTGGCTTATTGTCTTTCATGGGGTATTGGACTTGTAACTGAAATCATTTTTTTATCTTATTAGCTCAAATTGGAAAAGTGTTACATAAATGATTAATAAAACATAGCTGAGGTTATCTCAAATCCTCAACTACTATTGTATGTAATTATTGAAAGGGCCATTTTAACTATATAAGACAGGACTGGTGCCCCAGAAAATTTTTATAGAAACTTGACAGTTTGACCCAAACTATAGAAATCTCTATAACTGTTGGCATGAAAAGAACTAGAATTAAACCAAGCTAAGCTTGTTGAGTACATATTAATAAGTGTTACTGTTTGGGGTTACTGCACTCAAATCTCCATTGCAATTAAGAAAAATGTTCCCTAGTTACTACCATCATCTGTTAGAGTGGTATACTGGCAGGCATGTATTTGTGACACCAATTTGACTTTGCTGCCAATATTAGTGACCTTTTCTTTTTCTTTCTTTTATATCTTTATCTAGATTAAACTATATTGAAAGTTTCTTGTCCATATCAGGTTCAAAGTTGATATATGCAAAATTCTCAGAACAGATTTAGTTGGTTCGGGGTCATTTAGTAATTATTTTTCTCAGTTCAGCATTAGTGCCAACAACTGGCTTGCAAGTAGCCGAAGCATACATACTGCCATACTGGAGACGTTTTGCACATTGTAATATGAGTAATCAGTAAAACAAATTGTTACTTATTTTGTGTCTGATTTCCTTTTCTTTTGCTAGTTTGCTTGGACTAGGACAAGGAAATACAGGCCGGCACGAAATTGAAGCTGCAATGGAAGCAAAACCCAACCCAGATCCATTGAACCCGGTAGTGGAGAGTGATGATGAAAGGGCAGAAAGCTTTGATGATGAGTTGAGGAAGAAGGAGATGAGAAGAGGCATTGATCTTGCGACTACTCTTGAAAGAATTGAGAAGAATTTTGTTATTACTGATCCCAGACTTCCTGATAATCCCATTGTAAGATTTATTTGTGTCCTTCTGTTCTCTGTCCTTTTGTTTTGTTATTCTTTGCAAATAAGCCTGTAGTTTACTGCACTTGCAACTAACACTCATATGGTGAAACTATTTTCAGTAGCACCCCAAGTCCCCAACCCAACTTGTACTAAACTATTTGCTTTTTTTCTGATAATCTCATATGAAATTAAGCATAAGAAAATTTAATATTTCTTTTGTAGTTTCATAAATATATTTCTTATAAATTTTATTAAGACAATGTGTAAATGTTAGCTGTAATTCAGTCTACCTTTGCTAATTACATGTTCTGGCAAGGTTTTAATACAAAATTTTAATACCACACTCATACTGGTAACCAATATAGGCAGCATGAACCACTATCTATATTTTTTGAAGTTTCCATTACATGCATCCACACAGGTGAAAAATCCAGAACATGCTGTGTATGTTACTTGTATACAATGACAGATCAAAAGACTAAATCATTTTTGTTAATTTGTTCAGATATTTGCATCTGATAGTTTCTTGGAATTGACCGAGTACAGCAGGGAAGAGATATTGGGCAGAAATTGCAGGTAAAAAGAATATAAAAAAACAGTGAATTGGAAGTCGCATTAATTATTAATATTATCTTTTTTTATAAATCTTTCTTTTGTTTGTGAATGAATCGTAGGTTCCTCCAAGGCCCAGAAACAGATCGTGATACAGTTAAAAAGATTAGAGATGCCATAGACAACCAAAGGGATGTCACTGTTCAACTCATAAATTACACTAAAAGTGGTACGCTAACTTGTTTTTTCTTTTTTTTTGTATGTTTTTGTAACAAGATGAAAACATGAATGACCAAATTGAAAAACATATGATTACTTTGGATTTTTCAGGTAAGAAGTTCTGGAACCTTTTCCACTTGCAACCAATGCGTGACCAGAAGGTACCTATATTTCAGTAAAAGACAACAGTTTCACCGCTACTTGCTTTGGTTTTCTGCTCCTACATTCATTGAGCTTTTATTTCATTTCATGTTTAACAGGGAGAAGTGCAATACTTTATTGGGGTACAATTGGATGGAACGGAACATGTAGAGCCACTTCACAATGCTATTCCAGAGGATACAGCACAAGAAGGCGCCAAGCTGGTACAATGCTTTTCCTTTCATTGCTCAGTGCATTATGTAATCTGCATGTTGTCGATCAATTGACCTCTTTTTAGTGGTCTATGGCTTATTTGAAGGCTGGAACTCAAAATCTTAGAAACAAGAAACAAAGTATTGTGTTAATAATTTAATATTGATTTTCTATGATTGCACCATTACAGTACATCAGCAAACCTACTGGTAAAGTACTGAATGCAACTTCATGTCCTTTAACAGACAAAATCTGTTGTGATTCTGCATAAATAAATTATGTCCAAATTCACTGTTTTAGTTACATGATGGTTTGGCTTAAAATCCTGGTAAAGTACTGAATGCAATTTCATTTGCATGTATATATTATTGCATGCATGGCTTATCCTTGATACATAGTTGGGCTTAATATCCTTGATACATGGTTGGGCTTAATACCCTTGTAAAGTACTGAATGAAATTTCACTTCCATGTATAAATTATTGCATCTATGGCTCCTTATAATTCTTTTCTACTATTTAATTTTCCATCATGAATGTGAATATTAGTTAATATATTTCTGACAACTATAATTTAGGTAAAAGAAACAGCAGACAATGTGAACCAAGCTGTAAAAGAACTTCCTGATGCTAACATGGTAAGATGTCTGATGGTCTCTATTTGTTACTAAACTTAATAGAACTTATAACATGATTTTATTTTAAATATTTTTTTGTTCAAATTTTTTAGACACCAGAGGATTTGTGGGCTAATCACTCGAAGACTGTGCTTCCAAAACCACATAAGAGGAGCAATCCCTCATGGAGAGCTATAGAAAAAGTAATGAATTTTATATTTGTTTTTTAGTTCAGCTGCAATTTAATAAGATTTAAAAGTTTTGTATATGGTTGATAATTGGAGTTCAGTTGAGGTAAAATTGGAAATTGTCGCAATTTTCTTTCAGATTCTAGAGAGCGGAGAAGAAATCAGCTTGAAGCATTTTAGACCAGTTAAACCGTTGGGATCTGGGGACACTGGAAGGTACAAAGTCTTGCTGTTTTATAATTATACTATAATTAGGAAAAGGAAAATTCTCATGCATTACATTTAATGTTAGGTGTGTAGGGTCTATTGAAAATTTATGATGCAATTTGGGTTTGTAATGTTCATCTTTTTTATATTACATTTGCTCATATTTCATTTCTGAAACCACAGTGTGCACTTAGTGGAATTGATCGAGACAGCACAATTGTTTGCAATGAAGGCCATGGATAAAAATGTCATGCTTAACCGCAACAAGGTTTCTCTCTCTCTCTCTCTCTCTCTATTTGTAATAAATATTAATTAGTATACATCTGTTTATTACACTACATACAATAGATGTTGAGTATTTCCACTAAGTTACCTTGTTTCTAACAGGTTCATAGAGCAACAGCTGAAAGACAAATTCTTGACTTGTTAGATCATCCTTTTCTCCCCACTTTATATGCATCTTTTCAGGTGAAAAATAAAGTTCTTGAGGTTTCTGTTGACTTTTCAGTAAAACTAGTAGTGACAGTTTTATATTTTTTTTCAGACAAAGACACACATATGTCTAATAACAGATTACTGTCCTGGCGGAGAGCTATTTATGTTATTAGATCGGCAACCACAAAAGGTCCTAAGGGAAGATGCTGTTAGGTTAGTACCTAATTAAGATGTTATGTTGAATTGAAAAACAACAACAATCATTTTATGTTTTTTTCTGTACCTTTCTTTTTCTGTGTAGATTTTACGCTGCTGAAGTGGTTGTAGCACTTGAGTACCTCCATTGTCAAGGTATGCATCAATTGTTAGATAATTGTTTGTTTTAAAAATTATTTTTTCCCTGGAATTTTAGATACAACTTAATATGAACCATTTATTTTTACTTACAGGCATAATATATCGGGACCTTAAGCCAGAAAATATACTGTTACACAGAGATGGCCACATCTCCCTTACTGATTTTGACCTCTCTTGTCTCACTTCGTGTAGACCACAGGTATGTGGGTCTTTTTGGCAAATTACCTTTAATTTATGTAAGGGAATTATATGATGCATGAACGTTGTTAATTTCTATTTCCTGTTTTGTTTTATAAGCTCTTGCTTCCAGAAATGGAAGAACAGAAAAAGCACAAAACAAAGAGGATACCTCCAATTTTTGTGGCAGAACCAATGAGAGCCTCAAATTCATTCGTTGGTACTGAAGAGTACATTGCACCGGTACTGTCTTTTTTACTTGAAAGTTGCACTTGTATAGTCCAGGCCCCCATTATTAAATCCTCTATCAGTCTCTCTCTCTGTGAGAAATTGGTAGAGGCTGCCATCTCTTTACCATGCGGTCCCCCCCCCCCCCCACCCTTTCCTTGAACAGAGATATGCATATAGCAAGAGGTTTCTAAAACTTGCATATTTGATTTTTTTTTTTTTCAGGAGATCATCACAGGAGCTGGACATACTAGTGCAGTTGACTGGTGGGCCCTTGGTAAAAATTCTTTGTTTTTCTTTACCTGGTCAGGCAGGTCTTGATAGAGTATTCCTACTTCCCCATGCAGACTTGACAAATCTGTTCTCTGTTGCAGGAATACTGTTGTATGAAATGCTATATGGGTATACACCTTTCAGAGGAAAAACTAGACAAAAGACATTTGCAAATATTCTTCAAAAAGATCTCAAATTCCCAGCTAGCATTCCTGTAAGAAGTTCTTTTCTTTTTCTTTTTTTTTTCTTTCCAGTGCACTGAAGTAGGAGTACTGACTGAATTTTTATTATTTTAATTTCAGGTGAGCTTCCCAGCAAGACAGTTTATGTATCGGTTATTGCACCGAGACCCACATAACAGACTTGGCTCATGCGAAGGAGCAAATGAAATTAAACAACATCCATTTTTTAGAGGCTTGAATTGGGCTCTTGTTCGGTGCATGGTTTGGCTTACAATCCTGCAACTTTTCTATTTTGCTCTCAAGCATTTCTTTTTCTTTTGCAAAGCATCATAAAACGTTCTCATGTAATTCATCAACAAAGAGATCTCATATACTTATAAACCACAGAAAGCAAAATTAAGTCAATTAAAAGCACCTAAATTGCACCTGGGTTACATTTCATGTCAAATTCATTTAATCATGGAAGAAATCAAATATTTTAATCCTCTTATTTTGATATACATATATTTTGGTCATAGTGGAATAAATGTATCTTGTTAAGGTGAGGTTTGTCAGTTTTTATGTGCAAAAGGGTCCTAACTTCTCTCATCAACAAAATTAGGTCCTCGAATCTGAGTATAAATTATTAAAATTTTAAAAGCATAAATTATATTTTAGCATTTTCATTTGATATTAGATTTATGATCTTGCTTTACTTTTAAATGTAATTTTGATTAACCATTTTGCTTTTAAATGTAAACCCAGGCACCACCAAAACTTGATGCGCCACTGTTTGATCAAGAAATTTCAAAAGACACCAAAGCACCAGAGGCAGGTGCACATGTTGATGTGTTTTAAGTTTTCATAGGTAACTCAATTTATTTATTTAATTATTCATTTTTGTGTTCTTGAACCTTGAGATTTTTGTTTTGTAACCAAGTTGGTCCCGTCCTACCACTGATCAGTCAAATATTAAATCATAGTCCACAGGCTATATGTAATTATTTAATTTCATTTAATTTATGATGACATATAGCATTTATGAATCAATGCTAGTATTATCCATTACATGATTTCGGTACATATAAAAAAAAGTACATGAAACGTGTCACGTTATATTTTATATCATAATGATTTCGGTAATATGATAATATCTCATAACATGCATTTGCACTTTTATTTTGACAGGTTTGTAATATGCATCCGTGGGCTCAGGGGAGGATTATTCGTCATCGTCATGTTTAAATATGTTTTATAGTATATTTGTTTTTAATGCATCTTACAGTTCACGGTGTGTTCAACTTGTGTTGTGTGATTAGGCAAATTCTGAGCTCTTCAATTCGAATGTTTTGTATTGTTGGCCGTCTCCCTTTTCTTCTCTTTCTTTTTCGGCTTTGTCACAATTTCCGTGTAATTAAGATATTCTTGGCACATTATATTTGAGATGCAAATGAGTATTCTTCTTACATTCCATAAAAATCACTGAATAATAGTGGAGGAATGTAGTAACTAGTAAGGCTTCTCTCGAGAAACAAGAGGGAAGAGGAAGAGTAAGGAAAGAAAGTACAAGGGAGCAAAGAGCGTTCACCTCCAAATTTGGGGGCAATCAGATTAATCAAATTTCTATATAGAGTTTATTCCTATTACTCTCCATTCACTCAGGTTTTCATTGAAAAGGGCAGTTCACCTCTCCCCCATCCAACCACGGAAGCGACACAAGCACAGATTGATCCTAAAACAAACAAAAATGCAGATTCTGTACTGTGCTTAAGAGAGATCAAAGCTGTTGGATTCCCTGCAGATGTACCGTAAATCCGGAAGACATTATGGATATTCTGACGTCTGATTTAGATCAGGCCAATCTAAGAGCCGTAATTTTTTTATTTTTTATTTTTTTGGAAATAGGTGAGCGCTCCCACCACTTTTCTATTCAAAATGAGAAAAGTTAACAGAAACCTACATCCCCTTGTATACATCAGGCATCACAATTATATTCCACTGGGTGCCACATGTCTGGCCAATACAATAAAAGTGCATTAATCTTAGCCCCCATGGCTTTAAATCTGCTGATGTTGGAAATATCTTGCATTTCTATTCAGCCATATTATCCACAGAATTAGCACTCAAACAAATTTGAACTGGCTGATGGAGTGATGGTGATGGGACATCCTTTCTATACTGCCCAAAACCTCATAAAGATGTAAGAAACAGTAACACAGAATTCGGAATATTAGCTCGAAACTGACAGAGCTGCAGTGCAGAGCCCAGTGGGATTGAGAATCGGGCCGGGCTGGAAGGAAAGGATTTGGGTTGATTCTTGGAGCATACGCAAATAGGGCCGAGAGTGCACTATACAGAAGCGCATCAGTTTTTTTTTTTTTTTTATCTATTTCTGTGGTTTTTTGCAATCAATTTCGCTATTTCCTTTTTATTTATTTATTTATTTATTATTATTATTCCAAATTTTGTTTGGTTTGTGATTGTGATGAGATGATGAAATTGATGATCGGTTTTTGGTGTATTTTTGCGGAAGGCCGTTTAAAAGGGAAGGGAAAACCCATTACCATTACAATTACCCCAAGCCTCCTCCAACTCTTCTTCCTTCCTTCCTTCCTTCCTTCCTTTCTAACCCTATCGCACCTTTGTCTCCTAATCTCTCTCCTCCTTCTTCCTTCCTCGAACGACCTGTCGCCGCCTTCTCCGCCCATCGCCGGAACCCTCACCGCCCCGCCACATCGCTGCCTCTCCTCGCATCTCTGGTAAGGTAATTCATCTCTTGTCTGATTTGTCCTTGCTGCTTTCATATCTGCATTCTCTTCGGAGTTTGATTTATACACACTTTCAGGTGTTGGGTTTTCTGATCAATCTCTCAGCTCCATTTTGAAATTTGGGTCAGATTGTTGTTTACTACTACCTGTACGCTGTACCTGACCTGACTTAGTATAGTATAGTATAGTATAAGATATAGATATAGATCCTCTCCTTCCTCTCTTCTCGATCCACCCCTTGCTTATTGCCTTCATTCTTTTCATCTCGATCAATCAGGACTCCTGATTTCAATACATGTTTTCCTTTCCACAACCAGCTCCGCTGCTTTAATTTGGCTTCAACAAAATTTAGTTCAAATAATTAGTTCATGAGCTTTAATCATTTTTTTACCATATCATCAGCTCCAATTTATTATCTATTCTCAATAACTGAACTTTTCTTCTGTATTTCAGGTTTATGATCCACCCAAATTAAAGAAATGGCGGTTGATGGGTGCATAAAGCCGGTGCCTTATAATGCTCCCAATGATAGTTCTGACGATGATGATATGCCATTGACTTTCAAAAGGTCCTCCTCATCTAAAAATAAACCAACAACCACAAAACCAGCCCCCGCTCCAACAAAGCCTGCTAAACCACCCCAAACCTCAACCAATGGTCAAAGCTCTAACCCGTCAAAAGGGAAATCAATCGCATCTACCTCAAAACCACCACCAGTGACTAATGAAAAGCCCAATTTGAAGAGGACCCTCAAAATAGAGAAAGACTCTGATGACTCAGAAGATGAGACGCCTATCAGTAAAAGACTTAATCTTTCTTCTTCAGGTCAAAAGCCAGTTTCAGGTGGTACCAATAAGGCAGCTTCTATTAAAGCATCAGTAAAGAAGGAAGCGCCCTCACCTTCTGTTAGGGAATCAGTAAAGAAGGAAGCGCCTTCGCCTTCAGTTAAGGAATCAGGAAAGAAGGAAGAGCCATCGGACGATTCCGACGATGAGAAACCTTTGATTGCTAGGTTTTCTAATACCACTGTGAAATCCTCAAACACAAATAAAGCAACCCCAAGTAATCACAAACCTGATTCTGATGATTCAGAGGATGAAAAACCTTTATCTGCTAGATTCGGTTCATCATCACATTATTCCAAGTCCAAGGAGCAAGTAAAAGATACTCCTGGAACCAACAAAGCAATAAACAAGCGACCTTTGAGCAGTAGCGGTACCAATGCAACCACGCCATCCAATTCTGTGAAAAAGGTTAAAACAGAAGCAGGGTCCACCAGCACCAAGTCTGCAAAGGTGTTGAAGAAGACTGGCACTAGTTCTTCAAAGAAGGATACCAAGAATAAATCAAAGTTGAAAAATAAAGACTCGAAGAATTCCAAATTTAAAAAACCACCTGGTTCAGGCGATGGACAGAAATGGACCACCTTGGAACACAATGGGGTTATCTTCCCACCGCCATACCAGCCTCATGGGGTAAAAATGTTGTATAACGGGCAGCCAGTTGACCTAACACCTGAACAAGAGGAGGTAAAATGGATTTCCTAATTTTTATTTTTAATGGGTCGATTCAGTTCGGGTCTGTAGGGTTGCTTTTCGTTTGGTTGTGGATTAGAAGTACGAAATTTCAGGTCAAATGATCACTGATAGCCTGATTGGGTATCAGCTGAATAAACCTGAAATAAAATTGTTGTGTGCATGGTAAATTGGAAGGTATTTATCCATAATCATAATTTGATGGGGTAGAATGACTTTCACCTCTATCATAACTTCTTGAGAAATAAGGCTGGAATAAGGTCTCGAATCAGAAACTTATTTCTAGAAATAAGGCTCGGTCATAGAGTCTCAATCAGACTATTTTTCTATCATTTTACTTTTATTTTTCATTAAGCTTTATTTATTCCTTTGTTTTTTCATGAAATTTTTTGTTGTCAGGTTGCAACAATGTTTGCTGTAATGAAAGACTCTGATTATGCAACGAAACCAAAATTTATAGAGAACTTTTGGAATGATTGGAAGCAAATACTCGGTAGAAACCATGTCATAAAGAAATTTGAGCTATGCGACTTCACCCCTATTTATGAATGGCATCTTGCTGAGAAGGAGAAGAAGAAACAGATGACCTCTGAGGTAAATTTACAAAAATTGGAAATATTTCTTGTGCCCCCTTGTAAACTTGAAACAGTGTATAAACCTTGAGATGGTGTCTATAACCATGCAAGATCATAAACTCTTGAGATGATATCTATAAGACTATAACCATGCAAGGGAGAAATTGGGAGTATGGTCCATTCCCTGTGTTGCTGGGGCATATAAAATATATCATGTGTTCTCTGTACACATTTTCTTTTTTTTTTAGTATGCAAGTACTGGTTTCCCTTAAATTAAAGAATGGTTCAGGGATACCTTTTGAATCATAATAGGAAACTTGTAAAGATGCCTTTAAAAAAAACTATAGCTTAGTGAAATAACAATAATTTCAATTGGTGTACAGGAGAAAAAAGCTTTAAAAGAAGAAAAACTTAAACAAGAGGAGAAGTATATGTGGGCCATAGTTGATGGTGTGAAAGAGAAGGTTCTCTCTCTCTCTCTCTCTCTCTCTCTATCTATCTATCTAACTGTGAGAACATTTAATTGACATAGTTTTCTTTTCACCTTACTTTCAGGTTGGCAATTTTAGAGTAGAGCCGCCTGGATTATTTCGAGGCCGTGGAGAGCATCCTAAGGTCTTATACAATCATAAGTAAATTCTTTATGTCTATTCATTAGATAGGTAACGTAATATGTTAATCTAGTATTCAATGTAGATGGGAAAGCTGAAACGGCGTATCAAGCCTAGCGACATAACAATCAATATTGGAAAGGGAACTCCAATTCCTGAGTGCCCCATTCCTGGACAAAAGTAAATTTGTTCTCTTCCTTTTTATTGTTTTATTATTATTTCATTACTTTTAATGCTTTTATAATTGTTATTATTGTTAACTTTGCTTATCGAGAGGTACTTTATTTTTATATGTATATGTATATGTATATGATGAGGCTCCTATTGGCTTTCTTATGGACAACTTAGAAAATAAGGGTTGATCTACTCTAATTTGAATCAACTTAAAGTGAACCAAACAAATCAAATATACAAAAGTACATGTTTTGATCAAAATGATTTTACTTGTTATAGGTGGCGGGAGGTGAAGCATGATAACACTGTAACATGGCTTGCATATTGGAGTGACCCCATAAATTCTAGAGAGTCAAAATACGTCTTTTTGGCTGCTAGTAGTTCTTTGAAGGGTCAGAGTGACAAAGAAAAGTATGAAAAGGCTCGCCTTTTGAAGGTACCTGTCCTTTTTTGCTTAAAGTATCTTCTGCATTTCTATGTTGGTATTGTCCTTGACTATGTGATTCTTAATTCATTTAACTATGCAGGAGTATATTCATAATATCCGTGCAAATTATACCAAGGATTTCAATAGCAAAGATTCTACAAAGAGGCAGATAGCTGTTGCCACTTACCTCATTGATAAGCTTGCTCTCAGGGCGGGCAATGAAAAGGTGCCATTTATTGGGTTATTCATTGAAAACAGATATATTCGGGCCTTAAGAAAACTGATAGTACCATTGTTTTTATAGGATGATGATGAGGCAGATACAGTTGGCTGTTGTACCCTTCGAGTGGAGAATGTCACATGTCTACCACCCAACAAGTTACAGGTGAAACTAGCAACATGCATTTGTAATTATACTGGACTTGCCTTTTCATTGTGTTTAAACTCTCTGTCTATATCTTTCTATAGTTCGACTTCCTTGGTAAAGATTCAATAAGATACTTCAATACTGTGGAGGTTGAGTTGCCAGTTTACAAAGCTATTGAGGATTTCCGAACTTGTAATTTTTTTGGTTTCACTTTCTTATCTTATTTATTATCTCATTACTCTCTCTCTCTCTCTCTGTTTTCCTTCTTTTTATTAATTTGTCGGCATGATTCAACAGCTAAAACAAGTGAAGGGAAGAGAAAAGGACCTGGAGATGATTTATTTGATAAACTCGACACCAGCAAATTGAATGCTCATTTAAGGGGACTTATGCCTGGCCTCACTGCTAAAGTTTTTCGTACCTATAATGCTTCTATCACCTTAGATGATATTGTAAGATTCCTTTAATCATTCTCCATATTCCTTTTGGAATTCAATGTTAAGTGAATTGATATGGTTTGAGTAGAATATCAGATGGTTTTTCTTGAATGACCTTCAATTGGAATCTCACTGAAATGTTGTGTGCAGTCAAAATCATTAATATTCCTACCCAACAGATGATCATTATGAATTGTGTAAGAATTCCAATCTGTTCCTTCTTTTTTGTTGCTTCAGTCACTATCTATGTGTTCATTTATATTCCCTGCAGTTGAGCCGAGAAACAAAAGACGGTACACTCCCAGAAAAGGTTGCTGTCTATCAAGGTGCAAACAAAGAGGTAAGACAAAAAAAAAAAAGAAGTATATCGTGATTATATACTTTAATTTATGTATTTCTAAATGTTAGTTACTTATCTCATATATATTCTCTTTTTTAAATTCAAAAATAGGTAGCGATTATATGTAATCACCAGAGGAGTGTCTCCAAATCGCATGAAGCTCAGATGTCTCGACTGAATGAGAAGATAGATGAGTTAAAGGTTTGAGTCCTTTTCTTATGATGAAGAGTACATCCCAAATTTTGAGAATATTGAAGTCGAAACTCCAAACAAATATTGAATTTTAATCTTCGGTATCCATTTATATACAGGCACAGAGAGAAGAATTAGAGGAGGATTTGAGCCGGGCTAAAAGGGGAAAACCTCCACTAAAGGACAAAGATGGGAAACAAAAACGCAACTTGGCTCCTGAAGCGTGAGGAGATTTATAAACCTTACAAACGCACTAATGTTTTTATCCTTGAAAATCAATCACTTATACTTCCTGTGATTAATTTTACAAGCTTTTAAAGGAAGCTGTGAAGTTGATCCATAAACTTTTATAACTTAATAGCTTTTGGGGAAAATACAGGATTGAGAAGAAGCTGGTGCAAATGGATGCAAGAATAGAAAAGATGGAGATTGACAAGAAGGTGAAGGAGGACTTGAAGACAGTGGCTCTTGGCACGTCAAAAATAAATTATCTCGATCCTCGGATCACTGTTGCATGGTGCAAGCGCCATGAAGTCCCCATCGAGAAGGTAATACATCTCCGTGTTTTTTGTCAATATATGTTGTCCCTTTCTTATTTTTCCTGTGTAATACACATGGACATGTAACCTTGTTGAACAAAGAATATATCAAATATAACTCTTTCATCCTAGTTTGTTCCAGAATCACCAAACTACCTCGGAGTGATAGGAGGCATGACATAATTATTGCACTTTTTAACTATATTTTTCATGGGGGTGGGGTTCTGGGGGGTGCGATACTTTTGAGCTTTTGAGGTAATGCAGGGGCACTATGATATTTTCCCCTCACCCTTAAATAAAAAAATAAAGCAAATTAGCAGTGATTCACTTCAATTGCTATGCTTTATATTTTTCTTTTCAATTAACCTTTCTGTTCTTCATTCTTTCACAATTATTGACTTTTACAATTGCCGTTTGATTAAACAGATATTCAACAAATCACTTCTTGCCAAATTTGCATGGGCCATGGATGTTGAACCTAGCTACAGATTTTAAAGTGTTGTTGTGGCAAGGTCCTGTTTTAAATTAGCCTTTTCTTTAAGGGAAGAGAGGGAAAAATAGAGCCCCCAATTTTCGGTGGATGTAGGAAGTTGCTCTTACTTTTGCATTTTTCATTTTTTGTTCCTGGCTGGCAGTTGTGTTACTTAAATGTCCCCGAATTTGTTAATTTTTATTCGATAGACATTGAGCATCACAATATACAACCCGGTACTTTGCTATTTTATGACTTAAGCTGGTACAGTAAGCGTTTGTTTATTCTTAAAATGATTTTGGAAATAGAATTAGTGAGTTAAATATTTTGGTCGGTGCGATGATTGTAAGTATTTCTGTTTCTCGTGTCCTGTTAACGGCTCTGCTTGAACAAATAGATCAAAATACAAGTTCTAGAGTTGGCCATGTTCACCAAGGAACGTCAAACTGTTCGTACACACGTAGCACACTCACTAGGACAATTTGTTGCGCCAGGTTTTTAGTTAAGCTAACAAAATTCGCGCAAAATGATTTTGCATGTAGCTTTCTCTTTTTGCCATTTTTTAAGGATTCTGTTTTGGGGTTCTTTATCTACTCCTTTGATTAATTTGATCTCAAATATATTGTTAGTAAAACAATATAACTGTGGGGTTCCGAGAAAATAATAATCATAGGCTTGGAACTTTATATGTTGTCTGAAAGTAATCTTGATAGAGTTGATCTGGACGAAATTAAAAAAGACGAGATTTTACTTTAAAAGGGCTTTGGTAGAATGGTACGGAAGACCATCATAATAGATTAATAGTGCTATTCGTAATAGAATGCTGTTATTTTATTTATTTATTATTATTTTTTCTATGAATGAATGTTGTTATTTTGTTTTATTTGATATTGACTGCTAAAATATCAATCGGAAGAGTTGTAACTTTATTATGAAAAGTAGTAGTATACTTGTATTGTATGAAAATTTACTTTCAACGATATATTGATATATATGGGTAGAAATCAAAATTGAGCTAAAATTTAAACAAAGTAAGATCGACTTGAGTAAAATACTAGATAAATAAATCGATTGTATCATCATTTTTTTCTTATTATTATTTCAGCTCAAATACTCTTTTGACTATAGAGATATCACTTTTTTTTTTATTATTTCAGCTCAAACACTCTTTTGACTGTAGAGATATCACTGTGCTCGTTTTTCATTAGGTAATAATTAAAATCTGAAGAATCATGCATGAAGATTGTTTTCACTTAACTAAAAGGTGATTCTATAGGAACATTAATCTTTTTTCTAATGCATAGTCTCTTTCTTTTACTCACAAAAAGGAAGCTCGAGAATTTTTGGATCGATTCTAAATAAGAATTAAATTGGAAATTTCAGGTTGATAAATTATAATAATTTTTACAATCATTACGTTCAAAATTAAATCTATTTAATTCAATATATTATATTTATCATTTCTAATGCTATTTCAACTGACTTGCAGCATCTATATTTAGCATTTTGATAATTTTAAATTTGAATATCAAATTATCGTGGTTGTCAAATAAATATGCGTGACAGTACATGAATCAACAATTATTTCAATTAATACAGAGGGCACAAGAGAACATTTTGAAATTTACATTTTATATATACAGGTGAAAATAGTTGACGTATCTCTTTTGAGGAGGGGGGGAAAGATAGTTCCTCGATGAAGCAACAAGGAAACTGATAACCTATTTGTTTCTTAGGATTTAATACATTAATAATATTTTTTACAATTATGATAACCGACATACACCATATAAAAATGAAAAAAAAAATGAAATGAATTATATAAATATTCGCTAGAATAGATTGTGTACTAAAACTAGTGAATATGTCGTATTCTGGTAGGATCTGCGGGTGTATTGCAAGCAATAGATGTACAATGACAATGAACCGAAACCCTCTGCTATCCTACTGTCCTCCAAATTTTATTAAATATTTAAAAGTTTTAAAATTTAAATGCTGAATCCAAACCGTTAATCTTGTTCAAATTTACGGGCGATGCGTTTTCATATAAGTTTTATAAAATTTGGAGTCAATTTGATACTCGATTAAATGACTAAATTATTAACGTATTAGAATTAATCAAACCAGATTCGTTCATTTGTTGACCACTTGATCTAGTATCAAATCAACTCTAAAATTTATAAAACTTATATGAAAATACATCACTTGTAAAATTGAATAAGATCAACGGTATGAATTCAGTAATTAATTTTTTTTAAATTTTGAGTTTTAATAAAATGTGTGACGACAGCAGACCTCTGCTATCCTTTACAACAACAGTGGATTTCGATCCGTCTGAGAATACTTTATTTAAATCGAAAGGTGCCTCAATCGGAAAAGTGTAGAAGAAAATAAGAAATTTATAGCAAAATCTTCCGAGTTATCCTCTTTTCTTTTCTTTTTCTTTTTTTTTTTTTAAAGAAACCCGTAGGCTTTCATTAAAGAAATTAAAAAGTCATACATAGCGTAGTGTTCGATACTTGAGGGAAAAAAAAAAAAACGTGGCAAACTAAAAAGCCGAAGTCATACATATAAAAGGAGGTATTATGATTTTGGTAAGCAATAAGAAAAACCCTTATAATACACAAAAGAGGGCTGTTATGTCATCAGTTAATGATCATGACTAGATCCCCAAAGAAAAGCTGCCGGTGCTTGCATCTATTTCAAATCCCCATTGAAGTGCAGACATTGTTTTTTCCTTGCCATATTTGCCAGCTTGTGCGCCATCTCCAAATGCTCCCTGTTAGCAAATCTTATTTGTATTTTCTTAATGGCTGTAAGGATTTGACAACAATGCTAAAGTATTGAATATGCCTGCCACGAAGGAGATTCCTGCAGATTAAAATTGTCCATAATTTGTACTAAAGATTTAGAATCTGTGAAAATATGAATATGAAAATTTTGTAAGCCATTCGATTGAATATGCAGTAAAGCATTCAGCAATGATGTGGCTTCAGCTGTGAATGCATCATGCGCAATGCCCATAAAGATTCTTTTAGAAAGTAAACCTCCACCAGGTTTAGAAACAACAAGAGCTGTTCCCAAGTTTCTTTTTTTGATCCCAAAACCCATCTATGGGGCCGTTTGGATGAAGCCGGAATTTGCAAGAATTGCAAATTCCGGGCATAAAATATGCCAAATTTAATATAAATAATTCAACCTCTTCACAAAGTTACACACTTCCCAATAAATTTATGCCTAGGAATAAGCTATTCCCCAAATTCCTAACCCATCCAAACGGCCCCTATAAGCATTAAGTAAGCATCAGAGGACAAATCATAATGAGTGATAAATTGTCTTTTCTTGGGCCTTTCCACCTGCATCTCACACTGTACATTTAAAAGTACCATAGTATTTTTCAAAATTTTTTGTACATTAAAAGAGATAGCTCTAAAGATTAGATCACACCTGGCCTTCCAAATCTGCCAAAGGATATTAAAAAAACATGATTTTATAATTGAAGTCTGGTTTTTGCAGAACATCTTGAACGATTTCTGGCAATGATGTAGGCAAGGTATCAGTTTTGAGAATTAGGGGGGATGCAAACCAAGTGGCTCTAGAAGAAGGACAATAGAAAAACATATGTAAAATGTCTTCCTGCTGCTCTCCACATCTGTAACAAGAAGGCGATAAAGAGGGGAAGATTTTTTATAATCTCTTTGCAGTAGGCAGTGCATCGTGTAAAGCCTTCCAAATGAAAGTGATAATTCTTGACTGCACACCTTTGATTTTCCATATTTGAGACCAAGTATCCATCATACTATTATGGTTTGTTTGAGTGGAATCAGTTCTGTTAATTAAGTTATGATAGGAAACTTTTGTGATATATGTACCATTTTTAGAAGGCAACCACAGCAGTTGATCATTCCCATCTGCATAGATTTGAACATTATGAGAAATAAACTCTGCTCTTTCCATACCAAAAATAGAAGAGAGTTTCAGTAAATTCCATGACACTCCATCTGCATTTATGAGGTCTCTAACCGTCAATCTTGAATTTCTTGGAGAATTTTGCACCTGCTGCTCCCATCCTATATACCAAGGTGTGCCTACTGCTCTAATATGAGACCCATCCCCAATTCTCCACATAACATCCTATTTCAAATCTTCTCTAACTTTCAGTATGTCCCTCCAGAAATTACTTATTCATGAGGTATTACTTGCAGCCCAAAACCCCACTCTTGAAAAGTATTTAGCTTTGATAATTTGAACCCAAAGTTTATGTTTATCTGCTGTTATTTCCCAAGCCATTTTTAGTAGTAGGGTTTTATTAAATTGTCCCAAATCTCTAAGTCCTAAACCACCTTGGTCTGTCGGTGCACATACCTTATTCCAGAAAATGAAAGATAAATATCTTTTTTTATCATGTTTTCCCCATAAAAACTTTCTCATCAATTTTTGCACCTCCTGAATAGTTTTGCTATGTAACATGGTTGTCATCATATAGTATATTGGTAAAGCATAAAAAACAGATTTCAAGAGAACTATTCTACCGGTTAGGGACAAGACATCTATTTTCCACCCTGCTAATCTTTTCCACGTTTTTTCAAGAATGTCCCTATGTGCCAAATTTGCAGGTGTATTACTTTGGGACAAATAAACTCCAAGATATTTTTCCTCTTGTTGAGCTTGGGTAATCTGCATGTGGTTTTTAATCCATTCCTTCATGTAGTCATCATAAGCCCTACTGAACCACAACTTTGATTTAGAGGGGTTTATTTGCAAACTAGATATATCACCAAACTTGTTGATAATTTGTTTTATACATTGAACCTCACTTTGTGTTGCTTGAGCCAAAATGATGAGATCATCAGCAAATAAAATGTTGGTTAAAGATGGAGCAGTATGTGCCAATTTGACCCCTCTTATATGCCCTTGTTGAAGAGCCATGTTCATCAATTTGGTAAAGACCTCCATTGATATGATGAAAAGAAAAGGAGACAATGGACAACCTTGTCTTAATCCTCTTTGAGGTGTAATGAATCCATCCTTCTGACCATTTATGGAGAGAGTAATGGTTCCACCCATTATGTTATTCATTATAAGTGTAATAAGATTATCAGATAAACCAATCATTTCCATTGCCACTTGCAAAAAACCCCATCTTACTCTATCAAAAGCCTTACTTATATCAGCTTTAAGCATAAAGGCTTTGGATGTGAAAGAAGAAATTTTAAATGAATGTAGCACCTCCCTTACCAGGATTATATTATCCATTGTGCCTCTTCCCTTAATAAAAGCTCCTTGACATTCATTAATTAATTGGGGTATGATAGGTTTTAACCTTTCAGAAATAATTTTCATTTGCTGCCTATATAATGTATTCCCCAGTGTTATTGGTCTGTAATCCTTTGGTGTCTCAGGCTCTTCAACTTTTGGTATTAAAACTACAATAGATTTTAAAATATCTTTAGGGGTCTGACCAGTTATAAAGGACTCTCTTATAAGTTTTACTACCTCAGGTTTAAGTATGTTCCAGTTGTTTTGTAAAAATCTTGCATTAACACCATCCGACCTAGGTGCCTTATCAGGACCCATCATAAATAAAGTTTCTGTTATCTCATTTTCATCAGGTATTTTCCCTAGATTTTGTTTAGCCCATTGAGGTAACTATGTTCCTAAAAAGAGATTATTATCCAGAAAAAATTGTCTAACAGAATGCACACTAACTAGATCAATATCAATGAAGATATCCTTAAAATATCTCACAAAAACTCCTCTTATTTCTTTCTCAGAGCAAACTATGTGACCACTTTCATTTTTAATTGAATGAATTTGATTTATACTTCTTCTATGTGTAGCCATGATATGAAAAAATTTTGTATTTCTTGTCCCCATATAATTTCCAATTTACCCTTGACCTTTGTCTCCAAAATTCTTCCAATTGATTTTCAGCCTACTCATACTTTTTCATCAGATCAATTTCTTTATTTGGGTCCTGTAAATGTGGGGGGGGGGGTGATCTAAAATTTTAAAATTTTCTCCTCTAGCTTTTGCAATTTCTTTTGAGGTGTTTCCACATTTGATGTCCAGTTTTTCAATTTGCCCCTAAAACTTTCCCATCTTCTTTCCCAATTCTACCCCTCTGTTTGTCTCCAAGTATCCTCACAAATTTCCTTGAAGTTTTTTTCAGTGAACCACCGATTTTCAATTCTAAACATTTTACTTGGAGGACAATATTTTTGTGTACTCAGCATTATTGGGGCATGATCACTATATATTCTAGGGAGGTTATTCAAAAATCTTGATTGAAATATTGGTTCCATTGGACCGAAACCAAGGCCCTATCTAATCTTTCAAATATTACTTTAGAAGTATTTTGTTTATTTGTCCAGGTGTAAGCTAGGCCTTTAAAGCCCATATCATTTATAAAATCTCTGAAAATTCTATTATTTGTATTGAAATCCTAATTCCCACCATGTTTATCATGAATACTTAAAACAGCATTAAAATCTCTAATCAAACAAACCAAATCTGTTCCTTTAATAAAACATTTAATTTCATCCTAAATTTTATGATTATTTTTGTGATATAGGTCTCCATAGACAGCAACAAGCAACCATGATCTTTTCCCTCTTTGTGTTACCCACGCAGCAATGTAATGTTTGTTATAAGCATAAATATGTACATCAATATCATCATTCCACAATAAGCATAATCCTCCTGCTTTATTTTTAGGGGGTACCAGAAAATAATTTAAGGGGGAAATTACTCACATAGTTTTCAGCTTTAGGTCTTGATTTCTTCACTTCAGAGAAGAACATGATACTAGCACCAGTCGCTTGGAGGAGTCTAACCATGAACTGTCGCTTTCGCGGCCCTCCCAAGCCGCGGCAATTCCAAGCAAGGACCTTCATTGCGACGGTGGAGGCGAGTTTGGGATCGCCTCCCTGGCCCTCCTCTTGTTTAAAGACACATGCCTTCTTAGTTGAGCCACATCTTGATCCATAGAAGTGTCATCCTCCTCCAAGTTTTTCGTGTGAGACATATCAGCTGCTCCTCTCTTAATATCCCCTTTTGACAGAAAGATTTCACCACTTAATTTTGCTAGCTGCATGGCCTGCGTCTCCTTAAGTTGACTCCAGTCATCATCAATCTTCTTCTTTCCTTTACCCCCATCATTCACACTTCCCCCCATCAAGTCTAACGTGTGATGTACAGAAGAGTTCTCCAAGGGAACCTTAGATTGATCAATTATCCATGGTTTAAAGTTAATGTCAGGCAGATTCCACAGAGCTTGTTCATGTTTATATTTCTCCGATTCCCTTGCCCTTAGTAAGATTTTTCTTTTTTGGCATTGCTCTTTTACATGCCCAATAAAACCACAAAATAAGCAAATTTTCTTCACCTTATCATAAACTAAATATACCTTGTACTTCCCAATCACCTCATTATCCAGACAAAGAGTATCAATCACTGGTTTTTTCAAAGACATCATAATTTAAATTTTATACCCCTTAACTCCATTATTATATATATATTGCGGGTCAGAGACTGGTACTCCTACTGCTCTCATGATCCCTGGCACTGCTTCTGGCAAAACTAACCCCATTGGAAACCCATGAGCTTGTACCCAAATTTCAATAGTATCCACTTCAGCACTATCAACTTCATCCTTCTCATAGACCCTTTTCATCGCTAAAAGCTCACCCTTGTAGTGCCACCAACCATCTAAGATCTTAAAAAGATCCCTTTCATTAACAAATTCAACCGGAAAAATATTTTCTTTTCTTAGCTCAACAATAGTGTTTTGATGAACCTTCCAGGCTGCCTTCATGGTTTGAGAGAAATTATCTTCTGTAACTCTCCCCTCAGTAAGTACTTTCACCAAAATACATTTCCTCCAGTTTCTATTGACAACTGCATGATTAGGAATCTCAACAACATGCTCTCCCCCTCTTTCAATTGTTACTTGTTGAATGAGCTTTCTTACCAATTAATCTTCACCAAAATTTTCATTACTGTCCATTTCTTGGCAAGATTTTTCGAGAGAAAGAGGGAGTGGGCAAATTTTCCTCAGGAGGTTTTCCTTGGGTTTAAAAAGAGAGAAATGGTTTCCTTTTCCCTATGGTAAAATGTTAATCTTTTTATAGTTGAAAAAGTGCTGTTGATATGACTTCTTCCACTTTCCATTATGGTAATTAATTGGTCCTGTCATAATATGACCTCTGGGTGAAGAAACGTCACTTGGTTTTTGGTCTTTTGAGTGTTCCAACTGAAAGTTTATGGAAAAGTTTTTATCCCTGTTCTCCATTTCAGAATTTACTTTATTATTCATGCTAAAGCAGCCTTTAATGTTTTTTCCAACCAGACTTTCTCTATCTGTTAGATATTCTTTAATTTTGGCCCAGTTATAAATTTTCTTCCTTTGGTTCAAAAAAGGCCAATTTTGAATAGTTCCCTTTATTAATTTTGTCTCATGTCCCATCCTTTCAATTTCCGTACCTGCTATTTTTCCATAAGCATCTAGATTCTCCACAGTGTCCCCAGCAATTTCTAGACTCTTCTTTTTTTCAAATTTCCCTAAACCGGGTCTTTGTGGACCAAAATAGAGTTCATTTCCCTCATGAGTTATCTTCTTCGGTTCACAAAAATTAAGGACCGAATTTAAGCTCTGACAATGATCTGAAGGTATAGATGAACCACTAGAGGGTGGGCTTCTAAACGCATAGAATTTTAATAGTCTGTCATGACCATTCACCAAACTTCTTCTCCTAAGAAGATCCCCCATATCTCCATCATCATCATCATCATCATCACTAGACCATGCTCTTACATCATCATCTTCTTCACCATTTCTTACCCATGCCGGTACCCATGTATTAAATCTCCAATCTGCAATTATTATCCTACAGCTTCGCCATCTATTTTTAGCATAAAACACATCCAAGTATTTTGGTATATTCCTTGGATTATCACAACTAATTGTTAGGAACTCAAGTCCATGTGTAATTTTAATTTTTATTAACATTTAACAAGTAATTAACACGCACGAAAAACGGATCTAGTTATTCAAGTCATTTAACATATAAAAGGAGAAGCGTAGGAGGTTACCTCTTCCGAAATCGTATTCGGAAGGCTCGAATCCAATCTCTTGGAGTCGGTGGCGTGCTCGTCACCCTCTTGACTGCCTCCGGTTGCCTCGAGTCCACCTAGAAGATTAACCAAAGTCTTAAGACAAGTGCTAGCTTGTCCGAGACGATAGCTAATTCCCTTTTGATTTCCTTCGCACGATTAACTGTTTAACTGGAAGGAGAATCGCTCAACGCATGAGCTAGAGATGAAATTCAGAGGTTAGAAAATGGAGAAACCGATTTTCTCCACTATGAACAGTAACCGTGAACAGTGATGAACAGTGCGGCCAAGAGAGAGGAGAGAGGAAATTAGGATTTTGTCTTGACTTGTTCTCAAAGAAACAATCAATATATATATAGAACGTTTCCATAATTAGATTTCTCTCTTCCTATTTTCTCCTGGACGAAATTGCCCCTATCATGGCTGAAATTTTCAACCCTCATGTGGGCCAGGCCACATGATATAATAGCCCATTAAATCACTCCTTTAATCCGTCTCATATCGGCCTTTCAGTTAACTGATTAACTCAAAGGCCAATTAGCTCAGTATAATAAATATGCATTGAACTAACTTAATTATTAACATATTAATAATTAATTTGGAATTAGCATATGCATTATATTATTTCTATATGATCCATTTGAGTTAATTAATTATAACGGTTCATAACGGTATATAATTAATTAATCAACTTATCATATATTCGCTGTACTCGCTACTGCAAATAAACAAATAATGCACGTATGGTTAAAGTCCTATTTGTGTGACCCTTTGAGGATTTATGCTATGTTGGCCATGGAAAATAAATCACCATTTATTTCCATTAATCATAAGCGGTATCTAGCAACACGTTATGATTCCCAATTCGCATAAATAAATACTGTATCAATACAGTACTTCAATCCTGCATAAGAAAAAGTATCTTATTGTTTTGATTCCTATGTCACATGATATCCTTGTATAATCCAAGATAGGAATGTATCATTCTTGCAGATTATACGTTTCTTGATCTAGAGTTGATCGCCTAGTTGCGCGCATACGATCCAACTCCATCAAGGGGCCCAGTAGATATCATCACTCACTAGGTGAACCAATGAGGGACATACGGTTGTCTTGATGACCAGTTTCTCCCCGCACAATTCAAGAGAACATAAATAAAGTCCGTATAGCAGCCCTTATCAGGAATCAGCGTTAGACGATATTTATAGAACCTATCCTCATGTGGAAAAACTGAACCATCTCAAACTCGGAATCAAACACGTATGAAATAAATAATGACACATAACACAATCCATATATTTATTTCATTGGGTCATGTCCTGTACTATGTTCCAGTAACATATACATATGCAATTAAGTCGGTAACTCCTTACCCATGATTTGTAGAACTTAATCATCACTTAACTTGCATACTAATCTTATATGATAATTAATGTTCCTTGTTAATTATCAAGATTATGGACTCTTTAGAGATATTATTGTCGTTCTGACGAATGATCCACAGAGATCTACAATTCAGATCGTCAACCTGAATGATCTGTCAACAATAAACTCTAGGAACAAATGATCAAGCATCATTAATAACATAAACTAATATAATAGCCACCAACTGATTGGCTTCTAGGACATATCTCTAACACTAATTGTCATATCAATAAATCTCCTATCCCTTCCTTCTATATTTTCCTCATTAATTTTTTCCACATATCCAATTGGGGACACAACTTTTATTATATTATTCCTTGTCCAACATTGAAGAGGAAAATTAAGCACTCTTATATCAACCATATATTTCATACAATGCACATTTACCGGCCTATTTTGATCATAATTAATGAACCACCATTTATATCTTAGGTCCCATAAAGTCATATCCTCTATTACATCATTAACATTTAAGGCTATAGGTACTCTCACCGTGTACGATCTATCTGTAACCCTCCAATAGGAAAAATGACTCCTCATTAAACCATAATGATTGGCTAATTTCGCAAGAACTTGATTAATGTTACCTGGCTGCCCCCGATGTTCATCAATTACCACCATTGCTTGCTCCAGTTCCTCCACCGTCTCTTGATATTCATCATTTGCTTCTAGATGTACTGATAACCTCTTGATTGGGGATTCTTTATACTTATATCCCCCCCACCATTCCTCCTAGGTATGGCTTCTACCTAGCTTTTTAGAGAAGGAACTAATTTTCCAATCTTCGTATTGCTTTTGTTAACTAGGTTTTATCCTTATTCAGTATCAATTTGGGGAGAAATAATTTTAAGTAGGTTCAGATTCAGTGGAAGGCTTATCTTGAAAGCGTGGCTTTAGAGAGAGAAAGTCTCCAACAGTAGAAAAAAGAGAGAAAGAGTATTCTTAAGTTATCCTCTTTTGTTTATAATAACAGTTACATTTGCAAAGAAACTACGGCGACAACATATCCTTAGACGCGTTTGGATAATCTAAGAATAAAATTAAGATTAGTTATTATGAACAAATAAATATTAGTTCTAAACGACTAAGAATATTTTTTTTAAAAAATGTAGAGCGTTATTGATATATTTATATTAAGGGAAAAATTGGAGTCATGCCACTCTAAAATTGTGAAATTAGCAAAATGTCACCCCAAAATAAAGCCTTTGAGAAATGCCACCATAAATTCAATTAATTCAAAAATTTGTCACATTTGACGTATAAAATCAGTCATTTTGATATCAATTATTTGTATAGATCAAATTACCCCTGTAATCTTTAATCGATCTCTTTCTCCTCTAATCTACACTTGTCTTCTTTCCCAATCTCCATGTCGCTCTAGCTCACAGACAAAATCTACACTTGTCTTCTTTCCCAATCTCCATGTCGCTCTAACACACAGACAAAATCTTTAATCGATCTCGTTCTCCTCAAATCTATACTTGTCTTCTTCCCCAATCTCCATGTCGCTCTAGCTCACAGACAAAATCGAGCACAAACTTAACTAATAACCTGGCTCTCTCTGTCCCTCTTACTTCCGTCACTACCAGAGCTGGTATATAACAGTATAATTGTTCGATATTTAACGGTAAAAAGAGACTGATTTTGTTAGGTTTGATGGGACAGTGGCGGAAGTGAGAGGGACGGAGAGAGCCAGGTTATTAGTTAGGTTTGTGCTCGATTTTGTCTGTGAGAGCGACATGGAGATTGGGGAAGAAGACAAGTGTAGATTAGAGGAGAGAGAGAGATTAATTAAAGATTACAGGGGTAATTTGGTCTATACAAATAATTGATATCAAAATGATTGATTTATACGTCAAATGTTGCAAATTTCTGAATTAATTGAATTTATGGTGGCATTTCTCAATGGCTTTATTTTGGAATGACATTTTGCTAATTTTACAATTTTGAAGTGACATGTCACATGACTCTAACTTCCCCTTTATTTCTTTTGAAAATAACGTATCCCACACCCGTAATGGATACAATATCCGATATCCGGACTCACGACATGCGACGTAGGTTTTTGGGTTTAGGACTATAGGGGCGCAGACCACCGTCTTTTGAAGTTATGGCGGTTCTTCCCCCACATGCCACATCAGGTGGTCAGATGGCGACAAAAATCTTCGCGTCCAGCATCTACTCGTTCGTTCTTACTTCTTACCCTTTCCCTTTACTTACTCCACTCCTCCTACATCCGCTGTAGGGTCCAAAACACCAAACACCCATACACAGGAATACAGGATCTCCTACCTCACAATTCACAAATGCCCAACTGTACTGTACAACTGTACATGTTTTGGGGTGTTCTCTACCTTGTTTGTGTTCGGTGTGGCGTACATATATCAGTACATAGGTTTTCAGGGCCATCACGTGGTTTCCCCTTACGTGTCTGATCACGTGGATCACATCTACGTGGAATATCCTCAGCGAACCACCTCAGCTCAGCATATCTCTAGAATTGGAACTTTCTTTGTATATGTACGAAAATACCCCCTCATTTTCCGCCGCAATTCCAATTAAACTACATACAAATGATCATGCAATGCAAAAGCAAGAGCACTACTGCTGGAATGATCTGATCGAGAGAGGGATATCCTATACTATATATATATATAAATATATATATATATATGTGTGTGTGTGTGTGTGTGTGTGTGTTGCACCAATCCCTCACACATGTACATATATAGCTGGTATAGATTACATTCATATTTTAAGAGAAAATTAGAAATAGATAAATATACAGATTGCTAGCTAGCTAGCTAGGTGTCTGCTTAATTACGTGGATATGAAGGGAGCTTAGCTAATAGCTAGCTAGGACGTCATAGCTAAAAGTTGTAGTTTCCATTCATGGTTAATTTGTGGAGAATGGATGCATGATGTGCGCACACAGTTTGGAGGGCACAGCGATGGTCTTGATGCACACAGTTCGGCGGCACGGTTTGTGACGTGCACGATGGTCTTGCTGGCACGTTTTTAATTATTAATTTGTATGCATGCCTATGTGTATGTATGTAGTTTATTTCTCTATATGTAGACATTTTTTTTTTCTTTTGGAGAAAAACATTTGTTTGATATATATATGATTGTAACTAGAGTTTACGTAAACGTCTGTTTCTGTGTGTGTGTGTGTGTGTGTGTGTGTTCGTTCTAAAGAGAATTAAGTAACAGAGATAAAATTGACTGCATATTATTAATTACTTGAAGACATGTGCAAGACAAGTGCCTTAATTTTGCGGTTGAGGCTGGAAGAAGTAATAGATTGAGTCATGGATTTTGTTTCAAGCTTCTGTCCTCTTTTCTTTCAAATTGATAATTACTTATTGCTTGATCTGAATTGGAGTAGAAGCGCATGATGGATGCATGCCAATGATGCCATGGGTTGCTTTTTTTTTTTTTTTTGTATATATGGTTGCTTTGATGATGGTTTGGTATGGGGTGTTGGGTGGTGCGAGACTGCGAGTTTGAGATGGAGGTTGATGGTAGTTTATACGTGTTTGTTAAGCTAGCTCTAGGTAGCTTATAATTTGTATATGCGTCTATGACTTTTGAGGGGATAAGGTTGACGGCACTAGCTAGCTAGCTTTTGCAGTTTGGTTGTATAATTAAATTTTGATGATTTATAAAATATAATTTATTGTTATAATATTTAATGGTAGATAGGGATAGCAGTTAGCACATAGCAGATAGCTTTCAATGAAAGTGTTGGTCCGGCCATATATAATAGAGGGGAGCCATTTAATGGGCTAGATTGGGCTTTTAATTAGAATTGAGTGGGCCGAATTGTGATGGGGCCGGGTAACAAGTCCAGAGACAGTAGAGGGTTTCAAGCCATTCTCTATCCCTCCGGCTGCGGCTGGGGGCTGAGCAATAAATGTAGTAAAAGTGAAAGTGAAAGTGAAACCCCTGGACTGGAGGAGTAGAGGACAGGATGGATGTTTCTCTGGGTCTCGGAGGGAAAGAGTGAAAGACTGACACTCTGACAGCGAGACTGTGAGAGAGCGCAGGCGAGACGCGTGGTGAGCGCTGCAGGGGCGAGCGCGGGGGTTACAACTTTACTTGCAGAGGTTTTATGATCATCGATCATCCCAATCCCAATGGCGTCGTCTCTTCGCATTCTCCTTTTTCACTTTCAGTTTCAGTGCCGCACCACCACCACCATCTCCAGCCCCCGTTTCCCTCTCCCTCTCGCTCGCATGTCGTCCCATGCCACCTCCAGCGCTCTCTCCCCTCCTTCCACCGCCGTCGTCTACCACCACCAAGGTCCTCCCGATCAAGTCACCAGCATCCTTCACCTCCCTCCTCTTCCCATTCAACCCCATGACGTCTGTGTCAAAATGCTTGCTTCTCCTATCAACCCTTCTGACATCAATCGCATTCAAGGCGTATATCCTGTCACGCCTCCCCTGCCCGCTGTCGCTGGCTACGAAGGAGTTGGACAGGTCCACGCCTTGGGGTCCTCTGTCAACTCTCTCTCTCTCGGCGATTGGGTCATTCCCTTCCCCCCCTCTTCTGGTAATATTAATAATCATCTTATCTTATCTTATCTGCTCACCTCCAAATTACTGTCTAATTAAAACACACCTGCAATTTTATTTTATTTTATTTTATTTTATTTTACTGCAGGGGTATGGCAAACTTATGTCGTCAAACAAGAAGATCAATGGTACAAAGTGCGCAATGATATACCAATCGCGTATGCAGCTACTGTTACTGTCAATCCCCTTACTTCTGTCAGGATGCTCCAAGACTTTGTCAAGCTCAACTCAGGTATTTCTACTACAAATCCAAACAGCTAATTGCAATTTTACCTTCTGTGCCTTGCGTTTTTTTTTTTTATTATTTTTTGGAAATTAGTGAAATGGTTACCACCACTTTATGGATAGGAGTAAAAATTACGACAATTCATCCAAACATGTTACAATAAATGCTCATATCAAACCCATCACCTACCACAATACCAAACACTGGTACCACCCCTTAGTACTAGTGCTGTCAACACTATCTACCCCTTATCGTAATCAGTACAATACCTAGAATCATACACCACAAAGTAACAGAACAACAATAAACCAAGTACAAATTAACAACATCCAATACTGAGAAATCAAAATCAATTAAACTCACTGTAATAGAGCTCCATCTACCAGCATCATTCCACAATTTCCCTGCCCTGTTGATCTGCATTAGCAGGTCTTCAATGGAAGGCTGAAGCATCTCCACCAGCTCCTTCAAATGTGCTTTTCCACAAATCTAACCAATAGGAATAAGTAACAATTATCAAAGTCCCATTATATCTAAGAGACTTATCAGATTGGCCGTTCAAGCACATCATTTCGAAAATTTCCAAATCACCCATTGTACAGTATCACAGCAAATAGCAAACCTTCTCTATTCCCCCATCATAGATAGATACTGTATCCACATATCATCAGTGCATCCAGGGACCTCCTTTAAAGCAAACTTATCTAAACTCCACAACCAGATAGCCCTAAATTGAGTACTTCTTTTACAAAAAAAAAAATATGATCTATTGATTCCAAAGTATCATAAAACATGCAAGAACCATCTCCCTGCCACCCTCAGTATAATAGGTTGTATTTGGTTGACATTCTTCTCTAACTGATCAGCCACAAAAACATTTGAAGCTTTAGAGGCAGATATATGTCTACAAGAATCATCGATCACATCTCTGTTTTCTGCTTTGTGTACTGTTGCAGTATCATAACTATCTTGTTTCACTTTTCTTGGCAATTGAGAAGCAAATTAGTACTCAGCTATTGTTTTGCACATAATTAGGTGATGCTATTGTACAAAATGGTGCTAATAGTATGGTTGGGCAGTGCATTATTCAAATAGCAAAAGCTCGAGGCATCCATAGCATAAATATCATCCGAGAGAGGTTCTACATTTAATTGCTAGTTTTTTCTAAGAATTTTTCATATGATAGACTTGGCTAAAGTTTGAAACAATTGAATGATTCTTGTGCAAAAATTATTGTAGGCCTGGTTCATCAGAGGTTAAAGAGAAGCTGAAAAAGCTTGGTGCTGATGACGTTTTTACAGAAAGTCAGTTGGAAATTAAAAATATCAAAGGCCTGCTGGTAACATCTTTTGCTCTAAACGGACTCTATATGAATAAATAATTGTTTAACATTTTTGGCCTGAGTAGATTATTGTCTATAACTGTGTGTTTGTTGAAATTTTTTTGCTTTAGCTTAATTTGTTGCATTGAACTATTTTTTTAAGGGTGATTTGCCAGAGCCTGCATTGGGATTCAACTGTGTTGGGGGGAATGCAGCCACTTATATTCTTAAGTTTTTGAGGTAAATCTGAGATTCGCCTACCTAACTCTTAGCTTATGATGCAAAATTACTAAATAATACATGAAGTACAGGTAATTTTCCATTTTTAGCTAATAAATAATGCATCTCATGCCACTGCTAATTCACCTTTCTGGCCATGAAAGCTGACAGCAGGGACCAAAATGTCAAAATGATTGAACCTAGGATGATTCTTTGAGGAGCAAATGGGAATTTTAAAATTTTTAAGGGCCAAAAATGTTAAATTACCGGTGCTTTGAATCATATGAGCAATGTACACTTATTTCTCTTTAGAAATGCAAAAATGAATCTGGTTTCTGTTGTTTTGGTATTTAATCAAGGCAAGGTGGAACGATGGTGACATATGGTGGGATGTCTAAGAAACCTATTACTGTATCTACCTCATCTTTTATATTCAAGGTTAGTTTGTCTGATTTCATGCGGTTTGTTCATTTCTTCCAAGTATATATGTAAGTAGGTTTTGTCAATTCCTAAGTCTACTTTTGACCTTTCTTGACACCAAAAATGTCATCCCCCTGATTATGGATGTGTTGATAACATGCTAGTGCAATAGTGCTGAACCCAGACAATGGTTGTTTGTTTTGTTTTTTGTGTGCGTTCGAGTGAAAGGATCACATGATTGCTAGTTATTGACGCGGAGATGGACCTAAACGTCTGTTATGCACATAATCCCAAGAGGGCAAGAACTAGAAAGCAACAGTTTTATTTATGCCCCTTGCAAAATTATCAATGTTTAAGTTATACTTTATTTGGGACAAGATCATCTAATAATGGTTCATATTAAAAGGATTTTCTGAATTAAGTGTACATCACTTCCTGATTAAAATACGAACTTTTTTATTCAGCATTTTGTGCAATTTGATAGGGTTTGTTCATCAATAGTCTGTAAATATGGACCTTCACAAACTTGAAATATGGGAGACGTATGTTATGTTAAATTTAGGAGTTACTTATGATGATTGTTAATGATATCTGTCCTAAAGATGGAAAATGCCACATAAGCCCTGCATCTCCCAATATATTTTTTTAAGTTTAATTTATCGGCCTTCTTTTATCCTTAATTGTGTGCACACAAGCAATGAGGAAGAAGTGTTTTTTATGTTTTGGTGCATGCAACGCAAAATAGTAGATTATTTTATAATAACATTTCAAATGGGTGAGTTTTATAGGGTTTTATTTTTTAATTTTCTAGGATCTTTCTCTGAGAGGGTTTTGGCTACAAAAATGGATGGCGTCAGACAAGGCAGAAGAGTGCAAGGCATTGATAGATTACCTACTCAACTTAGTAGCAAGCGGTGAACTCAAATACGAGTACGAACATAAATTTTATTTTAATGGCGTATATTCAACTGTCAAACACTCCCCATTTTGGTCCATGGATATTCCAAATATAAATACTTGGTTCCTTGCATTATGCTCGATGAATTGCTAACCAGCATTCTTGCAGAAATTGTCTTTTTTTTTTTTTGGTGTCGTGTTATTTGGCACAGTTTGTTTGACCGAAAGATGACACTAGATTATTTGACCAAAAAATGACAGCAGGGATCAATAGGGTGTAAAGTAGAATTTGTTGAAGGATCAACATGGGACATTGAAATACTTGGTATGCTCAAAGCTGAGACATGGGATGCCAAACACACCCGGAAAACACTGTTATTAAGCACATTCCCCCTTTCCCAAAGAAATAGTTTCGTAAGAAATTTTTTTTTCTGATTCAAGTGTTGAACTGTAGGATGGAGCTGACTCCGTTCAGTGATTTCAAGGTTGCGCTAGACAAGGCTCTTGGGAAGTTGGGAAGCCAACCTAAACAAGTCATTCAGTTTTAACTTTGTACAAAGCAAAAAAATATTGTCAATATGCACCCTCCTCCTTGGTCTTTTTTTTTTTTTGTAATCTGAACTTGATCTGGAATTCATTTTTGGTCGCTGAATTTTGAAGTGCCCATTTTCAGTCACTTAACGTGATACTTGTGTTGCTGTTTTTGATTAAAAAACGTTAACGAATTGACCAAATATGAATAAAAATTGAAATTTCAGTGAGAAAAAATAGACTTTATATAAAATTGAATGATGTGCGTAAAAAATTGACCTTTTCTTTACCATGTGTCAATATAATGTGAAGTATTTATCATGTGGCCGCACAGAGCAGCCAACTCGCCGCAAAGGGCTGTACGATGCACCTAGCACCCACCACCCCGGTCCCCGGTGATTATCAACTGTTCAACACGGTATAACTCTTGGTCGGACCCATCTGCCAGTGAAGCGGTCTATAGTACACCGGATCTGGCCATGTCCCATGATAATATAGCACAAGGCAAGGCAACGCAACGCATCTCGTTATTGTTGATCTTCTGTGTCGAATTCAAGTAAACTAATCAATCTCATTCTTTGCGCGATCCAAACTTCATTCCCCTGACCTAGACCTACATACTTGTACAAACATTTAGTTTAAAAGACCGGCATATAGTTTGTATTGTTGATTCAACCACACAGGATCTAAAATTCATTTAAGACTGACAATTTTACAGAACGGACCTCATTCTTTCTCCCCGTTCTCTTTTTTTTCTTTCTCCTCTCTCTCTCTCCGTCGGGACTGAGGACTGAAAAATTGAAATTAGCTACTCTTACTTTACTTGATTTTATTATTATTACAAGCTCTCGACTCTTTCTCCCTTCTCCTCTCTCTACAGAAAGAGAAAGAGAAAGAGAGAGAGAGAGAGAGAGAGAGACAATGGACGACTACGCGAGGGAGATGATGGAGCTGAAGACACTCGTCACGCGAACCCTCGAGAAGAAAGGAGTGCTCGCAAAGATTAGGGTTTGTTCCTTCTCTCTTTCTTTTACTATTTTTCCATTTTGACAAGATATCAGGTCAGCTCGTCTTTAACACAGATCCCGCTTCAAATGTGCGCTTCCTCCCCTTAGATTTAGTCTCAAGTCGTTATGCTGTTGCGATCTGGCCCAATTTTTGGAATCGCTTTTACCAAATTCGTTCTAGCTCAGGGATCCAAGAGTACTTTTTCTTCTTTTGGCTCCTTAGTATTTTCATGTGTAAAACTCATGGCCTTGTTCGGTAATCTAGACAATTTTAAAGCTGACATTCTGTATCATTCAATTCAATGATTTAGAAACATTAAGCTTATGGCAAATAAGATTATCATTTTTTTATTATTATTATTTTTAAAGTTTGTGAAACCTGACTGAACAATCTGTATTTTGCATAAGAGCTCCTGTTGAAATGAGTTAAAATTTAGGAGCCATTTCAATATCTATTGTATGACTTAATGGTGGCTCTATCTATTTTTTATTGGCTTTTAATACATCAATTAGGGCTTTATCAAGACTTTAATACAATTTTCAGCTCAAACTCTTTTGAAACGAATACCAACATAAATATCTTCTCTCTTCGGGTTAACATCTTTAATACTTATTATTATCCTATGTATAATTTAAGTATTGCTTCTGGTACCATAAAAAAAGAAACTATATGCTTTTGTGATTTTATGTGAAACATTTGTGTAATATAGGCGGAGCTAAGAGCAAGTGTATTTGAGGCAATAGAAGAAGAAGATAAAGTGTTAGAAAATGAAGAGGGAGCAAATCCTGCATTGCTTGGCTGCTGTAATGACCGAGCTAAGCAACTCCATGCCTCTCCATCAGGTTATTACTCATATTCATATGTCATGCATAGTTTGTCCGACTTCATTTATTTGTTTTTTTTTCTCTTTTTTTGCAAACCACACACCCATCATTTTACTGTAAGTGTAAATATAGCTTTGAATTTCATGAGAAAATAATACTGACTTTGGGGCTTATCTGAAGAAGCGCTGCTCACAATGTCCTTATTTAATAGTTAATACAGAAACAGATCTTTTCTCTGGTCAAACTAAAATGAAATAAAGCCATGTACCTTTAAATGTTGATATTTAGGTCTATATAAATTATTGTGAAGGATATTTAGTTGAATTAAATTACAGATTGTGCGCAAGTTACTTTTTCCTGACTTGACAATGATTGTTTATTTGCACTTAACCTAATAAAATTGGCTTTGTTTGCAATGTGAGCTATGTTGAATGTTATTTGAATAACACAGAAAAACTTTTCTTATTACAATTTTCTATGAACTTTTCTAAAAGTTTTAGGAAACATAAAAAATCTTCCATATTGTTTCTTCGTTGATGGCTGGTGTATAAAAAAAGAGGGTTAGTTATGTTACCTCAAATAATTGGGAAGATCAGTAATGTATCTTGCATTCTTGTTATACATGTATGTTTCTCGAAAAAGGGAAAGAAACATTTTTATTATTATATGTCACTCTTAAACAAGATAATATCGCCACTATCTCACCTCTGCTACTTGCTTCAACAATTACTAACTAGGGCATTGGTTTGCATAAAATTGTAAGGAGAGGGACATACTGGATATAAACTAAATTTTACAGGGTTATGTTTTAGTTATTTTCTTTGTTACATTGGGGTATATGCTAATTTTCTTTGAATAGGTGTATTTGTGATACATAAAAATTAGTTGTGTTTGCATTATATAAAAAATTGGTTGAAAGAAGAATCCAAAGGATAGTGTAGCCAAAGTAAATTTATTATCTATATATCATGTGGGGTTGGGAGGTTAACAACTTTTTACCCCATCAATTGCTTCCGAGTAAGGAAATGACAGACAGTACTCTCTGTTTTTCTTCATGTGTAGCATTTAATATTTTAAATCTGTGGTACTGTTTTATTGAATTGGTACATCCTGCAGGTAGACTACTGACAGCACTGGTATGTGAGTACTTGGAGTGGGCCCAGCTCAATCATACTTTGAAAGTTTACCTGCCTGAGTGTAACTTGGTAAATTTTTTTTTTGTCACTCATTAACATTTGATATGTTTTGAAGTTCTGTTGACAAGGAAAGCTTACTCATCCTGTTTGATAAATTTGCTGATCAGCCCAAGGATTTCTGGAAATCAGAGTTAAGGGACTTCACCAACAAAAGTGATGGTACCAGGACTGCTGAAAGTGGACCCATGCTGCTTGATGTTCTTGAAGGATTTCTCAAATATGAGGTTTCTCTCTTTCTTCCTTTTCCTAGCTCTTATTCCTATCTTTCATATTTTAATAGTACGTATCTTTTTGTAAGTAAATTGATCAGTTTTATGTATTACCCTAGAAAATGTCAAAGTATCAGATAAGAAATATTTTTGTATGTCTCTTTGGAATGTATATAATATGACCAATACACAACCTCTTGTTAACTCTAGAGCACAAAATGTACTCTTCTCTTCTTTATAACTTGTGTAGAGATTTAAAGTGCATTGATTTAGTATGTCTTTTGAGTTTCGAGATAGGCAAGGGAAGGATTAGGAAGAATCTTAATATTTTCTGAGTAAACCTGTTTTTTGTACTTTTTATTGTAGTATCCTGAATTGATATCTTCTAAATAAAATATGATATTTGCAATGCTTGTATTCTGGTTATTTTTCATTTGACCTTTGTTATTTATGGTACATAGATAGCAAATCATACATGAGTGGTAATACATCTTTTCAGATAAACAATTGGAACATATCTATTGCATTTCTGTTTTAAGTTAGTGGTTTAAAAATTTGAATATTGTATATCAGAACTTGTCTCAGACAAGAATGGCAGCTGGGAGGAGAGTTATAAATGATACCGATTCTGTTTCTAGCTCCAGTACTGAATCTTCTAGAAATGTAAGAAGGCCTTCTTCTTCCACTGCTGTGAGCGGTTTGCCGCCTCTGGGAAGGTATCTATTTTTGGTTGCCTACCTTATCTATTATAACTCTGAAGCAACTCTCCCTGTATTGATTAATAAACTTGCAATGAAGTCCCTACATTGTACTATATACAGAAAAAAAAAAAAAACACTATAACAAGTAGTCCTTAAGTACCTTTGGAAAAGCTAAAATTGAGATTCTATGGCTTCAGCTCTTTTCAATAGTTACTGTGCAAATTTCTATAGTTTTCTTCATCTAATGTTTTTATTTTATTTTTTTCTAGGCAAATGCCGGGTGCACAAGCATCAGGTAAGTTATTTATTTATCTTTCCCAAAAGTTATTTCTTCTCTCGTAAACAGAAGACAATAAAGAAGTGTTTTAGATGCATAATAATCTTAAGTTGAGTTTTTTTTTTTTAATCTCAATGAAACATCAAAAAGTAAATATCCATTGAAACCTGGTTGTGTTTACATACAAGCATGGAAAGTTTTATATGATGCTATCTGGTTTATACCAGTGCCTTGTATTAAAATTTACATTTGACACATGTTATTATTATCATTTTTGTACTCCTTTTCCTTTCACAAATAATTGATTTGGTCTTGTTAACTGTTGTATATTGTATTTTTAGATAGAAGGATGAGAAAAGATGATTATAATTGGAGATATGACTCTGATGAGATATCAGAGGATGTGATTCGGGCTTCTAATGCCCTAGAAAATGTCCATTTAGACCGTAAGGCCCGCAACCTAACTTCTTCTTGGAGGTCAGAACTCTCTCTCTAAATGTAATATGTGGTTCCTGCTTGGATCGTATATACAAAAAGTTGTTCGTTAAAATTTGCATAGTATATCGTATCTGGTTTCTCGTAGCCAATTTGATCCCGTGTCATGTATATAGTGGTTACCATAGAAGTTGAATCGTAAAGTGTATCGTGTATCGTAGTATTTAGAATCGTATCGTGTACCGTGTATCGTATCGAATCGTTTAAGATACGCTTAGCTACCCTTAAAATCAAGTAAATAACTAGTTAGAATATATATTAAAGTATTTTCATTAAAAGAAAATTCTAATATCACATCCTATTATTATAATCATTCAGCAATTTAGGCATCTAATGATGTAGTGTATGATTATTGGCTATTACTTAATATTATAATGTATAATATATTTATATATTATTTATTATTAGATCTTATAATATTATACTGCATAATCTGTATAAATTATACTCATTTTAATCATTATAATGTATAAATTATTAATATCAATAATTATAGTTTATAATATATGATATATAATATGTATAAATTATCATTGTTGTTATTATTCTATTATAAACTATATAAATTATAATCATTATTAATATGTATAAATTATTATTATTATTATTATTATTATAATTTAGATATTTTATTATTGAATTTATTATTATTATTATTATGATTACTTATTAATATTATTAATTAAATAGGCTTTCAAATATTAATTAATTGTTTACTTAATTTTAACAAAAGAGAATCTAATGTGCAATATATAAAAATTTTAGTAGTCCCTACGAATATTCATCAAGTTCAATACTTTGTAGAAAAAAATAAAATATAAAAATTTAATTGGATTTAAAAAGACAGACAATTTAACTTTGTCTACATCTAATTAATCTTGGGACCCACGTGTCAGTATCATCTCTTCTAAACTTTATACCTTTTTACTCGACCTAGTACTACTTTCCCTCTCTGACGCGCAAACAAAAATGGGGCGACGAATATTTTATTAAGGAAATTGAATCGTCGCGTAGGGAATCTCGCTCTGATTGGTCGTTAGAGAATCGGAAGAATCGTTACGATTCGATATGATACGGGTATCGTTCGATCGTATTGTTCCGATTCAACCGATACGGTGGAGTTGCGATATATCAGTACGGTTCGCATCGTTGGCCTGATATATCGTAACGAACCGTACGATCCGAATCATGAATCGTACAATTCCAACTTCTATGGTGGTTACCTTTAATGGTAGCTCAACTCTAAAGCCCCCTTTTCATAAAATGCTATGGACCAGATTCAATAGCTTCTGTTTCATCATCATGTATCATCATTGATATTATCATCATCACCATCACTATCTGTGCTAACATTTTCGCTTCTTTCAATTTATTATTTGTCTTTTTAGATGTTTGTTGTTTTGAAAATTTTACTGCACATTTAAAAATAGTAATATTTTGGGACAATTAATATAAATAGATCTTTATGTGTTACAATTTTATTGCGTGCATACAGGCATGCAGGTGATGGTATAATGGAGGATGAAGGGAAGGTTGACGGCCGTCGTTAATTAAGTACAATCAATTAGCACAATAATAACTTTCCTGGGCTTATTATTGTAATTCTTAGAATTTATTGTTTGTGATTTTCAGTTTGTGTTAGTTATAGCATTCCTGTTTGGCCTTTGTATTTGTAACATTGTGTTGCATCAGACTTTTTGTGTTCTTGGTTTTTGTCATATATTCAACTTAGGTGAGGGTTCTAACAAATCGGAATTATTTTTGTATTCTCCAATGTGTCTATCGTGTGAAATTTAATTGGTTATATCACCTTCCCAATATTTCATGTATTTGTTTGTATAATTGTTAATACTTGTACTTGCCTTGATTGAGAGATTATCTCGTGAGATAAAATCAAATGCTAATGGATGTTTTACTGCTATGTTAGCGTGATCAATCCTTTTTTTCTTTTACCGGGGTTAAAAATGTTTCTGTTTTCGGATGAAAGAAAAACGTGGGGCCCACAACACTGGCCCTGGTGAATTGGTCACAAGCTCTCAACAACCCAACGCTCCCACCTAATTCCAATGCCACACAGCCACAGCAAGATATGAGATATCTCCTTTTAGGTGCTTGCTTGTTGTTACCATGCAACCAGTCGCTGTCTTGGGGGTCCCACCTTAAGACGTAAAAATAGTACCGAGCATACTCCCCAGAGATTCACTTTGTTTTGTCATACATTCATACTGCCGCAGAAAATTTGGGTTTTCCAGAATCACTCCAATCCTAGCTCTGTACTGTACTCAAAATGTGACCTTGCTTCCTTCCCTTTTGAGTTTTGAATTTCACATCTTACTTGGAAGTATTTATATCATTGGGCCCATACTCTCCACTTCCCCAAATATATGCTCAGATCATATGATGCACTAACTTTGAACAAAGACATACATACACATGATTGACCTAACCTACTTTAGCCTTACTAAAAAAATAAACTTAAATTAGGTCTATTAATCAATTTTAGTAGCGCGAGACTCGATAGAAGATGTATATTTGAGATTTCAAATTGATACATTAGCAGGTCCAAAAAAGCGAAGATAATATTTAATATTTAAAAGCAGCATGTCATGCTTGCTAGTTCACGTTTAAAATTTTCATTCATTACTTTCAAAACTTACCATAACCTATGAGCAAACTATATGAAAGCTACCTAACGATAGGTTACAAGAAATCACGAATTCAAAAGAGAAACCTCCATTGGATACCTAGTTTTGGTACTCTACTGCTTGCTAGACTGATTTTTTTTTTTTTTTTTATGAGGTTCTGGATTTTTAGTTTGGGCCAGTCCGGGAGGGAGGGGGGTTCGGTACATATGTCAGTTGACTTCATTGTTTTTGACAATAAATGTAACTTCCTTGTTAATTCAGAAAAGAAACGAAAAGGCACGCTGATTGGACAATGTATCTCGGTTCCATTACAACGTGTCTTTTTCATTTAATTATTTTTGTGAAAAAAATCTTTAAAAGTCAGTATAAAATGTTTCCTATCTGTTCCGTGTATTGAATTTCTGAAATAAAAAAAAAATGGAATTGAATTGTTGATAAACCTTTTAGAAGAGTGGTCCTATTTATTCTATAGTGGCTAAACGCTAAACGTTTTGGTGCCAATTACTCTTATACTACTTGATTAATACATTAATATACTACTAATTCGTAAGATTCAGTACCCTCGCTTGGTTTAAAACCAATTTTATATATTGTTCCTTCGATATAGATGTAATTTTTCTTAGAGAAAAATATTTGAAGGAGCAACTATGTAAATGACAAATGATATAGGGACCATTATCGAAGAAGCACTTTTCTTTTTATATTTATTGGACCTCAAATAGAAACAGAGCTAACTAAGTGGCAACCAGTCTGACCTAACGGTCTTTCGTCTCTCTCTCTCTAACTCTTCTTTGCTCTCTCTATCTCTAGGCACAGTTTTGAGTTTTCTTCTTCTATCTTTACCATTTCTACCAGTCCAACTTCTTTTCATGATCTCATGGCTTGTCACGTGCTCAGCACATGATTCTACCTCCGTTCTCTCTGTTTTCCCACTAAATTTCACTCTTAAAAACTTCCTGCTTTCCTTCTCTTCATTCTTTTCTTTTTTTTTTTTTAATTCCTTATCGTGAAGAATAGTTGAATCAACGTTCCATGTGCAAATAGGTATGTATACTTAACATTTCTTCTATGTGTAATTAGGTTGCCTTTTTGACCTTTATTTTTCATGTTTCTCTCAAGAAGTACCTTCAGGTGACTGTGTTGTGTGGTTTCTTTCCCTAACTCTGGTATAGTACAAAATGTTAGTTTTATGATTTTGTTAAGTTAATATTGTAAAAAGATTACTTATAAATTACAACAGGTCCTATTCGTGTAATGGAACGTGATTCTGTTGGCAGATTTGCCTTTTTTACCTCTATTGAATTAAAAATTATTTGCTGTCATGAGTGAATGATTGTGAGTTTAAATACAAATAAGCCGCATAGATATGCTTATTCTGACAAACTTTAAAATTTTCCTCAAGTACACTTATAATCTCTAGGATTTTAAACATGTCATACCTATAAACATGCAGAGCTTAATAGCAAGTGTTTCTTAAAAAAAAATGTATGAAATTGAAAAGTAAACCTGTTTGTAAATAAAGACAATATTTTTTTTGTAAAAAAAAAATCTAAGTTATTTTGGACAAAAGATGGTTACGAGTTAAAATAACTGTATTATCATACAAAACAATCTTAATTTCTTACACAAATTACATATTATAGAATTAGTCATTCTTCATAAATATTTTCTTCATCATAGAAGACATTCAAAACAAATACTATATTCTATTATTAATACCACTACCTTCCATCATTATCATCATTCTCTCTTTTTTTTTTTATTTAGCAGGTTAAAGATATATATCGAGCTACTCATCTATAGTAAATAGTCAACTTCTCCATAAAAAAATTGAATGAAATAAATACCCGTACTATACAGCTACTTTTCCAAAATCAGCTACGTATCTACAACATTAATAAAAAAAAATTGACATATCTATAATAATCGAAGAGACAAAATGCAAGAAGATGCAGAGAAGATTGTTGTGGCCAAGCCTGTGGCATCTCGGCCTTTCTCCAACAACCAGAATGTCGCATTTTCTGATTCTTCTGTTGCTATTAAACCAAGGACTATCAGACTTAGACCCAAACAAAACCTATTTTGCCCTCCTACCATGGTATGCTTTTTACACATCCTATCTAAGAGTTTTCTTACCAATACCAAACTCTGCATTTTTGTACTTGCATTATGCAATTGTAGTTTATAATTCAATCCAAAGAATGTAATCTCGAAGAAGTTCACAAAATTTGCCATAAGGATTGATTACTTTCTGAACTTGATATTTGGTGTTTAATGCAAATTAAATTGTTTTAGGATGAGATGTCAGAATCAGTCAGTTTTGGTTTTTCTGACAAAACTTCATCGAAAGAAGGGTCAAATCTGCCAATTCTGTATAGGCCTATGCCTAAGCTCATTTCAAGAAGAAGTGTGTCTCTCTCAGCCAATCTGGTACGCAATATTAGATATTTATCAAATACAATGAACAATCATAACTTTTACAAAGGAACACCCAAATAGATGAATAGTGGTATTGCACATTGTTATACCACCTGTCTGTACCTGATTCTGGTACTTGTAGCTTTAGTTGTACCATCTTTGTTTGTACTGCAGGAAAGCAAAAAGCATAATTTAGAAAGGAAACTAGAAACAGATTTTTGAAAACATTAATTTATATAAACTAAATACAATGTTCAACAGGAAACTACTGCATCAACTCAGCAGCAAAGAGCAACAGATCAACCAGTCTCCTCTCAAAATCCTGAATTGGATCAGCAAAACTACTACCTCCAGACTCGATCCACACCGAAGTACTACTGTAGCACAACCTCGCAGCCTCCCACTGGAAACACGAGCCAAATTACCGACCCTTCAACGCTTGTGACACAAAACACAGAACAGGAGACAAGCCTCCAAACAGCAAACAGCGGATCGGCTGATCGACCTTCATATGATGGGTACAACTGGCGGAAGTATGGCCAGAAGCAAGTGAAGGGAAGTGAGTTTCCCAGGAGTTACTACAAATGCACTCACCCCAATTGCCCCGTCAAGAAAAAGGTACCTACCAATATTACCATGCCTTTAAGGCTGTAACTGTACTGCTCAGTCCACTTTGTACTACATACGATGATCATGATTGCTACAGTTGCTCAATACATTTCCAGATAGGTATGCAGACTGGTATTGGTACCTAGATTTTCAAAAAGTACCAGTACTGGTGTGATGAAGCAGTATCCAATGGTCACTATAGGTACCACTACCATCCAACTATGCTACTCATGGTTAGACTGATATCAGTGTTATCATTTCAGTACCACTACTGTGGTTGTTCTCTTTAATACTGATACACCACATCAGTCGTTGTCAAACAATCATACCCGTAATGACCTGGTATTGATAGGTACATGAACTTACAGGTCTTGAACTCTTGATTGCTACCTTAACAACTGAATAAGACTAAACAAATCAAGGATATGCATATGTTCACAGGTTGAGAGAACACTTGATGGACAAATAGCAGAAATAGTTTACAAAGGTGAGCACAACCACCCGAAACCGCAACCCATGAAACGGCAACAACAAAATAGTACTGCTTCTGATAATTCTGCTTTTGATGGAAATGGAGTTGGTATTGGAAATGTGAATACTTTTGAGCCAAGGATGGATGGCCAGGATGAGTTTAGCTTGCCTGGATTTGGTAGTTGCTACCAGGGGCAGGATGGTAATATTACTAGCGTCTCTGAATTTGGTGGTGTGACCGCCAGTGCGGATTTTGATCGACCTGATTTTAAGAGAAGGTATTTAATAAGACTTTGTAGTTAGTTGGTAAGCTTCTCATTAATGTGAGCATACAAGAGCCCCAAATTCAAATTTTCTTTCTAATATTTTGTGAATATCAGGAAGAAAGATGATCAAGTAAGTGGTGGAAGTACATTTGCGAGAAGTGGTGATGTTGCAATTGCAGTTCAAGCATCCATGGAAACAGATGTAGCAGGAGATGGCTTCCATTGGAGAAAATACGGGCAGAAAGTGGTAAAAGGAAACCCCTATCCGAGGTATATGATTGCATCACCTCATACCACTATTGTATCACTCATGACCAACATGTGTACTGCTGTTTACTATCATAATATAGAGGATATGGCGATTCTATTACTTATTAGTTCACTACTTTTTTTTTTTTTTCCTATCTAATTCTCTTTTTGACTACATATGTGAATGGCAATTGATAATTGGAATTTTGCTTACAAATTCCTGAAGAGAGAAAAGGAACAATTTCAGGAACGGCATTTTCCTTTTGTTTACTATCATTGATTTATTTATGTTCTTAATTTAGGAGCTACTATAGATGCACAAGCCCAAAATGCAATGTGCGAAAGTATGTAGAGAAAGTATCCGATGAATTGGGATCTTTTGTGACTACTTATGAAGGAAGGCACAATCATGAAGCACCTTCTAGAAGGACTAGATCTGCCATCTCTTGATTTCAAAATCTGTGCCTACCAGTTTTTAACATTCTAGCGGTTGAATTGATATCAGCATAATTTTACTGTTTGCTATGCAAGAAGATTTCATAAACAGGAAGTAGCTGCCTGTGTTGTGTAGTTGTTCCTCAAATGATAATGCTAAAAATGCTTATAGTAGTTGTGTTGTGCATGGTTCACATTTATTGCTTATTTGATCACCGTAACTTTGATTAGTTCATGGATGAATGCCATCACCATCGCTAATGTTGTGCATAACTATTTTCTTCATATTATGCGAGTTGCTGATATTTCTAATTTAATTTTCGGACACAAAGTCCATAATCAAAACCATTCAACTAACGAATAGCAGCAATAAACCAAAAACTGGAAAAAAAAAACATTAGATTGGAGAAGGAAAAAAGAAACGAAAGATGCTACCAAACTAGTGAGTAATGAGAGATGCCAGAAGTACAAAAGAGCAAAGAGGATCTGGTCATCTGGGTGTCTAGTCCCAACTTTAAGGCCTGGCCAAAGTGGCCATGAGAACGGACGACTGTTACTCAGTATTTTTGCATTCCCACATGGCCACATACACATTACTACATGTCTACATTAGCTCAAGGAATCATTGATGAAGATGCAAATTCTCTAGTTGGAATGGATTGACGACCTAAATCAGTGACTATACATAACAATACAAGGGATTAGGGAACAATAGAATACAGGGCTAACACTTGCGCTTCCATTTCAAAACGTGGCCCATATTACCACCAGCCTCCCTAGAGCTACATACATTAATTTTAGGCTTTTAGCTGAAACACAGACATTGAATTAATTGAAACTTGAAATTAAATGAAACCAACGAGACCATCAAAAAAAAAAAAAAAAAAAAGGAAACCAATGAGCCCACCTTAATATATAGAAGGCAACCATCTATATCTATAATTAGGTACAATTAAGAATAAATTAGTGATAATTTCATTTTTTTTTAATACGTAAATTTTAATAATTGCAACATTTATACAAGTTTATATTAATTGAAGATATTCCAAAAATCAGAAAGCATGCTTGTATTAGTAAACACTAAAAAAGGATCTAGTTAAATTTATCAAATTTCACATTCATCATTTATGCCCAGTTGTGCCCTTTAAGGTGTCAAAGATTGCTTTCCCAACACAAGTTATTCAGCAGAGCCATCTATTAATTGCTTTCTATATTATTCCAATTTGCAGGACAGGGGGTTTCGAACAAAATGCCATCTACTTGCTTTTATTAGTTTTTGTTGAGAGAATTATATTATCAAAAACGGAGATGTTGTTGATCAGTTATTATCGAACAGAATAGGATGATGATGTGGGAATGGGTCAACGAAATTATTATCCAATTTCCTATTTATGAATTATTTATATGAAAGGGTTTTGAAGTTTGAAACCCAAAGGAGGGTTGAGGCAATCCGCATTCAGCACCGACAACCGATCTTTGTGAAAAGCCCCCATTCGCCATTCCCATTTCCCAAATTGCCCAATTGAGTTGTTTTGTGGTCCCAGACCCAGAATAATAAATAAATGCATCCGATTAATCTGGTAATCACCCTACCCGTACCCGGCATCGGCATGCAGCTCTTGTCACCAAATTAATTAATTTTAAATCATCCCTCTCGCCTCTGCAAAGTTTCTGATTAATTTTAAAAAATTAGCACCTTTCGTTTTCTGTATTTACATTTTAAATTTGGAATGTAAGCATCAATTTCCAGTATTTTAATTTTTTTCATGAAACATATGTCCAAGTAATATTTTATATATTTTTTTTTACTTTATTTTATAATAATTCTATGGTAATCAAGTCATCAACTAAAGACAAGTAAAAATGGATTTTAACTAGGGTGGTTTATCAGTTCTGTCTCGAAACACAGGAAAATGTACATGTGTAAGAAAAACATTTGAAATTCCGTGTCAGGAGGAACTTATATTAGTTTGACATTTTGTGTTGTCAATGCATCATCCAAATATCTGTTGCCAGCAATTTTGTTTCGTACAAGCTCGTGGGAGATATTTTACAAGTTACAACAATGTTGTATAGACACATTCCGAAAATTACTTTCAAGTTACCGCCAAGTTAAGCTGCCCGAAGTTGTACGTAAGTTTAATTAAAAATTTTATCAGATTGGTTTCTTAAAAATGAATGCAGAAACGATCTAGTTTACGAGTGGTGTGCATTCATATTAGGTTTATAGATTTTCAACTTAATATATTATTAAGTAAAATGATACAAAAAAAAAATGAAGATTTTGAAATTTATTTTAGTAAAAAAAATTTTGTCATTTTTTGACTGCTCGATTTACATACTAATTGGAATATTTACATTTTGACATGTAAACATATTAGTATACTCACGAAATAAATGAGTTTGAATATTTTATATTCATCACTAGGAAAGATATTCTACATTTTAAAAGTTCAGGATAAGACATTACGATGAGTGTCGCATAATTGTTACGCTTAAAATTTTGATACCATTGACATTTTCTTATCGGGAAGAAATCATTTTTTTCAGTCAAAAAATGATACTTCTTAAATGAAAGAAGCATCCAACTAAAACATCATATTTTTCTCATCGACACGTCTCAATAGAAAATTTTTCCTCCCTCCTCTTTATGAACACTGCCAAGTACCTTATTTTTTTAATGCCTTTGGCTGAAGTTCTTAAAATAGGGAGATACATTAGTACTATTAATTTTACTTTTAGGATTAATCAGTTAGTACAAAAAAAAAACCTCAGCACCTTTCCAATTTTAGATGAGCGCAAGCACTGATACGAGGTAGAACTTTTTTTTTTCAGATAAAAATGGGTCGAATCGCTCCAACTTATTTCGAAACTAAATGACACAAAGATCCTAACTAGGTTTCGAAGAGACAAAACATTTTAATTTTCTTAAGAGAAGATCGTAAATTCACAATAGAAATATGTTTAATTGTTAATACAAAGTAGGTAAACGAAAGATAGTTGTATTTTACTTTTTCAATTTTATACGCGAAACTAAATCATGGGTGCTCATGAGAGATCATCACATGAGCAATTCTAAACGGGTCAAGTCGCTTCAATTATGATAACTAAAACCAACCCAAATATCATACCTAGTTCCAATAAAGCTACTATCTAGTGATTTCTTTTTTTTTTCTTTTTTTCTTTTTTTTGCCGTTTCAACTAGATATGACTGTTGAGCTTTTTTTTTTGTTCATACACGTAGAATTTTTTTTATCCCCCATTTTAACTGCATTATCAACTCCATCTTTTTTTTTTATCATTTCACTTGATAATAGTTATTTTGAGAACCTTAACAATATTTTTTCAAACTATTTGAGATAAAATTAAGAATCTATTATAGAAATAAATTTATAGGTAAACTATTTGACATATAAATAGTCTAGTTACTTGATGATGCATCAACAAAAATTTAAATCACTTAATGATATGTGTATGAACCATCAGACCAATCCAAAAACCTATCAATTTAATGGGAAGGGTTCCCTTAACAATAGCGATGCTGAAAAATTTTAACAATAAGTTTCAAAATAATTTAAACAAAGTGAAGAATTACATGAATAAAATAATTGGTATATTATCTGATATACAAACAGTCTAAAAATAAAAAAATTAAAACCATTTGATTAATAATAAAAGATATATCAGATCTCACCATGATATAAGTTATAATTTTAAATATAAAAGTTATAAAGATTTTCAAAGTAATTTGTCGGATAGATTATAGATAGGACAATATATAAAGTAAAACTCGGACCGCTGAGTAAGACACTAATCAAGAAAATGTGTCCGGAATTTGGGGATTTTCCAATTTCGGGCATAAATTTTAATATAAACAATTCATCTCTCTCACAAAGTTACACACTTCCCAACGAAAATCCTTATTCCTTCCTAGGAATTGGCTATTCCTAACCCATCCAAACGACCCCGTAAAGATCTTCTATAGGTCATGTTTATGTGCTACTTTTTGTTGTCATAGGCTACCTTAATGTGTTGCAATTTTTGGGTGCATTTATAAATTATAATTCGTGACAGTGCCGTTAAGCAGACTGCAGTAAATTAATTTTAATCAGTACGACATTCAGAGAATATTATTTTTTGCATTAATGACAACGCCGAGGAACGCATGGAATGTTGTGCATAAAATCATATATATAAATAATGATTTTGAAGACATTTCATTGTGCCGCAAAGACCATATAATTATAATTATAATTAAATGGCCTTTTTCTTTTTCCATTATGTCGGGGAAAGTAAGAGCTGTCGGATTTGTATCCCGCACGGATCTTAACGAAATACTAACGGCTCACATCGTCTCCTGGTTTTCAGCCGCAACGCACGGAGCAGGACCCTACCACATGAAGCTGATGAAATGTAGAATTATATCATGCACATTTGAATGTTTTGATAGAATTTTAGATAGTACAATGTTTTTTATCTTTTCTTACTTGAGAAAATAGAAGTATTTCTGTTTCTAAATTGAAGAAACACAGAATTATGGACAAGAAAGGATATTATTGTGATTTTTTTTGTCATTTAAAGTTGATGATGCCTGGCGAAATTTATGATTGGAAACGACGAGCTAGCATTAAAAATTGTGGAAATATAATTTTAAATTTAAATTAAAAAAGTAACCAGTGTAGAAATTGAAATCGGCAATACCTATAGTATAAGATGGTTTGTTTGTCAATAATTGAGAAACACAAACACAATTCTGTGTCGTTAAATCAGGCGCCTTTCTTCGTGCCACGTCGTTTGATGTGGGCCCACAACTGGGACCCTTAGCTTTTGATTTGGGAAAGAGAAAAATAGAAAATTGAGACTTGAGAGAGAAGACATATATATACGGAGACTTAAACTTAGAGTTGAGAAACGATATTTAAAGAAGGGGCATTCCGTAAAATGGGCGGTAACCGACAGAGATCAACGGAAGCGGATCCGCAGAATTGAGGAGGCACGTGATAATCTAGTTGGCACGAGCAACTTTTTGTTGTTTTTGAAGGCCGGGACCACCCGTCAGCGGCACAGTGCATAAACGCAACGCTACGTTACAGTCTGGTTAACTAAATCCCTCCCTCGGTCACTCCATCCACTCCAGTACTAGTCTCTTTTCCTTTCTCACACTCCAGCTCTCCACTGCCCCCAACACTCCTTTCCTTTGCATTGCAGCAGCCTCCCTCTCATTTTGCAGCGATGCAGCGCCGCGGCACCTCAATTGTCCTGGTCCTTGCGCTGCTGCCGCTCCTCTTCGCCTTGTCGCACGCTCACAACCACATTTCCCGGATCCGACCTAATAGTAATAGTAATAGTAATAGTAATTCCCACCACCTCTCTGTAACAATCCACGCCACCACCAAAGCTGCCCCTGCCCCTGCCCCTACTGCTGCCAACGACGCCCCTGCTCCTACTGCTGCCAGTGACGCCCCTGCTCCTTCTGCCCCTTCCGCCCCTTCCGCCGCCAAACCCAAAGCCAAACCCCCTGCCTCCGCAGCGCCTCCTCCCCCCGCCAACCTCACCTCTTTGATGGCCAAGAAAACCTGCAAGAGCTTCGCAGATCTGCTCTCCTCCACGCCCGACGCCGCCTCCACCTTCCAGTCCTCCGTCGACGGCGGCATCACCATCTTCTGCCCCTCCGACTCCGCCGTCAAGTCCTTCATGCACACCTTCAAGAACCTCACCTCCGACGCCAAGCTCTCCGTCCTCCTCTTCCACGCCGTCCCCGTCTACTACTCCCTCGACCAGCTCAAGTCCAACAACGGCGTCATGAACACCCTCGCCACCGACGGCACCGCCAAGAACTTCAATTTCACCCTCCAGAACGACGGCGACCACATCACCCTCAAGACCGCCTCCGATTCCCCTGCCAAGATCACCGGCACTGTCTTCGACAAGGAGCCCGTCGCCATCTTCTCAATTGACGGCGTCATGCAGCCCGACGAATTGTTCGCCCCTGTCGACGCGCCCGCCCCGTCACCGGGCTCCGTTGCAGATTCTCCCAAGCCCGCTAAGGGGAAGAAGTCCAAGAAGCATCAACCTGTGGCTGATGCGCCCGGACCTGATTCTGCTGATGCATCAGATCAGACAGCTGCCGATGAAAATGCCACCGTCAGAGTTGGGGCGACACGGTGGTTTGGCGCGGTCGCTTTGATGGTAATTGTCGCCGGTTGGTTGGTGTAGAGGATTTAATTCAAATTATGGGAGAATATGGTATGCGGAATTTGCATTCAATAATTGATAGTGAGGAATTTTCATTTTTCTTCTTCTTTTTTTTTTTTTGTGAGGTTGATATTTATTTTTTTGTGGCAGGAACTGTGATCGGATGTAATTTTATTGTGTGGTTTTTAAGATTTATTTTGTTTAGTGTGCTTGATTTGTGTAGTTTTTGATAAGCATTTTGTAGCTTGTAGTGCCATTTTAATTTCTGTTTGTCATGTGTTCTGATTTTGGAAAATTGAGATAGTTGATAGTGTCTTGAATTCTAACTAAAATACAATTTTATTTTAGTTTAGCTAAATTTTATTGCAGCAAGAACCTTCATAAATAATCTCACCTAGTAGAATGCCCTTGTCATGGAGTTTGCCAGCACAAATTTGCTTCATTGTGTACTAGACTCAACTGGATATCTGTAGTATTTTGTACTGCAATACATTTTTCATATATATCTGCCAATAATTGAGCTGATGCAGAGGTCCCTGAAATCGCAAACTAATACACTTTCCACTTTCCAGTTCCACCTAAAAGATCTCCAGGTTTGTCTTTATTAACCAATCCTCATGCATAATTAATACCAGTTAGTAATTATTAGTCAGTTTTTTTTTTTAAGGTCGGTGACAAATACCGCCGGCAATTTTTATTAAATAAAAATATATTTACAAAAGGAGCTAAAGAAAAAAAATCTAAAATTAAAAAAAAAGAGATAGAAAACCTAAGACTAAAAACTAAATAAAACTAACTAAAAGCTAAGCATGTTTCATCCAAGATTGTACACATGCGCAAATTTTTTTTTCAACACAAATTCTGGAGTGGTGGAGTGGTGGAGCAGTCGGAGAAAATCCGTCTGTTGCATGCCTTCCAGATATTCCAAGATGTTGAAGCCCAGATGGTGTCTCACAAATTAGGATTAGATTTTTTTTGTGAGAGCAAAAAATCACCAATTCCAAGTGTGAAGTTGAGCAAAGGTAGTCTGAATCAGATCTGAACTGAGGTCCAAACAGCTATTGCAAAATGACATTGTAGAAAGAGGTGATCAGCTGTTTCTACAGACGTAGATGTGCACAAAGGACACGTGGTGGCATAAGTCCAACCCCTCAGTTAATAATTAATGTTACATACTTGTCCTATATTGTTAATTTTGAAGTTGATCAATGAAGATGAAAAAAGCCAAGGTACTCCGGTACAAGTCACTTCATAGTCCATTTTGTTCAACTAATGTACTGTAATTTTTTGGAAAGCAAAAGCAACTTATATATATAGGGATCATGTAGGAAACACAGAAGGGTTACAGCTCTACTGTTTTACCAAGTCCAGAACAACATTTTATTTTATTTTTATTCTGCTTAAGGGTGTGCTGGGTCTTAACTGAGGTTTCGAAGACTTGTCTTTTTCTTTGGAGTTTTTTTTTTTTTTTTCTTGTTCTGGATCTAATCTAATGCACGATGAAATCAGGTTTTGTCCTGAATTCGTGTCAGAAAACACTCTGTGGTTGGGCTTCAAATTTTACGGTAGGAATTACCAAGGTTACAACTTACAACTTTTGACCGGGACATTGTGTTGCAGATGCAATGTGGTATTAATTAATGAACCCCAACAAATTAAAAGACGCTTTGGTGAATCTTAAACAGTTAAACATGTGTAGGGGTGAAAGCGGTGACCGTTTCGACCGTCCTTCCGTTTCGTTTCGTCCAAAATGAAACGAAACGGTTAACAAAAGCTTGAAACGGTTTCTTCCATGTGTATTTTTGTAATTTCGACTGTTTCGTCCAAAACGAAATGGTTAATGCAAATGATAGTCAATTTCATTTTCAAAACGAAACGGTTAACGAAACTGACCGTTTTCGTGGTTGTTTTAGACGTTATGCAGCCCTAAACATGTGCACATGCATAAAGCCATAAGAAATTCCTCTACTGCTAGTGCTAGTGTGCTACCCTACCCAACTATTTAGTTATACTGGATTCATTAATTACAAAGGCCCTTCCAATCCAGGCCCAAAAGGCCAGTAAATAAAAGAAAATTTGCTAATTGGCTCGAGAGCTGAAAAAAATTAAAACTAAATTTACTATTCACACGAATTTCGAAAATAAATGAAAAAAATTAAATTTTAAAATTAATATTATAGGATCAGATTCGTGAAATTTGATCCAACAAATCGCTAGGATCGGATTCCCGGGAATCCGATCCTATCTCTATTTGCTTGTAAAAATTAATAAAATGCATGAATATCATATACTTCGTGGTCTTCTATGTAATATGGATACGAAAACTACTTGATGCAGTACGAGATTTTGCATTTCCAATGCTATAAAAAATTGATGCCACTATGGACATGGCGTCATGGCCTCATTTTAATTCTATCAACATATTTGAATCTAAAGTTTTTAAACCTCCAATTCAAAATATAAAAAAAATAAAGTGGGGTTGTAAACTTTTGTTAATTCATTTGACAGTTCTATATATATTAAAGTTGCAAGTTTAATTTCATAATAATAAATAAACTGATAGTGTTATAATTTGTATATTTTAGAACCTGAATCAAATTTTTATATAAAATTAACTATTTTTGACCGGGAAAGAAGATGAGAATTTGCCTATAAACGTTACATTTACATCACCATTTGAAATAATGCACACGTTTTGCATTTAATAAACTCCCATCTGGCTCCGCTAGTTATCACAAATAGTCAATTTAACCCCACATTGCATCTGTAACTGCTCAAACCTTCAAATTTTTTTCTGTCATCAAATAATTGTGAATCCAACAGCACCTTTTCTAACGAATTTCAATTATATAAAATAAAAAAGAAAACGCAGAAAAATCTATCATAAGCTAAATTACCAATTCTCATAAAACCCAAAGAACCAGTGGGCTAAATACTCGAGTACGTGTTTATAAATGTTAACCAATTTCTTTACTTAAAATTTGGCTATCCTAAAAGAAAACTCTAATTCAGTAATTCTTCTGTACTGACGTTAGCTGTGACTAGTTTAGTAACTGCACTGACTTGGTATTCCATGCTGGGTAGCCGAGACAGCGACGGGTTCTCTGCCCCTGCCGGGGTGGAGCGACAGAAGTCTTGAGAATACAGATAAGGTCACAGCGAGACGAGCCGTTTATCATTACAATAGGTGTCAAGTGGAAGTGCAGTAATGTATGCACCTAAGGCATCCTAACAGACCGAGAGATTTGAACCTTGTTCTTATGTGACCTGATCCATTCGATCAGGCACTTGCCATCTATTTTCATTTTTCAACTCTTTGACAACATGAAAAAACCAAAAGCTCTACCCTCCCTCTCTATCGAAGCAAGGGATCGAAGGGCAGAGGCCTTTGGTGCCAATTCCAGTCAAGAATTGGGGCTTCACAATCATTCATTAGTCAATATGTTTTTCTCTCATGCCTTTCTTCGTTCATGGTTCGATATTCTGGTGTCCTAGGCGTAGAGGAACCACACCAACCCATCCCAAATTTGGTGGTGAAACTCTACTGCGGTGACGATACTGCAGGGGAGGTCCTGTGGAAAAATAACTCGACGCCAGCTCATTACTTGAATTCAATCAAGTAATCCCTGTACTGGCGGCAGGCGGCAGCTGCCTGGTACATTTCAAAACTCCCACTGAGTTTGGTTTTTTCATCAAGAAGCAGTCAACTCAACTACTTCCTTGATATCTAGGTCAAAAATTAACAAATATCTTTTTGCTGACGTGCTATTGCTAGACTGACTGCTAGTAAGCAACAGTATTGTTGGAATACACAAAAATGATTGGAAAAAAGAGTGCAAACCATGATCATGATTTTCTTCTTCTCCATTGATAAATGTATTAGTTCTTAATTTACAATTTTCATATATTTTTTATTGTACAAAAATATGAATAAAAACATTTTTATGATACAAGCAAAGACTATGTTGCAACCTGGGTGTTTGTGTTAGTGTGTACCAAAAACCTACCGGGTTAGACCCGCCTCGTGTTAAACTCGCACCTTGGACTGGACTGGTCTGGACCGTGCATGGGCCGAAGGGTTAGACTGAGATGGGTTTATCAAGGGTTGGGGACGCCCTTCTTGAAAAAAGTCTTTTTAACCCAACCTGCGTTAACCCATGGACCGGACCGCACTGCTCCATGAACCCTTGCTAAACCTGCACCACCCCATGAACCCATTCTAAACCTGCCTTAAACCCATGGTAAACTTGCATGAACCCGTGCTAAATCCGCCTTAAACCATGCATGGATCATTTAATATATATTTTTATCTATCATAATTGATACTACCCGATGGCCGATGGGATATCTCTTAAAATCCCAAAGGCCAAATGATAAAAAGGCCCAACAAGTAAGTTGGGCCTAACCCCGATCGGGCCCATTTGTGGTAAGGAAGGGGTCCCACTAGAAATTCCTGGTCGGAAATGAGGAAACCTCCTCATTCCTCAAAATTCCTTAGTGTCAGAGTCTGTTATAACAAACTGATGACGTCACTAACCGAATGACGAGGTGGTCCCATCCCTACACTTCTCCCAAACTTCGTCCATACCTTCAGCCAACTTCGCATAACTTTGCTCAAGCTATAATGGAAGGAGAACATGAAGCGAACTATCAAACGGTCTTTATTCCTACTAGCAAGGTTGAGAAATGATCCGTTTCTATTCAAGGAAGGAAAGGATATAAAGAAGCCGCCATAGAATATCCCGAGACTACGTCATTAGTAACTATAAATAGCCACCCCCTACCCCTTGGGGAGGGGGTTAGATTCTTTGTAATCAAAACTTACCTCTCCTGTACTAAGAAATCCATTATCAATAAAATCACAATTTCTTACTGTCTTTTAGTCAACACTCTCTTCTTCATTTCACTTTGTTGATTTCCACAAAAAGCTAGATTTAGGGTTATCAATAATGAAAAAATAATAAACGAAAAAAACAGCAAAGAATAATGAAAATTTAATTTCATCAAAATTTATTTCAACATATTTATTAAAAAATATTACTAACAAAAAAAAATTAGAACTCTGTCTATGTTATTATTTTATAAAATAATTTAATAGCATAGTTGGTTCCAAACCTGAAAAAAGAAAAAGAATAACTTTATATAATTTTATTTGAATTGTTTATTTATTAAAAAATTACAAATCAAATTTAAGTAAAGAAAAAAAACTAAAAGAGAAATGAAAAAAATACAAATCAAACAACAAAAAAAGTTACAGAAAAAAAAAATACAACTCAAACAGCAAAAAAAAAAAAGTAAAGAAAAAAAAATAAAACTCAAACAGAAAAAAAGGACCAAAACAATACAACTCAAACAGCAGAAAAAAAAAATGTTACACGGTGCGGGTTGGACCGCCCCGTTTCGGACTGTGATAACTCGGGTTGCATGGTGTGAATTTAGCAAGAATTTGGATCAAAATTTCTAGGATGGACCGCGATAGCTCGTCAACCCTTCCAGTGGTCGTTTTTCGATCTCAGCCGTCCGATTTAATCTCAACGGTTAATGGATGGTCCGTGAATAATATCAGATTGATAGGCGTAAATTAACCGCTGAAATTAAATCGGACGGCCGATGATCCGGATCCGACCGACGCGGTTTGGACCGGCTGTTTGTTAAACACTAGTCTGGATGTGCAACACATGAACACAACGCTGAGATTGACCGAGTGAAGCGAAACAAGTAGAAAGGAAAAGAAAAGAGAAGGAAAGATGGCATCGGAAAGGGGAAAGGGCGAAGACGATGATCGGATCTTGAGCTACGGGGACGCGACGCTGGTGCGGTCGGACCTGGCCATCCTGCGGGGGCCCCACTACCTGAACGACCGCCTCATCCACTTCTTCTTCACACACCTACACCTACACCTACACCTCGAAGAAGAGAAGGAGGTCCTGCTGGTGCCGCCTTCGCTGGCCTTCCTCATCGCCCACTTCCCGGGCCCCGACCTGTCTTCCCTCGCCGACGTCCTCGCCCCCCTCGCCCTCCCCCGCAGGAAGCTCGTCCTCTTCCCCGTCAACGACAACCCTGACGTCACCCTCGCCGAGGGGGGGTCCCACTGGAGCCTCCTCGTCTGCCACGTCCCCTCCCGCCTCTTCGTCCACCACGACAGCAGCGGCACCGCCCGCCTCAACTCCCCCCACGCACGCCGCCTCTTTAACTCCCTCACCCCCTTCTTCATGCCTCCTCCTCCTCAACACTTGGACTTCAGGTATATTGAGGGGCCAACACCCACACAAACCAATGGCTATGATTGCGGCCTTTATGTAATGGCCATAGCTAGATGCGTCTGCCAATGGTATTCTCAACCTAAAAACATTGATCACAAAGAAAACTGGTTTCCTGTCTTAAGTCACCAATTGAATGCAAATAAGGTGCACCAATTGCGAGCTGAATTGCTTTCACTTGTCCTCAGCTTGATGACACAAACTCAATCTAACAAGTAAGCTTCTTAATTTTTTTTTCTTTTTCTTTTTCAGATCTCACTGTATGCTTTAGTTTCTTTGCAATCCAAACATTCAAATCTGGAATAAGAAACATATGTTTGTAGTGCTTACATTTGTACGTCTGTTGTTTAAATGCAAGTACTGCCCCATCTTCTACCAAGTCAGTCTGATGTTTTAATGGAACAGGCTTGCTTACTACTCAAATTCTGTACTGCTATGAAAATGAGGTGACTGACACACCTGAATATCACTGAATCCAGATTCTTTCCTTATACAGCTTTTATAGTTATAAACTATAAATTTGCTTCATACTCATGACTCAGTGCAAACTTGTCAGTTTACCATTTATAAATAGACTTAGCTGTCAGGTAATATTAAAACGTTATTTTGACTTATAACCACATAACTTGCTTGTTTTGACAACTAAGCTTAGCTATCAGGTAATGTTAAAACACTGTTTTGAACTTATATCCACATAGTTTAGTAATTTCTGTCAAAACCAGTTGTTCCTTGGTAATTTTGAATCTTTCATGTTATTATGATGTCAATTTCACGTCTTCATATCTCTTTAGCACACAGCACTTTACACATCATTGCGCAGCAGACTCCATCCACATGTCAGAATTATATAAATTGCAATTATATGTCTGGCTTTGTACTTAAAAATCATGTTCATTGTTCAAGCTTAAGTTTTGGATTCCTTCTAGCTACCCTTTCCACACCTAGAAGCAAATTTGTACCGAATTACTCAATTCATATGTCACTGCGTTGGCCCCCACAGCTGAAGTAACTTCCAGGTGGGCACCTTGCAGCTGTTTCTTAGTTGTTGTGTAGTATTAGAACATTCCCAAAAGACTTTCAATCTAAACTCCAGGTCAACACATAAGTTGATTAGCATGAAATAAAGCTCACTTTTACACTTTTCCTTTTGGGCCCCACCTTGCTCCTATACATTTCCCCAAACCCCCCTTTCCTACCCCCTCTCTCCTGAGAACACACACACACACACTCTCTCTCTCTCTCTCTCTCTCTCTCTCTCTTTCTCTCTCTAATGGAAGATTACTATGCTCTTAGCTATTCAACCTTTAGCAAGGGTACAGGTATCCCTTCCCTTAGGAGGGGTCGTATCAAGCTTAGGATTTTTCAAGATCTGATTAGTGTCATCAAATCCTTGATTGACAGCATGAATTGTAGAAAGTTTGGTGCAAGGAACTTGAAGCCCTAATCTCTTCATTAGTCTCCCTCTTTCAAATTACTGGTTAATCAAGAAAATCCACTTGATAATAATAGGTATAACCATGAAAAGCAAGTTATCTTTCTATTTTTTTTTTTGAAAGAAGATGGCTATGGCTGTGTATATCTGGTATGGTTTATGTCAAGTGGTATTCTTGGTGCAACCAGTAATTTATTCTCTCTTGTGCTCCTTTTTAATGCAGTACAAGGGAGAATATTGTACTATCAATTAGGCCTTAATTTTGTGAGCTGTGACTTATTTTATCAAGTCAAATTCAGTCACTTTCCTTTTTTTTTTTTTTTTTTTTTTTTGTTCTATATTTTAGAGATTTAAGGGTACAGTAAGGATGCGTCCCTGATGGTTTCTGTTGTTTTTTTGGGGAAGCATCAGAGACGACTCTTGTTAAATGCCCCTGAAGGTCATGTTAATTTGTAACAAGTATGATGTATGTTTTGTATTGCTTGAAATAAACGTTACTACTTTTTGTTTCTACTCTTGATTTCTATAATGATATTCTCACTTAAAATTGGGGTCATGTGGGTGCGCTGATTCAACCTCAAAAAGGAATTTTCCAACTTAAAAATATACGAGGATAAGTTGAATTCAAGTTGCATATAACTTTGTATTTATCATGTATACTGCCAAATTCTTTTTGGAAAAACAGCGCTCCGAGATGGTTGTGCCTGCTTCATAGTAAAGCCCCAAGTCAAGAGTATATTGTTCAAATTAAAAACCATGAGACCAAAAGTGAGAGCGGCAACATTTATTCTGTACCGTAGGGATGTTGGCAGCAATGCAGTTAGGGTGTTTTGTCGTCGGGAAGGGTTATAATTCCGAACTTTATCTACTGATTGCAACTAGAACAGTTGTAATTGGGTTTTTCTGTTCAATAAGATTAGTGGAGGAAAAAAAAAAAAAAGAACTCACTTCTCAGCGCAGTAAACTGTGGGGTAAGTGCTTTCTATGGTAATAAATAAATAAAACACGGTTGCGTGCGCATCTAATTAGCACTTTTGCATCTAGCTATGACTTGGTCATGGATTCTCTGAAGCTATTTTGTTCATAAATTGGCCTGGGGAAGACTTAGATTTTTAATGCTCCGATTTATTAATTTTGTATATAAATAATAAAAATACTGTGTTTCCACACTTATTTATTTATTTATTTATTTATTTTTGTAGGTGTGTGTTTTATTGAGCCAGGTAGGATGCCAGTTATGTTAACATCAAACGATTAAAAACCCTGACACCTAATTAAATGAAGTACATACATATAATTATAACAATGCACGAGCTCGGAACTTCAGCCGTTGAGTTGACAATTTTGATGTGTGTAGTTTTTTTGTTTAATCGGGTGGTTAGTTATCTTTTTAACACTACATTTTATATTATTTTATTTTATTGTGAGGGGTTTTTTACGGCATCTTAAGTACTAACAAAATGGACAGTCAATATTAAGACAGTAGCAACAAAAGTGAGCATATCAAGTTTGTAATCCTAAAATCAAGGCAGGAAAAAAAAAAAAAAAGTCAACCATAGAGCCAGAACAAAGGATTTTGGTATTTACGAGATTTTCAAAGGATATAGGATATCACTATGATAGTATTATTTAAAATTTTTAAGAGATGAGAAGAGGAGATGAGATTAGATTAGATTTTGCTCTTGATGAGATTTCCAAACAAACAATGCCTTCCCTCGGCTACGACTTGGCCAGTAGTTTTATTCATTAGCAGGATGTGTGTCCCGGTGAGGCCTCCTTTGTTGCCGAGCACCTTTGATCTGATTTCCAATTCATCCCCAAGATTGGCGGGGGAGAGGAAGGCGACGCTGATGTCAACTGAGGGCTTCTTGTGGTGGCCCTCCGACGTCATCACCGCTGCTCCCACCTGATCCACCAGGTTCACCACTGCGCCCGCTGCCATCTTCCCGCTTACATCCTGCGTACAATCATAGATATTTATAATTCAAATTTTAATTGGATAATGCATAATTACTTAGTATAATTGATAGAGGTGGCTAGGCATGCACAGTCAGGCGGGGAGGAACAGTGAAGGAGCACAAGAGAAAGCCCGGTTGGATTCGATCTACCCGGATGCCTCGCAGAGCAAACCCCTCGTAGAAACTTGCTTCCTGTCCGGGTCGGTGGGCCCGCACTGGCAGTCCATCTACTGCTTTGGCTTTGTCGTTTCCCACTCGAAGTGCCTCTAAAGCTCTTTCCATTTACCTCTATCCCTCTCTCAAGCGCGGTGTCCACCTCCACCCTTGTGTTGTGGAAGGTGAAAGAGATGTCAAACATCCATCTTAGGAGAAGAAGCAGGTGGGAAAAAAAAAATGGAATTGCAGAATAAATTGTTCTCTCTCTTCTGGACTCCACGTCTCCTCCGAGATTGGATGAGGAAGCATTTGTTATTTCTGGTGACATCGTTTGGTAATTTTTATATTCAAGCACAAAAGAAAATTAAGAGCAAGGCCAGTTCCTAATTCGTATATTAGAAAGTTTTTTCTTAAAAAAAATATTAATTGACAGTTCGTTATAATTTATAAATCATAGTTTTCTTGCTGGACATGGACTCTTACAATGGTGGTCTACTATACATACGTCTTAGCATAGGATAATGTCATGGACCTATGATTCCGTGGAACACTATACAAAATTTGAATTATATCAAGGATTCTGTTGTTACAGTCTGATTTTGCAATGTACATGAAATATCTGCTATCTTAAATGAATTTGAAACAATGACAAGACAAAAGAGAATTTTGTTCATTTTTTAGCAAGAGAAATGAACTTCAGCAACCTAGAAGTGAATATGAAATGCTTGTTCCATCCATCAGTTCAGGCTTTTGTTCTTCTCTACTTGACGCTATTTGCTAACAGAGCGGGGTGGGGTGCTACTATTTCAAAACTCTATATTAAAATCTTATTACACCATAGTTTAAGGTTGTTTTGGAATTTTCGGATGGAGTACAGTTACGTTAATTTCACATCCTTGCATTTGCACAAAGCAACTTTCATCTTATTTGGATTAACAAGCAATGCATTTCTCCGTTTCGGCTTCTCTTCGTCAGGTTGTTTTATCACTTTTATGATCCAGATCCAGATCCAGATCCAGTAATTGGCTTCGAAGTCTTGAGACCAGCACTTCTTTCAGCTAGCTTAGTCATGTTTCTCCTAAGCCTTTCTTTCAGAATTCAACATAGTGTATCAAGTTCTCACTAATGTGCCAGTGAGAAAGCTGCTCAGAAAGAGAAGAAGAAGAAGAGAGCTGCTGACAGTGCGATTAAAGGATTCATGTCACCATCACCGATGGCGAGGAGTATAAAAACCAGAAAATTGGTGATTACTTTTAGCAGCTGGGTATAGGCAGATTCCGATTTCAACACCAAACCCAACAATTCACTAGTTTGAATAATTTGTTAAAAAAATATCGAGAATATCACCGTTTAACCATATATGAAACATATTCATGAGAGTGACTTGTAAAACTATTTGAAATGTAATAAATAAAGTTAAAAATAACACTTAAAAAATAAGAGCGACATAGATCAGCTAAAAAAAAAAACAAAAGAGAGAGAATAACTGAACCATAGAGGCAGAATTTACCCAAGAAAAGGTAATAAAATAAATAAAACATGAGTCATCAACATCAGTTTTGAAGGGATGAGGTGAGAAGAGAGGAGGTGAGGAGATGAGATCAAAAGCATTATACCTTGTGCCGCGAGCCAACATTCTGTTTTAAAAACATAATATAGCAGCATTCCAAGTTTGTAATATATTACAGTAACATTACAAGAATTTACCTTAAATCCTGGTGATAAGAGGATTATTAATATTTTCTATCTAAAGGGATGTTCATAAAAAAAATTCCAATATGCTAATATTTAGTATGAAGAACTTATTGGTATACAAATGAGTTGAGATGTTCATAAAAAAAAAAAATTCCAATATGCTAATATTAAGTATGAAGAACTTATTGGTATACAAATGAGTTGCGATGTTCATAAAAAAAAAAAAAATTCCAATATGCTAATATTAAGTGTGACTACGGTCTACTTTGAGGTTACACGCAATGGCACAAGGGATAGAGGATTATTAATTCGTGGAAGAGAATTATTATTGGTAGAAAGATGGGATGAGGATAGAGGATAGAGGATCAGATTTTGCTTTTGAGATTTCCAAACAAAGAATGGCGTCCCTCCGCAATGACTTGGCCGGTGGTTTTGTTGCGGAGCAGCACATGGGTGCCGGAGTAGCCCCCTTTGTGGCCGAGCACCCTGGATCGGATTTCCAATTCATCCTATATATGCATGCAGTATGCAAGCACATTTAGATTAGAGAATAGTGGAGGGAGATTAGATATGGTATTTTGGTAAAATGAGAAAATACAAAGTAGAAAGATACCCCAAGCTTGGCAGGGGAAAGAAAAGCGATGTTCATGTCGACGGAGACCTTGATGTGGTGGTGGCCTTGAGAAGTGAAGGCGGCAGCTCCGAGCTCATCGACCAGGTTGGCGATTGCGCCGGCTGCCATCTGGCCCTTGACATCCTATTCAAATTAGATGCAGTCAGTAACTATAAGTAATTGAATGAATTGAGATTGATTGGCAATCGGGGAGACCGTGACCGTGAGACGAGGGGGCACGGTGAAGGAGCAGGAGAGGAAGCCCCGCTGGATTCGCTCCACGCGGATCCCTCTCAGAGCGAACCCTTCGTAGAAGCTCGCTTCCTCTCCTGCTCGGTGGGCCCGCACCGGCAGTCTCTCCACCGCCTCATCGAGATCATCTTCCACTCTCAGCGCTTCCCTAGCTCTCTCCATTTTTCATTTATTTTTCTCTCTGAGACTGATGCAAAATGGAATATCAGCCCATTTTTCTTTTTCTTTTTCCTTTTTTTTATCTTCTACCTGGGCTTTCAAGCCCATTAATATAAATTGATATTATAATCTCCCAATGCTGATGGCTGGGCCAGTGGGCTGGGGAGAGCAGAGGAGGTGAGAAGGAGCGCACATTGACAGCAACAGGTGGAAGAGTACTGGGGAGTCTGACCTGACAAGCGGCAGCCAATCCCATTGCACATTTCTACTTACTAATCAATTCCCAGTCCCCAGTCCCCATTCCCCAACGAAGAAAAGAAGCTCCCTCCTGCGTCCTGCCTAGCTAGTGCGGTAGTGCCTACCTACACTAAAATTATTAATCAAATACTACACACACAAACACACTTGTCTCTCTCTCTCTCTCTCTCTCTCTCCTCTTCCTGCCTTCCTAGCTACTTTCCTTCCCTAATATCTCCACTAGGATTTGTTTGTCCAGCGTGCAGGTTACATCCTCACATTCCAAGCCTCACCCCTCTCTCTCCCTAATCATAGATTATGTCTTTTTCGCAGTGGGCTCTTCCTATATTACACCTACATATATATATATATATATATATATATAATCCTCACTCCCATGAGAACTACTGAAATGATATGATTCAACAAAAACCTTTGGGTGCCAACTCCCAAGTTATATCAACAGCAGAAACAACCTCTTAGAAACATAAACTTATAAATTAATGTTCTTGACAAAATATATAACTTATGTTCTTGAAAATTTCGATTTTTAGTTTACCAATTATAAATTTATTTTTATGATTTATATCCATAAATTTAATTGTAGAATTTGTTCACAACACCATATTAATTATAATAAATAATAAACATTGAACTTCCACAAAATCTCCAGAGCAGAAATTTTTTCATGCGGACAAAACCTATAAGTAGGTAGCTTAGTTCTTGATTAAAAAAAAATAGTCACAATCCTATACAGGTTCGACATAATGTACATATTAATAAATAATTGATTTGTACTGCACATACTTGCATAATATTTATAGTTGATAAAAAAAAAAAGTTACTATCAACCCTGTCCTATGCAAACTTATATATATCATCAGTTAATATTTTGTAGAAGGTTCTGAAATACTGTTTTAGTAAGAAATTTTAAGGAACAGGAAAAAAATCTATGAGAGGCTTGTCATGTTTAGAAGGAGATTGAGATCCTAGAAGTAATTTTTGGGTTATATACTATGTCAATATGATTAAGTTCGTTCATATAGAGTGATAATCTACAATTAACATATATATTAAGAATAATGGTCATAACATATATTTTAGCCAGAAAAAAAATGAAAAAGAAAATAAGAAATAGTCATATACAGGTACTTATATAATGCCACATCATGAACAAGTTATAGGGTCCTCTAAGTTGTGCTGCAATGCTTAATTATCTTCTTTATTATATTGATAGTTGCGCAAGATGCTAGGGGAATGTCAATGTGTCAATGATAAAGAGAACTTCTCGTAAATACCACCGTTCATTAGACCGCTGGCGGAAATCCGCTATTAATTGAGGCTACGCCCTGATATGAAAAAAAGAAAAAAAAAAAAATTCCCCTATTAATTCGGACTACTTCAAGAGAGTTGGAACCTGTATTAAATGAGTTTAGCTTTTTTTAGAATTGATCACTGATCAGAAAAAAAATTTAGGGTCTAGTGTAATTGGTTTTATTTTTGTATGACTTGATAAAAATTATAGACAGTTTGTAAAACGTACAAAAAATAGTAGTAATTAATATTACGGGTCGATTGAAATAATTTCTCGGCCGATAATATATTAAACTAAAAAGTCAAAACAGAAACTATAGACTGCTGATATTATTTTAAAATATTTTTACGCAAGAAATAAAGCTGTCATATCCTTAGAACCAAAATATTTCAAGTTTCAAATGCAAAGAAACCTATTCTCCATTGCGGTATTAATTTCTAGTCCCAAAAACTTCAAATTTTTTTCTTTCCGATAAATTGATATTCTCAAATGACTTTTCATTATCAAAATGGAGGAACAAAAGGCAAAAGCTTCGCTTATTGCCTACCAAAAATGGTATGCTACACATATGTCAAAGAAGGAAATAATAAGAATAATTCTGGGAAGAATCCCTCCAAATGAACATCATGTCAAACAACTTTTCTCCATGGCACCATGTGATGTGTGCATTTAGACAAAATAAACTTTTCACCTTTTATCCTTTTGTTTGCGTCGCATTTTGCTTTCTTGGCTTTATTTGGCACAAAATTTAACTTGTATCACCTTCTTAATTATAAAGAGATATTGATTTTTGATTGGTAATTGGTAAGCACTGGTTTTGATATATAAGCGCTGGTTTAATTTTGAACTTTTATAAAAAAGTTTCTGCAAAAATAATAGTTGGGACTAAAATTTGAAACTGTTTAAAGACATGATTCCCAATAAATCTATCGGGATATAGAACTTCAATTTAACTCATCACTGATCCCAAACAAATTGTAAGCCAGGCTATATAATAATAGTGACACTATAAACTGTAACTAATTTTCTCCAACACAACCAAAACAAGAATTTTTCCTTGAGACTTTATCATGCTTGGATGTTATCTAAGTAGCTTGTTCTTGATCTTGTTCTAGTTTCATGTTTTTGTTGGAACAAGAACAAGGCTCATTTATGTAGATGTTGTGCATGTACCAATCTATGAAAAGCTTTTAATGTTTTTTTTCGACGTTAATTTGCATCGAGCCCGTGCCAAGAAACCATACGCTAACATAATAGTGAAGAATCTTTCATTGTAAAAAAGCATCCTACCCATATTGCATACCAAAATTGGCATGAGATGAAAGGGGCTCACCTTACCCATATAACATACTTTCGGTGCTGCAACTATAAAAGGAACAAACTATTAGTTGTTTGATTAACATAAGAAATCTCTTTTAGTACAAGGCCAGCACCCAATTTGAAAAATAAATCTAAAAATAACAAAAAGGAAACAAAATAAGGAATAAAAAAGAGAGTAAGAGCAAACAATTACAAGGCGATAGAGAAAGCTAGTTGGTATCTTAAAAAGAAAAGAAAACGTTAAGTCTCTTGCTTTTTGACATTTTTTTTTTCTTTTTGGTTCTCCATTGATTGTTGGTTTTTCACCTAGCTAATTAACCGAAGGCTAGAGTTGATCTGACAAGCATCTACAAACACTATTATATCCTCTGCTCATCTCTCAACAATCAGATGGACACTTGATCATCCATCAAACGGTTGAGTTCATTAATAAAAACATGAACCAAGAATGATATAATTAAGATGCTCATCGGAGCAGCTCCACTCGCCTGAATATATACTACTCCACAGGTAGCTAATCTTATAACATGGAGCTGTTCACAATACTGTGCCAGGAAGTAGAAGACCCAACAGTATTCCAATAATCCCTTGCTGATTCTAAGACCAAAGCATTCCCCAATCCAAGTCCATTCCCTGTTACGCTGACATTACCGTTTGCATCCCCGCCTAGTTGATGCAACTGCAGGCCATCCTCAGCAGCCTTGCAAGAAGTGCCGCCTCCTTGCACCATCAAACTGTCATTTCCTGAAACTGCACCTCCCGCGTCACCACTCTCGACTGAACCACCAGCTGCATCACTCGCACTGGCAGTTCCATCGAAGGGGGGAAGTACCATCTCCCTGCCTGTTCCAGGACCAACACCATTTGCATTATTGCCACTGGTACCATAGCCATAATAGAAACCCTGAAACCCGCCCCCTGCACCTCCACTGGTAGTAGCAGTGCCACTACTCTCCACAAAACCACCACTCCTTAAAATGTCCAGAAACCCGCTAGGGTTTGTGTAACCTTCATGCAATGCTGGGAGGACACTTGGCTTAGTGAGATTGCATGCAAAGGCAAGTGACAAGTCACTTGGATCATATGCTAAACCTGAAGGCTGTGATACTGGACCTGGTGGAAGTAGAGGAGAAAACAAAGGATTAGGATTTGGGTTGGAACTAGGGTTTGTGGAGGCAATGCTTTGGGGATTCTCTTGAACTTTCTTTGGAGTCGGCGAGCTGTTGCGAGGAGAAGGAGATGCACGTTTATTTTTCCGGCAACCACCACCAACTGGAACATTTCGGAGGGACCCACCTTGAGTCCAATATCTGCGGCAACCCTTACAGAAATACCTGGTACAAAATAAAATTATAGAGATCAACAATTAACAGATCTGTATCAAAAGGCATAAACAGCTAGCTATAGGCCTACAGCTAGTAAATTTAGAAATTATAATCACCAGAATATAATTGTTGACCGTTTCTTTTTCTAACAAAAAGTGACCATAGGTCATTTGCCTCTATCATATATATTATCTGACAGAAATTGATTTCAGCATCTATAGTGGGCTCAGTAAAAAAAATTTTTATATAAAGAATCGATTAAACCCGTTTTTAGGACATGATATGAACCTAGAAACCCACTATAGTCTTATCGTTGTTTATACTCTTCTTTATCGGCCTTTTTTTTTTTTTTTGAGGGCCTAGCCTAGCTACACACCTAGACATGATTAGAAGTCGAAACTAACAAATTTATGTTAGTAGCATATAATTAGTTCATAAAATTCTAGAGCTATGAAAAAGGTGCTATATTCCTATATCATCAATTAGTTTCTTCTAGCTCAGACTCTATATATAGTCAGTAATCAACTGCGCTTTTGTTTGTGTCGTTGCGCATAAAAAGGACTAAAGACCATAACGAAAAAGCAAACTACTAATCTATTAGAGTACCATCCAATCCAATATATTTCAATCAATTGGCATTCATAGAATATTAAAAATGAAAAAGTTTAATATCAAATCCTTCCTGGACAGTTATTATCAATTAAAGGTTAAAACAATACATTAGAGTATGAACTTTTAGTTTAATATCAATTTTATTTTGTACTACGTGTTTGGTTTCTTGTTTTTGGCTTTGGGTGGTTTCCACAACAGACTTTTAGTGGCACCCTTTGTGTTTAGATGTATGAACTTACTGTCTTTCCGAGCTAATGGAAGCTGGTACCCCTACTTGGGGTGCTTTTGCTTCAAAAAAAAAAAAAGGTTAAAACAAAACATACACATGAGAATTAAATTTTCCACAACAATATTGTGTGATACATGATGAGATGATCACGGTGTGAGCTTTTTTTTTTTAAACTAATTAAACATATTCTTATCGTAGTAATTAAGGTATTTATTACTAATCTAAAACTTTAAACAGTATTTGACACATGCGTTCAGCATAGTACACATAAGAAAGAAGCTATTGACAGAAAGATTATAGAACAAGAATATAGACACGTAAGGTTATCTGCCTAGCTGAAAACTTCTGAGTAATTTATACATACACATGATAAAAGAGTGTTCAACAACAAATACACTTACTCAATTGAGAATGTGCAAATTTTCTGTCGAATTCGAAACCTTTTGAGTAATTCGATCGATGTATACAAATGAGAAAAAAGTTTTCAATTTTTCATATATCAACAAATGCAGACGTTCTCATCAAGTAAATGTTTTTTTACTGATTTCGAACTTGAAGCTAGCAACATTTCGGTTAACTACATCACACATACCTTGGCTGTGAGAGACTATAGTTGTTATAGTAGCAAAACTTAGTATTGGTTGAATCGCATCGAGGGCACTTGAGGGCTTGATCAGGGTGGGGCCTTGGCTTCTTTGGTTGTTCATTTTGTGGTTGTTGCTGCTGCTGGTTTTGCTGGGATTGGTTTTCCGGCATTTGATTTTGTGCAATCTGGTGGTGCAAGAGATGGTTTGGTTGTCGAGTGTTTGAATTTGAGAACACCTCCTCCAATGAATGGCTAGGAATCAGCTGCAAATGAGGAAGTCAGAGAAAGATTAGAGTTGCAAATGTATAACAAAATTTTGCAACTAATTAACGAACCAAGTTAGCACTATATTCATGACAACTACGGACTGTGTGCTCCTTAATCTTAAATGAGAAGCAAAAAAATTAATAATTAAAATGTGATAATTACCTCTGGATGGAAATTTTGAAACTGTTATATATTCGAATTTTATTTTTAGACTAACACAAAATTTAATCTAATTATTATTAAAAACTCTATACTTGAATTTTTCACTGGCAAGAGAGAATCTGGGATGAACTTTTCTCACAACAAAAAGAAAAACAAAAACGAGGAACAGATGTAGTATCATATGATAATTAGATTTTAAGAGCATAAAATCCAGAAAAAAATTGCAACTATATATCTCAGGAAAATCTTGGCAATTGTTTAGATAACTGTTTCTCTCATAACATACATACAGATCGATGGTATAACAAATGAATTAATGCTTTGGCAAATTTTCGAAGCTCAATTAGATTAGCAATTAAGTGCGACAGATATGTACAAGCAAAGGCATGAATGCATGGTATAACTGGGTGGTTTTTAGTTGAAAATTGATGGAAAATTATGAGCTTTAAAGGCCTAAAGCCTCATTAATGGAAGATCTTCCGAAGGTACAAAAAAAAAATTAAGGTTTAAATAAAGGGCCTTGAATATTGAAACAAGGATCTAAAACTATAACCAAGCAAGGGAAATAAAACTTTGGGAAAACCTAACAGCCAAGAGATGCAAAAGATTTTCCATGAACGAATCTCACATGACATGAAAAAAACATTCTAGAAAAAACATATATTTCTCCTTTTTTGAGACAAAAATAATCATTTATTATACTTTGAAGGCGGTAAGGGATTATGGTAACAGTTCAAATAACAAAATTTTTACGACTATAAGTACGAGAGGAATATAAACAAGGAAAAGATAATTCGGATTTTGTAAAGAACCGTTGAATACATATTTTTATGAGCCATAAGACATGATTCTACCAAAGTTCTTAGAGGGAAAAAATATAGAATTTATCAAACAATAAAAAAAAAACGAATATGGACACAGATCTTGAAATATCAGTTGAATAATAAAAAGAGAAAAATATTAAAGGAACAGAAAAGTTGAGATCCAAAAGTAAAGAGACCAAATTTTCACAGTTCTGGTGCAAATACATGTATATAGAAGACAAATTAGGCAAAAAAAAAAAAAAGACTACTCATTGAAATGATCTTTATTTATAAAAAAAAAATAACCAAACATTGTATATTTGCATATGTGAGTATATTGTACTCGTATGCTTGTTTTTTTACCTGGTGATGTGCACCTGAGATCTCCATCCATACAAGTTACAACACACCCAAGCTACTGAGACAGAGAGAGAGAGAGAGAGAGGGATGCGGAACTGAGTTTACCTAAACCTTTCAATATGAAAAAAAGAGAGAGAGATGGTTATAATTAAGTTCCGTACAGAAGGCAGAGGGAAAGAGAGAGGAGAGAATGAGAGATGATGGGTTCTGCCTTGAAAGCCAACGGCCTCTCTTCCTCTTTTTCTCCATTTCCAAATTCTCCAAGTCTCCAGTCATTCATTGTTTCTTAAGGAGGAAACTAGATAATAGTGCCTCCAAATTTTCTGTACAATTTTTTTATATAATCTCTTGCGTGCAGCTTCGACAAAACTGGAGAATTCCATTGAATTTTGACTGGAGAAGATCGAAGATGTCAGTAAGGGCCCACTTTGGCACTTTGGACTGGAGCGCCACTAAGTGACGTTACGTTTGGTTGTGGGTTTTTCAGTATTTCTTTTATTGGGGAAAATTATAGGTTCAATCGTGAGCCTGGTGCACAGGACCGGCTCTATAAGTGTGGGAATTAGTTATGTACTTTTGTTTTTTTACTTCGATTACTTGACAGAAGCTGTCACGGTAATTATGTAGTTTTTTCATATGACACATGATTAGGATTATGATGGAACTAAAGAGAAGCTGCATTATAGTACAATTATCTTACTGCACTAATTTTATTTAATGTCTTCATTATTAATTTATAATTATAGTTGAACAATCAATCAATTATTCATATAAATTGGTCAAACAAGCGTATTTAACTTTTATATAAATAAAGCCTATTCACAAATAAGGGATACAACTAAAAGAAGTTATTGTTCATGTCTCTAAATGTGTCATTATTTACACGCTGGTCGGTCAAGAAAAAGAAACGTTCTGACCGTCAATTAAGCATATTTTTTTTTGTCCTACTATATGTCACTACATTAATGAAAAGATGGGATATCAGTTTTTTTTTTTCCATAGTTCTCAATTCAATATTGAACTCTTAAATCTGAATTTTCGACACCAAACAATTTTTTGTTCTCAATTCAATATTCGAATAAACGTTTATTCGTGCGAACCAAACGACCAACAAATAAGCGCTTATTCGAATAAGTGCCAATTTAACCTCTTATACTTGTGCCACTATTTTCTAAGAATAAGAAGACGTATGAGGATTTGTTCGAATTAAACTTATTCCTTATTCGATGAGACATCCAAACATCCTATCGAATAAGAATACCACTTCCAGCAATACAAGAAATTACCTAATAAAAAAATGCTTCATTTAGAAAAAGTATTATATATATGACCCTTTAGTTGTCAACTAACCAAATATTGACAAAGATTCAATGAATGATTAGATCACGTTAATTAGTTCACACTTGCTGAAGTACTTATTATCTGAAAAGTGCATCCATGACGCTTTTTAAAAGAAAAAATATATATATTCTAATCTGAAAGAAAATTAAATTATTTGAAAAACATATATGTATTTTATTATCAAATTATATAAGTCTTCAGGTAATATATATGCCATGAATTTTGTGCCGTTTTGCTTATTTTATTTTTTATGAACCATATAATAACAAGACAAGTTAATAAATTATTCAACTTTTTAGAAGCTATTTCAGGTGGCTCTTTAAAATTTCTTTTATACTCGATTGAAAATCACAAGTTAGTTTTATATTTAGACCAATAAAGTTGTTAATATGGGGTTGTTAAAAATCATTTTTGTCATAAAGCTTTATACTAACTCTTCAATAAGTTTTTTGACAAAATTATTTCTATCTTTCAATAAAGCTTCAACACAAGGTAAAATAATCTATCTTCCCGTTTAAATTGGTCTGCTGGCCTAATAGAAATCACGTATCGTTGTCAGTCAAAATTACCATAACCTAGGCCATCAATTTTTTATACTTACGAGTAATAATGTTTACATTTACAATATTTTTATAATTAAACATATTTACATTGTACAATCGAAAACCTAAATAGAGGCGCTGTTAAAAAAAATAATATTTCTGTATTAATCAAATTACAAAAATTCTTGTTATAATTTCCTCAAAAAGTACTTTTGGGTTAGATATCATCTGTCAAAACTCAAAATTAAGTCTACAAACAAAAATAAAAGCATTGTTACAATTTACATCTTCCGTTTTCTTGTAATAAAATGGTCTCCCTGTTTTCACCTTTTGATGTATAATTGTGTTAATATAACTCCTTAATTAGGGCTGTGGAGCCTGATTTTCTCAGAAAACCTGTAGTACGTTCAGACAATGGGTTGCAGACTTGCAGTTCATCGACCACAAATTAATTAACTTGAACAATATTTTTTTATTGAGGAAAAAAGTTCAAATAATTATTAGACGCTTTAGACTGTATGTCCTTATGCCTAGTAATTCTAACAATAGGTTGCAGTTCGTCGACCACAAACTAAATTGATAATTACAACAATAATTTTTTTTAAGTAAAAAAAGTCAAAATAGTTAATAGACACATTATTAGTCTAATACTCTAATGCGTAGTTGTGTAACAATTTTTATATAATTAGAATTTATTAAATGATGATAATATAATTGCTGTAAATTCAAATTCATTTGACATACGTACGAAGGAAAATACATCAACTTTTTACAAATTAATTTCTTATGAGTTTTCCTGAATCCAAAGGCACCATCCGGCCATCCCTCTAATGAAAGCAGGTGGTGGTCACGAGGTTACTATACAACATATTTCTCGAATCATAAAATTATTATTTTCGTACATCCCAAAATTAAGCAACAAATACATTTTGAGTAAGAAAGACCGTGTCCAACCAGTTACTGTGATTGTTTTTTTCTGCATATGATATTAATTGCGCATTGCGGATTCTATTATTTATTTAATTATTTTTTCACAGTTTTGTGAGTGAACTCAGTAAAGGACAAGGCACAGAATCTACGGTTATTCAGAGACGTACATATTTATTATTCATTCACTCATCTCCTATGAATATGATATGCCTAGGGCCTAGGCCTCATTTTGTCATTGGATGTTATGTTAGCCATCCCAGGAGTGACATACATACAGATACAGTTGCCATCTCTCTCTCATCATTCCTTAATGGGTTCTTTGTGGCAGGAAATAGCGGAACCAGAATTTTAGTACATGGGAGGCCGAGGTTTAAGAGTCACAATTCTAAAAAATAAAAGAAAAAAAAAATTTATCATTAATTTTTAATAATCTTTTTTTATTTCATTTAAAAATTTCACAGTGAAATAAATGAAAAAAATTCACATGCTTTATATTTTTTGAAAAAAATATATTTGTATATTTCTTATTTAAAAGAATTATATAATTATGTCATGTTCTAATTTTTATTCCATCTTACATTTTTTAGTGAAATGATATAAACAATTACTACGTGTCTTTCTTGATAAGTATTGTAGAGAATCCATTTATATATCGTAGCAAACTTTTTATTTATGGAGTAGTATATGTCCACGTTGGCTGCCTCCAAATCTTATATTTATATTTAAATGTTTTCTATAAATTAAAAGAAAAGGAATATTGCTTCTTACAAAAAGATGTGTATCACATGCAATAGCAACAAAAATCCAAAGAAATAAATAATTTGTCTTGAATTTGGGATAGGCCGAAAAAACAATTATATATATACCCAGATTAACAAATCTATATCTTCTTAGGGGGCCATACGGTTTTTAGAAGCGTGCGTGCATGGAATGCTTTTCCACAGTCTGATTGCAGTTTTCTATGCAATTGATTTACAAATTAATATGCAGTGGTGGTCGATGTTTTGGAAAATAAATTTTTTGGCACCCCTCGTTTAAATAATACACTCCTAGTTGATGAAGATATCTGTATTTAATTTAGTTTTTTCTTATTTTCTATGTGAATTGAATCGATCATAAAACACTATTTGAAGGGTATTTTTGTCATTCATACAAATTTAGGACTGAAGTATTGTTAAATATGTGAGTGTCAAAAGCAATTCGATGCTTTGGAGCAGAGAACTAATCAGGGTATATTATATCGTCAAAATTTATCATACGAGAAACTTGACAACCATCAGTAAATCTTGGGACTAACAGAAACTAAAATGTAAAATAGCAAGAAAAAAATGAACCTTTTCAAAAAAGATACATAAAATAACTGCACATGTTTTATTAAAAATTTAACTTTGTTTAACAATTTGCCTTTTTGAATTTGTAACCACTTCATAGAAATGAGAAATAATCGCAAAAATTTGCATGCACTGCTAAACCTAATTAAAATTTATCAATTTCCAAAACAGTTGTTACGCATGCTAGTTAAAAGAGACATCACTCAACAATAATGTAAAACTATCTAGTCAAGTTATATTTGTAATAAAAAGTAATTCTATAATAATGTGTTCATATTGTGAATATTTCTAAAGTTAAATCCTAGCTTTAACTTGTCTCATCCTATCATATAGTGCATGTGAATTTTTTGAAAGAACAAAATTTCTCGAGAAACTCATATATAGTATAGTCATCACTTGTCAAAAACGTATATAACTATTTCTTTTTCTTTTTTTTCTTTTGGAAGGTTAAATTAATATGTATAGCTAGTTTCATATCTTTTTCTACAATCATCTCCAAATTAAACCGATACTGGTGCAGATCCGATAAGAGCCATCATTTAAAGATCAATCATCCTATATAAACTTAAAAATCATTCCATACGAATTTTGATCGTCAAGAAAGTACCAAGATGTCAAGATATTACTTATCAAGTCCACTCATGTTTGTTAAGAATGCAATTAAGGTTAGACACACATTCTAAATGTGAATAAGAATGAAAATGTGAGCAGTAAACCAAGTTCAGGTGAGAGTATGAGAGGATATCGATGCATGCTTAGAAAGCGAAGTGGGAAGAGGAGAAGGTTCAATGGTTCATCATATCACCAGAATACCAGATCGAACGTGCCACCCAAAGAACGGAACGTACAGCACTCAGCACAGCACTCTTTGTTAATTGTTCTCTCTCCCTCTTTGTAAATTCCATATTTCCATTCCATTCAGGAATGAGTTACGAGTTGTGACACCGTAAGATAAGAGAGTTTAATTGAGGGATGGATCTAGCTATAAGGTATTCCATATTTGATATTTCCATTCCATGCACGACTGATGCACAGAATTGAAAGAGGAGATCTATTCTATTCTAATTTCCAAACAGGGTGATTTGAATTTTCCCTTCATTTTAATTTGTACGTTCGAGTACGAGATGGAGCAGCCGAGAGAAGGAGGGGCAGGGCCCACCCCTGCACCCAATCCAAGAGCTTTGTCGGTCATGGGTGGTGCGCGGGTCCCACCCCCAGATGCTACCCATACGGACAACGTGACACGTCGACCCCACCTTCTCTTCCCTACTTCCCTGGGCCGATGGTGATCCATCCATCTCCCCAATATTTCAATTTTCAAACCCCCATTATAAGTTTTAAATTTACAATCTCAACTCTCAATTACAGTTCCTTAATTTTATTCTAATAAGTACGTACAAAAAAATATTAAATTTCTAAGTTAGACTAAAAGTTTCATTAATGTAGAAATAGAATGTCGACTTGGTCGACTTAATTGAATAACACACAATAAATATATAAACATGAATCTTCATTTTCGTCAAAAGTTAATATATATAAAACATGTTGACAATAAAAAAAATAACTGATGCAATGAATGAGTATATAAGAAAAAAGATGAAAAAAAATATATAATGCATCGATCAAGGTATTCACGAAAAATCTCGAGTCATTAAGTATGTCTAAAGTTACAATAAAATTTGTTATGTGATTATTGTCTTTAATTGTGTATAGATATTATAATTTTTCAACTATATATATATAAAGTAGAAACTAGAAAACAATGTTCGAAAACACTAATGTTATACTCATGAAATCAAGTTCAAAAGCAATAATTTAGACTATTTAATTTGTAGCATCCGAGAGCAGTGCATGGTTAGGAGCGAAGTATCAAAAATCATAGGGTATGGTATGGTATGGTTTGATTAATTGATATTGATGGAATATTTCGAAATTCGCGCCAACAAATGGATGGATGGAGAGAGAGAGAAAGGGGGAGATTTGGAAGTGGAGCCCACAGATACAAATGAGAGGCGCCGAATAAGAAAGGTCTATTTGGGGGCTCTGTATCAGTTCGAAAGAGCCTGAGACGCCTCAACCGAAGATTATGCGCGCTGCCATGCCATCATACAGTCATACTCATACATCTTAACTGCGCGACTTTTGATGCTTGTGCACTTGTACTGTACCCGAATCTCACTTGAATTGAATAGTACACTTCTCTCGTGTTACCCTCTTATAAGTTGCAGAATATCTCGTGCTAAGTACACCCATTATTATCTTTAAATCACTGATCTTACATACAGTCTTACTCTTTCTTTTCAAATTTCCTCGCTTCTCCAGTTCCTACTCAAATTGTTGTCATGCATTTTGTTCAATAAGGTTGAAATTGGATGACATGAAGTGATGAAATTCTGTCGAAGTTCGACAACGCATTAAATAACTTGAAAATTGCAAGAGTTCGTATGCATGGTATTGATGATTTTGTCAAATATATATTATGTATTAAAATTACAAGAAATTATTACGCAAACAATAATGTAGAAAAAATGACACAAAGGATCCGATTGTCAAAACTGGGCAATTCAGTCCGAGTGCCGGATAATTCGGTCTGAATTGTGGACCGATCTGCGCAAATTTGTTAGTTATTGTGTTTCATTTTTATGATTTATGTTAGATATGATAATAAAATAAAAGGGATGTTTGTATTTCTATAGTAGCTCTCTCCTTCCTTTTAATCTTCTTCTATGTATTGAAAACCGTTGAAAATTCTTCTATGTATTGAAACCATTTGAAAAGAAATAAAAAAGAGAGGTGTGTGTGTTGTGGATGTATGTACACTCCATTTGTTCTCTTATGATTGATTGTGTTTACAGATAATAATCCTAATAATATGTTTATAAATTTATTTCTATATTTTTAATTTGTCGACAGTATTGTTAAAGTTATCCGATTAAGCCGTTGCTAACATAAATACATTATTATGGGTTATTGCATTGTATATAGGGTGCTCGTATGCAACAGCTGATGCTAGTTCAGTAGTGTACGATAATGTGTGGGACACGTGCTCAAATCCTGCCTCCAAGAAAGGGGAAAAAAAATGAAGGGGATTAATTTCTGTCCTTTCCAATGATAAATTGCAAAAATAATATACAAAATTAAGATTGTGATTTAAAATAAGAGTATAACATTAATTATGTACTTTAAAAAATATATATATATAATGTGTTTTCTCCAAAAATAATTTTGCTTCTAAATTCACCCCTATATCGCAATTCGTCCGATAGCTATACGTATTACAGAGCACCATTTTTGTAGTCCAAATAAATTTTTTTTTTTAAATGATAGAAGAATGCAACTGCGCTACTTGGTCGCAGGAATCATACTATTGTCACGTCCCAACTCCCAAGTCAAGTGGAGGAAAAAAAATTAAAATAGTTGTATTCAAAATAAAAACATAATCACAATCCCTCTTGGTCTAGTGACAAAAAGCAATGCACTTTAAGTAAAAAGGTCGCAGGTTTGAAATCCGGCTGGAGATCTTTCATAGACATTTAATTTAAAAATAAATTGGATGGCTTAGACTACTAATTTACCTTAAAAAAAACATAATCACAATCCCACGAATACAACAGCTGTACTATGACTTTCATTGATCCGATATGAGTAAGCAGAAACTATCATAAATTAAAACTCTTTTTAAATTTTTTACCATATGGATTTAAACGCTGACTCCACCTACGGAAGAATGGAAACTAGATTCTTTGCAAATATTCCGGTTTCCTCAAAAAAAAAAAAAAAATAATGATTGTTAGAATTTTTTTCAAAAAAAAAAAAAATACAATAAAAAGAAACAGAGAGATGGCAACATTTCATGGGGAAAGCACTACGAGAATGTTTGTGAATTGTGATTCCTCAATTCCAGCGAACACATGGTGATGATTCCTAAGCATACTTTACTTTATTTTTTTAAATATGAAATAATTGACATCTCCAAATCGTGTTTACCAACTAAGCTTCGTTTGTGGATCTAATCGTGCTGTGATGCTGTCTGATTTTATTGTAAGAAAATAATTCCCTTTTAGAAAACATGTGTGAATTTCCTTTGTATCACTCCCTTTTTCCCCTGGATTTAATTTTTATTTAGATCGATCTCTATAATTTTGACTTAAAGCGCTCATCAAGGATCCAAATTATATGTACATGATATAATACTAGAGGATAAGATACAATCCTTTAAGTCAAGTAGTTTATAATTTTTTCTTTAATAATTTGATAAATACATAATTAATTTATTCAAAATTCTGTTTAGTGCTAGTATAATGGGCTTTAATGCTATAAATGCACCGCTAGGGAAAGCTATAAATCAGTAAATCATGCAAACCATTTAGGAAACATGCATGTTCCAATCAGCCAGCTGTTAGTGGTCACTGGTCAGTAGTCTGTAGTCGTGATTAGCTAATTATTATACTAAAAACAAAAATTCAAATCTATAGACATGGAACTGCACTTAGGAGAATGTTCCCTTTCCGAAACTTGCATTAAATCCCAAAATACAGAACAACCAAAAAAAAAATAATAATAAAAGAAAACAGATAACGAGAAAGAATGCAGAAGAGAAACAAAAAGGAAATGTGTATAAGACTTAAACAGTTTCAGGTCTGGCCGTCTGGGTGTTTCGTGTAAAACGAGATGCGCGTGCTTTTGGCTGCTATAACATAAGCACCAGTTTTTTCTTATTTTTATGCTGCCTTGCCTCCATATTCCACGCATATATTGTTATTTTAGAGCTTGTATATCATAACACGTGGCTTTATTGCACAGTAACATTTCAAAATTTTTTTGTTATATCTGTACCTAAATTAGTTTGAATTAGTTAAGAATTTCATAAAAAAAAAAAGAATTAGTTAAAAATTTTGCTTTTCCCTTTAATTATATAGCGGAAGCATTGCAGTTGTGTGTTTAATGCTTATCTGACTCTCCATCCAGTTTGCATCAACTTGAAATAAAAAAGCACTATATATATGACATTATATACGCTTAACACATCTTTTACCGAATTAATTTGAATCTAATCGGTTTCATCTATTGACAATTTGGTTTGTTAATAGCTAATAAGTGAAAAGACTTTACAAAACAGTAATATGATTTGTATACGAAGATAGGACATTTGTTTCACTCTTTGGAATGATGATGATGATGATGATCATCGTCATCATAATATATAATAGCTCAACGCATTGTACTAAACAAGATTTTTAGGACGAAGAATTGCTTTTTGTGATTGAAATGCACGTAAACAGACGAGAACTACTCGTTATAATAAGACAATTTATTAAATAATAACTACAAGTACACACAAAACACAAAGGACAGCCAATATCATCGACGATAATCAAAATGTAGCTTAATAATCATTCAAATATTTGTAATCATTAGTGTTCACTTCAGCCGTTGCCTAAACTTATTATCGTTGTTAATAGAAACAAATCATGAGCATGATCATCGTTAATAAATAGTACCAGAATTTCGACAGATATATATTTCAAATTGTAACACATTTTGTTTCAAAAAAAAAAAATATTTGTAACACATTTGATATGCAATGTATCAAAACTATATTAAAATATTTATATTTTATATTTTGTTAAGTATAATATTATCTAGTATCTTGATCGTCAAAAAATTTATTATCAATGTAATCTATCGGATTTAATCAGAAAATATTTTAAATAGTACCAAGTTGAAATGTCCACAATTGCGTAAAATTTACTTGAGGTGGAGCGTTATTTTACATTAGATGTCCAACAATAAAATTCAATCCAATAAAATTATAAATAGAGTTCAAACTGATGGCAAATCATTCGAGTTTTATTTTGACAAAAAGTTTTGGAACCTAACTTTTTTTGTACATTGATCTCCTCATCTCCTGCTGCTTTTGAAAGTTTTTAAAAGAAGGATATATACAGAAATCGCCACAAAAAAAGATTAGGGACAATGAACAGCCAGCCGTACCTCCAGACTCAAGTATCTGAGTATCAGCATTAGAAGACTGTGGGGGCCCACCAGACGACACGCCTAACCCTTCCCACCAACTCTTGTCGTTCTCTTCCTTCTTTTATAATAATAATATTTTATTATTATTATTATTATTATTATTATTATTATTATCCATATAACATGTACATATTTCCCTTCAATATAAAAAAAAAGGTTATCTTGTGTGCCTATATATATGTAGGCATGTAATCATGTATGCAGTTAGTTAAGGATTTTGACAACGTGACGTTAATAGAAACTGATTTGGTTCGTGTCCTTGTCAGGTTGCGGCCGTCGCTCTCTTTGTAAGATAAGAAGAAGATTTATAAGAATATTTTGAGAGTATGACAGAGCTGTTGAAAATTTACAAATGACATCATCACCAAATTTTGCAAATTTAAATGAAAATCTGCAAGTCACCATGAGAGTCATCTCAAATGTAGAGTTTAGGGTCTACTATTTATATGGAGTTTATGTTAGCTTGATTTATTTTATTTGTTTGATCCTTCATTGATAATGAAATTTGAATTTTTCATACATTTCTTAGCTAATAAGCTAATAATAGATTTCAAATTAACATGGAATCAATTATGGCCGTCGTCATGATGGCAACATGTTCTTTTGTAGACCCACAAGAGTTTTATAATCTAATATTAAATATGTATAACTACATTTATATATATCGCTCTGTGTCAAGTGTCGATGAATTCTAAAAGGTCCATTTGGAAATCATTCAATGGGGGACCCAAACATGACTCCAATCTTGTACAGTCAAGCTACTATTAACTTATCTGTGGTAGGAGGTCAGGGAATTTGAGCACTACCAACTTCTCTATTGTACACGAGCTGTTGTTTATGCACATATTATTATTGATTTACTTTTTATTTTTGTCGTCTTGTTGATCATGAAATTTATAATGCTTCAGTTGCATTGATGCCTAACTTATCCATTCTACCATTTTTTTGCAGCTTCAATTGGTAACAATTAACTTATTCATGATATCGAATTATACATACAGCGCAACAGGTAATCGAAACTACTTCAAATAACATTACAAAGAAATAATAAAACAAAAATAAAATAAAGAGGATTTTAATTTTAATATTTTCTTACCGCAACCCCCTTTTTTTTATTTATTCACGACGGGTGCAACCACTTAAAGCTTTATAGTTTTTGAAGTTCGTTTTGAATAAAATCAAGAAACTACATATAAAATGAATGAATCTAATATTTTATTTTGAAAGCCACGTTACAATACAAGCTATTACACCAGCGTACATCAACTTAAATTCACTGAAAGAACCACTAATCAAATTACAACAACTATCTAACCATGAATGAATCTAGAAATTTGGATAGATCAATTATAGCACGTTTATCTCTTGGCCTCTTGATCTAGAATGAAATACATTTGAAAAATTATACGTTAAAAACACAATTATCACGATTTATCTGCAGGCATCCCAAAGTTAATTGTTAAATGAAAAATGATAACTCGCTGTTAGACACTTATTAGAAGCTTAATTTTCAACCAAATGTAATTGAGCAAGGTATGCTACTGATCACATGTTAAGGTGCAACCATACGGGCTGTCACAGAGACATCGCCACGTAAGATCCAGTGCAAAAGATTCACTCCTCTTCCCTGATTTCAGTCGTTCAGAGTCAAATCACTACCAACCTCTCCGCCATGCTAATAAAGCACCTCTATCTCTATCATTCTTTCTTTTATATTTTCTTGGTACTATTAGACAAATGTTTTGCACACTTAAAGGAAATTATCTTAATTGAGAGGACAATGTCAATGTCTACAGAATCATATTATGAAAAGAACAGAATGATCGTGAGAAAAGTAAAATAAGAAAAATATAATTGGAACACTATTCAAGAAGATCAGCACAAAAACACATAATAATTAAAATTAATAAACATGTTATATTGGCCAAAGGAGCACAACTAAACTTTGCCAAGGAATAATGGAGATTCCATGATCTAATCTAATCACATACTAATCATATAGAAGAGCGATTTTTTTTTTTTATATGAACTGATATTTGCATCACCAGTCATGTCCATCCAGTGAAGAAAGAAAATAAATCACGCAAGAAAGAAATAAACTAGCAGATTTGTTTGATTTTCATGCAATAATTTGGCTCGTCTTTAGTTTTTGCTTTCTTAAGACCTGTCATTTGTCATGGAATGTGATGCCAAATATACCATGCCATATCTAATACCACTATACCAGACAAAGACTAGCAAAAATTTTGTGACTTTGAATAAATCATATGGTAAGCATGAGCCATGCCATGTTCAATACCCTGCATTACATGTTACGGCTGCTACCAGTAAAAGCATGCTAATACTACATCTTAATAAAAACAGTGAAGAGAAACTAACAAACCCACAATAAAGTGCACGCAAACCTTTTAGATAGAAGCTCAGAACTGTCATTTCATTTGACACACTTCTCTTTCTGCTCTAGCCATTATTTCCTTCTACAAATCAGAAGAAGTGCTTGAAAAAAATTATAAACAAAAGAAGCTATAAGACCCAAAAATTTCAGTACAATTTGCCTGGCAGCACTTTTTCCTTTTTATTTTCCTTCTTGAAAATAGAATAAGCAAATCAGTAACCACTAAATCAGAAACTGTTGAATAAAACACACTTGCACTTGAAAACAAGCTGTCAACTATTAAAGATTCAATATTTTGGTTTCATGTTGCTGCATTTAACAATTATTAAAGAACATATTAGGACATACTATATCAAATTCTCATAAGGTTACATGTGACATCTTACTAACATTTATACCATCATTAATGCAAGAATGTTCTACTATACAATAACTGGCATGCATTTCCAATTCAATTAACGATAGAGCAGGGTATTTTACATATGTCCATGGAAAACAGGGGTCAGTTAGAAAAACAATAAATCATAAAACTAAAAGTCAGCAATGAAAAAAGTACTGTACCTGTATCAGTGTGGTGATAGGTCCTGGACCCTGGTGTAAATTAATCAATATTAAGAAGTATTATTCTTATGTGGATTTTAATCAAAAATTCAAATTAGAAGTTTACCATTCTACCTCAAAATGTTTCAAAATCCAAGATACATCCTCCCATGTTTTCAGTCGCAAATCTTTATATGAAGCTGAAGCTTGAACTGAATCAACATGCTGAACAATTCTCAAGCTGCCTAAAATATTTTTCACAATCAAAAGTTAATCTTCCAAACAAAGCTACACATATAGCATTAGCATTTAGCTCTTTTTAAAATTTTCTTTTTTTGGAAAGATCATGCAAATGAAAAAGTTACATAATGGTAATTTTCAGTAATGCTGTTGATTTATAAGGCATCTCTGCACGTTGTCTACTATTCATTGCAGTAAAAAAGAAATGAAAATATAAATTTGAAAAAGGAATCACATTACTATACTTGTAATGAATGCTTCCTCCCATAAATTTCTCTCAAACCATGAGGGTGCAATCTCTCTCAGAAGGATCCCCTTGTCAGAGCATATCCTATCAAGCAAATATGTTCTAAATTTAATAATAGATAAAGAACAGATGCATTTGCCAAGCTGAAATAAAAGATCCTATCATAACTGTTCAATTGTCTTAAAATATTGAAAAATATGTAGCACAAGAATGATTGGCAAGGAGAATCTAGTCTCTACATATCTCAATTAAATGACCGGGAGGAACCACAGAAAATTTAGCTGATAATTTGTAAAAACTGTCTTTGATTCATAATGGAACCGGTGATATATTTGAACATTATATTAGAAAAAAAAAAGAAAAAACGCAGGAAATGAATTGAAACAAATAAAACAAAACGCACATATGTGCTTCACATTAAATAAAAGAATTTAAACGCAAATAGAACAAAACGCACATATGACATATGTGCTTCACATTAGATGAATTGAAATAGGCCATTGCACTTTTGGGTTACATGCCTGGTACCAGCATTAATTAAATCTTTAATTTGAAACGTTCAAACTACAGCATAAGAAGCTTTGTGGAGTTGGGAATTGAGCGTACTCAAGAACCAATTGACGTACAATTCCAGGAAGTACACCATGTTTTACAGGAGCTGTTTGTACTTCTATCCTGTAACTTGAGGTACTTGGCGGAGAAGAGTTGTCAGCCACCTAAAATTTGATAAAGGTTGTCGGCCATCTAATGTTTATACTATAAAATTCTTGAAATAAAGATGGTCATCAACCAAAAGCAATTGATAATTGGGGTTCCGAACAAAAGGGAATACATTTTCTGTTGCTCAGTATAGAGTGAAAAAATGACCTGGATCTCTTCCAAATGATTTCATACAACTCACAGATAGAACTTGAATTATATGGTATTATCATAGTGTTTTTATGGCTATGCATGATATATTTTTGGTTACAAAATGCATTCCGGATCCTTGTGAGATCCATGATGGCGTGTATAAAACTGCTATACGGATATTAGTTTTCTTATGTAACATAATATGAATTATTGAGGCACTAACATGCTTTCTAATTTTTTTTCTTCCTCAAGGAGTACGTTTTGCATCAAAATTCAACAACAAAAAAGATGTAATTACTCCTAACAAAAAGGGTAAGAGAACTTAAAATTAACACTAACCTTACAGATGACAAAAAAGTTTGTGACTGATTCCTCAAGTAACTCATTTCCATTGTTCGATAACAGTAACTCAGTTGCATTAGGTGGCTTCATCTTTTCTAACCCTTTTCTTATCCTACCATTTAGGGAATTACTATTACTTCAGAGGTTTAAAAAAAACAAAGATACAGTAAAAAAAAAAAAAAAAGTATTATAAATTTTGTATAGCAAACATTTAATTATTTAAACAAGTTTTGACTTGAGGCTAAAAAAAGTATAAAAAAGGGAAAAAAAAATAAAATAATGATCCTAATCTGGAAGCAGGATAAATAGTAAAAATATGCCTAACTGATTGATTTTGGAATTAAATGAGGGCACCCATGGATATATGCTATCTCATCCTGCAAGGGCATTCGGATATATTTACATTTTACCAAGTCAAAATAATATTTTTAGGAAAAGTAATGTAAATAAAAATAGGAGAGTAGCCAAGTCACCTAACCCAATCAGAGTATTTGGCCAATGCCAGGTCCCTACCAGGCCCAGCCACTGCCAAGCAGGCCCCACCAGAACCAAAAACAGGAGGTGCATAAAAGCCAATATGGAGAAATACATCTAACAAGCTGTCAGGTCCTTCTTTTCTTGTGACCAAGGCTGTGATCGCGAGCTCATCATTAAGACCATACCGGGATCGCTCGTCATATGCAAGCCGGTATCCAATTTTGAAAGAGCGGTTCACTGATTTGGCAACTGATGAAATGTTGAGTTTGGCTTGGTTGGGTGCTGGTATAGGTCCTGGCCCAAGTAGATCGGGGCGGGCTTGTGCCAGAATGCGGACTGATTCAGTAAGTAAGCCGTGTGAGATGGCGATCCCAGAAAAGGAGGCAAGATGCAGCGCCCTGGGTACGAGTTGTGGTGTAAGCTCCTATTTAACCAAAAGGACAAACAAGCATGTCTTCAGAAATATATATCTATCTATCTATCTATCTCAGTTGGTAATAATTCATGTAATATGATGACTCACAAGTCAGGTCAGGTACCGGTATGAACCCAAAATAAACGAGACATGGCAGAAAGCTAATTGGGTGCAAGAAGAGGGTTGATATGATATTGAATGGAGTGAGTGTGAGTAATAATATTAAAAGAAGGGAGGAGATGAGATGAGATGAGATGAGATGAGAAGAGCAGAGAGAGACCAGAGGTGGATTCAAGGAAGGACGCGACGGGAGGGACATCTCCGTCTCCAGTTCGAGGCACGCCGTTGATAAGCAGGAAAGAAGAACTATATATAAGCAGCCATGGGAGTTGCTGCTAGGCCGCTCGGGCGTCGGCGTCGCTTGGAAATGCCTGCTAGTGGGCCATCATTATAGCACTTGAAGCTCGACCCTTTATTTAATGGACTGTTCCGCCCTCGGTCCGTTCGAGCCACCACCAGAATTCAGAAAGGTCCAAAACATTGGGTAATTACTATAGAGCATCCCTCTTTTAGCATCTAGAGCATCCACAGACTTCAAACAGGCTCTTATGGGCTCAGTACTGGTCCAGTCTATTTAAACCTCATCTCTCACCTCTCATTCCAAACCCTAGCCACAGCCAGAGAAGAGAGAGAGGCGATTCAGCCATGAGGAGAGAGAGGCGATTCTGCCATGGCCGAGTGTTCGCGCCGCTACGAAGATGTCGATCTCAACGCTCCACCGATCCTCCTTCGCCACTCTGTTCCAAACAGCCACTCCGTTCATCGTGAAAACCCTAAAGGGAACAAACTTCCAGATCGAAGCGAAGCCCGAGGATAAGGTATCGCCTCACTTCCCTTCAGATCCGTCTTTTGTTTCTCTAGATTTTGATTTCATTCGTTTGTTTTGAAAGAAATTTTTCGATTTTTAATTTTCACATTATTCCGAGATCCGACTTTTAGTTTTCACATTATTCCCTTCAGATCCGCCATGCAACAAGATTTTAATTTCAGATCCATCTTTTAGTTTTCACATTATTGCAAGAAGTTTCTCTAGAATTGGAATGAAATTAGCATCGAACTTGGTTTAGTATAATAGTTCATATTTTATACGGAGGGAATGTTATTTAGTTGGAGCAATTTCAGAAGTTTCGTGAGGTTAGTAACATATTCAATTTCATTGTGTAATGCATTTGTTAATCAATGATTGGGACTATACACTTTAGTGGGAGCAAACATGTGTAGATCTCAGAATACATTGGATATCTAAACAATATTGGGACTGTAATGGATTAGTTAGTCGCCGTATGTGTTAAGTTACTATCTCTAAGGGATCATCTTCTTTCGTTACGTATTTTTTTTAAACTTCACATGATCTGATTGTTCATTATGTATTTTTACTATCTCTAATTGTTCAGTTCTTTAAGGGACCATCTTGTTTCATTATGTGTTAAGTTAGTATCTGTAAGGGATCATCTTGTTTCATTATATTGTTCAGTTATCTAAGGGATCATCTTGTTTCACTATGTGTTAAATTAGTATTTTTAAGAAATCATCTTGTTTCATTATATATTTTTTTAAAACTCACATGACCTGAAAGGATTAAATATTATAAGAGCACTTAATTAGTAATTGAACTTAATTGTATTTTGTTTTGTTTGTGTAGGAATTACAGGACAGGATAAGAAAAGTTGTGCGGAAGGAATCGAAGGAGGAGTTGATGAAGCGTGTTTAGCTTGTAGTGGTTAAAATTATGTAGGATTTGTGTTATTATTAATAGATGTTATTATTATAAGAGTTGTTCAGTTTGTGAAATAATGGATATTATTCTTAATAAATGATCATTGTTCACTTTATTGCATGGTTATTAAAACGTCATATTACGAGCTGTTGGATTTAACTCTAACTCTCGATTTGCCGATTTGCAAAACAACACCAAACATCTCATCTAACCATTTATTTTAGTGTTCTTTAGTGATTACTTTGGAAGAATGACTTCGAGTGAGTCAAACAAAGCTGAAGAAGACCGCTGAAGATTAGTTAGATAGTCAGAATTGTTTAAGGTTATAATTCTAAACTAATCTCCTCAAATTTCTAAGTTTAATGCTCAGTTTTTACTAATAACGTTATACAACGTTTTCTAGCGTTATACAACGTTACAGAACACCTCCAACTGTGCCTAGTCGCAAAAACAGCTTTCATGCGTTACACAACGCTTCATTCAGTTGTGTAACGCTTAGTCAAACGATGTGTAACGATTGAAGACGTTACACAACGGATTGACCAAGTCAGCAATCTTTCTCTCTGCACCTTTGCGTTGTGTAACGGTTCCTAGCGTTACACAACGGATCAAAAACAAGCGTTGCAAGACGTTTGTTTATGAAATTCTAACGCTTTGAGGTTTTTGGCCATTTTGAGAGTGTTCTGGCGTATGTCGTGTAACGTTATGTCCGTCACACAACGTTTTGTATTTCAAACGTTGCACAACGCTTCCTAGCGTTATGTAACGGTTTTTAACAACTTTTTGAACGTTGGAGTCTTATGTTCAATACGTTATATAACGTTTTAAAACGTTGTGTAACGTTTCTGACACCCTCCAACGTTATTGTCGAATTTTGTTTTATTTAACGAATATATCGAAACGTTGTGTAACGTTTCGGAGCGTTGTGTAACGTTATGTTCAGAATTTGACTGGTTTAGAGCTCTTGGCGCCCTCTATATATATCAGACCTTTTTGAGCTGATAGAACTGATTGAAAACCTTGCAATATCCCTGCTTTTGAGCTCTAAACCTGAGAGATTCATCCTTTCACATAATTGAGCATTTCTTAGACAATTTGTAGAGATTTAGAGAGCATCAATCAAACCCATAGTTTTATAGCTAGATTATTGAGCGATTTGGTTGAGAGCCTCAATCTTTGTTGCTATTTGGTGATTTGTTAGAGGTTAGGCCGATCCGCTTCGAGATCCTTATGACGAAGCGATTCGGTTCGCATTTGTAGACCCGTTCGAGTGGAATAGAACGAAGCGCGCCCGTCTTGTGGTCGCGAAACTCCCGGAGACGTACGACTAAGGCTAGCTTCGTCTAGCGGGTCGGAACTCCGTAATCAATCGCTTGTCATCTCTCTCTCTCTCTATTTACTTTACTCTTGACTTGTGCTTGATTGTTTGTGTGTGAACCAATTTGAATTGTTTGAATTATTATTTTTCCGCAAAATTGTCCAAACCGGTTTAGGATTTGAATTTGTGCCTATTCACCCCCCTCTAGGCCTAGTTTTTTTGGGACAACACGAGCAAATCTAATTGAACACATAAACAATTTTAATTGATCCCTTAAATAGTTTAACTGAATACAAAAACTACAAAATCAAATTTCTACTGCAACTAACTGAACACATAGATACTTTAAGTTCATCCCTTAACGTATGTAATTGACACACAAAACTAAAATTTCAATTTATTGGTGCATCTAACTGAACACATACAGACTTTTAAATAATCCCTTAAGGTGTTTAACTGAACCCAAAAACTAAAAAGCCAAATTATTGGTGCATCTAACTGTACACTTACACACTTTAATTCATCCCTCAAAACATTTAATTGAACCCTTAAATCAGTATATTTGATGACGTCAGCACAAAAAATTTTCCGAAATTTGTCAAAAAATTTTTGCTGACGTCAGCGCGCGGAAATCTGGATTTTTAAGCCCATTTCTGGCTCCCTGGCCTGTTGGATGTTTGGATGTTTTTTTGTTGGATGGTGTATATCACACCTAAAAACATTGTACTCGATAGACAACAAATTCTTTTACAAAGACTTCTATACTTATTTATTTAATGATCAAAATGTCCAAAATGTGACTTTTTATTTTACTTTTTCTTGAATTCTTCTCTTTCTCTTTCTTTAAATCTCAGTTCAAAAAAATCAATAGAAAATCAAATGTGATAATTTAAATTTTTCAAAGCTTGAAATAGCCGGAATTTTTAATTTCAGTTACCGAATTTCACCAAAATTACAGTACTAGAAAGATGCAATTTTCTCATCCATCTTATAACGTCAAAGAAAAAAAAAAAAAAAAAAGGAGCATTTTCCTTTTGCTCGTCCATAATTGCTCTTTTTGTTTCTCTCAAAATCAGTAATGGTTTATCTCAAAATCATAATAAGCTTGAAAGAGCCGAATATTTTTTTACGAAATTTTACTGAAACTACACCAACAAACATCCACTCAAAACTCAACAAAATTTCCATTAAACAATAAGTAAATAAATTATACCATACAAGAATAAACAAACATCCACTCCAAATCAAATCCAACGACTGAGAATTAAAAACACCTATATCAAATTTGAAGGAGCAAAATGTATTCCCAATGTGAAGCAGTAATAAATGGAGATGATTATGCTCTTGCACTCATATCAAATTTCCTGAAAAAAATGCAATATTGAGATATTAGTAAAATCAAATTCCTTATAGATTACATTACAATAATAAATGGGCAAATCGGAAATATGAAATGTCAGGAATTGATTGTTTCATTACTATCTACTGGACTCAAGTATTTCCAAAATATAACAAATGAGAAACATGGTATGGACATGATATTGACGTAAGAAGGAAAAGAGTAAATCGTTTTAGTTTTCATGTTCTAGATTCCCGATCAGTTACTAAGATATACTAAAATGTTACAAGAACAGCTCAACATATCCATACCAACGTAGGCAAAAGGAGTACAAAGGTTTAACTATTACAATAATATAAAGGAGTAATAGATAAAGCATTGACACATTACATTGCAAGGAAAGAATAAATAAAATAAAAGAGGAACAATGAGAGAGAGATGTTATACTACCAGATATTCTAGAATCTCGACAAGTTGTCATCCCGTTGACCATGCATCTCTGCCAGATCAGGCTCCTACCAGTATTTTAGCTTTTAATGGTAAATTTTAGGTCACTCGCATATTACAAATTTGAATACTTTTCCTACTAGTATTTAGGACCATCAGAATGTTTATCGGAAAATCAATTTTGTTAAAGCAACCTCCTAGCAAGTACATTATAAACAAATTAACTGAGAAAGATACTATAATCTAATTCACAGAACCTTGCGTACTAATTTCTGGAGAAAATCAATTAACTGAGAAAAATTATTTGTTCTTTTCAATTTAACTCACTGCTCATGACTTAGGTGCCTTTCTAACATAGGCCCTTTACATTTTAAAAAAAAGCCCCAAAAAAAAATTACATTTGAGAAAAAATTAAACAAATATAAATTGTAAACCACTACATGCAACTCAAAGTTACCCAATAATTTTTGCAACCAGCAGACAGATGAAGCAAAATAGAAAGGAATACGAAATAAGATTTCTCAAAAGTCAAAATAAACAAAAAAAAAAACACCCAGGAATTATTTGCAAGCTGCTTTTTCTTCAGTAAAGATGTTTAACTTGCTGTTTTCAAATGGTACAAGCTTTGAAACAGCATCTGTAACCATTACTTAATAACATTTGTCCAAAATGAAATATCCCCATTTGTTTGTGCTTTTTCAAAACAAAGTTATACATCACTTGGGGAATATTTAAGATATCTATCAGTACCAACAAAAAATTTATTTCAATATTACTTACTGCAGAATTCACCTGATTCCCTACAATTGTACCATAAAATGCAAAATTCCAACTTTATTTAAATTTCCAAAACATACCCTGTGCTGCTTATATTTGTCTCTAATGGCACCCAAGGAAGAACCTGTCTTATTCAATTGCAGTTCATACAAAGGCATATATATATATGCTTCAACTCACTCGCCTTGTACCCAAAAGTTTCGAGTTTTGCACTGGAAACTGTAAATTTACCTTCTCCAGTGGCATAACTAAAAAGGATAAAATTCAAAATATTGGGCTTTTCCCTGTACGAGAAAACAACTAATGAGGCAATTTTGAGAGAAAAATAGAAGAAATCGATCCATAAAACTTTACCTGAAGCGATGCGATCCGAGAGAAATCGATCTCTAGTCTCTAGTGACTCTCTACGACACTACGAGAGCCACTCCACTTCACTCAAGGATTGAATGGAGAAATGGATTGGGAGGCGAAGATCCGACGAGGTGACGATTGAAAAGCGAGGCTTGAGAGTTGAGATTGGAGTTGAGCTCGAGAAGTCGATCTCTCAGCTCGAGTCGAGACTGAGGGCTGGTCGGCTGGATCAAGGAGAAGCCGAGTTTCAGTCGAGCACGATAAAATTGAGGGCCGAGCCGAGTTTTCAACCCTGTCCTCAATTGGCTCGGTCCACTTACGGAAAACGAGCTGTCCGATCCATTGGCCCACGAACAGGCTCGGCCCACTAGTAGGCTTGGAATAGGGGTGAAAACGGTCACCGTTTCGACCGTCCTTTCGTTTCGTTTCGTCCAACACGAAATGAAACGGTTAACGAAAGCTTGAAACGGTTTCGTCCATGTGTATTTTTGTGGTTTCGACCGTTTCATTTTGATGGGTAGTCAATTTCGTTTTCAAAACGAAACGGTTAATGAAATTGATCGTTTTCATAGTCGTTTTAGACGTTATGCAGCCCTAGTTTGGAATTCAACAATTTCTTTTTTCTTTGGGCCGCTCTGGCCCAATACAATAGGGCCCATATAAATACCGCATGGCATATATGCATGGTAATTGGAAATTGATTACAGCCATCTGCAGTTTTGCCATCCCTTTTCATTGCTAAACAGAAAATAAACACATAAAATAAATAAGATGAACATATATAGTGATCAAAGTGAACACATACAAACAAATAAGTTCAATAAAAGTAAGTTGAATATGCATATAAAAATTTGAACAAGAGATGACAACACATATTTGTTTGTAAGTGTTCACTTTAATAGTTTATATGTTTATCTTGTCTGTTGTATGTGTTAACTTTGTGTTTAGCGATTGCAAGGGATGACAAAACTACAGATGACAGTTATCATTTTTTATGGTAATTGGTGTTTACCATCCTCTTTATTTCTATCCAACCATCAGTGCGCAGGAAAACTGGGCATGGGTGCCCAGAAAGCCCATTTTTTGTCGCTGGATGAGGGTGGAGGGTGGAGGGTTGGATAGTATGCATCTCCGTAGTTAGAATTTTGACTTTCGAAGGAACCAAATGAAATGAAACTAGCCATGGTTAAACTTCATTTTTTTCATATTTTCTAAACAAAAAACATAAAAAAATAGAAAAAATGCATCTATCGGTAACTATTTTTTAATGGAATTAAAGGCATATTATAAGGTAACATTAATATTTTTTTACTGCCATAATTATATTTTTAGAATGGAGCAGAATCCATTTATTTGGCTAGCAACATATTTGTCTACTAACTCCATAAAACTATACCATCAAATGTTATTATTGTACTAAACGTCTCTAAGTTTGTCGATTACAAAACAATATCATTTGGCATTTAACAATCTTCTTTAAGTTTTATATAGGAAGAAGATGGAATTTAAAGATTTGGATAAAAGTTATATACAAGATTAAGATCAAGTCTTTAGTGAGCTTGTAGGCCAGCTTAGACTAGGGTAGAAGGTACTATTAAGTCCTTACTTATCCTTGCAATGGTCTAGATAGCAGAAAAGCTCAAGAAACTAGCAAAATCCAGTTTTCTGTGTTCATGCGTTACATAATGCATCATAGCGTCAAACAATGCTTCATCAGAGTTCAATTTCGTACAAAACTATGAAATCTATTCTCAAGCGTCACACAACGCTTTCTTCAGTTGTGTAACGCATGGTCAAGCGTTGTACAACGGTTGTTAGCGTTATATAACGTTTGATCAAGTCAGCAGACCTGAATACCTGCTTTTGAGCTATATGTTGTGTAACGTTTGATTGAGTTACACAACAAAAAAAAAATTTAGCGTTGTGTAACGCACCCTTGGCGTTATATAACGGCTAGATTTTTGGTAAATTGAAATTGGCCCTGGTGTACGTTTTATAACGCTTGAGTTGAGTTGTACAACGGAAGATTTTTTTAAGCGTTGTGTAACGGTTGGTAGCGTCGTGTAACGCTTTGACTCATGTCAGTGACCATTTAAATTTCCTTGCTTATGCATTGTGTAACGCTTAGTAGCGTTGTACAACGCTTCTGACAGGTTCCAACGGCTATATCCTATTTTGTCTTATTTAATAGATATAATGTTTCATTGTGTAACGCTCTATAGCGTCAGGCAACGCTAAGTTGGTATTTTTGTTAGGAACTCAAGTCCATGTGCAATTTTAATTTTTATTAACATTTAACAAACAATTAACACGCACGAAAAACGGATCTAGTTATTCAAGTCATTTAACATATAAAAGGAGAAGCGTAGGAGGTTACCTCTTCCGAAATCGTATTCGAAAGGCTCGAACCTATGCGTAGGAGTCGATGGCGTGCTCACCACCTTCGCGACTGCCCACCGGTTGCCTCCTCCACATCGGCCTCGAGTCCACCAAGGAGATTAACCAAGTTCTAATCTCATGTGCCAGCACGAGCAAGAACAAAGCTAATCCACTCGGTATTCCTCTTCTAATCAACAATCAATTAGCGGAATAGCTATTCTCAACACATGAGACCTATCAATTAGCCATGGAAAGAAGCTAAGGAAGAGAGAAACTAATTTCTCTCCTCTTGGATGGGTGGCGGCCTCAAGGGTGGGATAGAAAATGGTAGCAAAAAATTAGGTTTTTCAATTCACTCAAAAAAACCTTATATAGCTAACCTAACCTTTCTAATTACCATTGCCACTCATTTTATGGCCGGCCACGTATGGCCTCCTTGGGCCATTTGATACTTTCCATTTTTGTCTCTTAAACACATTAAATCATATATATTTAATGGGCTAAGACAATGGCTTATTGTTTGGGCTCAAAAAGACTTAATTAAATAAAGCCTATATATTCAATATAATTCCTATAATTATATTAAATATTGTTGAGTGAAATTAATTATCAACTTATTGATAATTATTTCAGGATTAGCATATGCATTATATTATTTCTATATGATCCTCTTGAGTTAATTAATTATAACGGTTCGCAACGGTATATAATTAATTAATCAACTTATCACATTTTTGCAGTACTCGCTACTGTGAATAAATAAATAATGCACGTATGGTTAAAGTCCTATTTGTGTGACCCTTTGAGGATTTATGCTATGTTGGCCATGGAAAATAAATCACCATTTATTTCCAATAATCATAAGCAGTATCTAGCAACACGTTATGATTTCTAGTTCGCATAAATTAAATACTGTACCAATACAGCACTTCAATCATGCATAAGAAATGGTATCTTATTGTTTTAATTCTTATATCACATGAGATCCTTGTATAATCCAAAATAGGAATGTGTCATTCTTGCAAATTATACATTTCTTGATCTAGAGATGATTGCACAAGTTACTAGCAAGCAATCCATCTCCATCAAGGGGCCCAGTGGATATCATCACTCGTTAGGTAAACTAACGAGGGACATACGGTTGTCTTGATGACCAGTTTCTCCCCGCACAATTCAAGAGAACATAAATAAAGTCCGTATAGCAGTCCTTATCAGGAATCAGCGTTAGACGATATTTATAGAACCTATCCTCATGTGGAGAAACTGAACCATCTCAAACTCAGAATCAAATATGTATGAAATAAATAATGACACATAACACAATCTATATATTTATTTCATTGGGTCATGTCCTGTACTATGTTCTAGTAACATATACATATGCAATTAAGTCGGTAACTCTTTACCTATGATTTGTAGAACTTAATCATCACTTAACTTGCATACTAATCTTATATGATAATTAATGTTCCTTGTTAATTATCAAGATTATGGACTCTTTAGAGATATTATTGTCATTCTAACGAATGATCCACAGAGATCTACAATTCAGATCCTCAACCTGAATGATCTGTCAATAATAAACTCTAGGAACAAATGATCAAGTATCATCAATAACATAAACTAATGTAATAGCCACCAACTGATTGGCTTCTAGGACATATCTCTAACAATTTTGACTGGGCTGAAGCTCTTAGTGCCCTTTATATATATTCACCCCATGTTCTTTCTCTTTAGAGAGTTTTCCTTTGCAAAATTAGACCAAAATTGAGTCTTTGAGCATATGGATACTCTCCTACTTGAGCTTTTCATAGCTAAATCACTTTGAGAGATATAGTAGCCTCAAACACCACCGCCCCGACATTGTCACTAGGTGTAGGTTGGAATAGGTTGAGAGCTCTTCTCTACTGAGGCTATTGTGCCATTCGAGTTAGGCCGATCCGCCTCGAGTGTCCTTGTGATGAGATGATTCAGTTCGAAGTTGTAGTCTCGTTCTTGTTGGAATTAAACAGAGCACACCTTTTCGTGGTAGCGAAACTCCCGGAGACGTATGACTAAGGCTAGCCTTTCCTAGCGGATCGAAACTTGATAATCACATCGAATGTTCAATTTCTCTCACTTTCTCTCTTTATTTTCTTGCTATACTTGAATTGCTTGTTTGTGTTTGTTAATTATTGGGTACCAATTAAATTGTGTTAGGGTAGCCCCTTTAGGGACAACAATTATTAATTTTTATCGATAAATCACATGTTTAAAAAAGGTGAAATTCAATTGTAACTAAATATCATTTTATAATCACATCGAAAATTTATAGAAGTAAAAGATTTACGTAATAATATTATGAAAGTATAAAATTTAAAAAGTTCATATCGTTAGATTTTTTATAATTTTTTTATTATGTATATAATATTTTATACATCAACAAATCTTGGAAAGGTTTGGAAACAATGAAAAACATAATTATATTTTAGAAATAATAAATTAAGTCATCAGATTTAGAAATTCGAAGAAAATATTTTCGAACTCTTTAATTATAAAATTTTATATTACCGAGTATTTCATATTTTTGTGATGAAGGATATAAATTTTTATGGCCAATTGAATTAATAAATATCCTCAAATAATTTAAAAAGTACCACATATTTGATATTTCATAAAATTGTATGATTAGATTAAAAATAGCTCTAAGGTATTATTGGATTTATTATAATTTTGGGATCATTTATATAAAATTTCATGCACTAATAAAATAGTAAATTCCTTTGAATAATTAAAACCTAATGACATTTATGAAATTGCGGAGATTCAATTTTTACGACATTCAGAAAATTATTTAAAATATTTTATAAGTCTATAATTATATATTTTTATATTACTTAATTCTTCATATATCTGTGAGTAAGTATATAAATTTTCATAGGCAAATGATTTTTTCAAGGCCTCCAAACAATAAAAAAATAAAATTCTTATGAAAATTAAATTTTATGAGATTCAGTAAATTATTTAAAATATTTTATAAGTCTATAATTAAAATGTTTTATATCCCTGAATCCTTTATATTTCTCTGAGCTCACATATAAATTTTAATTGCCAAATTAATTTTTAAATACACCTAAACATTTAAAAGTATATTTAATCTGAAATAGAGAAATGGAGGGCGTCATTGATCTGAGAAATTGAGTTAAATTTAATCGCTGACATCATGCTAGCGTCATCCAGATACAGTAGAAAATCTCCCTATTTTTGAGTGTTTATATGATTTGGCGCTGTAGATGCTTCAAGTTGTAACTAGTCAACTCCATGGAGCATGGACTTGTATTAGCACTGCAAATAACTGAATCTATCATTTCCTCTTGGCTTAAATTCATCCATACTTGATTATTCTTTGGTACTTTTCAGGACTAATTATCTACTCTCCAGAACTCTCCATCAATAAAAATATATACAATTTACCATGGCAACTTGCAACCTAGCTAGCAAAAGATGAGCGGTATTATGTTGTTACCTAGTAAATTAATTACACGAAGGTGCTCGGTTGCAGTTAATAATTACAGCATAACACTTGCATATGATCTCAATCATAGTTAACAAATAAGCAAGGAAATCAGGGGGAAAAAATAAATTGAATTTACATTGTATTTTGTTTACTATGCTCAAATTTTTAACAAAATTTGTTCAGAAAAATTCATAAGAAATCTTTACAGGAAATAATTTCTCGCACATCCACGTAAAATCCAAAGCCTCCTTCCTAGTCAGGTACTTGCTGACATAATACCTACCTAAGGCTAGGTTTTACAAATGATTCAGTGTAGAAGGCTGAGTTGGAGATGTCAAGTGTTGGAGCAAATCCGGGGGGGTTTCTCGCAAATATATCAATTGATTCGACTCTTCTCGTGGCTGCCTTTGCTCGGTCAAAATAGCCTCTTGGATTTCCTTTAGGACTTCTGAAATTGATGGCCTGTCCATTCCTCTTGGTTTAAAGCCACTTCGGCAATTTTCCATACTGACTGTATCTCAAAGGTAGGTTATAGCGACTTATCTATTAATTGTTAATTAGCATGTACCACTATACTGTACAGTGGAGCTAGGTTTGATGAGTATGGTGCACAAAAATGGATAACCAATGCCAATGATTTTTTGTAGTATATATATCTATTAAATGGCCTTTGCTTTAACAAGTGGAAAAAAGAACTTTAGTAAAATACAAAAGAAATAAAAAAAAAAAAAATCAAAAACCCAAGTTCGGTGATGAAATTTTTCCTGATCTCTTCTTCAGTTACCAGACTAGAGTGGATGACAATCTGGTCTCAACCATCTCTTCAGTTACCAATAAGGAATTAATTTCACTGTACACTATGCAAGATAGAAAAGGCATGCATTAGACATAACAATATGGCGAACAGTTTATAGATAATATAATATGACAAATCTCCAATAAATGCAGACTGTACTGATTGTCTGATTCAATTTGTTAGCTACCGTCTTAAATTATTATCCATCCAAAGCTTGGTAGCATTAATTATGATGTAACTCTTACATAATATCTAAGTCTAGTCAATTATAGTATTTTATTATTTCTGCAATCAATCAAATTTTATTATGATATCTAGAATTTTTAGAATTCGATTTATATTTCCTTAATTATTATGTATTGTAGGCTATATATATATATATATATATATATATATATATATATATAATGGATAAAATACACTGATGTGTACGGATCGTCCCCGTACACATGAGTCGTTTTTCAAGATCCATAACTCAAACGATCAATCCGTACCGTTCAAGTTGTTCTTTATATTGAAAAACTCTTGCAGACCAAATTTTATATTTTTTCAAATTTTTTTGCTATATATTATGATATTTTCAAATTAGAGGGCCTGAAATACTCCAATTATAGTGTTTTTTGAAAATATCATAATAAATAGCAAAAAAATTCAAAAAAATATAAAATTTGGTCTATTTAGGTTTTTCAATATGGCGAACAACTTGAACGGTTTGGATCGACCGTTTGAATTTCGGATCTTGAAAAACGACTCATGTGTACGGAGACGATCCGTACACATCAGTGTACTATATCCATTCTCATATATATATATATAGTTTTGCTATGGTGAGTTGCAACTCATCAAAGGGTCCGTGAGTTGCGATCAAAACTGCTATATCTAGATCAAAATGACCGATCCAAACCATCTAATACGATCTCCCTATTGAAATCTCCATGCAGACCAAATTTTATATTTTTTCGAAATTTTTAAGTATTTTTTTGAAATTTTAGAAAATCATTAATCTAATTAGTTCTGAACCGTTAAAAAACAGCAGTTTTTAAAAATCTGAAAAAAATACTTAAAAATTTCAAAAAAATATAAATTTTGGTCTGCATGGAGATTTCAATAGGGAGATCGTATTAGACGGTTTGGATCGGTCATTTTGAACTAGATATAGTAGTTTTGATCACAACTCACGGACCCTTTGGTAAGTTGCAACTCACCATAGCAAAACTCTATATATATATATATATATATATATATATATTCCTTTTGTAAACAATTATAAAATCAATTAAGCAATCAATTCGAATTAAATCCAATCACCTCTAACAATAACTTTACCTACAATTTTTTAGAATATACGATTGGCAACTTGCATAGTACTATTAGTATTCAATTCATTACCTTATATGTCAATGAAAAACATCAATGATGTCAGATTAGGAAATATATATATCAAACAGCAACACTGTGACATTCTTTTGCAAGGACTAGCAAAAGATGTCCTCATAAGTCATGCGTGGACAAATAAAGATATAAAATAAAAATATATTGCTCAATCTACTAAAGATACATGTAATTATATATTGCTTAATTTGTTTCTTTATTAAACGGAAAATCAAAATATATTGTTGCTTCCAATCACATATCAAATCGATCAAATGATACAAACATGAGTGTTTATATGATAGATATAACGAGGAGAGAGAAGACAGAATTATTGAAATTGGCCCGGTTCTTCTAAGGTCCCTCGAGAGGAAGTTTTCTTACTCAAATATCTAATTCAAATCTTCTCAGGTACCAACCGTAAAAAGAAATAAATGAATAAATAAAAAAAGAGTAGCTATCTTACCTATTTTTTCGTGCAGTATGAGTGATATTGACGGATAGCTTGTTTAAATTTATCACATAAGTCTTATCTTCAAAAAAACTTATCACATAAATTATAAGACAATTTTCAGTAAGCAAAGGTTAAAAATTTAAAATTACTTTTAATTAGTGATTTTAAGCAGGGCTTGACCCGCATTTTAATTCAAAAAAGAATTAGTGATATTAAGCAGTGGAATTATATCTTTCGTACATTGAATTAGCTGTTTGTTTTTTAAGAGCAATGGAAGTGAGAATTTCACGAAATATATGGATGGATTTCTCTTTTTTGTCCTACTAAAATATTAAATTAGAATAAGACCCCAAGTATATATGATACCAACGCACGAAAACACATGACAAATCGCATCTTCTAAAAATTTGGCGGAGCCTTATAGTAATTGATACTTTGAAGGATGCAAGAGTGAAATTAATTTTCAAAGCATTTAGCAAAGACCCAAGGTCCACATTAACTACTGAAGACCTACAAGTCTATTATATATTTATTTGTGCTATATATAGGAGTTTCATGTCTATTCTATACTTATTATTAATAATCGTAAGAGGGAGCCGCTGCCCAAGTTTTTAGTGACGGAGAGAGAAAGAGAGAGAGAGAGACAGTAATGGAGATTTCATATGCTCTGACAATTCTAGTCATTCTCTTAACGACGACAAAAGCTCAAGTACCAGGTATATATATGACTATTTTATTCATTTCTTAGCTAGAGAATCTACATTTATGTCCTATGGGGTCGTTTGGATGGGCTAGGAATAGCCAATTCCTAGGAATTTCATATTCCTAGGAATTTCATCTCTCTCACAAAGTTACACACTTCCCAACGAAAATCCTTATTCCTTCCTAGGAATTGGCTATTCCTAGCCCATCCAAACGACCCCTATAAGATGTACATGTTGCTATAGAATTTCTTCAGTACTTCTCTCACTCCGAATAAAATGAAAGATCGAAACTTGATTTATATTTGTACAATTATATAAATAGAGAATGGCCAATGTGCTATAGATGGCAATGCCATCAATTTCTCTTTTGAGTTATTTTTCGAGATTCAGAATTCAATCGGTCAATCCAAACCGCTCAAGTTGATCACCATATTGAAATACTCTTGGAGACTAAATTTTACATTTTTTCGAATTTTTTACTATTTATTATGATATTTTCAAATTGGAGGGTCTGAATTATAATATTTTTTAAAAATACCATATTAAATAGCAGAAAAATTTCAAAAAAATGTAAAATTTGGTGTCCAAGGATATTTTAATATGGTGAATAGTTTGAACGGTTCGGATTGGACATTTGAATTTTAGATCTCAAAAAACGACTCTATGGCACGGGACCCTATGTGCCATCTTTATATGAGAGAGAGAGAAATGCTATGGTGCATTGCGATGTATTGAGGCTTTTGTACATCGCGACCATATCTGTCGATAATTTTACAAATTGACAAATATAATTAACCAATCCAATCTATATATTGAAATCTTATAAGAAACCAAATTTTACATTTTTAAAATAATTTTACTATTTTTTCGAATTTTTTAAAACCTGCTATTTTTTTATTATTAGTTGGTACCCAAAAAAGAAAAGTTTTAAAAAATTTGAAAAAAATAGTAAAAAAATTTAAAAAAATATAAAATTTGACTTGAAATGAGATTTCAATATGTAGATTGTATTGGTTTAATTAGATTTGTCAATTTGTAAAACGATTGACAGATAATGATCACGATGTACAAAAGCCTCAATACATCGCGATGAACCATAGCATATATCTCTCTCTCTATATATAGATAGATAAAGAGAGAGAGAGAGTAGATTTGATCAAATCGATTTGACCGGAATCCCGATTAAACTCCTCCAAATCTCAATTTTGAAAGTTTAAATAACCGATCCAAACCGTCCATTATGATATTCCTATTAAAATTTCCTTGCCAACTAAATTTTATATTTTTTTTCAAACTTTTTTAATTATTTGTTTCAGATTTAAAAACTACTATTTTTTAAGGGTTCAAAACAAATTAGATTAACGATTTTCTAAAATTTTAAAAATATTAAAAAATATATAAAATTTGGTCGGTAAGGACAATTCAATAGACATCATATTAGATAGTTTTGGATCAATCATTTGAACTTTTAAAATTGAGATCTGACGGAGTTTAATCAGAAATCCAGTCAAATCGATTTGATTGAATCCATTCTCTCTATATATATATTATACATGCTTCAATTGATGAATTTTGTTTTATGTGACAACAAAAGTAATTGTTAGACACCAAATCAAATTACAGTTTGAGAAAAACAATTACGCCACTAGTATGCGCTTTTTCCATATACAGGAAGTGATATTATACATATAAAAAATGCATATATAGTATCGCGAAGTAAGAAAAAAAAGTTTTTGCTTCCAAATCACTTCTCGAAATCTGAGATTGAAATGATCAATCTGAATAATTCAATTTGTTGATCATATTTAAATATTATTAGAAGAAAAAAATTTTACTATTTTTTATTGTTTCAAATTAGAGAGTCTATAATTCTTCAATAACAAAGTTTTTTTTTCAAAATAAAAACTAGAATAAAAATATTTAAAAAAATATATATAAAATTTGGTTAGTAACAAAATTTCAATATCAAGAACATAATTCAATATTTCAGTTCGGTCGTTTGAAACTCGAATGTTAATAACGAGTTTGAAATAAATTTTCTTAATTTCTTTGTTAACTTTAGCCACCATAAAACAATCTATGATAGACCTCTATTTCGTGAAAGTCGTCTGTAATGGATTGACTAAATATGGAATGAAGCTTCGAAGCTTGTTTGTCATAGCTTTGGTGATGATTTCAATGAAAGCATTTATGACACTAATCAGCCTGTAGTCAGCAAGGGTGGTGGGGTTGGAAACTAGGCACTAAGAAGATGTAGGCTCGATTTAATTTGGTCAAACTTAGGCCGCCATTTTGGAAAGTATGGATAGCTTTAATTATGTCCCATAAAGCTTTATAGAACTTAATAGAAAAACTGTTTAGACCCGAGATCTTTCCACTAGAAAATTCCTTTATTGTAGAGAAAACGTCGAGTTCTGCGAAGGAAGTCCCATGACACTCAGGTTAGCTCTGGTACCAACAACCCCAAAGAGATTGAAGGATGGAAGACGTATTGGGGCATAGCCTAAAATTTCACGAAAATGGTCCAGAAAGGCATCTTTTAGTTGAAGTTGTTTTGTGAGGAGTACATACTAAGCTTACTATATACTCCCTTAATTTGATTAACTATGTTTGTGCAAGATACATACATGACTGACTAATAATCCACCATCTTGATATGTACTTCCTTATAGTATATATCTACTTCCTTATACTAACATAACTACACTAGAATAAACATAAAAAAGTGACTAATTACTCCCTTATATTAACACAACTACACTAGGAAAAACAAAATTAAAAAATAAATTGGATCTGATATGAACAATTCTAAGATAACTACACTAAGAAATCCTAGATCGGATTTGAACAATTCAAAAAATTGAGAATCAATTAAATGTCAAAGAAAAATTCATGTGAATTGAGATCAATACCTTGAAACAATAAACACAGATTGTCAAAAATAAACCTAAACCTAGGTGTAAATCGAGAAATTACACAATAAAAATTCTAATTTCGTCAAGATAAAAGAATAAATCGATTAATACATAAAGGGTGAGGATGTTTTCTAACCGTGCCATTGCACATATTGACAAAATTAAACCAAAACCTGTTGCAAAATCGAGAAATTATAGAAAAAAACTCTAATTTTGGCAAATGAAAAGAAACAAATCGATAAATACCGATGTCGATCTTTGCTTTTGTTTTAGTTGAGTGTTTTTTTTCTCATATGAACGAGAAAGTAGAATGACAAGAGGGAGTGAGCGAAGAGTGAGTGAGAAAGAAGATAATAGATTTAGATTCAGATTTCAATGGAAACAACTCTTAACTCTAACTCTAGACGTGAGAGAAGACGAGAGAGTAAGAGAAAAAATAATTTTGGTCTGGAATTGAGGGAGGGAGAGACAGAGTGTGAATGGGAGAGAGAGAGGAAGTCACGTGAGATGCGCGTGCATATGGAGAGAATTTTGAGCGAAAGCCTGCTGGGATGGAAGGATCATAAATTGTTGAGATGAGAGAGGCCGAGAGGTGAGAGAAAATCTTTGGGCGGTTGGCCAATTGGTTTGTTTAATATAATGTTTGGATACGCAAGAATAAGGATTCGGATAAGAATAAGCTTCAAATTTTTTATTTTTGTGCAACTCTAACAATATAAGAATAAAGAATTTGAACTTTTATCCATATTCTAACAAAACTATGAAATTAGAATAAAGAATTTAGTCAAGTACACATTTGGAGATTCTAATTCTTATTTATTATTCAACCCCTCGTCCAAACATATCAGTACTTTGTCAGACATTTGCATAAACAGTATATTGCTATATTTGGTGCTCTGCTCTGCTCTGCTCTTAATTTGGAATTTTGTTCATGATTATAACTCTTTAGGTTTTGTGAATATTGACTGTGGTGGAAGCAGTACACACACTGACGACATCCGTCTCCAATGGACCCCTGATACTGACTTCCCATTTGGACAGCGTGCCAATACTTCATTCCTAAACAACAACAAAACACAATACAACACTGTTCGTTTCTTCCCCACAGATGACAGAAAGTACTGCTATACACTTAACACAACCACACGCCTCCGATACCTTGTCAGAGCCACCTTCCTTTATGGAAACTTTGACAACACTAATGACTATCCCAAATTTGTTATTTCTCTGGGAGCCACTTATTGGGACACAATCATAATTAAAGATGCTGCCACGCCGGTACTGAGTGAAATGGTGGTGCTAGCTCCATCTCCTTCTCTCAGTGTTTGTTTGTTTAATGCTTCATCGGGTTTGCGGTTCATATCTACAATTGAGCTTAGGCAGTTCAATGGATCTATGTATTATACCTTGTTTGAAGATCAGTACTTCATGTTCATGGCTGCTAGAGTAAACTTTGGGGCACATAGCAATGCTTCAATAAGGTAACAATTTTTTTTTTTTTTTTTGTATTTGTAACGAGTTCATTTTCTCCAGTAGGTTAATTAATTAAACAGTCTTGGCTGCTACAGTAGACTTTAATGCTAGTGTTTTGTGTTCGTGGGTTAATTACAAACTTCAAAACCATTAAGAACTCAATACCTTTGGAGACTGGAGAGTAGGAAATTGCTCTGTAGTACAACTGTATTATCTTATTAATTAATTGTGCTTCTTTTTCCCTAGGTACCCTGATGACCCGTTCGACAGGATTTGGGAGTCTGATGCCGTTAAAAGACCGAATTATCTAGTTGATGTCGCACCTGGTACAACAAAAATTTCAACTACAAAACCAATATATGTGAATCGTGGTGAGAACCCCCCGGTTAAGGTCATGCAAACTGCTGTTGTGGGAAATAATGGGACATTAACATACCGCATGAATTTAGACAACTTTCCAGGAAATGCATGGGCATTTACGTACATGGCAGAAATTGAAAACTTGGGTCCCAATGAGACCAGACAGTTCAAAGTTGTACTGCCATGGGGCCCGCCTATCAATGACGCCATTGTGAATGTGCAAGAAAATGCCAATGGGAATTACCGGCTTTATGAGCCAGGATTTTACAATGTCTCCTTGCCATTCATTGCATCTCTTGATTTTAGACAAACCAATGATTCATCACGGGGTCCTATTCTGAATGCTTTCGAGGTCTTCAAATATGTGCTGATCAATTTTGGGTCGGCTGATGGTAAGCATGCATACTATTCAATGACAAAACAGTACTTTGAGGTAAAAAGCTACTTCCAAAGTGTTTCTCTAACAGACGTTATTATTTGAGTTACAGCAACTGCAATGGCTGGTATTGTAGCAAGCAACCCACAAGCTATATGGGCCCAGGAAAGTGGTGACCCATGTTTACCCGTTTCATGGTCATGGATTCAATGCAATTCAGATAGCAACCCAGCAATAATTTCAATGTATGAGATCCTTTGTTATGGAATTGTTTCTTTTCCTGTCCCCTTTTCATATGCATCTTGCGGCAAGTGCTTTTGACAACAGACTTTTTACTTGGAGCAGCATCTAAGGACAATAATACCCTTACATTATCGAGCAGCTTTTGCTATAGCTTAAAAGGTGCAAGTTATTTGAAGGCTAATTTAGTCAATTTATTAAAATTAATGTTGCTCGAAGCAAAACTTATGTTGCCCAAAGCACTTCATCTTGCATTTGCTAACAATGTCTTTGGAATTAAGAGGTTCAGTATGCCTAAACAATGTAGCATGGCACAGATAATTTTTGTTTTCATGACTAATACCATTTGAATTTCTATGTTCAAATTAAAAAAAGAGATCTGTCAGGGAAGAATTTAACTGGACATATTCCTCAGGAACTCACAAGTTTGACTGCCTTGGTTGAAATGTAAGACTGAAGCATTTCTCGTCCTAGTTTTGTTGTTCTCTAAATAAAACAAATATACTTTTTTATTTGAAAACCTTTTTATTTTGGAACAGCTTATGATTTGTTTATTCCTGTTTATCATCTTTTAGTTTTGTCAAGTTGTTTTGGTCCCAGATTATCAGAGAACCCTATCCAAAGCTAAAAATTTTTGTGCTTTATTTCCAAAGTCGTCGTCGTTGTTGTTTATTTCCAATGTCTGCCTCTGTAGGTCTTTCATCATTTTCGGAGCTTGATTTACATGAAAACTTGCAATGCAGATACCTTAATGGCAACACACTTATTGGTTCAGTGCCAGACTTTGTTGGGTTCCTAAATTTACAAATTATGTAAGACAATAATTTTCAGACTTTCTTTTTGCAAATATAGATCATGAAAGTAGTTTGTTTATATTTATATATATGTTTTGGTCTCTACTGGCAGTCACCTTGAAAATAATGAGCTTACTGGTCCATTGCCTTCATCCTGGGCCAACCTCCCAAATCTGAAGGAAGTGTAAGTTCTCTTCTAGCTTGCAATTTCAAGTCATGCATGCTCAGTGTCAGTTATCAAATTGGTAATAATAAGATGCAATTGTAAAGATTCAAGCATTGAATTTCTACATTCATTGCCCATTTTGTATTTAGTTAATTATTAGCCCAAAATATATTCCAGAACATTAAGTACTGGAATCAATGTTTTCACTGAGAAATAGTTACACACACACAAAAAAAGATGGTTGTATAGACATAATCTCAAAATACAAAACACTTGCAGGTATGTACAAAACAACAACCTGTCTGGAGTAATACCAAAAGGGCTTCTTAGGAAAAATATTGCTTTCAAGTATGTACTTTTGTTCTTATTACTTAAATATTTATGGCTAGATATTTTAACCAAAAAGAGGAAAAAGCAACCTGTACTGAATATTGCTAACATTTCTACTTCTCATATGTTGCATAGCTATTCAGGAAATCTGGGTCTCCACCCAAGCAGAGAAACAAAAAGCAATTTAATAATAATATTCTCAACAGTAGGTGCTGCATTGCTGTTTTTGCTTTTTGCAGCATGTTATCTGTATAAATACAAGAAACATGGAAGAAAAAGAGGTAATTTTGATGGGCAACATAAATTAAATATCTTTAGTTGTTCCGAGTGCTTCAGTTTTAAATTGACGAGAGCTAAGTCCCTAAGTCAAACAAACCAAATTATAACTGTGCTAGATGAAGACCAAATGGCTTTTGCCATTAATATTCGGGCTCATTTGATTTCCTTTTATTCTTAGTGTTGTATGAACATTTGACTGAAATTTGTATCTTAGTTGGGATTTTAGCTGAAATACTTCTACTGTTTAATTGACTTTCAGGTAAAATTTGGCGTTTGCAAAATGACCAGTTTAATGTACTTGGTGAATTAGATACTGAACCAGCACACAGATTTGAGTTATCAGAAATTGAGGACGCTACCGGAAATTTTGATAAATTAATAGGGAAGGGTGGCTTTGGCTCAGTTTATTATGGGAAACTAGATGACGGTTGTGAGATTGCAGTCAAGGTTCATAATACTGAATCAAACCAAGGGATTCGTGAGTTCATAAATGAGGTATGTGTATGTTGAGATTGCACGTACCACTTGGTTTGTAGAAGTACTGGTACAATGATTTTTGTCATTAGAGGGTAGGGTCTAAAGATAGAATTCACCTTAATACTGGAATTACACCTCATATCTTCATGGTACAGATAACATAACTGATAACAAACTGCCCCAATATATACACGTGTGCATGTCCAGCACACACAGAAACTTGAAATGAAATTCGATAAGGCCTGAAGAAATGTAATATTTACTTCAGTAATTACTATGTCTTTGTCAGGAATGTCTGGTGCAGATTCTTTTTCTTTTTTATGTTTATTTGTATGAAACAATGCTTGTTTTGTCAGTATGTGAGATAATATTTATGATTATTAGACCCTCAAAAAAAACATTTATGATTATTGACATTACAAAACTTTAATATCTGGCATGTTCTCTCTCTTAAGGTAACTTTGCCATCAAGGATACATCATAAGAACCTGGTGAAATTTTTAGGATATAGTCAACAAGAGGGCAACCATATGCTAGTTTATGAATTCATGTGTGAGGGCACCTTAACCGAGCACCTTCGTGGTATGTCATGTACTTCATTACTTTATTTTTAATTTTGCTTTAGATTATCATTCTTTAATTTTGATAATCTAAATCTAAAATATTATCAGGACCTCCAGAGAAGAAGATATCTAGTTGGGTACAACGAATGGATATTGCTGAGGATGCAGCTAAAGGTTTGGTTCCTCGATTATGTTATTGACTTATTGCTTTGTTGAGGAAGAACATGTTATAAATTTTATTTTTTTAGTTCCCTTTCGCACAAAAAAGATTTTTAAGGAATTTACATTTTTTATTCTTCAAATTTACATACTTTCTATTATTAATTTATTTTTCAATTCAGGTATAGAGTACCTTCACACAGGTTGCTCACCAGCCATAATACACAGAGATTTAAAGAGCAGCAACATATTGTTAGACATGAACATGAGAGCCAAGGTTTCTGATTTTGGTCTATCTAAACTCATGGTCGACGGTTCAAAAGTTTCAAGCATGATTAGAGGAACATTTGGATATTTAGACCCTGAGTAAGCTCAACCATCTACTTTTTTCTCTGTATCATATATATTTTCCTTGACAAGTTGCTTGTAATGATAATTAAGCACAATAAGCAAAATCAAATAGTGCTGAAAATACCCTTTAGGGTGGAGGTGGTTTTGGGGGGGGGGGGGGTATGTGTGTGTTTGTGTCCGCGTGTGTATTGATTTTTTCAATTACACATTGCTAAATTGCATTTTTTTTTTTTTTTGGAAAATGGATAGGTACTATGCTACTCAACAATTCACTGTGAAGAGCGATATATTTGGTTTTGGGATTATTCTGCTTGAATTGGTTTCAGGTTATGGTCCCATATCAGCAGAGCATTTTGGCGACAATTCTCAATATATAGTTGAATGGGTTAGGATTCTTTTGAAATAGTACCAACTATCCAACTGTCACTTTCTCACATCGTAGTTCTATTATAAAATTGTACCATTACCAATTATTTCAATAAAACTAGATTTCTTGTTCGTAGAATTGTAATTCAGCAAATTCCTACCGGTAACTTTACTAAGGTAAAAGTTCCTTTCTTCACTTGTTAAACCAAACTCCATTGTACATACTACCAAAAATGATTGGTTTGGGTACAGGACTAATATTGTGTAAAAATTCCTTTCTTCACTTGTTAAACCAAACTCCATTACAAATACTACCAAAGATGATTGGTTTTGGTACGGGACTGATATTTTCTGGTATGCATTGTTGTCTGCCATGATCACCCTGCGTAGCTTCCTTGTACTGTGTAATGGTGCATACTAATTGTAAAACACTTTTTGTCAGGCAAGGAAGCATATAGAAAGTGGAAACATACACGCTGTAATAGATAAATCCCTGGAACCTACCTATGAGATACAGTCAGTATGGAAGATCACTGAAGTTGCCTTGATGTGTGTAAAACCAAGAGGACTGGAGAGGCCATCGATTTCAGAGGTCTTAAAGGAGATCCAAGAGGCTATTCTGATCGAGCAAAAGGCAGCCATGAGCAGAGTTGAATCAATTGATATATTTGCAAGAAGACCCCCAGAATTTGCTCCAAAACTCGATATATCCATTTCAGCCTTCTCTACCGAATCATTTGCACAACCTAGCCTTAGGTTAGGTATAAAATTAGCAAGTACACGAGCCGGAAAAAGGTTGGAAAATGTATGTCGATGTATGTGAAATTGTATCATTAAAGTTGTTTGTGTTAAAGATTTCTATCTTATGAGTTTACATTAAACTTGTGGTAAAAATTTCAGCAAACCAAATACTACGTAGATTCAATTTTTGTGTTTTGTGATTTCCTTCAGGGTTATTTTACTTATTAATTAAGATTGAAGTTACTGCAAATAAAACAGCGAAGAAAGTCCAGGCTCCGTTGAATATAGACAACTCCAAGCATCCGCATTGGCAAAGTTTCATGTAAATTACACATATCTTTAAGAATTACTTGGTCCGGTATTCATTGTTATTTATCACGTTTAGGGCTTTGAGCTAATAAGAAATTAGATTTCTGCCTTCCATTTATTAAAGTATATCATAGATAGTAAATTTCTTTTTAGTTAGTGATGACTAAGGAGTAAAGACAAATGATTTTCTAGTAAAAGTCACAGGATCAAAATCTGATTGATGAAGACGTTCTTTCTGAATATGTAAAATTGAAAGATTTGATCCGTCGGCACTCTCTTTATCGATCTAAAAAAAACTTTGTAGTAGAACCAAAAAAATATCAATCGTTTGCATAGAAGTCCCGTGATCTTCTTTTTCACACAGTTGGTCAATGATGGCAGCTTGAAAATAATTTATCTAATCATGAAATTGATTTTTATGGACCAACATTATGTATTGCAACTTTGAATTGCAGCACTAATAAAGTGATATATCTAATGCTCATGAGATTGGTTTGTAAGTGGAGCTGGCCTCTAAAAGGCTAGAGCTAGCCTTGTCATTTAAATGTTTGGAACTGGAATAAGATTTTATTCGGAATTGCTAATTTTAGATGTTGTCAAACACATTTTAGAACAAGCGGAATAGCTTATTCTGACTCTTATTTTTGTTCCAACAAAATATTAGAACTAGATTGGAACAAGCTAACCATCCAACAACAAATCATTATTTTATATATATATATTTTTTGTTCTTATTCTTAACTATTCACCCAAACAACATCTCTTAATTTATGAATAAATAAATTTTCACCATTTTTTTATTCATCACCCTTGTTCTAAAATAATAGTGGTGAAGGGACTAGCCAGAATATATAGTAGGATGGAGGGGCTATCACAATATAATTTTTATTTCTTTTTTTCTGAAAACAAGATTAATTATATATAGAGGTATAATTAACCAATTTCATTTACTTTCTATTCTTAAAAAGTTAAGATGTTTAGTTTTACAAATATTTTGGACTAGTTGGTTTTTATTATATTGAAAGTTTATATGTATAGTCATATATGGGTGTATATGCATGTATAAATAAATAATAAATATAAACATATATATATTTATATATACGAGCTAGGCTAAAGTATTTCGTTAAGTATATATGGTTCATTACATGGTTCGACTTCAAATTTATATTTTCAAGATTTTAATAGTAGATTTTTTTTATATTAATTGCACAGTGCAGACTGATTAAAATTTTCTTATATTAAAAAATAGGGAAGAAATAAAATGAAATTTAAACGTCGTCCCGGTAATATATTTTGAACTAGTATAAGAGAAGCAGTGCTTTAGAAAACGTCGTCCCGGTAATATTTTAAAATTTGAAATTTGGAATTTAAATTTTAAATTTTGAATATAAGCCCGTTAATATCGTAATATTTAACGAACGATATATTTTTATATAAATTGTATAAAATTTAATTTTAAAATTAATTTATTATTGGTTTAAGAGACGGAAAATGAAGGGATCTTGTGGAGCAGACAAATTTGAGGATTAGGATTTAGGATGAGGTTGAGACTTCGGTAGTTGGGTCCACACAGAAAAGAATGGGGCCGGACTCATGCATCAGTCCATCACACACACACACACACTTTAATTTGATAAATAAAATATAATCTTTGTCACGTTTCGTTTGACCATAGTAAGAAAGAAGTTGATACCATTACCATACCATCGATATAATTAATTAAGATGACAAGCAGCAGTTAATTTCGTTCACAAAACCAACACAAGGATGAAGGACCCAGTCACTTTCCAGTTTCCACAGCACAAGTACACAACACACACAAGAAGCACGAAGCATCCATCAATTAATTCAGCACGCGCTTCACTTTCAGATTTTCAGATTTTCACTTTCAGACGACTTACAGTCGGTGAGGACTAAAAGGAGACTGAGGAAGTGCGCGCGGTGCGGCCATCAATCATCATGATTATGGTCCCATCCCATGACGTCTCATTCTCATATTAACCCCCACCTCCCACTCATCATGACTCCATCCCACATTACCTCTTTCTTTAATTATCTTCCTTTTATGCATATTAATTTATCATTCATTCAGATCTATTCTGCACTAACTAACATTTTACTATGCTTTATTATCCCTTAATTTATTTAATTAAGATTTAGTTGCGTCAATTTAACAAATTAATTAATTAATAATCATATTGCACGAGTTGAGTCAAATTAACAAGTAAAAGAGTATGCCACGGAATATATTGTTAATCCTCATCAGGGACGGAGCTATGTAGAGGCAAAAATAAGGTCCAGTTAGATAATTTTAATACTGTGTCTGGGCTATAAATTTGATTTGTGCCTAGTCTTGGGCTGCAGGCCTGTAATTTCTTTCGTCTTTTTGCTGCTAGCATGTAATTTCATTCCTCTTTTAGTCTGGTCCCCACTGAATTGCTCCATTAGAAAAACATAAAAATGGATCCTATTTGCTAGTCACTATCCTTCTCCATTGTTGTGCCTATGCTTAAAAACTTTCTGGCTCCGTCCCTGATCCTTATTATTTCACTACCGCAATAATAATTAAAATTTTAATACTAATATTAAAAATTCAAAAATCAAAGATATGCATGCTATCAATAGTTTAGACAATCCTACGTGTAAATTGAACTATATATTATACAACTGATTAATTGGTGATCAATTGATTTTGAGTACCACTAAATTTTGATACACAATCTGTCTAAATTTCACAAATGTTTTTTAATAATCAATGTTGCTGGGCTCCAATCATCATTAGTGCTTTGAAAATCATTTCGAAAGTGGAAGGTGCTATTTCGGAAGCTTGCTTTTTCTCTTCTTTTTGATAAATCGTTTTATTTAAAAAAAAAAAATGGTCCGTTGAATCCTTCATAAACGGGTCTTCATCTATGGCAAATTGGCAACAGGGACATGTCGGAACATTTCCCGTCTTTATTTGGGTCCTAGCATGCGGTCCATTTTGTTTTTGTTTTCCTTTCACAATTCCAAATTTAATTTTTAAATAAAAAAATAAGATGGTTTAATTGCAGCAGTTGTAACAATTTAACACAACAAATAACACAAGAACACAAGATTTAACGAGGTTTAGCACTAACTTGGAGCCTACGTCCTCCACACTCATATACATAAATATTTTAAGGTAGACTAAAATCAGTCACGATTGATGAATGAGCCCGTCAGCCGTGATCATATCTCAAATTTTGAGATGCTAACGGCCACATTCAAATCGTTCAATACGTTCTTCATATTGAAATCTCATTAGAGATCAAATTTTATATTTAAAAAAAATTAGTATTTTTTTATATTTTATAAAATTCTTAATCTAAACAATTATAGACCCTTGAATAACAACGATTTTTAAAAATCTCAACAAAATAGTAAAAAAATTCAAAAAAAATTGTAAAAGTTGCTCTCAAATGAGATTTCAATTTGGAGAACACATTGAACGGTTCAGATTAGCCATTGAAATTTAAAAAAATGAGATATAATCATAACTGACGGGTCCATCCGTCAGTCGTAGCTGATTTTGGTCTACCTCTAATTTTTTTTATTGATTTTCTGTTCTATATTTACATTGAGGAATAAGATGGAAATAAATAGACATAAAATTACATAAGGCAACTAGTCTTTTGTTTGGTAATAAAATTAATTCATACAATTTTTTTTTTATTCTTCATATTTCCTTCTCTTCTGTCACACATCAGATCATTTTAACATGGAAATACACCAATTTCATAAGTAGCTTTTGTATCTGGAAAATTTTGACAAAAATACACATTTATTTTTCCAAATATACTTAGTTGGTGTTCCTGTTCGGACCGAACCATGCTTCAACCGTACGGATTCTATATAGGTTCACCACTTGTTCGGTCTGAACAGTAACCATGTTTTTCACACTAGTATTATTCTGATGTTTAAAATTATCTAAAAGAACCGTAATAATGTTATCGGAATTACTTTCCACCATCTCCAAGATTCCATCATCCCTATCATCCTCTTCATTTTGTCCATTTTCAAAAAACGCGTTAATAATTGCTTTCCATTTCCAGAATGCAATTAGTTAATCCTTGAGATTCCCTCATCCTTATCCCTTCCCAGTGTTTCTCTTCTTCTCATCCCCATCCCTTCCCTGTATTTCTATTCCTCTCTTTCCTGTGTTTCTTTTCTTTGCACTAATTGTTCTAGTTTCAGAATATAATTGTTTTGGAAAAAAAACTAATTGTTCTAGTTTCAAATATAATTATTCTGGAAAAAAAGCTAATTGTCTTAGTTGTAGAATATAATTGTTCTGTAAAAAAAAAAAACTAACTGTTCTAGTTTCAGAATATAATTGTTTTGGAAAAAAAAGCTAATTGTTCTAGTTTCAGAATATAATTGTTCTGAAAAAAAAGCTAATTGTCTTAGTTGTAGAGTATAATTGTTCTGAAAAAAAAAGCTAATTGTCTTAGTTGTAGAATATAATTGTTATGGGAAAAAGCTAATTGTTCTAGTTTCATAATATAATTGTTCTGGAAAAAAATGTTACATAGAAAAAATATTGTCCTAAAAAAAATAATTGTTCTAGTTTTTATATACAAATGTTCTGGAAAATTATTCTGGAAAATTTCTGTGAGGTGGGAGGGAAGGGATGGAAACGGAGAGGATGGAGGAGTAATTAGCACTGGTGGGGATGAGAATTATGGGGATGATCCCAAGAGATGATATGTTTCCTCATTAATGACATGTTTTTCTCATTAATGATGATTTTCAGGGATAATGGAATGACGAATATTAGAGATGATCCTTATCACCCCGATAATGTTATGCCAACTAATTTTCATTATCTCATTCACAAGAAATTAGAAAATTTTTAAGAAACATTACTGTTACTATAGCCATGTTATGGTGGTTTTTTTTTTTTCTAATAGTCGAAAAGTTCACTAATTATATGGGTCTCTTAAAAAAATTATGAATTTTTAGATTACCAAGACCGAAAAAATTGCGTCACAACTACTCGACTTGTTTTAGTGCGCTCCAGCCTATTAATTAGATTCATGAAACAATTTGGCTGGTAGTTGCTATTGAATAACATTCCTCCATCATGTGGATCCTATGAAGTACAGCTGGTTTTTATTATTTTTTTAGAGAGAGGTTTTTATTCATTTTTATGTTTATTTATTTATTTATTATTATTTATTTTTTTGAAATACAGTGGTAGATAGTTCTTCCCACCAGCAGTTTCATTACCTGAAACCAAATCTTATTACACGATTGACTATCAATTTTATCTTACACATGATTCAAAATTTGAAACATACCCCAAAAAAATACAAACCCACGCTAAGAGTAAGAGGCACATTTATAGTTGGTCTGTACAGCCTGTACTCTGGATAAATATTTTATTTTTATGACCAAGACGCATAAATATTTCATGCTTCGTTCGCCATCAAATTTAATATTTTACTTTCCTTTGCAAAGTTTAAAGATGCATTTAAAATATACTTAACTCCATTTTCTACCTAGTAATTAAATTCAAAACTCGCTATTGGCACCTAGTGGCTAGCTAGCTAGTCTTTAGGTTCCTATATAAGATTGTTATTGTTGTTAAAGTAGTTGGTTACTGTACGTCATTAATTTATCCAATTTTCTATCCAAAGTTTGGTGATATTATCATGTAATTTTAGCTATAGGTAGTACAAATTGACATCATAGTACTTTATATTCATTACATCACAGATTCACAGTACTATCAATGATGTCAGATTATAAACAAATACTATACAAACATGAGATAGGATAGAAAGGAAATTAAGTAAGCATCTGTGACAATTAATGCCGACCTCCCCGCAGACACTAAATACAAATACTAAGGAAGAAACGAAACCTTAAAGAAGAACTTTTTACTCAAACTCAAATTCCAGTCTTCCTATGCCAACCTCCCCGCAGACATTAAATAAATAAATTAAAAGAAGTGAAAATAAATAATAAATTAAGAAGATAAAAAGCTGCCAATATAAAATTGATAAACGACCAGTTAAAAATATTTATAATTATTAATAATCAAAACAGTCAACAGTGTTACTTTCATTTAAACACTTTTAATTAATGTTTTCATTATTACGAGAAAAAAATGTATTAAGCAGTGGAATTATATCTCACGCCCACTCAAATTGCTGTACGCGAAGAATGAAGATGCACGAAACTGCGAAATGGATGTAAATCTTTCTGTTTTGTCCTACTGAAGCATACAAATTGCAAACATTTTCAAGTATAATATGTGCCAAAGCACACCCCATCTTTTAGAAACTGGCGATGGTACTTTAAAAAGATTTAAAGAGTGAAATAATATTTTAAAGTAGTTAGCGAAGACTGGAAAGTCAAAGCTAACTACCGAAGACCTATGTATCTCTTACATAGTTACATATATACTACAAATAAAAGCATGTCATTATTATTTATTGAAAGTTCAGTAGCCGCACATGTAAAAGATAGTTTAGAGAAATAAGTAGAGAGAGAAAACCTCAGAAGCCGCTGCCATGTTTTTCTAGAGAGAAGATCAAGCAAGAGAAAGAGAGACAGAGATGGACTCTTCATATCTTCTGGCATTTCTATTCATTCTCATTCCGATGACAACAGCTCAAGTGCCAGGTACATGCATGGCAATTTATTTCCTAGAGAATCAACATTTGATGTCTCATATTATATACATGTTGTTGCGAAATTTTTCAATACCTCTGCCACTTCCAAAAAAAAGAAAAAGAAAAAGAAAGACACGTTATATCTTGAGTCTTCACATATATAATATCTAATCCCAATTCCTGAAACATACAGTGACTAATTTCAGAACTATTATACAGGTTTCAACTAATGAATTTTGTTTTGCGTAGCAACAAGTACTGATCCTTTCTTCTGTTATTCACTTGCCTTGTGCAGAATAACGTAGCAACACTTGTTTCTTTCTTTCTTTCTTTCTTCCGTACTGTGTACTTCCTTTTTCATTTTATAGTTAAGTTAAAATGGTATCTTGCAACAATGATGAAAATCTCTTCTTGAAAAAGTTCCACGTTTTCAAAATATCTGTTAATGAGAAAATTTGCATGTACAGAGAAAAGCATAAAATTGGTGCTCTGCTTTGCTAATTATTAATAATTAATGATGTTCTCTAGGTTTTGTGAATATTGATTGTGGTGGAACCAGTGCACACACTGACGATATTGGTCTGCAGTGGACCCCTGATAGCGACTACCCATTTGGACAAACCGCCAACACTACAATTGTAAACAACAACAAAACACAATACAACACCATTCGTTTCTTTCCCACTGACGACCGGAAGTACTGCTATACCCTTAACGCAACAACAGGTCTCCGGTACCTTGTCAGAGCGACCTTCCTTTATGGAAACTTTGACAACACTAATGTGTACCCGAAATTTGTCATCTCTCTGGGAGCAACTTATTGGGATACGATCGTAATTATGGATGCTACCACACCGGTGGTGAGTGAAATGGTGGTGTTAGCTCCATCTCCTTCCCTCAGTATTTGTTTGTTCAATGCTTCATCAGGTTCACGGTTTATATCTACGATTGAGCTTAGGCTGTTCAATGGATCTATGTATACTACCATGTTTGAGGATCAGTACTTCATGTTCATGGCTGCTAGAGTAAATTTTGGGACACTTAGTAATGCTTCAATCAGGTAACAATTTTTTATAGATTTTACAGGGGTATTTACTCCACCTGTATGTTAATTGAACAATTGGCTGCTAGAGTAGACATTGATGCAAAGCACTTAGTATTTGTGTGTCAACGAAAAACTGGTTGTAGTTTCATTTTGTTTTCTTTTGTGAATTCTGTTGAACTTAAATTTGATTAGGAAGTTACCCAATATAGTGAAACTTATTTGTCAATCATTAATTTCAGTAATGAACTAATGAGGTGGGACCATATTATCTTCTTATTTGTATTTCCTTTCTCTCTAGGTACCCTGATGATCCGTTTGACAGGATTTGGGAGTCTGACGCCGTTAAGAGACCGAATTATCTAGTTGATGTTGCACCTGGTACTGAAAAGATTTCAACTAAAAAATCAATATTTGTTAATCATGATGAGATCCCCCCGGTTAAGGTCATGCAAACTGCTGTTGTGGGAAATAATGGGACATTAACATATCGCATGAACCTAGACAACTTCCCAGGAAATGCATGGGCATTTACATACATGGCAGAAATTGAAGACTTGGGCCCCAATGAAACCAGACAGTTTAAAGTTGTACTTCCATGGGGCCCACCCATCAATGATGCTGTTGTGAACGTCCAAGAAAATGCCAATGGGAATTACCGGCTTTATGAACCAGGATTTTACAATGTCTCCTTGCCATTCATTGCATCTCTTGATTTTAGAAAAACTAATGATTCAACGCGGGGTCCTATTCTGAATGCTTTTGAGGTTTTCAAATATGTGCCGATCAATTTTGGATCTCTCGATGGTAAGCCTGCACATTAATTATTCGATGATGAGACGGTGCTCTTTACAAAGTATTTCCCAAAAAGTTTCTCTTTTTTGAGTTACAGCAACTGCAATGGCTGGTCTTATAGCAAGCTACCCACAGGCTATGTGGGCGCACGAAGGTGGTGACCCATGTTTACCCGCTTCATGGACTTGGGTTCAATGTAATTCTGACAGCCAACCAGAAATAATTTCAATGTATTAGATCTTTTGTTATATGGAATGATTCTTTCTTATTCCTTTCTTGTATGCATCTTCCATTTGCTAACAATGTCTTTGATAATTATCAGCTTCGGTATGCCTCAGTGATGCTGCATGCGCAGATTATTATATTTTTTTTTTCATGACTAGATTCCAAACTGATCTTCTTTCAATTTGCTATTTGCAATTTACAGAGACCTGTCAGGGAAGAATTTATCTGGAGATATTCCTCAGGAACTGACTAGCTTAACAGGCTTAGTTGAACTGTAAGTCTGAAGCATTTCTTCTAACTTCTATTTCTGTTGCTCCCTTAAATGAAACATATCCATTTCTATTCAGAAAATCCCCGTACGTCTTTTGCAGCAGCTTATTATTTTTTTTCTTCCCTGTTTATCTTTTTTAGTTTTTGTTAAGTTATTTCAAAATTCTTCGAATTGTCCTTATTTATATCAAATTATTCAATTGGAAGATAAATATTGATGTACTTCATTTCCAAAATCTGTTCTATAGTTTTATTTCTTATTTTTTTAGGAGCTCAATTAGATTTAAGCTTGTAATGCAGATACCTTAATGGCAGCTCTCTTATTGGTTCAATACTGGACTTTGGTGGCTGCCCAAATTTAGAAATTATGTAAGGCCACGTTCTTTTTCCGACTTACTTTTCAAATAAGACCAGTTTATGAATATTCATCCATCTCTTTTGCTCTATTGGCAGTCACCTTGAGAATAATGAGCTTACTGGTTCATTGCCTTCATCCTTGGGCAACCTCCCAAAACTAAAGGAACTGTAAGTTTTCTTTCTAGCTTGCAACTTCCAACTAACTTGTCCTCAATTACAGTTATCTAATTTGTAATAAATTGCAATAGAAAGGTTGAATTATTGAATTTCTTCTTGCAGTCTTGTTAATATTTTTTTTATTTACCAAAAGAAGAATCCAAAGAGTTTAAGTATCAGAATTAACTTTTTCATTGAGAATTAGGTACTCAAAAAGGATATAAATTAAAAAGAAAAGAGATGGTTATACATACATTATCTTAAAATACAATATCGCTTGCAGGTATGTGCAAAACAACAACCTCTCTGGAGTGATACCAAAGGGACTTCTTAGGAAACATATTGTTTTCAAGTATGCACTTTTCTTCTTATACTTGCACAATTGGCTAAATCCTCTTTTTTTTTAAGCAAAAGAAGAAAAAAGAAACCTGCGCTTAATATTGCTAACATTTTAACTTCTCATATATTGTATAGCTATTCAGGAAATCTGGCTCTCCACCCAAGCAGTGAATCAAAAAACAATTTGATAATAATCTTCTCAACAGTCGGTGTTACGTTGCTGCTTTTGTTTCTTGCAGCATGGTATTTGTGTAAATACAAGAGAAAAGGGAGAAAAAAAGGTAAATTTTGGTGGACTACGCAAATTTCCATTTGTTTTTTGTTTAATTTCTGTTTTATTGTTAAATTGACGAGATCTTTAAGTCAATCCATTCAATAACTGTACTAAATGCGGACCAAATGGCTATTTACATAATATATTCTGGCTTACTATGTGTTCATGTATTCTTCACTTGGATTTTTGGCTTTTTTGGTCTGGTTTATAATATTTTGAATTAACATGAATTTGGTATATCAATTTGTATCTTTTAACTGAAATGCTTCCTATGTTTTAATTCACTTTCAGGTAAAATTGGTCGTTTCCCAGAAGGCCAGTTAAATTTACTGAAAGAATTAGATAGTGAACCAGCACATAGATTTGAGTTGTCAGAAATTGAGGATGCAACTGATAATTTTGAGAAGATAATAGGAAAAGGTGGCTTCGGCTCAGTTTATTATGGGAAACTAAATGATGGTAGTGAGATTGCAGTCAAGGTTCATAATACTGAATCCAACCAGGGGATCCGTGAGTTCATAAATGAGGTATGTATGTGTTGAGATTGCATACCAGTTGGTTTATAGAAGTATTGGTACAATGATTTTGATCCCTAGATGGTAGAAACTAATGATAGAAGACATAACACGCCTCCCATATATGTGCAATTACTCTCAGATGAGCACACACAGAATTGTTGAAAAGAAAATTGATTAAGACCAGAATATAAAATATTTAGTTAATTTTTACAGGTCTGTCTAGGTAATAGACACAAAGATTCTCTCTCTCTCTCCCCTTTTTTTTTTTTTTTCTTTTTTGAATGCTAGTATTGCCTGTCTCTGAGATGACCTTCATGATTAATGGATATTTAAAAAACATTAATATCTGGTGTGTTCTCTCTTAAGGTAACTCTGCTGTCGAGAATACATCATAAGCACCTGGTGAAATTTTTAGGATACAGTCAACAAGAAGACAACAATATGCTTGTTTATGAATTCATGCATGAGGGTACCTTAAGCGAGCACCTTCGTGGTATGTCAAGAATCTCAGAGGACTAGAGTATAATTTTTTTAAATAGATTATCACTCTTTTTATTTCATGATGTTCAATAAAATATATATTCAGGACCTCCAGAGAAAAGGATATCTAGCTGGATCAAACGAATGGAGATAGTTGAAGATGCTGCTAAAGGTTTGGTTCCTCAATGAACTCAATTAAGTTATTGCTCTGTTGAAGAACAATTTCAAAGGGGAAAAAAAATTGTAGTTTCCTTTGCCACAATATACACTTTGAAAGAATTTTTTTTCTTTCTCCTAACGTTGCATAATTTGTACAACTTTTTTCTTTTATTTCAGGGATAGAGTACCTTCACACAGGTTGCTCGCCAGCCATCATACACAGAGATTTAAAGAGCAGCAACATATTGTTAGACATGAACATGAGAGCTAAGGTTTCTGATCTTGGTCTTTCTAAACTCATGGCCGACGGTTCCTATGTTTCAAGCATGATTAAAGGAACATTTGGATATTTAGACCCTGAGTAAGCTTAATTATCAACCTATTTTCTTTTTGTTATCAATTTATCCTCGAAAATTTGTTTACCTTGTTGAGCAGAATAAACAAAATCAATAAGAGTGCTGGCAATAAGGGGGGTGTGTTTGTGTTTGTATGCATATTGATTTTTCATATATCCATTGCTAAATTGCATGTTTCAAAAATGAGCAGGTACTATGCGACTCAAGAATTTACAGTGAAGACCGATGTATTTAGTTTTGGAATTATTCTTCTTGAAGTGATTTCAGGTTATAGTCCCATATCCAAAGAGCATTTTGGCGACGATTTTCAATATATAGTTGAATGGGTTAGATTCTTTTGCATCATTACCAACTGTCGAAATGTAGCTTTTTTTTTTCACCTTAGTCTTATTCTGTCGACTAATTCTTTGAATAATACCAAATTTCTTGTTTGTTAAATTGTAATCCAGCAATTTCCTGCCAGTAACTTTAGAGAGTAGTTGTACTAGATTCCTTCCTTTCATTTGTTAAACCAAAACTCACTTGATAGATACTACGAAAAGAATTTGGTACTGCTACAAAGACTAATATTGTCAGGTACACATTGTTCTGCACCATGATGGTCAAGGCCAGCTCCATTGTGAAATATAGTGGAGCATGCTAATTGAAAGATACTTTTTTGCTAGGCAAGGGAGCATATAGAGAGCGGCAACATACACGCCATAATAGATAAGTCCCTGGAACCTACCTATGATATACAATCGATATGGAAAGTTGCTGAAGTTGCCTTGATGTGTGTAAAACCAAGAGGACTGGAGAGGCCATCAATTTCAGAAGTCTTAAAGGAGATCCAAGAGGCTATTCTGATCGAGCAAAAGGTAGCAACAAGCAGAGTGGAATCAATTGATATGTTTCCGAGAAAACCCCCCAGATTTTCTCCAAATCTCGACATATCGAACTCAAGCTTCTATACTGAATCATTTGTACAACCTAGCCTTAGGTAGGTACGAAATTAATAAGTACTTGAGTTGGAACAAGTTTTGCAAATTTATGTGGTGTATGTGACATTTGAAAAATAGTTTTCTTTAGAGGTTCTTACAAATTTTACTCAAACTTCTGTTAAAAGGTACCAAACTATAACCAAGTAAGCTTTTTTTTTTTTTTTTGCCTCTTAGAAAAATATAAAATGCCATGTAGATTACATTGAGCAGCTCGGACTATATGTTAGGAATCATGTAAAATTAAATTAGGAATCATGTAAAATTAAATTATTTACAAATAATTCACCTGATTTAATATCTCAAGATGTTGCAACCAAAAGGTTTGTCTTTGGGCTAAAGCTGAAGGTAGACACGGAGCAGCTACCACCTAAAACATTTGCAAGTTACATCAAATCACCTATCAGATATCCCAAATGCATGCAAAACTGATAGTGAAAATGCGGAATAACATGAACCCCACTAATTTTCTTTGGTATGCTTTGCCCGGATATAAATGGCATGAAGAACAAAAGGGCAAATTAATTACATAAGCAACACAGTAAGAAAGCAGTGTCTGATCTCAACAAGATGATAATTTGGGTGGGTAGATAAACAAAGTTGCATATTATATACAGCAGTCCAAGTCTTCTTGTTTCTGTTATTTAAAACATCTATAAAATCTAAATGAAAAAGAAACCTCCTTTTGGTAACCAGAGAAAGGACTGCGAGAGAGGATCTGTGGGCCCCATCTAGATCTAGTCGAAGGAGAGGAGACGGTCTTTTACACTCAGGTCAGATCGAAAGCTCCATATGATATGATATGATCCGATGTAATGGACGGTAGAGATTAGATTAGATATGTCAAAGTACCGTAGGTATAGTGTCGGGCTCAGGCATACAGTCGTAGTAATAACATGTATGTACCACGAATCCATATGATATTACTGGGCTTAGGTCCGGTCATGATAGAATCCTATATGCACAGTTTCCATCCTACCGACAGCAGCAAGTACCATCTGTCTGAACCAAAAAAAAAGTTTGTTCTCCTTCTTGTAAACGACAACACATCATTTACCTTCTAATCTAACACTTAAAAGCACGTCAAAACTCTTTACATATTATAACAGGCCATAAATACTCCCACCATGCACATGCAAATAGACACCATGTTCAATTAAACTAAGTTAACCTAACCGAGATTAAGTACCTAACCGAGATTAAGTAACCCCTCCCGCCCTTTTTACAACACAAATAACCAAAACCCTCCTACTCTATTTCTAGCTGGCAACAAAGGCCGAGTCAGCAGCTTTTATAATCTCGGCACGATCAAAATGGAAGTCTCTGAAGCTCTTTCCCGGACGATTGTCCATCAATTTGGCATCTGGCACCTTGCACGTGGAAGTCTCTGCTCCATCACCAGTATTATTTTTTGCTTTCCAAACTGTCATTGCTGAAATGATGACACGAAAAAAAAATGTTCTCAAATTGTAATTTTTCTGTTCCTTGAGGGTTCTTCATGGTGACTGAAAGCAAGAGTGTTTAATCTAAGGATTTAAAATTATTTTATTGTTTTCCCTTCTATCAAAATAGACAAATAAACAAAAAGTTGTATCTCAGTGTTTTGTTTCTTTTGGGCAAGTGATACTGCTAATGGGTGCCTAATGATTTTGGTTTATATTTCATGGTCATGAATACCATCCCACCTCTCAGTATTTTCTGAGCAAAATACACCAAACAATGGACCTTTGGATAACAAAAAAATAAATAAAGGGATGACACACCTTTCACAGGTGGGTCCGATTTCCTAGCAATTAAAGCAGGATCAGTGTTTAACCATGTCCGTAATGGCCTGGAAAGATGCACAGTATCATAATTACAAGTAAGAAAACAAATGAAGGGATGCGTCCACAAAAGAGAATATTAGAAATATAGAACTACACCATAGGTACAGTAGCTTTTCATACTATTTTGGTCGTATCATTTTCTGGATTTTCTCAAGTGCTTCACTAGTCCTCGAACAGTCAGGATAAACCCGCAGTAAAGAAAGCCTGCTTACAGGTAAATGGACAATATCCTATGCAATATTAAAAGTTAAAACAGGAAAAAACACTAACTTCAAAAAAGGAGCAACCATGTAAAGCTTCAAGCCATTTACTGAGCGAGTTATCATCTCATCGACAGCTGGTTCAAGTTCATCCAGTCTAAACCATGCTATTTCCTTCAACATTTGCACAAGAGAATATTTAATATAATAAACTAGAATATTACAAAATTGATCAATTTCAACCAGAAACATTTTTGTTCAAAAAAAGCTATAAATCTGGATCTGAACTCCAAAAAATGCATTCAACTGTTTGGTGCACTTGTTCAATGTGTACTGTAATTTGTACTGATAGTCATTTTACACAGTGCATTTTATTTTTTCCGTGGGTCTTTTGGTGAACTTGAAAAAAAAAATTTGTTTTTAGACCTCAACAAAGTGAGTATAAACTGATCAAAATATTATGTAATTTCTTTTGTTCCTCTTATCCTGATAAGTGATAACTGATAACCGCAATCCATAAAAACTGAAAGCACAAAAGGCCAATAAGATGTGCATACACTAATCTCCTTTTTGGTTTGTGGAGCGAATGGAGTATTTGCACTAATAGATGGTATAATAAAAAGACGAAGCCTTTGCCGGCCAAGGTGTGTTTCTAAATGATCTCCCACTTTTAAAAGGCCTCTCAGGTCAAATCCAGTTTCCTCCTCGACCTACAGAAAGATAAAATAATATACAAAAAGAACGAACGAAATATTGTAAAAAAATTCCCATAAGAAGACTCAGTGGCTACTCAGATTTGAACAAGCTGAACTATGTAGAAAACAAATACAAAAAGAGCATGACAAAACATCTCAAAGGTCTTGAAGATGTTTGAGCAATATACCATTTGACCTAGTAATATACAAGATAACGAATGCAACTGTAACGCCATCAATACAAATACAAAGTGCAACCCTCAAAAAGTTGGTATTTTTAAATAGCCATATGCAAGGTATTGCAGCTACTACCCAAAATAGTGAGGAGTTCGGTCTCTTTAAGCATCTTGAAAGTTTTAAACACTAAACACACTTACTTCTCTTATAGCAACATGATCATCTTCCTCGTCTTTTCCCCTCTTCCCTCGAGGGAAACTCCAACAAGACCCCGCCTTCCATCCTTTCACTAGCAAACACTACAAATAGACAAATCAACTTTTAATTGTCATGTGCTTTAAGATTTAAACACTTGCCTGAATGACAACCATAAAGGAACACTCTAGGAAATTTGTTACAATTAGCACCAATTATTCCCAAATGCAGAACTAAAAGTTAATAATTGGGTGAAGTATAAAAACAATGCATTTACTTTTGAATGATCTGAGATTTGCTCCTACTAGATATCAAATTATCACATACAACCCTTATGAAGCATAAAATTCTACATCACAATCCCATATGTCTTTCTAAAAGATATGCAATAACCACAGATCGCCTTCCTGATGGTTTATCAGAATTGACAACATGCCCCTTGTCCTGCCTCAATTATGTAAAGATAACAAGTAAAATGACAGAGTTCAGGATCTCCAGGATACAAGATTTAAAAAATACTTTTGTACATATATTATGGTTCTTGATGGGAATAATATGTGATGAAGCCATATTTATTCATCGTGCTCAGAAGGGTGTATACATAATTTGACAATTTCCAGCAGCACCATTGAAAGCACCTATAGAAGTTTATTGATAACCTGACCATCCCTGGTAAGAATAACCTTGCATTTGAATCTACTAAAAGATATAGCCATCTTCCTAATCACAAGCTCTTTGGTTCATTGCTAAATATGCCTAATTAAAGTACATTTTCTGTTGAATTATACCCAACGGGTGTGTTGGTTGTACAAAGAATAGGGAATAAGAGAATAAGGTATAAGGGATAAGCCATACCAAACATGGGATAAATAGTGGTATAAGGCTATTTATCCTTTATTCCTTGTACGTCCAAATACATGGTATAAGGCTATTTTTTTGCAGAATACGCCCAACACAACACAACTAGGATTAACAAATGAGTACTTAATGTCCCCTGAAGTTGATAACATGATCTTGATTCAACTAATACACATTCAACCCACTATGAAAATTCATAGCTAAATACTCGCTTTTCCTTAAATTCTAGGTTAACTAAGATTTAGAGTAGTTGGTCCCCAAACTATGCAGACTTGTAAACATCTAACAGAAATACCTTTCCCAACTTTAGAAGTGAGGTGCAATTTACAGAAAATAAGAAAATTATTGAGAATATCCAACAACATAACAACATGTTAGAGGTATTTAGGAATTCAATATCTCGAAATAAATTTTGGATTTTATTTAATAAACATACTCTTTCATTAGTATCATCCAAAATAATGGCTCCAGACACAGGGATTGAGAATTTGTAATCGGAGAATTCTCTGTGGATGTCATCAAGATATCTAATGTATGGTCTCAGCTGAGCGCAATTGTTAAACACTGTAAACAGAAAAAGAAAAAATAATGCAAGAGATCAACAAATAAGCTAAACAGGCAGTGTAAAATAAACAATGTCATTGTACTGGCATGGCATAATACTATCTGCCTTTTTTTTAGTGCACTATTAACAAAGAAAACATCAAAACACATTCATTTTCCCTGCCAATTGAGAATATCTCATTTTATCTGCCAAACGAGAAATCTCATATGCTTTTTGCATCTGTTTTGTAATTCTACAAGGAAAGAAATGCTACCTTTGACCACCTATTGAACCACATGCAAGAAAAAAAAATGAATATATACTATGTTTCCCAAGATTGTGGAGTATTTTTTGATATCTTTATTTACGTTCTGGCATTTTGTGTAGATAACAGATAACGTGTGAGATCACACACGCCTGTTTTGGACTTATCTGCAGATATGGATACTTTTTGTGTCTGTTACATGGGTCCCTAGTGCCTCCAACTAAGAAAATGAAACAGATGATTAGAAAAAGTTGAGTTCAGCTAGACTGCCAAAAAACCATGTGATAACTTGTATAGTAAAACCTAATTTTGTATTTTCGAAGTAAAAAATTTCAGATATGAAGCATATTGGTAGCCCTTCAACATGAAATGGTACCACCACATGCAAAATATTTTTATTTTTTCAATAGATTCTTTTTTAAAGCAGTACTGCAAATATTCAGAACAATTGAGCTCCAAAGTAGCCCCAGTTTGGCGACCCAAAGCACAAAATATTTAAAAAAATAATTAAAAAAAAAAGAAAGAGGCATAAGGCTGAATTGGGTTCAAAGTTAATATATAGATTGAGAGAAAAAAGAGATAGAAGAATACTTAAGACAGTGAACTCCTTGAAGGAGAGGGATCTGAGAGAAGGATTTTGTTCGACTGAGTTGTCTTCATAGAACCAATGAGCTTGTTCCATTAAGAAAAGGATTCGCTCGAATGATTCCAGATCTTCTTGAGGTACATTCAACAAAAATCGGCTGGAAAAAATATATGCATATAAATTATATGAGCAGAATTAATATATGCATATTCAGGTGAAAAATGGGTTCACAATGTGGTGATCCTGAGTCCGAGTACGGTATGACTGAACATAGAAGTAGAAGCCTTTAGAGTTAAACATAAAATTTGATAAAGTAGAAATTAATGTGGTGATGGGGTAGAAAAGAAAGAAAGAAAAGCATAAATAAATGAAATGGTGTACCTGCAGAGATCGTCAAGAAGTTCCTGAGAAGGAAGGCCTTTAGAGTTAGTTCGGGTATTGCCAACCATTTTTATTTTTTGCTCAGCCTTTGTTTCTGTAATTAGTACTAATGCTTCTGTCAATTGCCAAAGAAAAGAAAAGAAAAGCTTATTGAGCAATTTTTCAATCTGACTTTCTGGGATTGAAGTTGAACACACTCACCGACGGAGTCTGAGTCAGACGGAGAGAGACCGAGTTGGGCCGATTCTTCCTTTTCCTTTCTCCTAACGATGCCGAATTGCCGATGCCATTATTTCTCAGATTCTCTTTTCTTCTTTTCTTTCACCGATTCAATCGACTTTGAGTTTTTTGAGTTTCGAGGAAAAGTTGGAGGAAAAAACCAAAAAAAAATAATAATAATAAGAAAAAGAAAAAGAAAAAGAAAAAGAAGATGATGAGCCTGCTGTCATCGGTTGGGAGTTTTGTTGGACCGGCCCAGGCCCAGGCCCAGCATAGTACTGTACTACAATGGATATAGGTAATTACTATAGGTAATTACTACTTACCATCCAACAATTCGTCATCACCGTCATCCATGAGCGATCCAGGCGCTTCGATCTGATCCGAGCGCACGCACCTCCCTCACCCAGCGATCCGAGTGCGCGTTACCTCCCCTCCCTTCTCTCTCCGCTCCCAGGCACGGCTCCCCTCCATTCTCTCTCTTCCTTCTTGAGTTCCCCTCCCTCCCCTTCTCTTCTTCTTCTTTCCCCATTCTCTTTTCCTTTTGTGCTGTCTTTTATCCCTCTATTTTTTTTTCATTTTTCACTGGCCCTTTCCTTCTTTTTTTTTCTCTCCCTTCTATCTCATGTTACATATGTTCAATCGATTTGTTATAACTGTTCAATTTATTTTTTTATATGTTCAATTTATTTGCACATCTGTTTTATACACGTTCACTTTTATTTTTTTGTATGAGTTCAAATTGTTTGTAATATCTGTTCAGTTTATTTGTCACCTCTGTTCAGTTTATTTGCTCACTTTTTACTTTTTCTATGAATCCACATTATTTGTTACATCTGTTCAGTTTATGTGTTATTACTGTTCAGTTTATTTGTCATTTATGTTCAATTTATTTGTTATATTTGTTCAATTTATGTTAACTATTTATTTTTTTATATGAGTCAACATATTTGTTACATCTGTTCAGTTTATTTGTTATAACTATTCAATTTATTTGTCATTGTTGTTCAGTTTATTTGCTCATTTTTATTTTTTTTATGAATCCACATTATTTGTTACATTTGTTCAGTTTATGTGTTATAACTGTTCAATTTATTTGTCATTATGTTCAATTTATGTTGACTATTTATTTTTTTATACGAATCAACATGTTTGTTACATCTGTTTAGTTTATTTGTTATAACTATTTAATTTATTTGTCATTTCTGTTTAGTTTATTTGCTCACTTTTACTTTTTTTAATGAATCCACATTATTTGTTACATATGTTCAGTTTATTTGCTATTTATGTTCAATTAGTTGTTATATCTGTTCAGTTTAAGAAAACATGATAAAGTGTGAGGTAGAGGAAGGAGAAATAGAACGTCAGGGAGGAAGGAGGGACAGAAGGAAGGGCGCTGGCGAGGAAGGAAGGCTCGTTAGGAAGGAAGTGGCGCGAGGGAGGAAAGTGAGGGAGGAAGGGCGCGTGAGGGAAGGAGAGGAAGGGAGGGCGCGTGAGGAAGGGAGAGGCGCCTCCAGAGGTGCGGAAAAAAAAAGAATCAGAGGATGGAGGGAAGGGGAGGGTTGGATGACGCGGATGGTTTTTTTGTGGATGACGGTTATCATTTCCGATTACTATATACCATCCAACTAATTAGCATCCATACCATCCAGAGACGCGCTGCACATGATGGTCACGTGTGAAATGCAGAGGCGCCCTTTATTTCTCTCTCTTTTCTTTCATTTCCCATTCGAAAATCTAGATCTGAATCCTGATCTCTCTCCTCCTCTCTCTTCTCTTCCTCTCGCGTCGCTCCAGATCGTCTCCGAAGCTCCGACCAGAGTTGATCACTCCAATAACGCCAATCGTTCCGGAGTTGATCGCTCCTTCATCTAATCCAACAATACAAATCAAACCCTTCTATCTCGCTTCTCGATCAAGCCTCTATCGATCCGAAGACCTAGGTTCAATCGCAAGCTAGCGTACAATTTTACCCAAGAGATGGTAAACTATGAATCCTTTTAATACATCTCGAACTTTGATTTGTGACAAATGTGTTTCTAAACCTTTCTTAACCAGATATTGAGCTTTTTTTTCTGAGAAACGTGTTTCTAATATCTTCATATTGTGCTTTTCCATGTCTTCATCTATTTGGAAAGGAGAATCAAACTATTAAATGTTTTGTCTCTTAATTAGATTTTGCATTTTTGCTGCAACCAGATCCATTTCTGAACGAGCTCACGAGCTTGTATGAGAAGAACACAGAAAGTGGATCTGTGTGGGTCACTATGAAGCGCTGTAAGTAAATTGTTTATTTTTGTGAATCTTGTATTGGGAATCTTTTTGTTTTACAAGATTTAATAATTTTGGAGTTCTTTTAATCTGTGTAGCATGTCTAAAGACAAAGAACAAGAGAGAACGGATGGAAAAAGAAGGTCAAAAGATTTGAGTACAAATGTCTAGTCCGTGACTGATAGAAAAAAGTAATCTCAACTTTGGTAAGTTTCCACCTAAATTCAATACTCCTATATAATGATTCATTTCAGTTTACAGTTGTAGTAATGCAGTTTATTAGGACTATAGGATTATTGGGAGTTCATGCCTAGCTGTACCACCACTAACAAATTTGCCAAACAATATTTAAGGGATCATGTTGTTAATATTTGTAGTAATGTTGGGCTGTATAGTCATTGATTGAAGTTTGATATTTATTCTTTTGTCATCAAAATTAATTTGATAGGATCATGGAAACAATTGAAACGGATGTAGTTTTTGTTTTGCCTTTCATAATGATTTTTACTAGTAAATGTTCAGTGTTCATGATTTTTTTGAACTAAAAGACATAAATCCATAAGATGTACTATTTTGATAGGAACAGTTTGTTTTGTCAGCAGTTGAAATTAGTCAAAATGTCTTGTAGGTTGAATTTATATATTTTTACTCCAGGTATACTAATTAATTGTTTAGTTTCTGTAATAGATTAATTAGTCATCATATGTGTTAAGTTACTATTTCTAAGGGATCATCTTGTTTCGTTATGTATTTTTTTAAAACTTCACATGATCTGATTGTTCATTATGTATTTTTACTATCTCTAATTGTTTAGTACTTTAAGGGAGCATCTTGTTTCATTATATGTTAAGTTAGTATCTTTAAGGGATCATCTTGTTTCATTATATTGTTCAGTTCTCTAAGGGATCATCTTGTTTCACTATGTGTTAAATTAGTATTTCTAAGGAATTATCTTGTTTCATTATATATTTTTTTTAAAACTCACATGGCCTGAAAGAATTAAATATTATAAGAGCACTTAATTAGTAATTGAACTTAATTGTATTTTGTTTTGTTTGTGTAGGAATTACAGGACATGGTGAGAAGAGTTGTGCGGAAGGAATCGAAGGAGGAGTTGATGAAGTGTGTTTAGCTTGTAGTGGTTAAAATTATGTAGGATTAGTGTTTTTATTAATAGATGTTATTATTATAAGAATTGTTCAGTTTGTTGAAATAATTGATATTATTCTTAATAAATGATCACTGTTTACTTTATTGCATGGTTATTAAAACGTCATATTGCGAGCGCATCTAACTGAACACATAAACAATTTTAATTGATCCCTTAAATAGTTTAGCTGAACACAAAAACTACGAAATCAAATTTCTGCTGCAATTAACTGAACACATAGACACTTTAAGTTCATCTCTTAACGTATTTAACTGAACACAAAAAACTAAAATTTCAAATTATTGGTGCATTAAACTGAACACATACACACTTTTAAATAATCCCTTAAGGTGTTTAATTGAACCCAAAAATTAAAAATTCAAATTATTGCTGCATCTAACAGAACACTTACACACTTTAATTCATCCCTTAAAACATTTAACTGAACCCTTAAATCAGTATATTTTGATGACGTCAGCACCAAAAAATTTTCGGAAATTGGTCAAAATTTTTTTGCTGACGTTAGCACGCGTCTTGCTGACGTCAGCATGCGAAAATCGGGATTTTTAAGTCCATTTTTGACTCCCTGGCCTGTTGGATGTTTGGATGTTTTTTTGTTGGATGGTGTATATCACACATGATGGAAATAGGTCAATAGGATAAGCAAGCCCCCTCTTTTTTTAAATAATATTAAAATATTATAAAATATTAATAATAATATCAAAATAATCTAAATTATTTAAATAATAACGCAATTACGGAATCTGGGATTCCGTAATTAACTTGTTACGAAAATTAAAATTCCGTAATTACTATTCCTTTCCCTTTTCCTTTTTTTCTACTGACAGCGGCTTTTGTTTTTTTATTGTTAATTTTTTTTAAATTTGATATATCTTTTATATCTTGTTTTGTACAGAATTTTGTTTTTTTTTATGAATTTATTTTTCTTTTATTTTTTTTGCTTTTTTGTTGTTAAATTTTTTTAAATTTCATATGTATTCTATTTTTTGTTTTCTATAGAATTTTATTTTTTATCTTTTTAATGAATTTTGTTTTTTTATTGTTAATTTATTTATTTATTTTTTTTTTAAATTTCATATGTATTCTATTTTTTTAACAGAATTTTGTTTTTTGTTTTTATATTTTTGTAGTTTAAAATTTTGTATTCTAAAAATATTTCATATAATTTTTTATTATAAATTATATTTTGATTAAATTTTCTATTAAATTTTAATTATATTTTTATTATATTTATGTAATATATTAGGAGAAAGTTTAATATGCACCATAGTGCATAGAGAGTTCTATGCACCGCGGACTTTTTCGGAGATATTTTTGTAAATTGGCAAATCTAATTTAACCAATCTAATCTAAGTACTGAAATCTGATAGCAAACCAAATTTTACAATTTTTGAGATTTTATTACTATTTTTTTCGAATTTTTTAAAACCTGCCATTTTTGGAAACAAACTACTATTTACAAATTCCAAAAATGGCAGGTTTTAAAAAATTCGAAAAAAATAGTAATAAAATCTAAAAAATTATAAAATTTGGTTTGCTATGAGATTTCAATATGTAGATTAGATTGGTTAAATTAGATTTGTCAATTTATAAAAATACCCCTAAAAAAATTCGCGGTGCATAGGAATCCCTATGCACTATAGTGCATATTAAAATTTCTCAATATATTAGAAGACCTAAAACTTGATAAGTCGCAAAGTAAAATAAAAAAAATATTTAAATATTATATTAATAAGTCATAAGCCATAATACAATTAACAAATCAACAGTTTGCCTGATCAATTACATAAATGCTAACCATAAACATTAAAAATAGTACATTCCATACGTATTACACTTAATGTCTTTGACCTCTTGAAAATATTCTTGCCTCTAGGCGAAAAATTCCACCACGTATTCCGGTCTGTGCTCTGCTACTCGATGCCCCTTGACTTGTGGAATATCGGGCTGAAGCTGACCGTGGATCTACTCTAATAGAATTTCGGCGTGGTTCAATTCCTTCTCTTGCAGGATCAATACAACTCTGAGTCCGAGGATCGATACTAATGGAATTACGGCTTGGTTCAACCTGGTCTCTGCGACTGGAAGTTTCACCTTAGTTTCCCGTAGGAGGAGGAGGTCTGTTCCTTGCACTTCTCGTCCTCCATGTGTTGGTACGGCGACCAGATTGAAGTTCCTCTTGTTAGGAAGTGCACAAATTTAATTTTTAGACTAATTACTCTTAATTAATCCTAATTAAACTAAGTGCAAAGGAGATCTAGTGCAAAAGCCATCCAAACACACAAGAGAAAGAGGGAAAAAGGGCTACCTCTTGCGAACTTGTAATCGCAAGGCTCGAATCCGTCGAGTCGAGGTTGTGCGCACCACCACGCGTGTCTCGGCCTCAAGTCCACCAAGGTATTAACCAAAACCTCGATCTATGCTAGTAGATGAGAGGTTAAGCCTAATCCCTTCCTTCCCTTTGCCTTAATTAACTATTTAATTGGATGGAGGCAAGAGGTGCTCAACACATGAGCTTAAGAGAGCAATGGTGGAGAGGAAAAATTCTGAAATTTTTCCTTTAATTTTCGTCCAAAATATTAGGGAGAGAGAAAAAGGCAAGGTGGCTAGGGTTTTGGCTCCCAAAGTGGTCCTTTTATAGACCAACCACTCTCCCAAAAAGTTGTAACTAATTTACAACTATGCCATCACTAGGGCAGCCATAAAATGGGCCTAAATGGGCTTCATCAATTATTTAATTTGTCCTCTAATTCAATTAATTAGTGGCCCAATTAATTGCTCTCAAGTTGGACCTTTAATTTACAATTTAAATATAGGCCCGTTAGCTCAAATTAATTACTTTAATTAATTCATGTTGAACAAATTAATTATCAACACTTTGATAATTATTTAAGGATTAGAATATGCATTAATTTATTTCTATATAATCCGTTTGACTTAATTAATTAATTATGACGGTTCGCAACAGTACATAATTAATCAGTCAACATATCATATTGTTGCATTCCTTAATACAACCAAATAAATAATGCACGCATGGTCAAAACCTATTTGTGTGACCCTTTGAGGATTTATGCTCTGTTGGACATGGAAAATAAATCGCTATTTATTTCCAATAATCATAAGCGGTATCTAGCAACACGTTATGATTCCCAATTCGCATAAATAGTGTACTGCTACAATATTTTAATCCTGCATAAGAAATAATAGTATTTCCTTGTCTGATTCTTATGTCACATGATATCATCGTATAATCCAAGATAGGAATGTGTCATTCTTGCAGATTATACGTTTCTTGATCTAGAGATGACTGTATCAGTTGCTAGCAAACAATCCATCTCCATCAAGGGGCCCAAACAGATATCATCGCTCACTAAGTTAATTAATGAGGGACATACGGTTTTCTTGATGAACAACTTTTCCCCGCACAATTCAAGAGAACATAAATAAAGTCCGTATAGCAGCCCTTATCAGGAATCAACGGTAGACGATATTTATTGAACCTATCCTCATGTGGAAAAGCTGAACCATCTCAAACTTAGAATCAAACTCAAATGAAATAAATAATGACACATAACACAATCCATATATTTATTTCACTGGGTCGCGTCCTGTACTATGTTCTACAACATATACATATGCAATTAAGTTGGCAACTCCTTACCTATGATCTGTAGAACTTAATCATCACTTAACTTGCATACTAATCTTATCCGATAATTAATATTCCTTGTTAATTATCAAGATTACGGACCTTTTAGATTTATTATTGTCATTTAATTATAAATGAACTACAGAGATCCACAATTCAGATCCTCAACCTGAATGATCTGTCAATTAATAAATCAAGGAATAAATGATAAAATATCATCAATCACATAAACCATAGAAGTGGCCATTTAATAATTGGCTCCTAGGACATAACTCTAACAATCTCCCACTTGGCCTAGAGTCAATCAACAGCGACTTCTAGCCAGTGCATAGTACTCAATGTAATATCCAAAATATACATGTCTCATACTAAAACCTCAAAAGATAAAAGATACAACTCAAAGCCACTCAGGCATACGCCTAATCCCCATGGATGCAACGTGCAACTCATGTGCGGCTCGAGATAGAGGCTTTGTCAGAGGGTCCGCTGTGTTCGCGGCACCGTCCACCTTCTTGACCTTGATCCACCCGTCATTCACAAACTGACGGATGAGATGGAATCGTCGTAGAATGTGCTTGGTCTTTTGGTGAGACCTAGGCTCCTTGGACTGAGCTATGGCTCCCGTGTTGTCGCAGTAGAGATCCACTGGACCTGAGATGCTTGGAACCACCTCCAGCTCGGTCAAGAATTCCTTGATCCAAACGCCTTCTTTCGCTGCTTCACCCGCCGCTAAGTATTCTGCTTCGGTGACGGAATCGGCCGTGGTATCCTGTTTGGAACTCTTCCAACTCACGGCCCCACCATTGAGCAGATATACGAAGCCGGACTGTGACTTCGCATCATCTCGATCGGTTTGGAAACTAGCATCGGTGTAACCACTTACAACGAGCTCTTGGTCTCCACCATACACGAGGATGCTATCCTTTGTTCTCTTGAGATACTTGAGGATATTCTTGACTGCGGTCCAGTGTGGCATACCAGGGTTAGCTTGGTATCGACTAGTCACACTAATCGGATGCGCCACATCGGGGCGAGTGCATAGCATGGCATACATAATCGAACCGACCACAGATGGATACTTGAACTGATTCATGTACTTTCTATCTGTATCAGTCGTCGGACATTGAGTCTTGCTCAAGAATATGCCATGTGACATAGGCAAGTAACCCTTCTTGGAACTAGCCATGTTGTGTTTTTCCAACACTTTGTCAATATATGCATCTTGGCTCAAGCCTAACAACCTTCTTGATCTATCTCGATAGATCTTGATTCCTAGGATGTAGGCGGCTTCGCCCAAGTCTTTCATTGAGAACACCTTCTTCAATGAATCCTTGACTGCATTCAATTCGGGGATATCATTCCCGATCAAGAGTATATCATCAACATATAGAACAAGAAACACAACCACGCTCCCATTAATCCTCTTGTAAACACAAGGTTCCTTCTCGCTTTGAATGAAGTTCAACTTCTTGACCTCTTCATCAAAGCGCTTGTTCCAACTCCTTGATGCTTGCTTCAATCCATAAATGGACCTTTGAAGCTTGCACACCTTGTTAGCATTCTTTGGATCCACAAAACACTCGGGTTGTGTCATATACACATCCTCTTCCAAGTTGCCATTTAGGAAGGCAGTTTTGACATCCATTTGCCATATCTCATAGTCGTAGAATGCGGCAATTGCTAACAAGATCCGAATTGACTTGAACATGACGACTGGCGAGAAGGTTTCTTCACAGTCAATACCATGAACTTGCTTGTAACCTTTCGCAACTAGTCGTGCTTTGTAAATGGTCAAGTTGCCATCCATGTCGACCTTTCTCTTAAAGATCCATTTGTTCTCAACGGGTTTTACTCCGTCGGGAAGGTCAACTAAGGTCCATACCTTGTTCTCATACATGGATTGCATTTCGGATTCCATGGCTTTAAGCCATTCCTTTGAGTCGGATTTTTCCTTCATGTCCTTTATGGTCAAGGGTTCGTCATTCGCAATGACGAGAACGTCGTGCAAACCTAAGTATCTTATAGGTGGACGACTTGGCCTTGCCGATCTTCGTAGGGTAGACGCTTGAGGTTCTTGAACTTGTTCCACAACGATTTGCGGACTTAGTTCTTGAACTTCAAGTGTGGGTGCAACTTCAACATCATCGACTCGCGATATGTTTGAGTCTTCAATTGAGGGAGCTTGCTCTTGAACCTCTTCTTCTACAACTACTTGTGGAATGGGTTCGACTACCACCTCATTTGGCACCACATTGGGAACAACTAGATTGCCTACTTGAGGCATCTCTTGTTGCTGCGGTTCTTGAATTTCTTCAATCACCACGTTGCTCCCACTACTTCTTCTTGAGAGAAACTCCTTCTCCAAGAACTCCGCATGTCGTGCAACAACTATCTTGTTCTCGACACGGTTGTAGAAGTAGTAACCCTTTGTTTCCTTAGGGTATCCTACGAAATAACATTTGTCCGATTTGGGTCCAAGCTTATCGCTCATTAGCCTTTTCACATAAGCTTCACAACCCCAAATCTTGAGAAAAAGCATGCTTGGTTTCCTACCAAACCAAAGCTCATAAGGCGTCTTCTCAACGGACTTTGACGGAACACGGTTTAAAGTAAAAGCTGCGGTTTCTAATGCAAAACCCCAAAACGATTTAGGCAAGTCGGTTTGGCTCATCATCGATCGAACCATGTCTAGCAAAGTTCGATTCCTCCTCTCGGATACACCATTCCATTGTGGTGTTCCCGGTGGAGTGAGTTGTGGAACGATTCCACACTCCTTTAGATAATCACCAAATTCGTGGCTCAAGTACTCTCCACCTCGATCGGAACGCAAGACTTTGATCTTTCGATTGAGTTGGTTCTCAACTTCATTCTTGAACTCCTTGAACTTTTCAAAGGATTCGGACTTGTGCCGCATTAAGTAGATATACCCGTATCTACTATGATCATCGGTGAAAGTGATGAAGTATGAATAACCTCCTCGTGCACAAATGCTCATAGGTCCACACACATCGGTATGTATGAGATCTAACAATTCATTTGTCCTAATCCCTTTATTAGGAAAAGGCGCTTTGGTCATCTTTCCAATCAAACATGATTCGCATGTGTCAATTGGCTCGAAAGCGAATTGATCTAAGAGACCAACGGTTTGCAATCTCTTAATGCGTTTCTCGTTGATATGACCTAAGCGGCAATGCCACATTAGAGTCGTACTTTCATGTGAAATCTTACGCTTCCTACTGTCACGTTCAACACTCAAAACATGTTCGCTAGAATCAAGCACATAAAGACCATTCAATAAATGCGCAACACCATAACAAACATCATCACGCAACAAAGTACAACTTTTGTTCTTTATTACAACACCAAATCCATCCAAGTCTAAACAAGAAATAGAGATAATGTTTCGAGTGATACAAGGAACTACATAGACATCTTTGAGTTCCAAAATGAAACCAGAAGGCAAAGTTACATCCACATTCCCAACGGCCATAGCGGAGACACACGTGCCGTTACCGACGCGGAGTTGTACTTCGCCTTTCTCGAGCCGCCTCCTACTCTTTAGTGCCTGCACATTTCGACAAATGTGAGCACAAGAACCGGTGTCAAAAATCCAGTCTGTGTTAGAGGTAGCGAGAAGGGTTTCAATGACAAATATACCTGAGGTAGAAGGCTGGACGGTTCCCGCCTTCTTGTCAGCGAGGTACTTGGGGCAGTTCCTCTTCCAATGGCCCGTCTTGCTACAGTAATAGCATACGGTCTCGGAAGTGGCCGGGTTCTTCTTTCTCTTGGAACCCTCGGGAGCTCCCTTGGCCGGACCTTGGGGCGTCACCGGGCCTTTGCCCTTTCTAGTTCGGCGGGTCTTTCTTTTCTTGCTCTTCTTGCTCTTGTCACTCACCGCAAGAACATCTTTGGGGCCCTTCTCTTTCTTGAGACTCTCCTCCGTCTCGACAAGCATGTTTTGGAGATCATCCATGCTCTTGTCCATGCCATTCATCCGGTAGTTCACAACAAAACCGGTGAAGCTGTGAGGGAGAGAGTTGAGAATAAAGTCTTGAATCGCCCCTGACGGGAAGGGCGTATCAAGCCTTTCAAGCTGCCGAAACAACCCCGCCATCTTCATGACGTGTGGCCCGACTTCATGACCCTCCGCCAATCGAGTATTGGCGACGGCCTTGATGAGACGAGCCCTTTCGGTGCGGGCCTTGGTTTGGAACATGTTCGAGAGACGAGAGACCATTTCAAACACTCCTAGACCACTATCCATGAACTCCTTTTGGAGTTCTGACTCCATGACAGCGACAATCAAGACGGACATCTCCATGTCGTCCGTGACGTGCTTGTCATGTTTGTCCTGATCCGCTTTAGGGGCATCCGACTTGGGAGCCGCGGGGACGGGAGTGGTCAAGAGGTACTCCTTCTTTTCAAACCTTAGGACAAGCCTTAGGTTCCGGTGCCAATCCAGAAAGTTGGCACCGTTGAAGGCGAGCTTCTCTTTCTCTAAAAGAGAACGTAGCGAAAAAGACGAGTAAGACATCTACAACAATTTTTCAAATTAAAGGTCAATCAGTTTATGTTTTGTTTTAATTTCCAATAAAGTAAAACTTTCACTACTTTAATATAAGTCCCTAAAAGTAATGAATTTCCAAGACCCCCACTTTCGTTGAGATGATGCCGGCGTCGGCACAACATCAAAGCAACTAATAATGAGGTAGGTTCTCCTTAACCAATCATACAACTTTATGACTCTTGGTTCGCGTCGCGAACTTCACTCCAATGTCCAATCCGATTAGGGTCCATTGTTAAGTAACTCCTCTCTATTTGCTCCTTGCAAATCCGATTTACACCCCGACTACCTATGGTGGACCACGATGTCCGCGTCGGCGGAATGCATCAATGGCCGAACATAAGGCGTGAAGGGGATAGAGAGAAGGAGAGTGATTTGGCTCAATCGTTTGGGACAAACAATTATGTGACTCTTGTTTGGTGGTCGTGTAAACATACACCCATACCTATCCTATGACATTCATAGCATTCACAAACATTCACATAATAAGCATCTCAAGCATTGTTGTGGGTTTGTATGGCTCCCGCTTGCATTAGTTTTCGCCGCATCTCCATGTAGCAAAACTAATCTAACCTTTGTCCCTCCCACTAAATTCTATATGGATCTAAATCCTATATAAAATAAAGGAACAAAATTACATGTGTAAATTTCTATTCCCATCCTAACCTTAGGGGCATGCAAGCCTCTCAAGTTACACAAAAATTAATCAAAATTAATTAATGGCACCAAAGGCCTTATTACACACAATCACACATGCATTCAATTTACAAACCACAAGGCATTGAGTCATGAGCCATACTAAACCCACATCCTCCTACAAAACAAAGTTAGCACAAGTCTATCCACTAGTGTACTTTGTTTATAATTAATGACTTTCAAGTGTCTTTGCGTATTATTTGTCATTCGCAATTTCCGTGTATAAATGCTCAAATTTCAAACAACCAAACTTGTTTAAATTCCTTTTGAAAACTTTTCAATCATCAAAAAACTGAAAGGAGATCACACAAGGAGTATCCTAATTACTTTTTCAACTAGTTTGAATAATTAGTAAATAATACTTTGATAAAAAAAAGTATCTAATGGGACACGACAAAATCCACAGTTTTCGGTCTCCAAAAATTATGAAATAATTTATATAAGCTCCTTGTCTAGATTGTAAATACCAGTCAAAATTTCAGGAAGAGATCATATACCATCTGAGAGAATCAAAAAAGACAAATCTGAAACAAGTGCGCGAACACACCGTTTTGAGATATTCTGTTTTTCTTCTCAACCATCCGGTCTGAAAGATCACCTTCCATCCAGTTTTTATACATACAATATACATAGAAAAACTTGTTTAATCTATTGGCTAACTATTCATGAAAAGAAAACCACTAAGTTCTGTTTAAGAAATTCAAGTTACAAGCTTAACAATCGACTAGACCTGTACTGGAACAGACTGTCGACCGAAAAGGTTTGACCTGGTTGAGGTACCAAACTTCCATGAAAAATTATGAAATTAATTTTCCTGGAATCCTAACTTAAAAGTAAACAACTCTATTCAAACAATTTTACAGAAAGAGTTCTCAGTTGGTACAGTTTATTAGAACAATCAGTTTGTTCAATAAACCAGATCTGACGAGATCTTTCTTTTCATACTTGAAAAACCACGAATTAATCTGAGCCATGCAACATTCTATACATGTCCAGAAAGAGTTTCAAGTCCTCTTTAAATCTAGCCAAAGAACACTGGTACTTATATTCAAAATATAAATCTTTTAAGCCATTCAAACAGAACAGTGCAAGCAGAAACTGGTTCTGCGCACCGTTGCCATTTTATTCACAGTAAATCCATACAATTTCAGAAAAATGTGAATCTAACGCCAAAAGAACCACAATCCACAGATCTACAACTTTCTAGTTGACAGAAAAAATTTCCAGAGAACATTTCATAGCGAAAAACGCATAACAACACAGAAATTGCTGTTTCCAGACAGCAAGCAATAGCATCAACTCTACTAATCCATTAATTAACCAATTTCTCTTAATTAAGTGTCAAAATAACTTAAGCACGACCATGTGCTCTGATACCACTGTTAGGAAGTGCACAAATTTAATTTTTAGACTAATTACTCTTAATTAATCCTAATTAAACTAAGTGCAAAGGAGATCTAGTGCAAAAGCCATCCAAACACACAAGAGAAAGAGGGAAAAAGGGCTACCTCTTGCGAACTTGTAATCGCAAGGCTCGAATCCGTCGAGTCGAGGTTGTGCGCACCACCACGCGTGTCTCGGCCTCAAGTCCACCAAGGTATTAACCAAAACCTCGATCTATGCTAGTAGATGAGAGGTTAAGCCTAATCCCTTCCTTCCCTTTGCCTTAATTAACTATTTAATTGGATGGAGGCAAGAGGTGCTCAACACATGAGCTTAAGAGAGCAATGGTGGAGAGGAAAAATTCTGAAATTTTTCCTTTAATTTTCGTCCAAAATATTAGGGAGAGAGAAAAAGGCAAGGTGGCTAGGGTTTTGGCTCCCAAAGTGGTCCTTTTATAGACCAACCACTCTCCCAAAAAGTTGTAACTAATTTACAACTATGCCATCACTAGGGCAGCCATAAAATGGGCCTAAATGGGCTTCATCAATTATTTAATTTGTCCTCTAATTCAATTAATTAGTGGCCCAATTAATTGCTCTCAAGTTGGACCTTTAATTTACAATTTAAATATAGGCCCGTTAGCTCAAATTAATTACTTTAATTAATTCATGTTGAACAAATTAATTATCAACACTTTGATAATTATTTAAGGATTAGAATATGCATTAATTTATTTCTATATAATCCGTTTGACTTAATTAATTAATTATGACGGTTCGCAACAGTACATAATTAATCAGTCAACATATCATATTGTTGCATTCCTTAATACAACCAAATAAATAATGCACGCATGGTCAAAACCTATTTGTGTGACCCTTTGAGGATTTATGCTCTGTTGGACATGGAAAATAAATCGCTATTTATTTCCAATAATCATAAGCGGTATCTAGCAACACGTTATGATTCCCAATTCGCATAAATAGTGTACTGCTACAATATTTTAATCCTGCATAAGAAATAATAGTATTTCCTTGTCTGATTCTTATGTCACATGATATCATCGTATAATCCAAGATAGGAATGTGTCATTCTTGCAGATTATACGTTTCTTGATCTAGAGATGACTGTATCAGTTGCTAGCAAACAATCCATCTCCATCAAGGGGCCCAAACAGATATCATCGCTCACTAAGTTAATTAATGAGGGACATACGGTTTTCTTGATGAACAACTTTTCCCCGCACAATTCAAGAGAACATAAATAAAGTCCGTATAGCAGCCCTTATCAGGAATCAACGGTAGACGATATTTATTGAACCTATCCTCATGTGGAAAAGCTGAACCATCTCAAACTTAGAATCAAACTCAAATGAAATAAATAATGACACATAACACAATCCATATATTTATTTCACTGGGTCGCGTCCTGTACTATGTTCTACAACATATACATATGCAATTAAGTTGGCAACTCCTTACCTATGATCTGTAGAACTTAATCATCACTTAACTTGCATACTAATCTTATCCGATAATTAATATTCCTTGTTAATTATCAAGATTACGGACCTTTTAGATTTATTATTGTCATTTAATTATAAATGAACTACAGAGATCCACAATTCAGATCCTCAACCTGAATGATCTGTCAATTAATAAATCAAGGAATAAATGATAAAATATCATCAATCACATAAACCATAGAAGTGGCCATTTAATAATTGGCTCCTAGGACATAACTCTAACACCTCTATGGACATAGGTTGTCGTGGGTTATTATTTGCTCTGGTTCGTCTTTTTTTTATTTTTATTCTTTCGCATCGCATCCATCCACATCCAATTACGACCCTTCTTCCGCCTGCCACGAGTAATCATATTCCTATCAGGAAACACTACGGGTCCATCGTACCGAGGCCAGTTCTCTTCATCTCCATAGCAGTGGAAGTCACTTGAAGACCATATCTTTAACATATTCTCCGTACTGTATCGTTCGTCTACAAAGTCATCTATCTCCCACCTATATCTACCGCAAACGGCAACAACATGAGCACATGGTATTCCGGTCAGTTGAGGTTTTTTACATTCGCACGTAACGTGCCTACTCGGTAGTTGAGGATCTTCCGGTTGGTAATAGCGCTTGATGAGAACTTTCTACTTTCACGTTTTTCTCGAAAAATCTTTCTCGTAGGGCACATGTACTTCGAATTCTCCACGTTCAACGTCAATGGTTACAATTGTCATCGGGGCTGTAAATATGAATTTATATCATTATACATGAAAGCGGAAATTGCTTGGTGGATTATACGGAGATTGATTGACGAAAACCATAATTAAATACATTTTTATATGGCTAAGAGATGATTAGAGTGTTTCAAAAGGATTGATGAATTTCAGATTACAATAACAACTAAGTATTTATAAAGCTAATTACGGAGTTTCAGATTCCGATATCAGCAAACAAAATGAATAGTGAATGTCAAATCTATATCACATCAAATAATTCAGCGAATTATCGATGGTAATATACGACAAATGCACTTTCGGCGGGTGAATGTCTATGAAAATAATATCAAATTCCGTAACTACCTAATTACGGAATCCCAAATTCCGTAACAAGCTAGTTACGAAATCTCGGATTCCGTAACAAGCTAGTTACGAAATTTGGGATTCCGTAATTAGCAGATTCCCGCTCAAATCAACAATTTTTAAATGTGCTAGGCGGTTTGGGCTGTTTCGGTGGTTTTGTTGTTTCATTTTGTTGTTTAATAATATATTTAAATAAATAATAATTAAGAACAATAAATAATTGAATAAATATAATTAGTAAATATTAATAATTTAAAATAAATACTAATATTAATTAAAAGTAATGGTAATATTTATAATAACTAATAATAGTTATTGTAATATTAATTATTTATTAATAGTTATTGAGGATTAATAATAATTAGTAATTACTAATTAATAATAGTTAATATAATAATAATTAAATTAATCAATAATAAATAATTAATATTTTCTATTAAATTATGTATTTATTTATATATATGTTAGTTTATTAAAAATTATATATATGTTTATTCATATTCTTAAAAATTATATTCTGCCCTCTGCAAAAAAAAAAAAAATTAACAACAAAAAAACAAAAAAAACAAAAAAGAAAAACAAATTTCATAAAAAAAACTAAATTCTGTAGAAAACAAAAAATATTAATTTAAAGTAATGGCAATATTTATAATAACTAATAATAGTTATTGTAATATTAATTATTTATTAATAGTTATTGAGGATTAATAATAATTAGTAATTACTAATTAATAATAGTTAATATAATAATAATTAAATTAATCAATAATAAATAATTAATATTTTCTATTAAATTATATATTTATTTATATATATGTTAGTTTATTAAAAATTATATATATGTTTATTCATATTCTTAAAAATTATATTCTGCCCTCTGCAAAAAAAAATTAACAACAAAAAAACAAAAAAACAAAAAAGAAAAACAAATTTCATAAAAAAAAACTAAATTATGTAGAAAACAAAAAATAAAATACATATGAAATTTAAAAAAAATTAACAATAAAAAAACAAAAAATAAAAAACAAAAACAAAAATGAAAAAAAGTAAAAATAAGAAGCTGTTGGCAGAAAAAAAACAAGAAAAAATGAGAAGGAGATGAATAGTGTAATTACGGAATTCTAATTTCCGTAACAAGTTAATTACGGAATTCCGAATTTCGTAATTAGTTTGTTACGGAATCTCAGATTCCGTAATTACCGTCGGAATCCCAGATTCCGTAATTGCGTTATTATTTAAATAATTTAGATTATTTCGATATTATTATTAATATTTTATAATATTTTAATATTATTTAAAACAGAGGGGGATAAGCAAGTCTACAATTGGGTAAGGGAAAATTGGTTTTCACCATTTAGAAAGGAAAGGGCTCATCAGCCTTTTCCTACAACAAAAACGTGCTGTGCTGTTGGTGTTGGTCTTGCGCACACAAAATAAAGATGCCATCCTCACAAATATATATCTAGATGGGATTCCACTATGTTGGTAATTGATTCTGAAACTATGAAACCCATTATAATTCAACTTCTTTTATTTCAAAATTTCAAAATCATCATGACTATTATATCCTAATTTTTTTTATATGGCTATAATTTATCATTTACATGATGATAATGATTTTTTTTTACTGAATCTGTGTTAAAAGGTAAATGAAGTTGTAACTAGTGGCAGCCGATGAATCCAAGCTGAATCATCTCAAAACTCATATGTGAAGAGAAATTAGCCAAGCACATATTTCCATCACGACTGGCGACACCTGAAGGAGGTTTGTTTTGAATTTGCTAGTAAGCCTGAAAATATCAAGAAGTTGATGCAATCAGAAATAAATTAAGTGGTATGAGGATTAATTTGATGGAGAGAGAACAGAATAAGCTTGCAGGTTGGGAGGAGAGTATACAGACTGAAGCAGTCCCAGAAGTGAGCACTGATGAGGAATAGAATAGGTCAATGGATCTCAAGATGGTTAAATTAAATAGTTGCTTAAGTAGTTTATTTGTTATATTTTTTTTTTTACTGTTTCTTGATTACCAAACTAATTAGTACTTGTTGAACTAATTGTTGTTGTTTTGTACGTGTTTAGCTATTATTTCTAGAGGCTTGTTCCAGATCTTCTCAATTTATTTCTCTGTTTTTGTGTTTGTTTTGACGTGACACCGGTCGTTGCTTTAATGAAAAACACGCGACCATAAATACCTCTAATTTTCTCTTATTTAAAATTGATCTCTTATTTTTTAAAAAAATATTAGATATTTATTCTTTTTTGTTAATTTTAATAAAGCTTAATTTAATTAATTTTTAAGAATAAATTTGAAAGAAAATTTGACTAAAATGTCCTCAGTCCTCTCAGAATCTCAGATGTGTGAAAGCCTTTTAGCTATATATTTGGTCACCGCGGTAATCCATATTTCTGTTTCCAAAGCAAAGAAGATCTCGAGTTATCAAATTTTCGACTATTAATTGTGTTGGTAATGGTAGGGCTTCAGAACCATTTAAGCAGCATGGGTTTTTTAATTTAATCCAAGGAAGCTAGCTAGCTGCTTACAATAATGGACCTGGTATAGTATTACAAATTTACAAGCATTGTTTGTGTTTGTATGATTGTATCTAACAATAAAAGATTTGAAGCATGGGCTGACAATTGGAACGAAGGGGATTCCAAGTTGGTTGTGTTTGGGTTACATTTATACTTACTGTTTACTAAGATTAGGCCTTCTTTCCCTTCGTTTTCTTTTTATTTTATATTTTTATTTATAAATTGTTTGCAGGAGCTGCAAGCCAAGTCGCCAACAAGGCAACACCCGAGGTTCTTAACAAATTATGAAAAAGTTACATATGAATTTTTTTTTTGTTTTGGATATTAGGGCAACAAATCAACTCGGTTGATAAAATTAAGTTTGTTTAATCTAAAAATTATGGTTGTTTCAGTTTTAGTTTATAATTCGATTTTGAATTCTGAAAATCAAATAAGTCGAACAAACTAAAAAAATAATAAATGCATTATATTGGTTATTACTACACATATAAGTTGATATCATTAATTTTTTATTATTAAGTTATTTTTTCTCATTTAAATTTGGTTTTTTCGTGCAGAATCTGAATAAAGATGATTAACCTAATTTAAATTTGGTTTTTTCGGCTTGATTAACCTATTTTTTCTCATTTCAGACTGCCGCTATAGGCCCAGCTATGTAGCGGTGGTCAAACTGGCGCTGTAGCGTTGTTCTTTTTTTTAAAAAAAAATAAATCGTTGCTCTATTTTTAATTTTTTATTATAAAATTGTTTATATTAAAAAATTCGGTACTCTGCACAAAAAAGAAAAAAAAGAAAAAAAGAAGAATAAATAATTATCATTTAGAAGGCATTAGGGGATACGGTAATAATAACAACTGATATTAATACGAGATTCTTCCATTTTGATCGGTGATGTGTGGCATTTTATTACGTTCTGCAGGGAAACACGAGAAATTATTGCAAAAATTGCATTATTGAAAAGACGATGAGAGATTACATCATTTGCTTAAATCGAAAGTATGGAAACAAAGCGCAAGCATGCGTACCCCACTTCACTCCCAACTCACAATCACAAATCAAAATCACAAACGCAAACTAATGCTTAACGCTGAAGAATCTGGACCAATCTAAACACAATTAAAAGATAACAAGGATACTCGACCATCTCCAGTTAATAAAAAACTGGAGAACTTCAGTGCTTCTCTTCACATCGCTTGCACCTTAGCAAATCTACTTCATAGCTTATATATCTAAGGATTTTAATTCTTTGAGATTTAGATTTGAAAAAAATGGTAATCATTTTCACATTTCAGGGGCTAATTCTTTCAATAAAATCATAGATGATCTGGATTTGATAGAATATCCTTTGGTAGGACAGAAATTTACCTGGACTAATATGAGAGAAAAACCTTGTTTGGCTCTTTTAGATAGATTTTTTTTGCTCTCATGATTGGGATATGCACTATAATAAAGCTTTGGTGAAAGCGGTACCAAGATTTAAATCAGACCATTCACCAATTATACTAGATAGTACAGGAGGGAATAATGAGAATACACATATTTTTAAAATAGATAAAACTTGGTGTGATTATGATGAGTTCAAAAATTTGATGCCTAGATGGTGGGGCAAGATTAATCCTGATTATGAGTTGGCTAATCAATGGAAAGCTAATAGCAAGCAGCTTAGGAAAAAAATTAAAGGCTGGGCAAAAAATTACTATGGGGAGATAAAAAGACAGAAAAAAACTCATTTACAGATTTTAGATGATTTGAATAAAATGCAAGAACTTAGAGATTGGAGAGAAGATGAGTTAGCTGCTTTCAATGATCATTTACAAGATTTGGATGAAATTTATGATTTAGAACAACAATATTGGCATCAAAGAAGCAAAATCAAATGGTTACTGGAAGGGGATAATAATTCAAAATATTTTCATAAGATAGCCAGTATTAGAAAACAGAAAAATTTGATTTTAGGTCTAAACATAGATGGTCAGTATACTAATTCTTTAGAGGAGATTGAAACTCACATTGTTGACTTTTATGTAGATCTTTTTGGGGTGGCTGGAGATAAGATAGCTGTTCTCAAAGATGGATTTTGGGCTGAGGATCAAAAGATCAATGAAGTAGAAAATGTAAGACTGACATAGCCATTTTCTTTTGAAGAGATTAAGAAGGCCTTGTTTGAGTCAGCAGCTGAAAAAAGTCCTGGTCCAGATGGTATGAGTTTCTATTTTTATCAAAAAAATTGGGAGATAGTGAAATCAGATGTGGTTCAGTTATTTGAGGCATTTTATGAGCATAAATTGGACATAGCAAAATTGAATAGAGCAATAATTAGTTTGATACCAAAGAAAAAGGATGCTATGGAAATCAAGCATTATAGGCCTATCAGCTTGATTAATTGCATTTATAAATGGATTACCAAAGTTTTGACAGCTAGATTAGCACTAGTTATTGATAGATTGATAGGACCCTCACAGGCAGCTTTTATACAAGATAGATTTATATTGGATAATGTCATTTGTGCCAATGAAATATTACATTCAGTAAAGAGATCAAAAAAGGAGGGAGTAGTTTTAAAGATTGATTTAGAAAAATCCTATGATAGGGTGAATTGGCAGTTCTTGTTTGAGCTTTTACATAGTAGAGGTTTTCATGAAAAATGGATTTGCTGGATTAAACAATTGTTAATAGGAGGATTTGTATGTATCAATATTAATGGCAAACTCAGTAGATATTTTGAGGTTAAAAGGGGATTAAAGCAAGGGGATCCCCTTTCACCTTTGCTTTTCAATTTGGTAGCTGATACTTTGAACAACATGATCCAAAAAGCAAGAAATCATTCTTTAATCAAAGGATTAGGTTTACCTGTAGATAATGATCATCAAATTATTAATCTACACTATGCTGATGATACAATAATTTTTTGTGAAGCAGATGAGGGCATGATACAGATGATAAAGTGGATCTTTATAGGTTTTGAGGCAATTTCAGGTATGAGAATTAACTATCATAAAAGTGATCTTTATGCTCTGAATTTAGTTGAAGATAAGGCTACTAGATTGGCAAATATATTTGGATGTCAAGTTGCACATTTTCCTCTAATGTATTTGGGAATCCCAATACATTGGAAGAAGTTATGTAATGCTGATTGGCAAGTAGTTTTAGATAAATTTCAAAATAGACTGTCAAGATGGCAATGCAACTTCCTTTCATATGGGGGGAAAATTACTTTGATTAAAAGTGTACTTTCCTCTTTAGCAATATATATGATGTCTATGTATAGTATGCCTGTTGGAGTTTTAAAGAAAATAGATAGAATTAGAGCTCAATTTTTATGGGATGGATGTGGGAAAAAAAGATATCACCTTGTTAATTGGGATACAGTGTGCAGAAGTCATGAAAATGGAGGTCTAGGAATTAGAAATCTTAGAATAATGAATATGGTTCTGCTTGCTAAATGGTATTGGAAATTTAGAGACCATAGGACCAAAGGTTGGTGGAAACAAATGATACAACAAAAAAATGGTTTGTTTGGGTCGAACAAGGCTAAATCACATTTTTGGGCCAAGATTATTGATTATAGATCAATTGTCGATATAAATAGTTCATTTGAAGTCCAGAATGGATGTAATGTCCAATTCTGGAATGATAATTGGCATAATGATATAACCCTGAAAATAGCTTATCATTCTCTTTATCAGATTTGTATAGATCAAGATATTACAGTCCATCAGGCCTTAGATAGTAATTTGAATGGTCTTAGATTTAGAAGACAACTTAATTCTAGGCAGCAAATGGAGCTAGATGAGCTACAAAGTTCAATAAATAGATACATACCCCTTTCTAGTGATGAAGATAAATTGATATGGGCTCAGACTAAGGATGGCAGATTTTCTACCAAAACGTTATATAATTGGGTGGAATTTGGAGGTTTAAAATGCAATAAACCTATGATTTGGTCCTTGAAAATACCACTTAAGATTCAAATGTTTCTTTGGCTGCTCAGTAAAAGAAGGATTCTCACAAGAGATAATTTAGTGATTAGAGGATGGGAGGGTAATCCTACCTGTGCTTATTGTTCACAATTAGAAACAATGGATCATCTTATGTTTAAATGTCAATATAGCAGCCATATTTGGGCTTGGTTCTATAAAAAGATTGATATAGTAACACTTCCTGAAAAATTAGAGGATTTAATGATTTGTGCTAGTCAGTTAGATAAACCTTTGGCTTATACATATTGGTGTTCATCAATTCTCTGGACTTTATGGAGATGTAGGAATGATTTGATATTCAATAATCTTAAACCTCAATCTGTCCATAAAATATATACAGATGTCAAGCACCTGATTAGGTATTGGGCTGCAAAGTGGAAGCCACCTCTTAAAGAGGAGATTTGGAGTCTCTGGCCAGAAGAAGAACTTTTGTCCATTCAAATGATGGAGGAGAGAGGCAATACAGCAATGGTGTCAGTGGGGGCGCCGTGACAGAAGATCAGACTTGACATGTTGAAAGGATTTACTACTAGTGTTTTTGCTATTTTTGGAGTTTGGAGGGACTGATTTGATTTTCTGTGCAATACGTTTGTCTATTGGTGTATTCTGGTTGTTGTTAATGCAAGTAATTGGGTTTGGCAATCTTTTTAGTGTATTGAGAAGTTTTAGTTGAGTTGCTTGTATAGGGTATTGTTGGGTCTGACTGTTGGAGGTTTTTTAATACCTCTCAACGATAGATAATTTTCTACTGTGATGTTGTAGTGAGTTTTTTAGGGAGTTTAGTTGAGCAGTAGCCGTATTTGGCTATGATGGTTGTAATAAAAACATTCTTTTCGTAATGAAAAGTGGTGAGCCCTTCTGGGCTTACTTAGTTCAAAAAAAAAAAAAAAATATCTAAGGAAATGGAATGTTTGAAATTACGTTCATTGTTTTGTTCTCTGTTGATTGGACATATTGTCAGGGAATTTAATAATACAAATAGATGATGAGCAGAGCACAATACATTTGCATGAAATGGAGAGGATTTTGGATTCCAAAACCGGATAGAAAACAGAAGAAAAGGCGCAGGAAGGAAAAGGAGTACATTCTGCCTTTTTGTGTTTGCCAATTTTGTTGATTAAGCTATATCTCAAGTCCTAAACATCTATTGTCTTATTTATATTTTTTGCTTTATTTATTTATTTATTTATTTTTGGTTGGGGTGATTGGATTCGCCAAGTATTCCCAGTAACAAATACCAGAGGTGGAATATATTAGTAGGCATTTTATGTTTGTCAATTTTGTTGATCAAGCTACATTTGAAACCATCATTTTTTGTTCTTTTTTTTAATTATTATTATTTTTTTTGTTGGGAGTGATTGCGATCACAATGTGTCTCTCTCTGTAACAAATATTATAATTTTACACTTTCAAATCACCAGCCTATTATAAGTTAAAAAAAAAAACTTTATTGCATGAAGATAATACTAATTCATGTCCTGATTACGAACATTTTTAAAGTTTGTACTTTCATAAATTTCAATAGTGTACTTCAAATATTGACTTTTATCGAGCCAAACAACTGTATTCAACAAAAAACTGATTTAAAACGAAATAAAAAAAAATCAGAGACCGCTTCCCTACGTGGACTGCAGATTTCCAATGTTTTCCTTTTTAAAAAAATTTATTTTATTTAATTACTTCAAAACTGTTGCTATAAGCCTATAATAGCTAGAGCGATCAAGTAGTAGCACCCAAAAAGTTTGCAAACAAGCATGATTAAGTCCACCAACAATTTAGATCCCCCGTAGCCATTATAATAAAGTAGAACATGTAGCAGGTCGGTTTAAAACCTGAATGAGAGCCCATGGAGAGTACCACATTATTAGGTACTTGGTGTTAGTCACAAGAAATCGGGAGATGGAAATTTGGGAGTAGAGCGGTCCAACCGTCCAAGCAATAAATTGGCTGCGTCTGAAAAGTGCGAAACCTGAGTCCTGAGTCCTAGACTTATATAATGTGGGACCCGCAACTTCTCTTGAGTCTTGCTCGTCCGTCGTTGGGACCCTGGTTGGAAAGAAAAGCAATGTTTTATTTATTTATACTTTTATTATGTGATGAATGATGAAAGGAGGTCTCAATCTCCGATTCTCCTATTCTCCTATTCTCTTTCATTGATTGCTCTCTGCTTCTGCGTGCCTCCACTTTCCCCCCACCTTTTCTTTTCCGCTCTTTTTTTCCCCTGCCCTGTTCCACTGCACCCGGTCTATATGGAACATTTCTATTTTGTATCAGGTGGGTGGGCCTCACTACTTTGAGAAAAATGGTGATCCAGGTGCATCCGGAAAAGAAATGCTCTTTTCCCTGCCACTCGCTTTCTCTGCTTTTCCTTTTTCTCTCTCTTTTTTGTTTCCACACTAAACAGACACAACAGACTAGAGAGTGTGCGAGTGCGAGTGCGAGTGCGAGTGCTTTGATCCACCTCCCCGCTCTGGACTGTGTCTCCCCAAAACTACAACTCGCTTTCGCTCTTCCTTTCTTTACTACTCCATCGATCCATCGATCCATCGCTCGCTTGATTAGGATGCATGCATGTAGCCTCACTTAATCGCTAAAGAGAGAAACCAGAGATGGCAAGTTATGCTCCTTTGATTCTTCTCCTCGTCTTTCTCTTCCCATTCGTTACACCTCAAATGCCAGGTTCCTTTTTTTTTCTTAAGCTTTTGGTTCATCTTCGTTTGCCATCTATCGGTGTTGGTGTTGGATTACATTCTCGCATCGCTCAGACCCTTGTCAGATTAAAAATAACTTTCTTTTTTTTTTTTTTCTCTACTGCACATTTTAACTAAGTACAATATACTGCTTTTTTTTTTTTTTTTAACTAAGTACAATTTGGCATGGTTTCCATTTATAGATAGATTATATTAGCAGTTAATCAATTAATTGCTATGAAGAGACAGTTTAAATGAAGCATAGTGCTCAGCTGAATTAATTACTCAATTTACTGCTATTCTTCCCAATAATGTGCATAAAATTCATATTAAAAAAATTCATTCTCAATCTGCTACAATACAGGAATCAATCAAACTCTTTGCCAAAAATAAATAATAATAATAATAATAATAATAAAATTAAAATATTCTCACCATCTCTTTATCTTACCACTGGGGTAGGTTTCATAAGTCTGGACTGTGGTGGTGTCGACTCATACACTGACGATACCGGCCTTCAGTGGTCACCAGATGACAAATTCCTCTTTGGCCAGCGCGCCAACATCTCGGCACCTGCATCCACCAATCGGCAGTATGCTACAGTTCGCTACTTCCCAGCCGACAGCCGGAAATACTGCTATACCCTCAATGTGCGTACCCGTACCAGGTACCTGGTACGAGCCACATTTCTTTATGGCAACTTTGACAATAGCAATGTTTACCCCAAATTTGACCTTTCTCTTGGTGCCACTCCCTGGAGCACAATTGTGGTTTCAGATGCCTACACTCCTGAGATTGTAGAGCTGGTTCTGCTGGCCTCCCAACCTACACTTAGTGTATGTGTGTCTAATGCAAGTACTGGCATGCCTTTCATATCTACACTCGAGCTGAGACAGTTTAATGGGTCGGTGTACTATACCCAGTCTGAGACCCGTTTTCTTCTTAGTCTCGCTGCCAGAATAAATTTTGGTGCTGAGAGTAATGATTCTATAAGGTACAACTTATTTATCTACACTTGTTTATGATACTGTTTTAAGGGTGCTCTAGGGTACTGTGAAAGCATAAAATACATTGTGAATTATATCATTTGAGGCAAATCTCTGTTACCTAGATATATGATTATCACAAGTAGCACACCAATTGGGTAACAAAGGTGATACAAAAACCAGAAAATTGTATTTCCCTTGTTGCCTCTTGGCGAAACCAAAACAACTTATATTGATTGCAACTTCATACTAGTGCATGAAGTCAGCCAGTGACTGGTAGAAGTCCTTAATAAGATCTACTACTGAATGATAACACCTAATAAAGTAGTTATTGAATAACTCAGTTACAAGGGCAAGTACTATTTTCAATTTTTTCAATTTATTAATATTACTGACAAAAAGAATCCTTTTTTTAGGTACCCAGATGACCCTTTTGATAGGATTTGGCAATCTGATTCTCTTAAAAGGGCAAACTACCTAGTTGATGTGGCACCAGGAACAGAAAAAATTTCAACCACATCCCCTATATATGTTGGTTTTGATGAAATGCCCCCACAAAAGGTCATGCAAACAGCTGTGGTAGGTCAAAATGGAACTTTAACTTACCGACTAGACCTCGAGGGCTTCCCTGCAAATGCATGGGCTTTTTCTTACTTAGCTGAAATTGAAGATTTGCCCCCTGATGAAACCAGAAAGTTCAAGTTGTTCATACCAGGGCGACCTGAGGTTAGCAAACCGACCATAGATGTGCAAGAGAATGCTGGGGGGAAAAACAGGATGTATGAGCCAGGGTTTTGGAATATTTCACTCCCATTCGTTTTCTCATTTGGACTTAGAAAGACAAATGATTCATCGAGGGGCCCCATTTTAAATGCATTGGAGATCTACAAGTATTTGGAGATCAACCTTGGCTCTCTGGATGGTAAATTATTGTTGTTATTTTATTTAAAAATGACTAAAATTTCTCTACCTTCCTACTTCAAAGGTTCCCAAGCAACTGTTTTCTTGACCATTCATGAAATAATGACACTAATGGGGACATACTGATAAACAGGCAGGAATTTGGTTGTGGGAAATTTAATGTTATGGGCTTTTGATATTTGTTAGGAATACATGGGACAAAAATGTTTTATAGTTGTATTCATAATACTGTTGGTATCACAGAATCCTGTACTAATGTACTCACAACATTACAAGCTTGGTATAAGTACCCTCAAGTGTTACCTTAAAGTTCACTCCTCTCAAAAAAAAATATATATTTTTCTTTGATTGTGTAGCAACTACCATGGCTAGCTTTGCCTCAAACTACCCTCAAGTAGTATGGGCCCAAGAAGGCGGTGACCCGTGTCTCCCTGCTTCATGGACTTGGGTCCAGTGTAGTGCTGATCCACAACCCCGGGTTGTTTCAATGTATTAAGCTTTTGGTGTCTTGATATCTTCCTTATATAAGTGTCTTCAATAATAAATAAATAAAAAGAATTACTAAGTATGAACCACTGTAGCATCATATACTCCTTGAAAATGAGATGTTACCTTTTGGACATGTCAGAAGTATGGTAGATATCACCTTCAATTATCTCATTTTTTTAAGATGCCAAATTACTCTACCTCCCCTTTTTCTATGTTGAGACTTGCGACAAGCCCTAAGGAAGATTGGGGTTGGGGGTGGGAGAGCAGTATTAGGATAATCTCATGTTTGTTGGGCTACAACATTATTTTTTAGGGTTGACCTGGTATTTTTAAATTTTCTCAAGAAGTTGCCCTATTGGCTGCCTTAAAGAGAGTATGTTTTGCAGTATGTTGTCTGGGAAGGGCATAACTGGAAATATTCCTTCTGAGCTCACAAAGCTACCCAGCTTGGTTGAACTGTAAGTTTTGAACACTCCTTGTTCATTTCTTCTTTTTTGTTCTTATATCTTTGCATTATATTTCCCTTACAATACTTGTTCTTTAAATTTATACAGATGCCAAGTTTTACTTATTTTCTATAGAGATGTCATTTTTATTAGCAGTGCAAAGTTTCTTACACTCATTAAAAAAAAATGCTGCAACATTTTTTGGTTATAGAGATATAAAAACCTGTTAAAAATACTAAGGGCATATGTGCAAAAGCAAAAAAACATATTATGAACATCCATAAGAACTGTGTTATTAAACTCTAGATAAAAATTTCATTTTGATGCAGACATCTTGACGGGAACTCGTTTTCAGGTCCAATACCTGATTTCAGTGGAAGCCCAAATTTGGAGATCATGTAAGCTGCAGTACTTTTCAATTTTGTTTCCTTAGATTTTGGATGTTTATCAGTTTCCTTATTTAACATGTATGTCCTTTTAAATAAACAGACATTTAGAGAATAATGACCTTTCTGGTGGATTGCCTTCATCATTCGGCGACCTAGCACATCTAAAAGAATTGTAAGTCTAAACCCTGAGAACATCTGGTAGCTGTTCTCCTAACAATCTCTAGTTGTAGTTCTCTTAGAGTGTGCTCCAAAAGAAGGTAAAGAAAGGGAAGAGAGGAACAGAGAGCAAATATAAAGAGTTTACTTGCTCCACAATTTGACATGAAAGGGAAGGGAATGGTACACTGTGAAAAGCTCTCCTGTTGGAACCACAATTTTTGTCTCCCCCCCTCCCTCCCCTTGACCCGCTGATTTGGGGTATACTGTGAGAGAAGGGTAAAGTCGAAATATACCAAATGCATCCAGTTTTTGAGCTACTGTATGCTATCATAAGGACAAATGGGTCATATCTTCTATTATAGATCTGTTCCTAAAACCCTTCAAATTTTTTTGTGGAGCGAGTAATTTCTTTAAGGTTCTCCCCTTAACTAACATTTCCCTTCCTTTCTCATGCTTTTTGTGAAGCAGACCCTTAGTGTTGATCCTTGTTTTGCAGTGCCGAAATTTGGTACAATGTGTTCAAGAAAGTTTTACTGATAGAAAGAATAAAAAATCGAAGATAACAGTGAAAACTGGTTAAATTGTTCAATTTTTCTCTAGTACACTACTTTTTAATAGTAAAAAAAGAATAGAATTGATTTCAGCCTTTGATTATCTGAGGACAATATGGAAAGAATAAAACATTCAGATTTGACCTTTATGATAAATGTAACTCTGATAAGTGTAACTCTGACAATTGAAGGCTAGATGCACATGATGTCTGCTGGGTCCAGTTTATTTATTCTCCATTGGTGCTGAAGTAGAATGACTTTAATGTCCCTAATCATAAATCATAAATTCTACTTAAATTATAATCATCCGATGAAATAAATATTTTTTTTGAGTAATGTAGCATCAACCAAAATTGTTAATAATGTAAGGATGAAATTCAGATTTTTGAGTTTCAAAGCAGTCTTTAAACATTTTATGTTCACTCAATTCAAATTTAAAAGACTCCTTGGCCCCCCTTGCATATATCCAACCTCTAGTTGTGTAGATTAAGCTATTTGTCTATCATCAGTTCATCACAAATCATCAATGAACTAATTATCTGATTATTTACCTAATGTAGATACATTCAGAACAACAAGCTGTCTGGAGTAATACCGTCAGGTCTACTCAAGAAAAATATTGCTTTCAAGTGCGTTTCTTCTATGTTGTATTTAGTTCATTTCTGGCAACATATGCTCAATTTGTTTTACACTAACTATCTCTTTCCTGTATGCCTGTGTAGCTATACAGCAAATACCGATCTTCAAACAGAAAGCAAAGGAAAGAACACAGCAGTTATTATTCTGTTTACCATAATTGGTGTGGCTTTGCTGCTTGTAATTACCATAGCGTGTTGCTTATTTCAACAAAGGAGAAAGGAGACCAAATCATCAATTGGTAACTTACATAAACTTTTTCCCTACATATGTATTCCTTTCCATAGCACCCATTATGTGAGTGAGATTATTGTTTAATTAAAAATCAGGAATGGCTATGGTTAAAATTGCAAAACTACTCATCATTTCTCTCTCATAGAAAGCATACTTGACTCAGTGCAAAAAAAGATCCCTTAACTAGAGACCTGGCTGGGTATTGCAAAAAAAATGGAACATAACCCATTGTCTTTATTATGTCCAACCTCTTTCTTCTTCTCCAACAAAACAAAAAATAAAAAAATTAAATTGTATGTCCAACCTCAACTAAATCCTAGTTTTGTTACTGTGAAAAATCTATGGGGTGTATCTGCAAATATGTACCAGTATTAGTTTTCTTTCAGGGTTCATTTGATACATTAAATAAACACAAATCATGTGCCAAATAGCCATAGAAATCCAGAAATCATAACAACCTTGTATTTCTTCAGAAACCAATTGCAATGCTGTGGTGGTTCCACCACCACCACCCCCAGCAAGAAAGCTCGGCACATACTTCAGTGAAGTGGCAACAGAATCAGCACACAGGTTTGCCTTGTCAGAGATAGAAAATGCTACTGATAAGTTTGAAAAGAAAATTGGCTCTGGGGGTTTCGGCATTGTTTATTATGGCAAGTTGACTGATGGAAGAGAGATTGCTGTGAAGGTGCTTACAAATGAGTCATATCAAGGAATTCGTGAGTTCTTAAATGAGGTACTTTATTGGAAAGCATAGCTACTTCTTTTTTAACTTTTTTTTTTTTTTATATTCAAGCCAAGCAAACTTAGAATTCAGAAATCTGATCATGAGTCATGTTCAATTTTAAGTAAAGTGCTAAGATTTAGTAGCATCCACATGTTCTGATTGGATACAAGAGTTATCTTGCATAGACAGGGGAGCACTAAACACAATATTAGGAGTCCTGTAAAAGACATCTGCGCATCTTACAAAGAGAAAATACAACTAATGGACTTTTTGTAGGAGCTATTGAATCCAGATTTGAATAATTTTATAATTAAATTTGAATTGTATGATATGATGCAAAATGAACCTTATGAAATTATAAAAGGAGACATTTCTTTAATTGCATTCATCATTAAATAAAGGAGCTGACATTGGGCTGGTTACGGAAAGTACTTATTAACAGGACTAATATCAAAATTATTTTTATCATTGTGAACGACCGTTACAAGCTTGGAGCATTGAAAGACCGTTAGACATCTATTTAAAGCTTGAGCCAAGCCATTGGCATCTTTACCTCTGGAAAATCTTATACAAAGAAATAGTGTTCCTTCTAATTTCTAAACACAGTCTTTGCTTTTCATAACATAAAGCAAAATTCTATTGCATGCTTAAAAGTGAATGGTGGTCCTCAGCAGCCTCCTTCAAGCTGTGACTGATAGGGAGGAATAGTGGTCAATTGGTCATAGTATCTCTAGTATTGCATACACTGGTAGCCTTGCACATGGATGGCCGATAGCATTCTTAATTCAGTGCAAAATGCACTGTCAACTGAGGCTTCTAGAGTGAGGTGGCATTCAATCAGTTTTGTGGATGCTATCATCCGACTTGTAAATTCAATATATCAAAAATTTTGCTCAATTGCCAGTTTTAAATTTCACCAGGCTTTTAGGGAAAAAAAAAAGAAGTTTTTCAATACTTGCATGATGCCCAACACTTTTTTGGTCATACATAGTCTAAATTTCAAATAGGAAAAAAGAAAGATTTTCTTTTCTATGGATCATTTATGCGTACATAAAAGGAATAGTGTTTTCATAGATTCAGTTGGGTTATCCTGTAGTCCTTTCTAATCATTTTGTAGGTAAATAAATCCAGCCTCCAAATAAAAAAAAAAAGGGTTGTCTGTCCTGAAAACAGTAAACTAGAATGGGTTCTTTTGATTCCGGTATTATAATAACTGCAATATATACTGTTGTTGTGGTGATAAGCTTTATTATATATTTATTTCTGTGTTATTCAGGTGACATTGCTTTCACGAATACATCATAGGAACCTAGTAACATTTTATGGATACAGTCAACAAGATGGGAAAAACATACTTGTCTATGAATTCATGCAAAATGGAACTCTAAAGGAGCACCTTCGGGGTACATTCTTTAATCTTAAATTACATAAAATTCATGCCATTTATTTTATCTTGTACGTGTTTTAATGCTTTAAGCATGAGATCTACCAATGCAGGGTCTTCTCAAGATAAAATTGTTAGTTGGGTTAAGCGCCTTGAAATTGCTGAAGATGCTGCGAAAGGTTTTTATTTTGCTGATTTTAAAATTGAATTAATTATCAGTTTTTATTAACAAAAATGATAAAGTTATATCTGTTTTTTCATGATGAGTCTTTCAATTTTTGGAAAAATATATAGGTATAGAGTATCTTCACGCTGGTTGCTCTCCTACTATAATACACCGAGATTTAAAGAGTAGCAATATACTGCTAGACAAGCACATGAGAGCTAAGGTCTCTGATTTTGGCCTCTCTAAACCAGCTGCTGATGGGTCCCATGTGTCAAGTATAGTTCGAGGCACAGTTGGGTATTTAGACCCTGAGTAAGTTTGCTTTTCCATTTATGCAGTAATTTCTTTGCAACAAAAGCTAATTTATATCCAGACAAATTGCTGAAATAAAAAGCTGTGTGATCTTTAACATTTTTAATATACTCAAATTACTCTCCTTTTCTTAAACTGTGTCAATGAGGGGTTCCTACTTTGAGCAAATTAGTGAGGTTCCAGCTTTATTATCAATATATTGTAAGGGCAAGTATGGTATTTTGTGTTGTATTATAGAGGGATGTATCATAACTTTGTCTTTCGGGGGTTTACTAGATGTTTTGCATTGTCAAGAGTGCATATGTAGTGACTCAGTTTTTTCCCACCACCAATGGTTTATCAGATTTTAAGGTAGGACCATAGGAATTAACTTTTGATAAGCTCACAAGTAAAATCTTAAGTTCTTCAGCTTTGTATGTAAAACCTAGATACATTTGCATATATAGAAGTATATGTGCTTGGCCACATTAACCTGGTGTAAATTAATGCAGACTATGTGTTCTGTAAATCTAAAAAAATATATGACAATGCAATTCAGTATATAACCTTCAAAAAATCAATTCAGTATAGCATGAAAAAAGAAAAATATAACTTCTGGGAAATTCAGTCAATTTCAGGTTGACTTGGTACATATGCTCAGAGCACGTTTGAATTTTCTGCTCAAATGTGAAAAATATTTGTTGTTATTTTCAAGAAAAGTGAAATAGTGGGTGCAATGTGCAAAAGAACTTCTTTTATCACTCATTATGCAACTTGAGGAAAGCTAGAACAAGCTCACAGATATGCAGGAGGCTAGTTGTCTAATGCTTTTTTCTTAAAAGAACAGGTACTACATATCTCAGCAGCTTACAGAGAAAAGTGACATATACAGCTTTGGAGTTATTCTGTTAGAGTTGATTTCTGGTCATGAACCAATATCCAATGAGAATTTTGGTATCAACTGCCGCAATATTGTTGCATGGGTTAGTTATCATTATTATTCTTTTCCCTTTTTTGACATAGTTGGTGTAATGAAAGTTTCAAGGTCCAACGTAGTTCTTTTGAAAAAGTTAAAAGGGTTCATAGCTGAAGTTTCCCTAAATAAATAAATCTGTGCTTTTACCTTTGATTGAACCAAATGAGGTGTTAATTCCTACAAAATGCTCGTTACATCAATGAGAGAAAATAGTACTGATTATTGGCAAAGTTGTAACTTGCTGACCAATTCTCTACAGGCAAGAGCAAACATAGAGAGTGGCAACATACATGCCATTATAGACCCAGCACTAGAAGAAACCTATGACATACAATCGATTTGGAAAATTGCCGAGACCGCAATACTGTGTGTAAAACCCAAGGGAATGCAGAGGCCATCCATAACAGAGGTTTTGAAGGAGATACAAGAGGCCATTTTGATAGAAAAGAGGGTACATCCTGATAGAGAATATCCTCTTGATATAATCTCAAAAAAATCCATGTGCTCTTCAGGTAACTTAGATGCTACTGACTTGGTGCAGTCTGAGCATAATGACTCCTTCGATGATTTGCTTTTGCGGCCCGGTTTGAGATGATTTGGCAATTTTAGCGGAGAGCTTTCCTTTTTGACCATTGATGTTTGTAATTTTTTTCTTTAATTTTGGAAAAAAAGAAAATGGAAGGGGTTTTTTCTTTGTCAGCTGATGTACAATTACAAGTTTCGGTTATTGCCCATCACAGGTGGTAATTCATATGTTTTGTGAAGCAAACTTAAATTTAGAACGAAATTATACAAGTTACCAACGTACCGGTACCGCAGTTACCTTTTCTAGTTTTAAGTATCAAAACAAGCATGCGGACCATTGGCTATGAAATAATGATAATTTTAACAACGTTTCTCAGATTAGTAAAAGTTAACTTAAAATAAAATTGTGCGTATTAATTTTGTGTTAAATTTCAGAACAATGTGGTATTCATTCAAAATTTGATATATAACCATTGTTAATTTAAGGGATAACAAAAACTTAAAATTTGATCATGTTTAACTTGGAATTTCAAAAACGGAATTGCTTAAGATCATCTTTAAGATTCTATCATCCTCATCATCCCTAAGATTCGTTCCACGTGTCGTATGTTTATTCTATCATCCCTCCATCATCCGCATCCTTCTATCATCCGCTCATCCGGCCCATCATTTGCTCATCCGATTTTGATACTGTCACGTGCGTATATTGCGTCACGTGCGCGCGCTACGGTTTTTTTAAAATTAGGTAGTTAATATTTCCGAACAATTCTTTCTTCTTTCGTTACCTCTCTCAATCAATTTCCTATCAATATCAAACCTTCTCTTCTCTTCATTTTTGTCGATATCAAATCTGATCTTCTTGTTCTTCTTTCTATGATTCTTTCTTCTACGATCGCAATTGTGTTGTCTTCTTCTTCCCCGTCAATCTGAGTCGATCTTGTGATTGAATTTGTTCTGCGATCTATCTTGTTTTCTCTGTCAATTTGAATCAGAATGGGCAATTTAGGTATGTAATGACGAATTATTGATGATGCTTTTATCGATTCAGTTCATTTAGGTGATGTAGTGTTATTTTTTTCGAATTTGAGATTTTCTTTTCAAAATTTTATCAATTATTTCAATTTTGGTCGTAATTAGGCTCGTTGTTGATTATAATTGAGAATTAATGAATATAACGAGTACGATTGTACTGTTATGCAGCATAATTGATTATATGCTCTTATTGTTCATCTTATTTGATCCCATTATTACAGTTTATTGTTCTAATTAATGAGCTCAGTGTTCTATTTGTCTTTCAATGAATACTAGTTAGCAACTATAAAAATGATATATTATGTCTAATTGTTCTAGTTAACATTCCTTCCTGACCTGGTTTTTCTACTTAAGTATAAAAATGATATATTCTGCCTAACTGTTCTAGTTAACATGCCTAGTTGTTCTGGTTTTCTTATTAGATGATATGGTTTTCTACTTTACTATAAAAATGTTAAATTCTGTCTAACTGTTCTAGTTAACAAACCTAGTTGTTCTGGTTTTCTTCTTACATGAACAGCTCAGTGTTGTAGTGAATAAGCTACTTGTTCCAGTTTTGGATATGTTTTATATACCTAATAAATGTATAGTTAATACAGTAATTATTCTAGTTATTGAGAATTAATGAATATAATGAGTACTATTATACTATAATGCTGCATAATTGATTATATGCTTTGATAGTTCCTCTTATCTGCTGTAATGAGCTCACTGTTCTATTTGTTTACTTTTATTTATTTTTTTCTGATATCTAGTTTGTTTGTAACAGATTTTGATTTGAATGAATATTTCAACCTTAATATAAGTCAACATTCAGGTTAATTCTTAATTTTTTTCTGGTTTTATGATTCTAATTTGTTTGTATACTAATTTGTTTATAGTTTGATGTTGTATTTATTGGTTTGGCACAGATTATGGTTGTATGCAGCTGCTTCAGCTCAATATTTTTTCGCAATCAGATCTGAATCATATAGAACTGTTAGATGATAATCGCATTGAGGAACCAACTAGTTATGGTAAATCCCCTTTTCACAATAGGTTATTGACTAGAATAGTGAGGTGTTCCTGTAAGAAGAAAACAATAATAAGTCTATTAAGTAGAACAGTTAGACATAATAGGTTATTGATTAGAACAGTGATGTTTCATGTAAGATGAAAACTGAATCAAGTATCTATATTAACTAGAGCAGTTAGGTTATTTACTAGACCAGTTATCCATATTAAATAGAACAGTTAGTGTGTATTCAAATAACAATATAACTATAATTACAATATTGTTTGTTTGACAGATACAATAATTGTGGAGCCACCTTTATTGGATGCACCTATTGTTGAACGCAGTGATATTGATTCTTCCACACTTGTTTTCGGTTCAATTGCTACAATGAACAATTGTATTGATCAAATTTATTACTTTTATTTGTTGTTTATTTGGTTTTTTAATTAATATTTTTACTGTGATGATTAAGTTGTGTTTTTTTGTTTAGGAAGCAGTAGAAAACAGTTGCAGATTTGTAACAGAAATGGTGCCTTATGGACAAGTAGAATCTACAGGTAGAAATTTAATTTTTCTTGTTATGATGATAATTAATGTTATATTATTTAGTATGTGTCACTAGAATAGTTACATTACTATTTATAACAGTTACATTATTAACTAGAACAGTTACTAAGTAGATCAATGCATTAATAGCTTACATACCTAACTAGTATGTTCTTTTGTTTTGGAAGCAGTAGAAAACAATTGCAGATTTGTAACAGAAATGGTGCCTTATGGACAAGTAGAATCTGCAGGTAGAAATAATGCTGATGGATATGTAACACAACTGCTACCTTATGGAGAAGAAGTACCTTCAGGTAAAAAATTGAGTTTTTTAGTAAGGATTATAATTAGTGTCATATTATAACACAACTGTTACACAACTAGAACATTGAACTGTTCATGTAATAAGAACTCCTACCTTATGAACAAGAAACAGATGAATTAATATATTGACTAGATTTATTAGGTGTATAAACATCTAGCTTATTCACTCCAATACTGAGCTGTTCATGTAAGAAGAAAACAAGAACAAGTAGGTATGGTAACTAGAATAGTTAGGCATAATACATCATTATTAAGTAGTACAGTTAGACATACTATATCATTATTATCTTTGTTAACTAGTATTCACTACAACACTGAGCTCTTCATGTAAGAAGAAAACTAGAACAAGTAGCTATGTTAACTAGAACAGTTAGACATAGTATATCATTATTATGTTTCTTAACTAGTATTCATTGAAAGACAATTAATTCTTCTGTTAGTATTCAGTTAAAGAAACTAACTAGAACTGTTGCGCTTATTTACTAGAACAGTTACATATATTTATTTTAACAGTTACAGAAATTAAACAGAAGATAATGTCTGTATCGCAGTAACAATATAACAAAATTTTACATTTGGATTAGATAGAAAATGAGATAAAATAACAATAAAACAATATAATTTTTTTTTTAATTTTTGATAGATACAATTATTGTGGAAGAAGATATTTTTCAAGATGCTATTGTGCAGTCCACTGACTTGATTAATCAAATGGAAAATCTGTCATCTGAATTAGTAGTAAGTGGTGAAGAAGAGAGAACATCACATTCTATTTCTAATGGAGAGTCGACAACACATTATTTTCTGGCTGGAGAGGCAACTATCTGTAGCAATGTTCTTCCTCCAAAACAAGGGATGGTTTTTTCTAGCGTTGATGATGCTCTGGGTTTCATGATGAATTATGCATACCAAATTGGATTTGGTATTGTGAAGAATGGTGGTGGTATCGAAAGTTCATCTACTGGAAAAAAAATGCAAAACCAGAGCTTTATTCAAGTGCTTCAAACATGATAAACCCCAGCATTCTACTGAGAAACCAGTGAATGAGAGAAAGAGATTGGTTGTAAAACAAGGTTGTAAGTTCTGTGTTAGTGTATTGTTTGATGAAGCTAAGGATATTTGATTTGTTAGCTCAGTTAAGCTAGATCATACACATGAAGTTTGTCCACAATACTTACACAAGTTGACTATTTTTAGAGAGTTGAAAGACCATGTGAAGAAGCAGCTTGAGGCAAACCATAATTCTAGTGTTCCAGTAATAGGGAATATTAATGCCGTTACTCAAATGGCTGGAGGCCCAGATTTCTGTAGTTTCACTGAAAGGGACGCAAGATATTACCTTGATAAAATGAGAAGAGCTCAATTTAAAAATGGTGATGCTGAGGCTTTGATGAAGTACTTCCGGCAGAATCAATCAGTTGATCCGAACTTCTTTTTCCATGTCAAGTTTGATGAAGAAAATAGGCTTGAGAGAGTATTTTGGGTTGATTCGATCTGCCGAGCTTCTTACAACTATTTTGGAGATGTTGTCTCCTTTGTTACAACCTACATTGTTAACAAGTAACCAATTTTATTTCTTCTTTTATATAGCTATTTGTAAATTAATTTTTTTACAAATTTACATACAACAAGTGCAATTAGACCATAGATGCTTCTTTGTCAGAATCAAGCACAGTTAGAACAGGAATAGTTAGCACAGTTATGAAAATAAGTAGCACAGTTAGAACTGCTACACAATTACACAAATAAGTAGCACAATTCTAAAAATAAGTAGCACAGTTATGAAAATAATTAGCACAGCTACCACTGCTTTATAATGTCCACTTCTTTTCCTATTGTTTTTATAGGTATGATCTACCTGTTTCTATGATTGTTGGTCAGAATCATCATGGGCAAACAATAATTTTTGGATGTGCTATCATGACATGTGAAGATACTGACAGCTACAAGTGGATCTTACAAACTTGGTTGGAGTGTATGAATGGGCAGGCTCCTAAATCAATTTTAACGGATCAATGTCTTGCAATGAGGAATGCCATTGTTGAAGTTTTTCCAAACACTGCACATAGATTGTGTATCTGGCACATAATGAACAAGCTTAAATTCAAGCTCTCCAATTATTCTTCTGAAGTTAGAAACTCAATTCGAAATGCTGTTTATGATTCAAAAACAGTTCCAGAATTTGAGGAACGATGGCATCATATTTTGACAAGGAATTCTTTGCAACATATGTACAATTTTTTTATTCCTTCTTAGCTTATTGTTCCTAAACATGATTTTCTTTGTACATCATATTATTTTTTCATTTTTGTGACTTAATTTTTGCAGACAATGCATGGCTTATTAGTATCTATGATCTTAGAACTAGATGGATTCCTTGTTTTGTTACCTTATATTTTTGGGGAGGGATGTCTTCAACACAAAGAAGTGAAAGCATGAATTCTTTCATTGATATGTTTGTTAACTCAAAAACTTCCTTAAGGTAATTTTCTTTTGTTTTCAACTTTTTATACAAATGACATTCTTTATTGTTTAATTGTTCTATATACGTTTAAATATTATCCTTTGTTTGTATTTTTTCAGTTTGTATTATTAACTTTTCTTTTTTCATAATCTAACTGGATTTTTTTATTGTTTTATTTGTTTTATTTTAGTTGTTTTGTCAGCTCATTTGAATCGACTTTGCAAATACTGAGAAGAAGTGAGATCGATGAGGACTGCAATTACTTGATTGGTCGACCAAAACCTATTTCAGGATTTCCTATTGAATCTCAATTTTCTGAAATATATACCAGCAAGATCTTCTTCAAATTTCAAGCTGAGCTTCTTGCCCTCATCGAGTTAAAGTATCATTCACATTTTTGTGATGGCAAGAAGGTGTACCTTGTTGTAGATGGTGATAAGCAATACAAAGTAGAGTTCAACTCTGATGACAGCACTTTTCAGTGTGAATGTCATAAGTTTGAAACTGGTGGTATCATATGTCGGCATGCTCTGCTTGTTTATAGAGAGGAGGGTGTTCCATTTGCCCCAGATTTATATGTTCTAGATCGATGGGCAAAGTGCAATAAGGTCAACAGGGATCACTTGAATGCAAAACTGATCGCCTCAAAGGTATCTGAAAGGCGTAATAAACACAATGATCTGTACTCACTCCTTCAACCAGTTTTTTTGGATCTCATAGATTTTGCAATTATTGATGAATCAACCAAGCAGTCTGTGGTTGATGGTCTTAACACATTGAGGTTAATCATTTCAAAAACTAGAGAGAACAATGTTGTGAATAGCACAATGGCGGATAGTGCTAATGGATCTAATGTGTCTGATCACAATGTGGTTTCAAATGTGAATTTAGATGTTATTGATGCTAATGATGGTGCAAACTTTACTGATTCAAAGTGTATTTGCAAACATTGGCTGTTTATAGTTTGATAATATAATATTTCTTTATATTACCCTACTAGTATAGAATCAGTTTGATTTTATTGCTATAGAAATTCATAATAAGTGTCGTTTCAGTGATAGGTATCTCTAAATTATCAAAAGAACACAACAACCGTTTTTCTGTTTGAAAACAGTTGTGCATTTTCTAATGTTGACTGGATTGAATTGACAGTAACTTTATTTGTTCAATATTGCTCCTGTTTTTTAATTTAAAGCATCCAATTGACAATATTTTTTTCTCATTTATAGAACCACATGGTTAATGGTGACTTGGTGAATTTACACAACCAAGCTGTTGGCCTTTTTAGCAGTTACTTGGTGTTTGACCCTAAATTTTCGCGATTGGAGAAATAGACCGATCTACAAAGAAATTCAAAAACTCACCAAAAATATCAAACGACCTCCAAAAATCACCAAAAATTGGCCAAAAATCCCCTAAGAATTATGATGAATTATCATGATTTTAAATCCCAAAAATATCAACAGAAACTCCAAAATTTGTAAAGAAACCCAAAAACTCCACAAAATTACCAAAATAAATATGTGAGTAATTTCGCAAAACCCTTTAAGACATTAAATTCCTCATATTTTCCCAAGTTCACCCATAAAATTTCATCCAAAAATACCCAAGGGAAAGCCTTCAAATAATTTATTTAGGATTGGCATCATGGAAATGTATGTTAAATAAAGGGAATTGGAAGAAAATCCCACAAAAATCAGAAGGCCATGTCGGGTGCGTCCATTGTAGCGGATCCAGCAGAGGGAGATTGAGGCGCTGCCTTTCAAAATTCACCATTCTCGAATGAGTCCTTGGGTACACCTAGTTTATGAACCGAAAGCTTTATATTCTCTAAACTTTAACTGGCTCACCATAGACCCAGCGCCCCTGTATCCATCTCTCTCATTAAACCCGACAAATGGGGCCTAGGTGCAGAGTCATCCCCTTCCTTGGTAAAATGAGCAGAAGAGAAAGTGTTCCAATTTTACTGTAGACACCGGGTGAAATTGCAGAAACAGTCGACGTGGCCTCCCCTCTGGCCACAAGCGCAAAACCACACTCCCTGGCCCATGGTTTTTCAAAACCAGAACCCTAGGCGCAGTTGGATGTGAGCCGTTGATGAAAATGGATGGTGATGATAGCCTCTCGGCCATGGAAGTGTTGCCCTAATTGAAGCCTATATAAACCCCAAATTTGAGAAGAGAAAAGGAGGGAGGGGAGCGGCCACAAGACTAGACTAGGGTTAGACTGCTGTAATTAGGCTTAATTAGCATAGGCAGAGCAAATTTGTAAGAGGCAATTGATCAAGCATCTGAAAAAGAGAGAAAAGAGGTAGAATTGAGCAATTCCTGCTTGTATCTGTCTTCGTTTGAAGAAAAGAGGTTAATTTGAAGTGTCAATTGGTTTGCTTTTGCTGTTCCATTTTCTCCTCTCAATCTTTCTCTTTGCTTGTAATTAAAAAACCGTAGCAAGTGCCTTATGACAAGGGAGGAGGTCTGCTAGGGAGCACGGCTCCCATGGCGGATCTCTGAACTTGAAGCAAGAAGTGTTAAATTTTTGAATTGAATCTATGCCTCATCTAATTTAACTCCAATTTCTTAAACTGAAATGTCAAAACAAAAAAATTTCAGTTCTTGTCTACTAAGGAGCCCTGCTCCCATGGTGGATTTAAAATTTGGCATGGAGCTCAGCTCCTACGCCGGATCCCCTCTATGGTTTACTAGGAGGCTCGACCACCATGGTGAACCGGATTTAAACACGTTTAATTGGGCAAATTGTCTCAATTTAGCTTGTTTAAATCACCAATATAGAGGGAATCTAGGGGAGGTGCTGCTCAATTTGCTCCAGAATTTATAATAAGTTGAAACCTTACATATCACAAAATAAAATGTATGCATTTGTATAAATCTGTCCAAATATGAAATAAATGAAAAAATGAGGTTTTCTCTGCACAAAAATATAAAAATTAGCATGGACAGCAGGTACTTGACTTCGTGGACAGCACAGAACAAGATTTTCTATTTTTGGAATTTTATATGATTTCAAACACATTAATAAAGGGGCAGCAGGGACATTGTTTAAATAAGTTGATATTTTCCAATAACTCAGGGCTTTTCTGCAAAAGAACATGCATGAGAGATTCATAAATGTGCTAAGGAACATTCTTACAAACTTTCAGAATCCTTGAATGAAAATAAAGTTGCTTTCTCATTCACTTGCATGAGAGGTTGAAATGGCATGAATGAACATATATTTTTGGCAAAAGAACTCCAAATTGCCTTGTACTATCCTAAATACATTTCTTGGATGAGTTGTAACCTTGGCAAATGATTTTCCATGCATTCAAGCAACTCAAATTCAAAACCACTCAAGACAACCCCAATTGATTGAAAACAAGAAAACTGAAAATTGTAAAATGTGCTCAATGACTTGTTCTTGTACTCTGGACAGTTCAAACACTCAAAACAAACTCAAACTGATCAAGATTGAACATCAAAGTAAACCTGGTTGCTGTAAAACCACTTACATGCAAAATTGGAAAATGAATAAAAGTGTTCTAAATTCACACCTCCTGCCTCAATGCCTCTCGCAACCAATTGTGAAGATCTAAATAGAAATAAGGGCGTGAATAAACTAAAGTTAACCATCTGAATCTAGCCCACTCGTTGCTGGTACAAGAAGATGGTGTAGTGGGCCCCACAGCAGAGATGCAAATCAGACCAAATTGATGCCGAAATGCCTCAGTCCATAATGCCTCTTTCCAAGCCTCTACATTCTAAATTGATCTTACAAGAAACCTCAGGACACCCCCATGAGTTCAAAGAACCTATCCCTGGCAAAGAAGAGGAATCAGAAAGCTTCAAATGCCATTAATGGCGGCTTGAGAGAGTTCAGGTATCACCTAGCGGCACAAGCCTCCACGGAAAGAATAAAGTATACCCTCGTGTTCTCCTCAATGTCATGATTCCAAAGAACCTAACCTATACTGAAACGGTAGCCGGAGTTGCCGCAATTTCGCCGGAGAAGCGCCAGGGACTTTTCTGTAAAAAAGCCAACCTCTGTCGGAGAAGGCGGGTTCAAACCCGCGTGTTACTTGATTTTCTGTGGCAAAATATGGCACGACATTTTATGAGGCTGTCAGATACCCATTACATAAAACCCGTTTGAGTTTGAAATAAAAATGGAGGGACTCTCGGCCTAAATTGCAGAGGCCCAGGAAAAAAAAAGAAAGAAAAGAAGAAAAGGCCCAGCGTCTAAACTTCCTCTACCATGTGTAAGCGCCAGGATTTTCAGAAACAGTTAAAACTTCAAAAATTCATTAAAAATAGTAGGAAATTCAGAAAAATTTAAATAAAATATCCATAAATTTCTAAAAATCCAAACAAACTAAATTTACTTATTTTGATATAAAATTCTGTCAAAATAGTGGTCTTTTGTATTTTTGAAGTATTTTGCTATGAAAAGAGTTTATAAAAGGTTAAAAAATTAACAAAATAACTAAAATTCTTTTCTAATAAATTTCTAAAATCATAAATCTAAATAATTCAAGAATAAAAAAATGATTTCAAGAGAATATGTTCAAAATCAAATATAAGTATTTTCACAAATAAAAAAATGAATGAAAATTCGAATACAAGCATTTTAAATATAATGACCTTTTATTTTATTTTATTTGATGCATTTTCAATATTAAATGAATTTTATAAAATTCTAAAATATCGTCAAAACTCATTAAAACTTCTCCAATAAATTTCCAAACATAAAAAATTAGGTAATCACAAAATATAAATAATTTAAAAAAGGAATATGTCAAATATCAAATATTTTCTAAAATAAACATAATTAGAAATGTAAAAAAAGAAATTTCAAAAGTCTAAAATTAAAAATAAAAATAAAACAAATATTGTGAAAATGGTAAAACCCAAAGAGAAACTTAAAGAATTTAAAAGTCAAAACACGAACCCAAAGTCAAGACCAAAACCTGTTCATCTAAGGAAGGAGAACGCTTCAAGACAAAACCAAGCTTCAACACGAAAACCAAAACCAAACCCAACTCAAATGAAAAGTTAAAAATCATTAAATATTTAAGCGTCCTCAATTGAGTCCCGTCATTTAAGTCTGGTACCATCAATTGAGTCCAGTCTAAACCAAAAGAAATAAACCCCACATAAACACAAAATCATTTTAGAGACAATTTTCCTAACTTATTACATACAATTCTTTAGATCCCTTAATCAGAAGTTCTTGTAGGCAACTACGGGGTAATTCACAATAGGGGCTTGCGCCTATTGGAAAGAAAAGACCCGCGAAATTAATAAACCCTCGTAAGAAGCGACTCTTGTTCTGGTTCTCTTGTCGTCAAGAGATACTCAGCGCAGAGATCGAACCTTAAGGGGGATGAATCTAAGGCTTATTCCACTTTCTCGAGGAAACCCATTCATTCTTCGAGGGACGACGAAAAAGCCAACACACATGGCTGGCTGTATGTTCATCGCAACTTTTTCAACTGACGATGAATATCACTGGTGGCTATACATTGTACAACTTCCAGTGGGAGGAAAAATACTGGTGTATACATTGAGGCATGAGGACGATATCAGTGATGACATGATTGCCACTGTTCAAAAAGAGGCAGAGAAGATTAGGAGATTTTTGTTTTGGCGACACAATGGCACCAAGCGATTTCTCTGCTACAAGGTCAAATTCATCAAAGGCATACCAAGGCATAAATGTTCGTTGGATAGTGGTCTCTATGCACTCAGATACCTTGTCTCCAAAGCTCTTGGCCAAAAATTTGATGCATCTGATCTTCTAGAGAATGTAAGTTACTTCGACAAATTTTCTTTCTTTATATCTAATTAGTGTCTTCAATTAATACTAACAGAACAATTAACTGTTTTTCATTGAATACTAGTTTTAATGAATACTAGTTATGTATATTACTCACAACAGTAAACATATTACAGTTAACAGCTATGTTAATTAAGAGCTGATTTTATTTTAAGGTTTCATGCAAATACCAACTGATATCATTAAGGTTTAATTAAGACAGGAATGTTTAATAAACAACCAAATGAAATACATTGACAGTCAAAGGACACACATATATACTCACAGATAGAAATACTTTTATTTGTATCATCCTTGTAAAACTCTTCTTTTTTGTTTGGCAGGTTGACATGAAGATTGAAAGATATATTCTAATGCACAATATTTTGGAAGATCCTTACAACCAAATTTCTAGGATGACTTACATGATGAACTGAATTTTTGTTACTTTTTTCTTTTTGAGTTGTGGAACTTGTAAATAGATAGTACAATCATTGTTGTGCTTGTAAATTGTTTTGAATGCTTTAACGTCAACATGAGAATTATACTAATACTATAGTATAATTTTCCTACTTAATTGTTCTAATACTTTTGCATTAACTGTTCTAGTTAATTTTCATAGTTGTTCCAATTGTTGTTGTTCTAAGCTTTTTCACAATTTTTCATAGAACAATTCTTGTTTTATTAAACTGTTTCACAATTTCCAATTGTTGTTCTAAACTGTTTCACATAGAACAGTTAGCATATTAACAACCAAAATTAATTATTTTTTATCAAGAAAATTAATTAGTCTGTTATTCTGTTATTCATTCAAAAATGAGTATTGAAAGAATTTTTTTCAAAAAACAGTGTTAAACTAGAACAATAAAATAATTTCATTAGAACAATTAGTATATTTCCAGAAAAAAGAACTACTCGTTCATCATCCTAAAGATATATAAAATGTCGCTCCAAGATTCGCAAGATTCCTAAAGAGTAGTCATTCACATTTTCTTCCTTCCGTCGCTTCTTCTCCTCTCTCCACAAACCACATTTCTGAATCTACAGTTTCTCCTTCTTCGTCGACTCTGTCTTGTTCGTTGAGCAAACCGATGGCCACTAGTCCGCCTAATTGGGCGCTGGTCACCAAAACTGCAACAACTATGCAAATTAAATAGAATAGTCAGACAACTAACTAGAACAGTTACACATTTTAATTTTTCACCCTATCAGGTAAGAACAGAACTGGAACAACTATACAAATTAAATAGAACAGTCAGACAACTAACTAGAATAGTTACACATTTTAAATAGAACAGTTACACATTTTACTTTTTTCAGCCTATCTTGTAAGAACAAAACTGCAACAACTATACAAATTAAATAGAATAATCAGACTATTAACTACAATAGTTACACATTTTAAGTATAACAAGTACACATTTTATTTTTCAGCGTATTATGTAAGAACAAAACTGCAACAACTATGCAAATTAAATAGCATAATCAGACTATTAACTAGAATAGTTACACATTTTAAGTAGAACAGTTACACATTTTAATTTTCCAGCCTATCATGTAAGAACAAAACTGCAACAACTAGGAAAATTAATTAGAACAGTCAAGACTATTAAGTAGAACAATTACACATTTTAAGTATAACAGTTATATATATTTTACATGATGATTACAATATTATTTTTTTTATATGTTTTGACAGATACAATTTCTGAGGAACCAGCCATTCTGCAAGCTCCTGTTTACATAAAAGTAACTAATTGTTCTACTTAATATTACTAACTGTCTTAGAAAAATAACAAACTATTTTATTTAATGTTAGTAACAGTTAGTTAATGTTACTAACTGTTTTAAAAAAATAACTAACTGTTCTAGTTAATATTACTAGCATTTCTAAAAAAATAAGTAACTGCTCTCCAAAAAAATAAATGCATTGTCCTAGTCACATTAAGTAGAACAGTTAAGTGGGGAGGGCGGACGGACCGAAATAGAGAGGGAAATGGGGGATGAGTTCCAGGGGATTATTCGAAAAACTTTCCAAAATTGGAAAGCCGTTATTAACGCGTTTCTCAAAATGGAAAACGCGTCTATGGAGATGCTGGGGCGGATGATCAGGATGACAAAACAAAGGATTTTAGTGGATTATTGTTTTCAGTGGGGATGATAGGATGACCGTTTATCTTAATTAGAAGGGATGATGCGGATGATGATTCTATTGGAAACACGTTAGTTAGAGAGGATGATGGGGATGATGAATCTAGGGGATGATCCTTATCAGCCCCGATTTCAAAAATGGTAGAACACATTTTATGGTTTTAAAATTTGAATTAATTCACTTTTATGAATTTCAAGTTTCCAGCCCATAAAACAAATAAAAATGTGCATATAGGATCTGTAAAAAATTTGCGGAAGATGTTTACAGAATTGAGGTCATAAAAATTTTACATCTACAATACATTTAAAATTTTTTAAGTCAAGCGTCTGAATAGCAATAAAAGATAACTTGTGAAATAAAAATACTACCCCGCACGAAGAGGATCTAGAATTTCTTTTGACTGTTAGAAATTACGGCCGATACATATATTTAAAGGTTATGATTTAATGATGGCGCCTTATTTTATTAACTTTTGACAACATTTTTTTCAAATCAAACAATTTAATTTAAATTATAGGCTATCGTTAGCCTTAGGCAACACTACTTATCTTCTAAATAATATTTATAAAAACACGGCAGACCTTTGACCTTGTATTTATATACTTCAACATGTATCGCATTTCCAAATTACAAAAAAAATTCTACAAATATTGTATTTATATACTTCAACTTGGATTATAATTGTTAATATTATCAGGCATTCTTATGGAAGTTTTTACCATTATTATTTCTTCCAATGAAGTTTGGGAATTGCTTCCTACACTCCAAAAATTTGGAGATTCACTCCCTTTGGACGAAAATGCCCCTCATATTTTCAACTGGATGTGAATTGAAAGACGTAAATTGAAGAAATTCGAGAGATATTTTCGTCCAAAATGGAGTGGATCTAAAAAATCGGAGAGTGTAGGAAGCAATTCCCATGAAGTTTCTACCATTGTTAATATTAGGAAACGTTAACATTTAATAATGAATTGAAGAAATATGTGTCCTATAGTCCGTGCAACCACATTCTCATTGAGAAAGTTACGTTTTTTGTACTGGAATTCACAATTATATATGTGGTGTGTGTGGAAGGCTGGAAGCGAGTTTCATGTGCTTGATATTGTTGAAAACTAGAAATCATTTGCGTTGTGATTAACACACAGCAGATGGAATTAATGTGATAGCAACAATGGGTTTAGATCAAATTTAATATTTCAACCTAAATATTCTATATCTAATCTAAACTGACTCGTTTTGATCAGACGGTTTGTATCAAACAAAAGTATCTAACTTAAACAAAAAATTAATTTGTAAATTTGGACTGTCAAGTGTTTTGTCTTTGATTGGATCAGTCCAAATCGAAAACCCACAACTTAATAATCGCTATAATTTCGGCCCTAAAAAAATTAATAATAACCGCGATAATTTCGACTGTTAAAAAAGGATCACTAGAGTTATTTATAAAAATAGATAAACCATATATGGGAATAAAACGGGGCTTTTATGGACGAAACTATCAGCAATTTACCCACTTTTTGTAATCGCAAACATTGGGTGAATTTTGCAGCTGTAAGTTTGAAGTAAACCACTGAAGCTTAATCAATTAAAGCTGAGTTGACTTCTATGATTTAGCCATATTGAATTTACTTGTAATTGTAATTTACATTGGAATTACTTAAGAAATGAAAAGAACCTGAGTCCTTGCGCCTTGAAACTATTTTTATATAGTATCTTTTTATTTTTAGAAAGCTTGACATATTTTTATATAGTATCTATTCAAACAAAATCAGTTTTTACTTGCGGGGAAAAAAAGCGCCTTGTATCTAGAACCATCTGGATTTATTCATTTATGCCCCCCTATAAAGACATCATCATATATAAATTAGCAAGAAACAATTTTGGCACCTGGTAAACGATGTATCATTTTTTCTTTCTATTGTTTTTACTTTTAAAATAGAACTTTGCCATGCCAGGACATGCACGCTTTCGGGTAAGCAATCTCACCTTTATTTTATTGCTAGAAAAAGGAAAACCTCAATATAAATGATCTTCTGTGTCAACCGATCCTATTACCCAGTCTGTATATGCATTTCTTATTATGATAAATTTTAGACATTCATTTTAACATATATTTGTTTAAATCTAAATAAAACTTTCAACATTAACATAAGAAAATATATACTTATTACGATAGTATATAAAGAATTTTGACATATAGCTCGTTCAAAAAGAAAAATGTTTGACGGGATACAATATAAAACTGATTATATTGTTATTGATTTACGTCTATTCAGTGTAAAAGGAAAAATCATTCAAATCAAAAGGGCCATAAACATTATTATAAGAGTAATGAAACATTGAAACTTCTCAGTTATTAATAAAAAATACATGTGAGAGTTCATACACATATAGAAGTTAGGCCTAAAATATATCCACCGAAAATCACAGATTTTTAGGCCACAAAACGTCACATATCATGTAAAATTTGATTGGCCGCTTCATTCCTTTTACTAGCACTTTAAATTATTATTATATTTTTAAAAAATACTTATCTGGAAATGATAGTACATCTATTCAACGAGTAGGTCAGAATTTTTTTTTTCTAATAAAAACAAGTACTCAGATTTGGCTCGATAGCATAATTTAATTGCACTCAGTCTCATTGCCCAAAGAATTATTTAAAGTACAACTTTTTTTGGCAAGTTACTTAAAAGTACAATATTGATTAGTGCCATCGTACTAATTACCATCACGCGCGATCGCCCCCTCTGTGGAGCGATACGCCTCAGCGATGGTCCTCACCTAGCGCACTTTATTTTGTACCCTAAATGTTCAGTTTGATAAGTACAAATGTTTCATTATTTGAGTATAAATGTTCAGTTAGTTGCAACAAAAAATATAAATATTATAAGCAAAAATGTTCATTTTATTAAGTATAAATGTTTAGTTTAGTAAGTACAAATGTTCAGTTGGTAAGTACAAATGTTCTGTTAATTGAGTATAAATGTTCAGTTAGTTGCAATAAAACATATAAATATTTATAAGAAAAACTGTTCATTTGGATAAGTATAAATGTTTAGTCTAGTTAGAATAAATGTTCAGTTTAGTAAGTACAAATATTCAGGTTATTACATATAAATGTTCAGTTTATTAAGTATTACTTTCAGTTTTTTAAATAGATGCACTGTCAAGCGAAGGGGTCACGAACCGGATAAAAAAAATTAGAAGGGGTCATGAACCAGTCCTCAAATTAAATTTTTTCCGACTCTGCCCCTGGCGCGCCTCTCTCCAAGACATGCGCGACTCTATATAATAAAATCATTAATTGACGCATTTAACTGAACATATATGACATATATAACAGACTGGTCACGCGAGGCTCATGCGTGCACCATCTGTTCAGCGATGGCGCGCGATGGTAAATCTGCAGATTGCAGTTATCATTCTTAATTGGTATCAGCCTCAAGTTTAACACTTTTATATTTCTATTTTTGTTGTGGGAGCTACACAAATTTTCAATCTATAAAAGCTAAATTTACTATCTTTTGTTGTAGCAGCTACACAAATTTATAACGAACTTTTTATTCATAAAACTTACTAAAAGCGTTCAACTTATGGATAGGTCATATAATTAACTTTAATTTATTTGAAAATCTATAACCAGCTCTTGGTCTAGTGGCAAAGAGCAACGCACTTTCACTGAAGGTCGAACGTTTGGATCATCTAAGAATAAAATTAAGATTAGTTACCCAAAGTAAAAAATAATTATTTCTAAATGATTAAGAATAAGTTTTTTAGAATCTAGATTGTTATTTTTAAGTAGTACAACATTCAGGATTAAATTTTTATTCCTAGGGTATTTGGTTGATCTTTTAATCCGGATTAAAAAATGGTCCCAATAACTTTTGAATCCACATTAAGAAGATGATCCAAACATCTTAGGAATAAAATTTTAGTCCGGATATTGGACCACTTAAATATAGTATTTTAGATCTAAAAAAATTTATTCTCGATCGTTTAGGAATAATATTTTATCCTCCGAATAACTAATCTTAATTTTATTCTTAAACAACCTAAACGCACCCACAATTATTAAAATAAAAATAAATAAAATCACAACTTACAATCAATTTTATTGGCACTTCGATCAATGAATAAATGGTTCGTATTATCAAATTTGATTCAGAAACTATTTAAATTATGAGAATATATATGTAATTGATTTTCTATTTTAATCATCATCTTATTAATTCAGCTAATTTCATGGATAATTATTCCTTATGCTGAAAGTTGTGTCTTCTTAAACCATACTAATGTCACATGGCCCGTGAGAAGAACTTTGGTGTGTGCAGTTGGCAAGCGATGAATAATATATATTATTTTACCATATTAGGTGAAACTATCTTAATAAAGTCAACAAAACACACAAAAGAAAAAGAAAAAAAGTTTTTGACTTTGACAAAGGGAAAGGGTGAAGCCGTGAAGGTCCCCAGACCAAAATTAACTACGAATCAGTATGTCATTGCAGTGTTTTTCTAAACTCTCGATTTGAATTTCACAACAATGAATACTACTTTTATCTTTTTCTTTTTTTTTCATGTAAGTGCTTTGATAGACCGCATATGTTTGAAACCTTAAAGCGACATATAACTATTAGATCGTTGAAAGTAATTTCTATTGCAATCCGGTGTGTTGGTCTCAAATTCACTCTAACAACTAGAGATTAGTGTGTAATGAGTGCTGTTAACCTAGCAGTCTAGGACAGAAGTAGACTGATGAGATTATTCTTCCCAAGAATTATTTTTGTATGATTGCTTGGTGTAATTAGTGGGAGATTGCTCAACAGTCTCTGCTCCTGACCCTGCAGCACAACTGCACTGACAAAACCTTCCATGCCTTTCTCACGACTCTTTTTTGGGCAACCTGGATGGAAAGGAATAACAGGATTTTATGCAAATTGAATTTTCGAGGAAGCAAATCTCTACATACGTTTCTGCTTATTGTGGCGTATCTGATAGATAGTGTTTGGATAATCAATGACAGATTATTAAAATCATCACTTGTAAAGAAGTCTGGATTGTCATGTACTGGATGTCTGGTCTTAATGTGCTTCTTCAATCTCGTATAAACCCTTCGCTACGTGACAGCTCAAAAATATTATTCAATTGAGCGGATAAAAAAACAAAGAAGAAACAATTAAAAAAAATGGGACGAACCTGACTTTTTTTTTTTTAAGGCTTTGAGCAAGTCCAAAAAATTGTTCAATAAAATACCCTCGTTCCTTCTTGTTATATTGCCACGGTTGACCCCAACCAACCCCATTGTGACCCCTTCCCTCCTCTCCTAATTCTGTTTTTCTGAGACAATCCAACACCAAATGAGAAGAAATAAACAAACAAATGGCCATCTTAAGGTAGAAAACAAAAACAAACTACAATCAGACAAGATGAGAGTCAGGGTTCAACTAACAATAGATCATTTAGAGAATTTGAATGTGGCGGAAGTGGAAGAAGGGTACCTATTTATGGTGAAAATAGGATGGCTTGGAGGCACAACCAAGACGAAGTACCTCAGCAAAAGCATGAAGGAAAATCATACTTCTATAAAATCAGTTCAAGCTGACGGAGTTGTACGGTGGAGTGAAGAATTTGATCATGCAGTCAAGCTCAAGACGATCAAGCCAGAAGGGTACAAAAGTTGGTTTCTTTATCTTGGAGTACAGGTAAGATTGATTATTTGTTTTTTTTTTTTCATTTTCTGATTCATTTGTTGAATTGCTTGCTTTATGTTTGCTCATTGACAATACATGAAGGTATACTTCTGATTGACCTGTCTATAAGTTAAAAATGGAATTAAGAAAACAGCTTGCAGTAAGGTTGTTATTTTTATAATCATCCTCATCACTAGTTTCCCTGATGTTAATTTATATATATAATATTTAATGCTTGCAATCTGATGCTTTGTACTTTTTAATATTATAATAGGAAGTTAAAAATGATTTGGGGGCAAAATCGCTTATAGCACCCAATGTGAAAATTGATATCACAAAAGATCTCGCAATTGGTACGAAAAGAACCGTTAGAGTACCTCTTGATAGCAAAATTAGAGGAAAATCAACTACTGCCATTCTTGAGGTAAATTTACTAATGAAAAATAGAAATCCTATTAAGAAACAATATAAATAAAAGCTATTATTAGAAAAATTAACATGCCTCTGATGAACATAAATAGGTTACTATACAGATTACTGAGCTCCAAGCCGAACCGAGACCCAAATTTTCCTTCAAAAGAGCTACTAGCTCGCTCTTATTTTCATGTGGCAGAGTCGAGAGTTGTGTACCCAGTTTTCAAAATGCGAGAACGGTTAGACGAAGAAGCTACAGCATCACCAACCAAGCAGATTTGTCTTCTAGAGTGCGAAACCCAGCAATCGACTGTTCATCGTCAGAAGGTGAGCCTGAGCCTAGTTACAAGAACCTACGACTCTGCAATTTTCTCATCAATCAATTTGAGTTTAAAGATGAAGACGATGACGCTGAGGACATTTCAGTATATGGAAGTGAACCATCACTAAGCCCGGACTTGTTTCCGATTGAAAAGCAAGAGGAGCAAAACCAATATCCAATAAAGAGACTCCTCTCTAGAGTAATTAGCGCTAAGAAGGACGAACAACCAAAAGGTGTGCCTCTGTTGAACAAGTCTTGTAGCGACATAGGAGGGGATGACATCGACATACAGAGGCACAAGGAGTCCAATATTCGCTGCATTTTGGGTAACTCAAGAAGCACTAAGGTCTATCCCGAAGAAACATTTCGCATTTCAGGATTTCATGATGATGAACCCTTTGAGATAGGTAATTGGGAAAGGAAAAGTGTGTTGAGCCGAGACAGGGAGCTTGAGCTCATGACTGATGTGTTTCTTGCAACAATTGATCAAAGGAGTGAGAAGGCATCTGGAGGAAGTGCATGCACGGTTTTGGCAGTGGTAATAGCTGATTGGCTGCACAGAAATCCAGGCGTTCTACCATTAAGGTGCCAGTTGGACCAACTGGTGCGGGAGGGATCATTAATTTGGAGAGAACTTTGTCAAGATGAGAACCATAGAGAAAGGTTCTCCGACCAACATTTCGACCTTGAAACAGTCTTGAAGGAGGGTATCAGGCCATTGACCGAGGTTGTTGACTTGTCGTATGTTGGGTTTCTTGGGATGGATGAATTGAATGAAGGTGCCGAGTATCTACAAGGAGCAATGTCTTTTGATAGCATTTGGGATCAAATTCTTCAAGATGGTTTGAAGATGGAATATCAAGTGTACATTTGCAGTTGGAACGATCATTTCTTTGTAGTGAAGATTGAAAGAGATGCCATCTACTTGATTGATACATTTGGGGAAAGGTTGTTTGAGGGTTGCAACCAAGCTTATATAGTGAGGTTCGATAAGAATAGTGTGATCTTGAGAGGCAAAATTGGTTCTACGGACATGGATGGTGAAGGAAGTGTTGGGTCTTCTAACAAGTTAAAAGAGGGAAATTGCAGTGCACAAGAGAATGTTTCCCATAGAGAGGCCACTTGTGAAGAACCCTCCAAAGAAGAAAACATGAAAAATCAACAACAAGTTAATAATGAAAATATTAAGCATGATTTGAGTAGTGAGGCAGCTTGTACTAAAAAACTCACTACACAAAATGAGATCAATTCTGAAGAGAAAGCATCCACAAATGAAGGTATTGAGAGAGATCAAGAAGAGAAAGAGGAGGCAAATTGTAAAGAGGTGATTAGTGAAGGGATAGACTCATGCAGAGAGTACATAAAAGGGTTTTTAGCTTCTCTACCAGTGAGGCAATTGCAAATGGAGATGCGGCTGGGTTCAATTCGGGAACACACGATTCATCGTCGGCTGCAGATTGAGTTCCATTATGTAGCTCCATGTATCATGGATTGATAGGAGCGAACTGAGGACCAGTATTGTAGGTTATTATTTTACTCTCTCCTTTTATTTCTTCTTCTTTTTTTTTCTTTTCTTTTTTTTTGGTGAGAAGTTTACATAGGTTAAAGGACTGATTGATACATCAAGAAAATGAAAAAGAAAAGAAAATTATATACTCTAGTGTCTGTGTGGTTCACTATCAATTTTGTTTTGTTTGGTGCTTGATGGATAGATATTTGTCAGGAATTTTCTATTTGTGCATACTTCCAATTCATTTTGAACAATTAAATTTGATGTTCTTGTAGATAAAATTTAAATACCTCTGTGTAAAGTAATATTCTAGTGAACTAGCACAGCAAGTCTTAAAATTTACAGATCAGGCTGAGAGATTTTATGCTTTTAGAAGTCTAACAAAATTAATGATCCTATGTAAGATAAAGTAACGTGCATAAACACCGAGGAACTGAGACCAATATTGCTGTTGCTTGATCATAACAAATATGTGTAGGCATAAAAACTACAATGTAGAGTAAGATTTGAAGTAGCTTATCAACTGCACCAAAACAATATGGAAGCATCAAAGTTACACTATTTCACATTTGAACTGTTGCTTTATTTTACTTCAAAACATACTCATGGTACCCCAGCAATCAAGGTTAAATATTATTCTAAAAATTTGCTAAATTCAACAGAAAAAAAAAAAATGTGAACAATTATAAGTTCAGTGAGATTGTAACCAACAATTGATTAAAATTATGTAAGTATACTTTTATACAAAATTGGGCGAATACAACAGTACAGTATCATCTGGAAATCAAGAAGGAACAAAAATATATCTATATAGAATAAGCACAGTAATACATTTCTTTTAATGAATTAATAGTAGTACATAAAGATCTATATGCATAATGCATTGTTGTGCATCCACGGATAGGGGTGCATAACGTGTGTAACGATCACGAAAATAACTAGTTTCGTAAATCGTTGCGTTCTTAGTCACGAAAATTTTTTTTGTTACGTGTTTCGTTCCGTTCATTGAACGCAAAAAATATTTGTTGCGTTTGTCGTTCCGTTGAATTGAACGGTTATAACCGTTTCATCGTTTAACCGTTTAATAGCTTGCAAAACCTTCAAATACAAAAAAATGCATCTGAAGCATTGATATACTACACAGAGGCTTACCATTGATCGAAAAAATAATGCAAATGTTGAGATAAAATCCAGTGCATAAGAATGCGAACTACCCCTCAATACATCTCCAAACACCCATACAATACACAACTAAAAAAAATTATAAATACAAAGCAACTAAAAAGAAACGAAGGTACCGTACTACCCTGACTCTTCCTACCAGCACTTACCAGTACAGACCAAAATCCTAAAAAATTGAAAAAAAACACAACGCAACAATTACAGGGGCTGGGGGGAACAAATAATACTTCCTCCTCATGGCGGTGCTTCCTCTACCTGCTGAAAAAAAGCACCATGTAACCTGACATCAAAAACCAGATTTTTCACAAGTCAACTCCATGAGAGGTCCTTAGTACTGCAATTTTCTCCTCCTTGCTTGGTTTGCCAGTGTGTGTGCCAGCAGGAATGCAGTATTGCGATTAAAGCAAAAGTTCCCAAATTAAAATGTGAAACCCAGTCACAAAATTTTTATTTGAGAAAAGAACAATTTCCGAATTATTAAATCAGTTCCCAAATTCATTTGTTTGCCATGTCTGAATCTCGCATAGAAAAGAACCTCGAGAAAAAGCCAGTCACAAAAAATATAAAAATACAAAAATCGAATTAAAACAAAATGTGATTTAGAAAATACCTTATATCCTCTTGTGCAGAGACCAATCCTTGGCCAGTGTTATCATCTGCTCAGTAATGGTGTCGTTGTCAGCCGCAACCAGCATTTGAGAGAGACACAGAGCTCGAGAGGATAGTTCAGATCGTGCGAGAGGAGAGTTTAGATCGTGCGAGATTGCGCGAGTACAGAGAGGAGAGTTCGGGAGAAGGCAAGGAGGCTGAATTGATGACCTGGCGGAGTTGCTGACGTGGATGCTCGGAAGGGGGTTCAACGAAGGACCAGTCGCGCTCGTTGAGGTCTTGGTGTGTGACTAGTAAAGAAGTGGAGAGAGAGGGTGCACAGTGGAGGTGGAGAGAGGTGAGGTGACGGCGCTTGTGGGAGAGAGAAGGTTTTAGGGTTAGGGTTAGGGTTTTGGAGTTGTGGGGAAGAGAGGAAAGGGATGGAAGGAGAGAAACGGGAAAGGGAGAGAGATACAGCGGCGGAAAAGATGTTGGAGCGGTGAAGAATGAGATGGGTAATGGGTTAGGGTTTTACTTACAGCTTCGTATCATCCGCCTGTTTATCGTCCTGCAATGTTGTATAATAGCAGCGTCGTAGAATCTTACGCGAAACAAACGAAACAACGGTTGAAACGAAACGAAATCCTACAGTTCCGTTAACCGTTTCGTTAAAACCAACGAAACTCTTTTTATTTGCGCGAACCGTTTCACCCCTTACACGAAACCAGATTTTCCAATCCGTTATCGTTTCGTTTGGCACGAAACTAAACGAAATACGGTTGAAACGGTTTTCGTTTGCACCCCCATGGACCACGGATCAGCAGCAAAATAAAATAAGATTCCTTTTGGGCCGGAAGCGATTCATTATTATGTTCAAGGCCTTCTATTATAGGCCCATATTTGGTGGTTCACCAGTCACCACATCCACACGCCGAAAAAATTAAATATGGTTTTACTGTTCACCCGAATTTCAAAAAAAATCTTAAAATATTCAGAATTTTAAAAATGGCGTTGTTAGATCGGGATTCCGGTTAACGATCTAAGAAATCGCTTAGATCGGTAACCCGGAACCCGATCTAAGCTAAGATCGGTAACCGGGTTACCGATCTTAGCTTAGATCGGATTCCCGGTTACCGATCTAAACAAAATATATTAAAGTATTAATATTTTATTATTAAAATATTAATAAAATATTAAATAAAATATAAACTCTTAGATCGGATTCTGAGAATCCGATCTAAGATAGTTAATATTTTATTTAATATTTTATTAATAATTTAATAATATAAATATTAATTAAAATAATAAAAATAATATAAAATATTAATATTTATTTAAAAAAATTATTTAATATCTATTAATAGAAAATATTAATATTTATTTAAAAGTCTGATTGGATGAGGGGAGGAAGAGTCGTAAAAACTAGGGGGTCATTTGGATGGGCTAGGAATAGCCAATTCCTAGGAAGGAATAAGGATTTTCGTTGGGAAGTGTGTAACTTTGTGAGAGAGATGAAATTCCTAGGAATATGAAATTCCTAGGAATTGGCTATTCCTAGCCCATCCAAACGACCCCTAGAGTGGTATGACGGGGCGGTTTATTAGATGAGACTCCAGAATTGTCGAATACACGGTGAGAGATAGGTGTGAATGGGTCATCTAGTGGGGTACTGTATGCCCAGTAATAAGCATAAGTCGGACTAAGTATAGAAGGTGCGGGGTAGGCGTAAGGGGTTGGCTCCCCATGTGTGGATGAGGATAGCTATACCCTTACGTACTGAGCCTGAGTCTGATGCTGGCTGTACCTACCTAAAAACTGAGTCTAAATCTGGCTGTACCCCTCCGAGTACGGAATTAGCACGATACGATCGTGTTGCCACGACATGACATACGTGTTGACAAGGCACGATATGACACGAATACCGAATTAGCACGACACGATCATGTTATGGTGTTGAGAATCCTGAAAAATTAACACGATTAGACACGACATGATTCGACACGCAGCACGACACGAACACGAATTAACACGCCACGACAACACAAATTTAATTTTTAATATTAAAAAATAGCATAATAGTTAATAAACTATAAATACTTCATCCTTTAAATTATTTTAAAATGATTATTTAAATTATTTTTATATATCAATGCTCAGTTTGTTTATAACCATAGTTCTTTCTAAACGTGTATTTAACTTTCTTTTAATATTTTTATTTTTAAAATATGTCGAAATCGGATGCATTAGAAAAATATAAAATTATCAATTAATACGTTAAAAATATATACTGGAAATTTTGTAGTGATATATATATATTGAATTTGTAGTGGGTACGGCAGACTCAGGCTCAGTACGTAAGGGTATAACTATCCTCATCCACACATGGGGAGCCAACCCCTTACGCCTACCCCGCACGTTTTATACTTAGTCCGACTGATGCTTATTACTGGACATACGGTACCCCACTAGATGACCCATTCATACCTATCTCTCACCGTGCATTCGACAATTCTGGAGTCTCATCTAGTAGACCACCCCGTCATACCACTCTAGTTTTTACGACTCTTCCTCCCCTCATCTAATCAGACTTTTAAATAAATATTAATATTTTCTATTAATAGATATTAAATAAATTTTTTTAAATAAATATTAATATTTTATATTATTTTTATTACTTTAATTAATATTTTATTATTAAATTATTAATAAAATATTAAATAAAATATTAACTATCTTAGATCGGATTCTCAGAATCCGATCTAAGAGTTTATATTTTATTTATTATTTTATTAATATTTTAATAATAAAATATTAATACTTTAATATATTTTGTTTAGATCGGTAACCGGGAATCCGATCTAAGCTAAGATCGGTAACCCGGTTACCGATCTTAGCTTAGATCGGGTTCCGGGTTACCGATCTAAGCGATTTCTTAGATCGTTAACCGGAATCCCGATCTAACAACGCCATTTTTAAAATTCTGAATTTTTTAAGATTTTTTTTGAAATTCGGGTGAACAGTAAAACCATATTTAATTTTTTCGGTCCACACGTCCACACCAGATTTACGTAACGGGCGTGATATACACCATCAAACCAAAAAACATCCAAGCATCCACCCCTCATCCACCAGCGACTTCCTAATGAGCTTTTGGGCGCCCAGGCTCAATTTTTTCGTGCACTGACGTCATCGAAATTTTTCCGAAATTTTTTTTTTTTGTGCTGACTTCATCAAATGGACGGATTTTTGTGTTCAATTAGATGCGTCAAGGAATGAGTTAAACTAATTAAGTGTTCAATTAGATGCAGTAATAATATGAAGTTTTAAGTTTTTCTGTTCAGTTAAACACGCTAAGGAATGAATTTAAAGTATTTATGTGTTCAGTTAGTTGCAGCAGAAATTTGATTTCCTAGTTTTTTGTGTTCAATAACTAGTTATGGGATAATTTAAAATTGTTTATGTGTTCAGTTAGATGCATCCGTAATTTGAACACTGATCATTTATTAAGAATAATATCTATTATTTCAACAAACTGAACAATTCTATTATAATACATCCATTAAAAATAACACAAATCCAACACAGTTCTAACCACTACAAGCTAACACAATTCAACAACTCCTCCTTCGATTTCTTCTGCACAACTCTTCTCGTCATGTCCTGTAATTCCTACACAAAACAAAACAAAATACAATTAAGACCAATTACTAATTAAGTGCTCTAATAATATTTAATCCTTTCAGGTCGTGTGAAGTTTTAAAAAAAATACATAATGAAACAAGATGATCCCTTAGAGATACTAACTTAACACATATGATGACTAACTAATCTATTAGGAAAACTAAACAATTAATTAGTATATCTGAACACTTAATGATAATTAACTTAATCCATAATTACAATTAACTGAACACTAATGACAACAAAGTAATAAATACCACGCAAATTATTGTAATTGATGTAATTCATCCCTAGATGCAATAAGAGAAATATATATGAACACTAACTGAACACTTGTACAGCATGGTTATTCTGCTACTCACCGAAATGTAATTTAATTGAACATATATAGACACTAACTGAACACTTGTACACTAATCCATTAGAAAAACTACACAATTAATTAGTATATCTAGATCAGATTCAAAAAAATTAAAAAAATTAAAATTGAAATTGATACTAAAATTCAAAATGCGTTTAAATTTCACAATTCAATAACCAAAAAAAAAAATGAAATTGAACATCTAACTTTAATGCGTGATTAGTCATGAAGAGAAATGATTGAATTAAGCTAACACAATTCATCAACTCCTCCTTCGATTCCTTCCGCACAACTCTTCTCATCCTGTCCTATAATTCCTACACAAACAAAATAAAATACAATTAAGATCAATTACTAATTAAGTGCTCTAATAATATTTAATCCTTTCAGGTCATGTGAAGTTTTTTAAAAATACATAATAAAACAAGATGATCCCTTAGAGGTACTAACTTAACATATATGCACACTAGATGTAATTGATCCCTCGATGCAATAAGAACAACATATATGCACACTAACTGAACACTTGTACATAATGGTTATTTTGCTACTCAATCCTATTGTTATTCTACTACTCAACCCTATTGTGAACATTGTGTGACTGTCAATATTGATAAAAATGCACATGAGTGATTATTCGTTGTAGCCAATAATAGAGGATGGCATCTCAAATTGATAAAAATGCATAGGAGTGTATTAATTTCTGAGATGACATATTCGAATAGATAAATCCAAAAATGAGATTCCTCAAATTTGAAGATTTAGTGCAACAATCCTTAAATCCTGATAGATTCCAAAAACAATTACCTAATTATAGAAATTCCTCAAAATGAGAGTCAGATCAATCAAATAGGCATTAAACAACGAATAATTCAAAATCCATACCACTATCACCAATCATGAAAAGTTTTATGAGGAAATCATAATTCGCTGTCGCACGTGCAGGAGATGCAGCAATCACAAATCAAATTTCTAAAACAAATGTTACGTGACTGCTTTCAATCTTACAACAATCCCTTGCTCCTGAGCGAAAACACCAGAGCAAATCCAAGTCAAGCTTCAGTTCGGTTGATTAGATCTGATCTCCGATCTTCGACTGAGAAGGCGGTGCACGATATGCCTTGAGATGGTTGCTGGTTCGTGGAGGCTTGAGGTAAACCTTGAACTGAACGGGTAGAGAGATAGAGACGGGAGCGCTGCCTGTTGCGGTTAGGGTTTGGAGACGGGAGAGAATAGGAGAGCTTATTTAGATGCGTCTCTTTAAAAAGACCAAATTGCCCCTTTTTCGGATGCAGGTGAGGTCGCTCAGTCCGTGGATGCTCTGGATGCGATTTCTTCGGATGGTATACAGTAATTACCTTTACGTAAATAGCTTCCACTATTCAGGGAATCTGAACCGCTCATTATTAAACTTTATTTTTTTTTTGTCATTTCATTATTAAACCTCAGGTTTAGATTAAACAGAGTAGGTTAGAACGAACGACTTTGATTACCTCGGATCCACCACTTTATGAACCGCTTACTATATAAATTCATGCAATCCAAATACCATATTTTTTTTTTTTTCTTTTTGAATCTTGGATTTAACTAAACGCCATGCGATACCAGTTTTGCTTTTCAATCTACCATATTAAAGGTAGTATAAAATTTTATCTAAACTCAGTGAATATATTTTATTGATACAATCGTTATTAACGACACATCAGATGCACATTTAGGAATATAAAAGAAATTGGATTCATACAAAATCGAGGTTGAATTATGGATTTAAATCTTAATTTTGACTAAAATAAACTATTTAAATGTGATCAAGAGAATGTTAGAGATAGGCACTTTCAGTTTATTCAGATATTTCATCGAAGGTGGAATCTATTTCTAGGAAGCGTGGTGAGAATTGAGATCGCTTACTACAACCATATGTGGTTCTATTTGATAAAATGAAAAAGGAGATGAAAAAAAACGAGTTGAGCTTTTAATTTTTTTTCTTCTTTTGTGAACTCATAGTATATGTCTGGATTAATCTGTTTGCAAATTAGTCATACAAAATATTAAGCGTATTACGAATCGAGCCTTACTCAATTTATTTATTTGCATATAAAATTCACAATATACCTTGACCCCCCCCCCCCAAAAAAAAAAAAATTAATCACTGCAATCTACCAATTGATTATGTACATTAAATTTTTGTCCCTGATATAATGGACACTGTCGTTGCTAAATTCCCTAAATGCCCAATATTAAAAATTAAAAGCTGCGAGTACATCGTCATAATTTTTCAAAATTAACCAACCAAAATCCTCAAATGAACTGCACACGCAATATATGACCCTCAGAAGAAAAAGGACTTTTTAATAATTTGTAGATGTTATTTACTTTGTAATGGATAAAATATAAGACTTGAAATGAGAGAACAAGGTAAAATAGTACACAATAAAGCTAAATTGAAAATATACATTAGATCCAATAAAACAATGTAAAGTGCGAACTTGAATATAAATATTACATCAAACAAGAAAATCAAGCATTAAATAAATAGCTAACATGAAATGAATGAATGATTATGTAGTCTCAAATAATTAGACTAGTAAGTACATATGCCAATAACTCAAGGGCAAAAAACTCGGTAAAAAACAAACCTAACACTCTTTTGTGGAACTAGAATTGATTATTTGGAACTGGGAAGATGCAGGTTGATGTAAGATTTTTTTGTGACCATTCTTGTGAATGTTGTTGTGTTGTGAGAGAGAGTAGAGGGTTAAGTAGTTATGTGAGCAGCAGCTCTGCCCAAGAAATGGAGCAATACATTTTTTATGTGCGCCTGCTGTTCCATGCTCCGCTGCGGATCCGAATCCTACAGTGCTAATTTTTTGTTTAGGACTGTCCGATTTAATTTCGACGGGCATATTTTTACGGGCTATACGAACGAATCTCGACGGATCTGATATTTAGTCACCGGACATCCATCAATGATCGGATGGCCACGAATGAAAGACCAGCGCTGCAGGTTTTTTTAGAAAGCCTGCAGAGGATTTGGCTGCTCCTGGTGCCTAGTTACTGCTTCCGGCATGGAACCTCTATTCCCTGCTCCTGGTGCATCGTTTATTGCTAAGAGCCTAAGACCTAAATCCTCTGCAACTGGGTCCCATTTTACGAAATCCGTAGATTTGGGTTCACACTCCGCACCTTTACGACTCTTAAATCACTGCAAGTGCTATGAAACAAGGCTTGCATTAATCTGTGCTTATTTACGGCGAAAATGCTGTTCGCAGAAATGGGAAAAGGAAACTAATTAAGCTACAAATTTCATATTATTTTTTTTTTCCTGTTTTGATGTGCGCCTGCTGTTCGTATAAGGATTTGCTTGATTAATTATGAAGGTTCCAAACAGTGAGCATGATTGGATTAGTACGGTCATGAAGTCCATTATATCAAAGATATAAACATTTCAAATATGATACGAATTTATTTATAGTCCATAGTAGAACTTTTATATTTGTGTCGATACATGTTTGGAAATCCTTTCAATATGTAAACATATAACAAATCATGGATGGATTTAAAGTAAAAATTAGATATCAAAGACCATCATATCTCTTACGCGAGCTCCTACCATGCACAATAAATAGACAGAAATCTATCACGATCGATTTTGTATGAATTTATTTTAGTTCAGATTTTATATATATTTTTTACGTGTGCTCAAACGCGTCCCCAAAAAAATATATTTAATATATTCAATTATATTAAAAAAAGGGTATTTCTAAAATTATTATGGTAGTGTTTAGACTGAAATTTTTATATGTTAGTCTCTTATTAAACATCATCTTGATAAAAAAGTTTCAATCGAGTTACAAACTTACAATTAATAGTAAGATCCAGACTCGTATTTGATTGCGTCAAAATAATCATACAAATAGAAAGAACGGTATTAGATCATATGAAATTAGTAAGGGGGTAATTTTGCTCATAACGAAAAGATTTTTTAGTGTTTGAAATGTGAGACGAGGAGAAAGGAGAATTTTTGTATAGTCATCCATTTAGTTATTTATTTAGTTAATTAGTTATTTATTATTATTATTATTTATAATGAAATTTTGGGAATAAGTGTATTCCTTTTGTATTAATATTTTTGAATGCGTTAGAAATACTTGCAATAGAGAGCAATCTTATATAATTAAAAAGAGATATGCACGCTGTTGCTCAGACTAATGCTAACTACGGTAAACTTGAGCCCGCATTGGCATGGCAGGTGGCACAGCTGGCACTAAGGCTGCAGATGATATCGTTTTTTTCGTTTAACTGTTTAAACGAAACAAACCTGGTTAGCGAAACGATTAACGAAACAATGAAAAGGGATGAAATTATGTGAATTTCACGAAAATCATGAAACTTACATGTTTTGACCGTTTATTCACTAAGAAACGGTTAACGAAACACAAATCAGTTTTGTCATCGAAACGAAATGGTTATTATGCTATTTTCAAAAAACAGTCTATCATCGTTTCGTTTATCTCATGAAACAATGTCAGATTGTTTCGTTTGCCAAACAAAACAAATTTTTATATCGTTTATCATTTCGGAGGGACGAAACGAAACGAAACGGTTAAGCGAAATAGAGCTTTTTTTTATTATTTTTTCCTAATCCCTTATCGAGGTATAGGTCATACATACATACATACATACATACATACATACATACATAGGGTGGGTAATGGAATCAGCAGAGACGAATTAATAGGCCTGTCAACGGTACGCGTTTACCGTTTGCCACCACGTTCCGGTATAAACGAAACGAATAACGAAATGCTGAAATGTTCCGTTTTCTAAAACGAAACGGTAGACGGAACACCAAATTGTACCGTTTCGATCGTTTCAGCCTCATTTTATATCGTTACATGTGTATTTTATGAAGTGGCACGGTTAACGAAACGGAATTCTGTGCCATTTCGAAAACGAAACAGTTAACGGAATGATTTTTTATCGTTTTTCTTAACGAAACGGAAACGGTTTGATGATGTTCTGTGTTTTTTTAACACGTTTGACAGGTCTATGAATTAGTCCCCAGTCCGAATCCCAAATTCCCAAATTCGCAACCCCAAGCCCACAAACCCCGAAATTAGGCGGAACGAACGGAACCCCCTCGAGTGGAGTCGAGGGTACAGCACAATCCAATTGAAAATATCTAGGTTTGATAAGATAACATAAGATAAGATCGATCGATCGAGTAAGAAGACTAGAAGAGCGATGGCGACGCCTGAAGAGATGGTTGTTGCCTTCTCCAAGATGACCCTCGCTCCTCCTCCTCTGAGTGCTGAGTGGGACCCTCGTTCCCGCTCCCACGGTGAATCTCTCTCTGAATTGTCTCCTGCATGTATGTCTGGTTTCTGTTCAATAAAACAAACACACAAATTGAGCACCTCTGTTCTGTTCAATAAAACTGCAGCAATTTTTATTAGCGTATTATTTAATATAATATAATATTATTAAACTTGGAACTGGAATCCCATTAATCTAATTGCTTATTTCCTTCCGCCAATTGCTCTGGCCCACCAGTTAGTTCCAGTTAATAATAAGTCATTCATGTTCTCACAAGTCAGAACATGAACTGAACTTAACTGAACTGAACTGAAATGTGAAACACTTGACTTGACACACACATTACTTTGGACTGATTGTGGGTTGTAGGTCGCTCTCCCAGAGAAGGTACCAGAAGATGCTACGGCCGATGACATGAAGACCGAGATTGACAAAGTGCGCCGTCAGATTGATGCTGACATGGCACAGATGGACTCCTACATCAAGCGCTTGGAGGCCCTCCAGGGGGACCGCCTCTTTGAGTCTGACCTCTACCAATCCTGCCGCCAGCTCTTCTACAAGCGCTTTGCTCGCGGCCTCACACCCCTGTCCACCACCGAGGCCACTCGCCTCAAACAGATCCAAGACCTCGCACACCTCACCATCAATCAGTACCAAGCTGCCAATGGCAATCTCCCAGCCTTCGTCGGTTGTACCTTTGCCCAGTTTCCTAACATGTTCTGATTGCTTTCCTCCCTTTATCCATATGCTTGTTATCTCTTAATTTGCAGCATCCATCATTTTGTATTAGGCTAGCTTTCGTGTTTTATTATGCTGCTTTTCTATTATCGGCTCCGTTCACGTCTGGAGTAGACTTGAAACAATCTTTTTGGAAAACCTAAAATATTAATCTGCATATGATTATTTGCTTAGGTTGAGTAATCTGATGATAGCATTGAATTATTGATAATTTACCCCTATTCCACTTGGACCTTTTAACTTGATTCGGTACTATTTCATTTTACTTGATCTGATCTGAGAAACTTTGTTCAAAACAGCATTATTTCATAGCCAATGGTACGGATGCTTCTTTTATTACTTTAACCTAGAAAAGAGTAACTGTGTAATGAGCATTACAAAGGTCAAAAAGAAAGCGCTACATTAAAATTGTCAAAGTCATCTTAGACCGGGTCGCAAAAAAGCAAATCGAGTCAAGTCAGCAGCATCTAAGTATGCTAAGAAATGGCCTGAAATAGCATGTATGTTGCCACCCTCTATGTGTGTGCTCTTGCCTGCAAAGAATTGGAAAGGAGTTATAACATTGCTAACAATCAGTACTATTTTCTCTCATCATTTGTTGGGAACAACACCTCATTTGTTTTAATCTAAGGCAAAAAGACAAATTTTATTTATCTAAGAGAAAATTTAGCTTTTGACCCTTAAAAACTTTCCAAAAGAACCAAGTTGGTCCGTGAAACTTTCATTGCACAACTTAATTGGTCAAAACAAATAAAAAGGACTAAACCAAGGACTCACTTGACTTCTTCTAAAATATTGAGGACTAAATTGGTCCCTTTTTTAATGTTCAAAGACAAGTTCAAGGATCGACTTGGTTCTTTTTAAAAGTTATGGAACAAAAACTGAACTCTACCATTTATGTATGTATAGCCGAAATCAACATAATTAAGAACAACAAGAAATAAAAACCAATATAAGTTGGTATGAGTACTAAATTACAACCAATATAAGTTGCTTTGGTTTGACCTAGATGCAACAAGGGAAGTACATGTTCTGGGTTTTTGTATCACCTTTGTTACCCAATTGCTGTGCTCCTTTGTAATAATCGCGTGTGTGTGTGCGTGTAACAGAGATTTTGGTCAGATCATATATTATAAATTAAAATTATGCACTAAACACCAATTGAAGGCCCTGAAAATCAACCCAAAATTAATAATAAAAGAAAAGAAGGATTCAGAAAACGAACCTGGCTCCTGGCATTTGAGCAGTACTCAACGGCAACAGAAAAGACCTGGAGAAGAATCCAAAGAGCATACTTTCCCGTCTCTCGTTTCTCTCTTCAACGATTAAGCGAGAATGCGATATTGAGCAACAATGCTCGATCGACTAAGGAAAAAAGCGCGCTCTAAGATGTCCTTTTCAATGCATGCTTCTGTTATTTTAATATAATAATAATAACAAAAATAATATACAGCTTTCTCATAAAAATCTGTAAATGGGGAGTTTATTAGCTTTTAACCTAGAAGTTTCACGAGGGCTCGTTAGCAAGTTATTTTTTGTTTGTTGTTCTGTAATATATTATTGAATCTAATTAAATTTAGCTGTTGAGTTGAGTCAGGTGTCCTGCTGTTGGGACCCTGGAAGGAATGAATGTTTATTCTGTTCCTTTTTTATTCCGATGCATGCGTGCGCCGTGGGCCTTACTAATTGATTCCTCGCTCTTTTCTCTTATTAACTAACTATTATATTATTATTTATTAAACAGGTAAAATATATATGCATATACACAATAAGTAACAGACTGCACCATTCGACTAGCTCTTAATTGATTACGTACTCTATTGTATCTTGTAACACACACCCAAATATTATGTTATATATTGTAGTATATTATATTATATATCAATAATAGAAAAAAAAATGAAGAGTTCAATATTTTTTGCTTAGAAGTTAGAACACATAACATAAGTACATAACTAACAGAAAGACAGGACTAAAAGGTAGCATTAATTCCTCAGTGTTTGCAGACAACAAAACGAGAATAATTGAGGTAAAAACTAAATATGGCCATTTACTGGTCTAATAAGGCCCAAGAGAGCGGGTCATGGAGAAGGAAACACGGCGGCCGAAACAGACGGGGACATTGCAGAGGTGACGAGGAGGTCAAGAAGCATGCACCCGATGACCTCGTTCTCAGTTGGTAAAGCCGTGCCCCTCGCCTCAGCCCGCTTGGTGAGGCGCTCTGCTAGCCTGGTAAGATGCTCCTCTCGCGAGCTCAGTCCGGCAAGAGGGTAGTACCAATTGTAAGACTCCTTGGAACCTCTTCTCCACTCGACCTTGTCAGGGGTCAACGACAAAATCTCCTTATCCAGCCTCTTCACATCAGACAGCATCCCATCATCATCATTGCCGTCCTCGTCCAAAATCTCAGAATTTTCATCCTACATTTAAGTTGGAAAAAATGCTGCAATGAAACATATGAAAAAGAAAACCAAATTCACATTCCTAACTACAGTCAGCTTCTAACAGACTTACTCTTCATATTCCCATAAGACCCAACTCCTTCATTTTTTTCAAAAGAAAAAAGAAATAATTAAAAAAAAAACAAAAACTGATAAACAAGCACAGTATGGACTGACAAAACGGAGACACAGCAGAGACAAACAAGGCAATGAAGAGAAACTAATGAAAATATATGAAGAAAGAGAGAAGAAGTGTACCTGCAGCGGCAGGCGTTCCTCAGGACAATTCCTGTTCAGCACGGCAGTCATCAGCTTGGACCTCTCGGCTGCATTGGAGCTGAGCTTGTCCAGTTGAGGGGCCCACTTGCGCTCGAATTGCTTGGTTCTGAAGCCATCGGGGCCGATCTTGAGGAGGGCACGAAGCAGAAACAGGTTGACAGGCTGGACCGCCATGAGCCTGTCATAAGACCTCATCATGGCAAGGAACTCCAAGCGCAGGGTTCCACGGAGAAGGGGAGGCAAGCCGTTGATGTAGGGAGCAGAGGGAGAGCTGGTGGCGGCGATCAACGTGCGCTCCGACGTGATCCCGATCTCCATCCACCATCTCTCCATATACTGCCTCCTGTGGTTGTCGCCCACATGAAAGCCAACCTTGATGGCCTCCAGTTGAGTATCCAATGCCGCATCCTGGAGTTGCAGCAGCTCTTGGCGAAGCAACTGCCGCTCGTAGGCCTCGTTGTCGTTCACCGAGTCTGTTATTGGATGAAATGCTGGTAATAATCAGGTATAGCATTAAGAGGATGGCACTGATGCATGGAATGCATAATATAATAACATGACAGTTAATAAAAAGGGAAGCTCAGAAATTAAGTAACAACCAGCCACCAGGTGAACAATTAATTAATACATGAATGAATGAATGAATTCAGAAGTAGCAAGCAAACTTTGAGAAAATTAGTTAAGCTGCCTACAATAATAATAGCCATTAAAATAAGTAAAGAATTGAAAATGGGGATCCCCTTTGCTATTTCTTTCGTTCTTAATTTCTTTGTTTCTCAGTTGTAAAGTGTAGACTGTATCTGTATTGTATGTATGCAGAAGATGAAGATGAAACCCTACACTAGAACAGAACAGAACAGAGACAAAGATGAATAACCCTAGAACTAAGCCTAAACCCTAACCCTAAAACCCTGACAATGACGCTAACCACGGAGAGGAGAGAAGGAGACGAGAGTGAAAGCAATACCTAGTGCTGGTTCTGGCGAGGAGGAGGAAGCAGACGAAGAAGCGATGGGATTAGCACGCCACATATTAAGCGTCTCGACGGAGAAGGACGCCATGACTTTCTTTCTCAATTTGGGTTTTGGGTTTTGGGTTTTGGGTTTTGGAGAGAGATTGATTGTGAATCGTGATTGCGAATTTTGGGATTGGGAGTGGGTCGGACAATAAACAATTTCTGCCTTCTCATTATCTTATATCTGTTGTAAAATAAGGTGGAAGAAAAAAATAAAAAATAATATATTAAGAGTAAGTAAAATAATATTCCCAAGAGTAAATTTCAGAATTTCATTATCTCTTTCAATCATCCATTCGTGCTTACAATGTCTTTATTTATAGATTACAAAAATGAGACCTTACATAATGATCAATAAATAAATAGTGGAGATAATGGAAAATAAATGTGTAGCGGAAAATAAAGAGATAAGTAGTGGAAATATGAAGATGAACAATCCATATTTTATTAAATTTCATAATACTTTTCCTTGGATGTTCATCTTTAATTATACACTATTAATGTGATACTTCAGGATCGATATTAATATGGTACTTCTGAATCAATTTATCTGCCTTATTAAAAATCTTACCAAGAAAAATCCATTTGGAATAAAAACTTGGATAAGGAAAAAAGAGTACGGTGTGTGTAATACTTACCCTCATTTTAATATTATTTAACATCCTTCAGTCGATGTAGACCTATCTTTTTTCTGAGTTGTTCAAAAATACTTGTTGGCAGAGATTTTGTGAATAGGTCGGCCAATTGTTGCATGATTGGATTTTCTGAGCATCTATTATATCATCATTTTGTAGATCATGTGCCCATAAGAACATTAGTGCAATGTACTTAGTTCGGTCTCTTTTGATGTACCACTCTCTTATTTGTGCTATACAAGCTGCATTATCTTTATATAATAGAGTAGAATTTTCCTTAATATTTTCAAGCCCACATATTCTTGAATATTTTGGATTATTGACTTTAATGAAACACATTCTCGACTTCCTTCATATAAAGCAATGAGTTTAGCATGATTTAATGATGTGGCAGTTAGAGTTTGTTTTATCGACCGCCATGAAATTGCAGCTCCACTATAAATGAATACATATCCTGACTGAGATCGCGCCTTATGCGGGTCTGACAAATAACCTGCATCTGCATAACCAACCAGATTAAATTTTGAATCCTTTTGATAGTATAGCCCCATATTACGAGTTCCGCAAAGATAGCGAAAAACACTTTTAATTCCATTCCAATGTCTTCGGGTTGGTTTGAAACTATATCTTGATAATAAATTTACAGCAAATGCAATATCAGGTCTCGTATTATTTGCAAGATATAATAACGCTCCAATTGTGCTTAACTATGATACTTCAGGACCAAATATTTTTTCATCATTTTCTTGGGGACGAAAAGGATCATTTTCTGCATTTAACGATCGTACTGTTAGGAACTCAAGTCCATGTGCAATTTTAATTTTTATTAACATTTAACAAGCAACTAAAACGCACGAAAAAACGGATCTAGTTATTCAAGTCATTTAACACGTAAAAGGAGAAGCGTAGGAGGTTACCTCTTCCGAAATCGTATTCGGAAGCCTTGAATCCAATCTCTTGGAGTCGGTGGCGTGCTCGTCACCCTCTTGACTGCCTCCGGTTGCCTCGAGTCCACCTAGAAGATTAACCAAAGTCTCAAGACAAGTGCTAGCTTGTCCGAGACGATAGCTAATTCCCTTTTGATTTCCTTCGCACGATTAACTGTTTAACTGGAAGGAGAATCGCTCAACGCATGAGCTAGAGATGGAATTAAGAGGTTAGAAAATGGAGAAACCAATTTTCTCCACTATGAACAGTAACCGTGAATAGTGAATAGTGCGGCCAAGAGAGAGGAGAGAGAAAATTAGGGTTTTTCCTTGACTTCTTCCCAAAGAAACAATCAATATATATATAGAACGTTTCCATAATTAAATTTCTCTCTTCCTATTTTCTCCTGGACGAAATTGCCCCTATCATGGCTGAAATTTTCAGCCCTCATGTGGGCCAGGCCACATGATATAATGGCCTATTAAATCACTCCTTTAATTCGTCTCATATCGGACTTTCAGTTAACTGATTAACTAAAAGGCCAATTAGCTCAGTATAGTAAATATGCATTGAACTAACTTAATTATTAACATATTAATAATTAATTTGGAATTAGCATATGCATTATATTATTTCTATATGATCCATTTGAGTTAATTAATTATAACGGTTCATAACGGTATATAATTGATTAATCAACTTATCATATATTCGCAGTACTCGCTACTGCAAATAAACAAATAATGCACGTATGGTTAAAGTCCTATTTGTGTGACCCTTTGAGGATTTATGCTATGTTGGCCATGAAAATAAATCACCATTTATTTCCATTAATCATAAGCGGTATCTAGCAACACGTTATGATTCCCAATTCGCATAAATAAATACTGTACCAATACAGTACTTCAATCCTGCATAAGAAAAAGTATCTTATTGTTTTGATTCCTATGTCACATGATATCCTTGTATAATCCAAGATAGGAATGTGTCATTCTTGCAGATTATACGTTTCTTGATCTAGAGTTTATCGTCTAGTTACGCGCATACAATCCAACTCTATCAAGGGGCCCAGTAGATATCATCACTCACTAGGTGAACTAATGAGGGACATACGGTTGTCTTGATGACCAGTTTCTCCCCGCACAATTCAAGAGAATATAAATAAAGTCCGTATAGCAGCCCTTATCAGGAATCAGCGTTAGACGATATTTATAGAACCTATCCTCATGTGGAAAAACTAAACCATCTCAAACTCGGAATCAAACACGTATGAAATAAATAATGACACATAACACAATCCATATATTTATTTCATTGGGTCATGTCCTGTACTATGTTCCAGTAACATATACATATGCAATTAAGTCGGTAACTCCTTACCCATGATTTGTAGAACCTAATCATCACTTAACTTGCATACTAATCTTATACGATAATTAATGTTCCTTGTTAATTATCAAGATTATGGACTCTTTAGAGATATTATTGTCATTCTGACGAATGATCCACAGAGATCTACAATTCAGATCCTCAACCTGAATGATCTGTCAACAATAAACTCTAGGAACAAATAATCAAGCATCATTAATAACATAAACTAATATAATAGCCACCAACTGATTGGCTTCTAGGACATATCTCTAACAATCTCCCACTTGGCCTAGAGTCAATCAATAGTGACTTCTAGCCAGTGAATAATTGAGAACGATGTCATATATCTACATATATACATGTCTCGAACCTTAAAAGAAATAGTACGCTTATAGCCAGTTACTCACACGTCCATTACGCATGGATGCTCAATAACATCTCGTATACTGCTTAAGGTAAAGGTTATGTCAGAGTCTTCGCTGTGTTTGCGAAACTATCCACTTTTAGTTGAACCTACACATATATACACTCTTATATATATAGTCTTGATCATCATCATATGAGATCAAGTGATACTGTCATAGATCATAGTTGGATCACCAATCAGATATTGGATTCTTCAAGATTAAGCTATGGTTCGAGATGCATAGAATCATATCAGCTTAACTGAGAACATCTTGATCCAAACTATTCTCTTTCGTTGCTTCACAAGTTGCTATCTATTTTACTTTGGTGACGGAAACGGTTGTAATATCCTGTTTAGAACACCTTCTAAACTTACAACACCACTTTTAAGCAAAATATGTAGCTCAATTGTGATTACATCAATCTTTCGAAACTTGACATCAGTGTAACAACTTACACGAGCTCTTTTTCATCACGAACGAAAAACATATCTCTCTTTCTCATAAAGTACTCGAGAATATCCATTGATTATTGTCCAAATGTGTTTTCTTGTATCCATTTGACAACTGTTTGTCATACTCCTTGGATACCATACATTAGGGCATATGCATAAGTATAACGTACATAATTAAACTCATGATGAAAGAATGCTTGAACCGTTTCATGCACTTCTTCTCAAATTGAGTTGCAATAAACTGAGTTAAACTCAAGTTATATGCCATATGACGCGGTTCGACATAAAGTCCAGCTTTCATGTTTCTAGAACTCTTCGTCATTATATGCACATTCGCCGAAACCTAACATCCATCATAATCTATCTCCATAGATTTTGTTTTCTAGGATTTAGGTGATCTTGCCCAAGAAATCATTCTTCAATGAGATCTTGACAATATTCATTTAATCAATGTTATTTCCCAATTAATATCCAGTTATCTTGTACAATACAGATAATACAATTATGCTCCCACTGAATATCTTGTCTATACAAGATACTTTTGACGAAGATCAACTCCTTGACTTTCTTGTCAAAATATTTATTCCACAGTACTCTCTTCGATCCACTAATGGATCCTTGAAGTACGCATATGTTTCTAGCAATACATCAATCAAGACCTCGATTTGTGTTAAATACACATCTTTTTTCATTCAATCAATGAAGGCGGTATTGATGTACCTTTCCATATATCAATATATATGAAATGCAACTATTGCTAGAATGATCTTTATTAACTGACTTATAAATAGTTACAAGTGAGAAGCCATGCTTTGTACATAGTCAACTCGTCATCGACTTAGACATAGCCACAAGCGTGAAGCTGTGCTTTGTACATAGTCGACTTGCCATCCATGTCAATCTTTCCTTTAAAGATATGAATGTTCTTGACGGATTGCTCCTTCATGAACATCAACAAAGGTCCATACCTTGTTGTTACACATGGATTGCACTTAAAGATCACATGGGTCAAACCATACTTGTGGAATCGGGTTCTTCCATCGATTTTTTAATTATCAACGGATCCTCATATGCCAGGTACGAGGATGTCGTGATGTTTATGCACCTTTCGGTTAGACAATCACTTTCGTTGACCTTTTGTAGGATTAGTGCTCAAGGTTCATGAACATCTTCCACAACGATTTGTATAATAAGTTCTCGATCCTCGTATGTACTGAGTTTCTCAAACATCATCAGCTCGTGAGATGTTTAAGTCATCATTAGAAGCGAGCGTGCTAAAGAACTTCTTTCTTTCACAACGGCTTGTGAATGAAGTTTCGCTCAACTCCCACTAAGCACCATGTATGGAGTAATAAGTTTTCCATAAAGGATACTTCTTGTAGTGACACATAAACTCCTTTATGCTCACCTTACTCCCACTACTTTATCTTGAGAACGTTATTCTCCAAGACTATGTCATGATGAGCAACAACTAGATTGTTCTTACCATGTTCGTAGAAGTAGTACCTTTCGGTTAGTTTAGGCATCCTACAAAATATTAAGCGTCCTATTTGGGTCAAAGCTCATTAATCTACAAACCTTGAAATAAGCTTCTTAACACCAAATCTTGAGAAATAATGTACTTAGAAATCAAATCTCATAAGATATCTTTCTCAATAGACTTCGATGGAACATTATTCAGTGTAAACAATATTGTCCTCAAACATAAATCCCTAATATGAGTCAAATAAGTCAATTTGATTTATTATCGATCGAATGATATCAAATAGTGTTCGATACCTTCATTCTTGGACACACTATTTTCACAATGTTCCTCATGGAGTGAGTTATGAAACGACTTTCACACTCTTTAGATAATATCTCAAATCATATGACTTAACTATTCACCATGATCAATTGTAAGACTTTTCTTTTCTTGAACGGTCTCTTAACTTCACACTTGAACTCCTATGAACTAGTCAAAAAGTTCACACTCATACCTTATCAAATAGATACGTTAATATCTACTTTGATCGTTGGCTAAGTGGTAAAGTCTCAATAACCTTTCAGTACACAAGTACTTATAGGTCTACATACATCGACATGTATAAGTCCTAATCAAGTTACTTGTCCTTGAACCTTTATAGGTCAAAGGCGCTTTTGTCATCTAACAAACATGATTCACATATCTCTATTGATTCGAAATCGAATTGAGCCACGAGTTCCACGCTATGTAGACTCTCATAATGCGATTCTCGTTTATGTATGACTAAGCGGTCATTTCACATGAAAGTCGAACACTTTATGTGAAGTCTTACGCATCCTATTTGTCATTCAAAACTCGTTTATCTATTTCAAGCATATTCAAGCAATAGGCATGAAATCATATAAATAAATCCATAATAAAAGAACATCGCTTGTCTTTTACAAAACGTAATCATCCATCATCTATATGAAATGGAGATAAAGTTTTAGGATGTAAGGAACGAGGTACTCGACCTACAGTTTCTATTAGTAAAGACAACTCTACGTATCCAATGGTAGTGACTTTACGAATAAGCCATATCCTTATACGGAGTTTACTTTACTAATCTCGAGCTTTCTCTCACTCTTCATTGCCTACACATTTCATTAAATGCGAGCATACGAACTAGTACTAAGTTACTGGTATGAATTTAGAGATAGCGAGATAATTTGAACGACAAATACTTTCGAAAGTTTAGGACATTTCCAACACAATAATCATGGTACTTCGGACAACCTTTCAAATGCCTCCATAAATGGCAAATGAAACATCTCATGTGACACATGGTCACAATTGAGGGTCTCGAAGTCTCAACTCAAATTTAAGCGAAGTATTTTTTAAATATTTAGCTAATTACCATTTGCACAAACAAGTTTGCGAAATGTAACATCATTTCCTTCATTTAATTAGAAAGAGATAGCATGACAATATCAACAGTCCTTGATATCGGAGATCTAATATTTCTAGTTGTCAAATAGCTACTCAAACCTTTCGGTTCGTAAGCCATTGGAACCTTCATGTACCTTCTCAAAAGAAGTTTCTCTTACTTAATTCAAGCTCCATTACTCGATCATAAATGATTGACTCAATATCTACTTTCTCTAAGAACTCCTTCTTGAGTAAGTGAATGCGAGCGTAGGAGTCATATCTAGTCCGTATGAATTCTATAATCCAAAGGTCTAGAGATCCTAAAATGAGAATATCGGCATCCGCTTTATTGAATAACTTTTCGTAAAAGTTAATCAATCATCGCGATGCTATGTTTGGGAAGTTGAGGAATATTTTTGGGAATAAGCATGCTCAAGTTTCTTTTCGCCAAGAACATGTCTTAGGAATCGATATTACTTCTCCAAGTAAATACCTTTAGAAACGAGATAGTTCAAATTCAAAGATTGATCGCAACGAAATTAATACATTTAGTATCTATAACAATTTCAATTTAAGGTCATTTAGTTTATGCAATGTTTTATTTATAACAATAAACAAAACTCCCACTACATTTATTTAATGTCCCAAATGTAGTTGGTTTTCCAAGATCCCCGTTTTCATCAAGTAAAGCCTGCTATGGCACGTCACCCTACTTAACTAGACAAGGTAGGTTCTCCAACCAATCATATCAACCATATGACTCTTGGTTTGTGAATATCTATATATTTACAAACTTCGCCCCGATGTCCAAACTCTAGTTGGGTCCATCGATAAGCAACATCTCTCTATTTGCTCCTAACAAATCCATTTATTTGTACCCCGACTTCCACATGACAACCATGACGTCCGCTTGGGCGGACCGCGCCATGAGAGGGCAAGCGACGTGAAGGGGATAGAGAGAAGGAGGGCGGTCGACTTAATCAAATTAATTGGGACAATCATTATGCGACTTTGTTTGGTGGTCGTGTCAGCATACACCCATACCTATCCTATGACATTTCATAGTAAGCAAACAATCACATAATAAGCATCTCAAGGCACAACCATTGTTGTGGGTTTGTATGGCTCCAGCTTGCATATTAATCTTCGCTGCATCTCCATGTAGCAAGACTAATCTAATTCAAGTCCTCCTACTAATTATAATGATCATATCCTATAATTAATGGAAATAAATACATGTGAAAAAATTCTAATTCCCTCCTAGGCCTTAGGGGCATGCAAGCCTCACAAGTTACATTAAAATTAATCAAAATTAATTAATGGCACCAAAGGCCGCATTACACACATTCACACATGCATTCATTTACAAACCACAAGGCATTGGAATCTTGAGCCATACTAAACCCACGATCCTCCTACAAAAACGAGTTAGCACATATACAATATACATGTTCCACTAGTTTTTAATTAACTTCATTAATTAGAATCTTTGTGTATGCTTGTCGCTCGTTTTCCAAATGCAAATAGGTTTAACATTACAACTACTTGTTTAAACCTTTGAAATTTAATCAACAAATCAAAAACAGAAAGGAGGGTATTTAAGGAGCGTTCTAATTAACATTTCAACTAATTTGATTAATTAGAATATATTTTAACTAATTAAAATAAGCAATTTGGGACCCGATAAAATCCGATATTTTTCGGTCACCAAAAATTCCGAAATAAATCCAGAGAGCTCCTTACAATGAGTGTAACTACCAATAAAAATTTCAAGGAGAGATCAACTACCATCAGGGAGAAACAAAAAAGACAAAATCCCAGACAGCGCGCGAAGCGCCGTTAGAGAAAATTCTGTTTTGGCTTCAACCTTTCGGTCTGTGTGATCACCCCCTTGATATTTTTCAAGCAAACAATTTACATAGAAAAATACTTTACATACTAGGTTATCATTCCATAAAAAGAAAAATACCAAGGTCTATTCAAAATCATCGAGTTAAACGGCAAACAAACAAGAAGCCCTGTTCTGAAACAGACTGACGACTGAAACCATTTGACCTAGTTGAAATACCAAACCTTAAAGAAAAATCATGAAACTAATTTTCACAGAATTCTAATTCGAAGTTGAACAACTCTATTCAAACACTTTTCTATAAAAGTCCTTCAATAAATTTAATTTTTCAAAACAACCAGCTTATTCAGAAAAACAGATCTGACGACTTCGATTCTTTCCACACTTGAACATCCATATAAAATCCGAAACAGGTAACAAATTACACATATCCAGAAAGAGTATCAAGTCTAGATTAACTCTAGCCAAAGATTAAAGGTAGCTATTTTTCAAAAATACGTCCTTTTTTCCATACAAACAGAACTGTGCAGCAGAACGGCAGATCTGCACACCGTTACCGTTTAATTCACTAAAAATTCATAACTACTTATAAAATAGTGAAACTAGCGCCAAAAGAACCACGACTCAAAGATCTACAACCTCCAGTAAGAGAGAAAAAATTCCATAGAAATTTATATTACGAAAAACAAGCAACAATACAGAAAAACAGCTTTTTCCAAAACAGCAAGCACACACATCACTAATTAACTTTGTTAATTACTAATTTCTCGATTTAAAATGTTAAAAACTTGAATAACGACCAGCGCTCTGATACCACTGTTAGGAACTCAAGTCCATGTGCAATTTTAATTTTTATTAACATTTAACAAGCAACTAAAACGCACGAAAAAACGGATCTAGTTATTCAAGTCATTTAACACGTAAAAGGAGAAGCGTAGGAGGTTACCTCTTCCGAAATCGTATTCGGAAGGCTTGAATCCAATCTCTTGGAGTCGGTGGCGTGCTCGTCACCCTCTTGACTGCCTCCGGTTGCCTCGAGTCCACCTAGAAGATTAACCAAAGTCTCAAGACAAGTGCTAGCTTGTCCGAGACGATAGCTAATTCCCTTTTGATTTCCTTCGCACGATTAACTGTTTAACTGGAAGGAGAATCGCTCAACGCATGAGCTAGAGATGGAATTAAGAGGTTAGAAAATGGAGAAACCAATTTTCTCCACTATGAACAGTAACCGTGAATAGTGAATAGTGCGGCCAAGAGAGAGGAGAGAGGAAATTAGGGTTTTTCCTTGACTTCTTCCCAAAGAAACAATCAATATATATATAGAACGTTTCCATAATTAAATTTCTCTCTTCCTATTTTCTCCTGGACGAAATTGCCCCTATCATGGCTGAAATTTTCAGCCCTCATGTGGGCCAGGCCACATGATATAATGGCCTATTAAATCACTCCTTTAATTCGTCTCATATCGGACTTTCAGTTAACTGATTAACTAAAAGGCCAATTAGCTCAGTATAGTAAATATGCATTGAACTAACTTAATTATTAACATATTAATAATTAATTTGGAATTAGCATATGCATTATATTATTTCTATATGATCCATTTGAGTTAATTAATTATAACGGTTCATAACGGTATATAATTGATTAATCAACTTATCATATATTCGCAGTACTCGCTACTGCAAATAAACAAATAATGCACGTATGGTTAAAATCCTATTTGTGTGACCCTTTGAGGATTTATGCTATGTTGGCCATGAAAATAAATCACCATTTATTTCCATTAATCATAAGCGGTATCTAGCAACACGTTATGATTCCCAATTCGCATAAATAAATACTGTACCAATACAGTACTTCAATCCTGCATAAGAAAAAGTATCTTATTGTTTTGATTCCTATGTCACATGATATCCTTGTATAATCCAAGATAGGAATGTGTCATTCTTGCAGATTATACGTTTCTTGATCTAGAGTTTATCGTCTAGTTACGCGCATACAATCCAACTCCATCAAGGGGCCCAGTAGATATCATCACTCACTAGGTGAACTAATGAGGGACATACGGTTGTCTTGATGACCAGTTTCTCCCCGCACAATTCAAGAGAATATAAATAAAGTCCGTATAGCAGCCCTTATCAGGAATCAGCGTTAGACGATATTTATAGAACCTATCCTCATGTGGAAAAACTAAACCATCTCAAACTCGGAATCAAACACGTATGAAATAAATAATGACACATAACACAATCCATATATTTATTTCATTGGGTCATGTCCTGTACTATGTTCCAGTAACATATACATATGCAATTAAGTCGGTAACTCCTTACCCATGATTTGTAGAACCTAATCATCACTTAACTTGCATACTAATCTTATACGATAATTAATGTTCCTTGTTAATTATCAAGATTATGGACTCTTTAGAGATATTATTGTCATTCTGACGAATGATCCACAGAGATCTACAATTCAGATCCTCAACCTGAATGATCTGTCAACAATAAACTCTAGGAACAAATGATCAAACATCATTAATAACATAAACTAATATAATAGCCACCAACTGATTGGCTTCTAGGACATATCTCTAACACGTACGACCATTAGTGTTCTCAAGGGATGAGCTTTATCCATATTAAATCTTTTTAATATTTTTTCTGTATAATTTGATTGATGAATAAATATCTCATTCTTTAAATGCTCGATCTGCAGACCGAGACAAAATTTAGTTATACCAAGGTATTTCATTTTAAACTCTCTTTTCAACAATTTTGTAATATTTTCAATCTCTTCAGGAGATTTAATAATATTTAAATCATCAACATAAACTGCAACTATTGCAAAACCTAAATTTGATTTTTTTTAATAAAAACACATGGACTAACTAAATTATTTTTATATCTTTCTTTTAAAAGATACTCACTAAGTCGATTGTACCACATTCGACCTGATTGTTTTAGTCCATATAAATATTTTTTTCATTTTATGGAATACTTTTCTCTAGATTTTGATCTATATGTTTCTAGCATTTTTAATCCTTCGGGAATTTTTATATATATGTCACTATCAAGTGAACCATATAAATATGCTGTGACAACATCCATAAGTTGCATTTTTTAATTTTCTGTGACTGTGAGATCTATTAAAAATCTGAGAGTTATTGCATCCACTACAGGTTAATATATTTTTTCATAATTTACTCCATATATTTGTGTAAAATCTTGTGCCACTAGCCTTGCTTTGTATCTCACAATTTCATTTTTCTCATTTTTTTTAATGGCAAATACCCATTTGTAACCTACAGGGTTAACATCTTTGGATGTTTGGACTACTGGTCCAAATACTTGTCGTTTGTCGAGTAAATTTAATTCAGCTTGTATGACATCTTTTCATTTAAGCCAATCATTTCTGTATTTACATTCTTCTATATTTTTTGGCACATTATCCTCTTCGCTTATCACATCACTAGTTATAGCGAATGCAAAAATTTCATCCACATGAGTTTCATTTCTGTTCAATATTGTACCAGTTTTTACATAATTTATAGAAATCTCATAATCATTTGGTATATCAGTTTCTTCTGAAATTTCATCAATCTCTTTTAGGATTTTAGTTTCTTCTGGAACTTTATTAATCTTTTCTAGAGATTTAATTTCTTCTGAAATTTTATTAATCTCTTCTGGAAATTTAGTTTCTTTTGGAACCTTATAAACTTCTTCTGAGGTTTTACCAACTACTTTATTCTGCTCTTTTCTTTTATGTGGATTTACATCTTTAGAACCAATTGGTCTTCCACGTTTTCTACGTTTATGAGATTCATTTGATATCTTTGTAATATCTATTCGAGCAAGTGCATTTATAGCTGGAATATGTGATTTAGTGACTCTATTTATATCTGTGAATGCGTTAGACAATTCATTTGCAATTCTTTGTAAATTTATAATCTTTTGAACTTCAAGTTCACATTAACCACTTCGGAGGTCAAGATAAGATAATAATGAATTCCATGTCACTTGTTTATCCAGATTTTGTTTTCCTTCTCCTAAATTTGAGAATATTGATTCATCAAAATGACAATCAGCAAATCTTGCTGTAAAAACATCTCCTGTTAATGGTTCTAAACATTTGACAATAGAAGAAGAGTTAAAATCAATATAAATTTCCAACTTTCTTTGAGGTATCATTTTTGTGCGTTGTGGAGGAAAAATTGGAACATATATTGCACAACCAAATACTTTTAAATAGGACAAATTTGATTCTCTTCCGGAGACCAATTGTAACGGGGAATACTTATGATCGGCAGTTGGCCTTAATCTAATTAGTACAGCAGCATGTAATATGGCATGTCCCCATGCAGAAGATGGTAAACTGGATTTCATAAGTAATGGTCTAGCTATTAATTATAACATTTTAATAAACGATTCTGCTAGACCGTTTTGTGTATGAACATGTGCCACTGAATGTTCTACAGTAATCCCAATAGACATGCAATAATCATTAAACGCTTGGGATGTAAATTCTCATGTATTATCAAGTCAGATTTTTTTAATTTGATAATCCGGAAAGTTAGCTTTCAATTGGATAATTTGTACTAATAATCTAGCAAATGCAATATTTCTTGTTGCCAATAAACACACATGCGACCAACGCGTTGATACATCAATTAAAATCATAAAATACCTAAATGGTCCACATGGAGGTGTTATAGGCCCACACATATCTCCTTGAATTCGTTCTAAAAATGATGGAGCTTCAGGTCTAACTTTATTTGGAGATGGTCTAGTAATTAGTTTTCCAAGAGAGCATACTTGGTATGTCAATTCTTTTGATAACATGATCTTCATATCCTTTAGGGGATGCCCATTTGCACTTTCTCCTCATCATTATATTTTCTGGATGACCCAATCTATCATGCCATAATGTAAATAATTTTGGATCAACTAACTTTCAGTTAGCGATCATATTTGATTCTATTGCACTTATACAAGTACCATATAGTCCATTAGACAATGCTTGCAATTTTTCCATAATCCTTTTCTGGCCATTTATAGTAGATACGATATGAAGATATTCATAATTTCTTTCATGCATAGTTTCAATATGATAACCATTCTTTCGAATATCTTTAAAATTTAGTAGATTTTTTCTGGATCTACTCGAATATAATGCATCATCTATTATTAGTTTTGTTCCTTCAAGTAACAAAATACAAGCTCTTCCAGAGCCTTCAATAATATTGCTTGAGCCAGATATAGTTTGAATATTAGTCATACCAGAATCCAATTGCAAAAAGTATTTCTTACATTTTATAATTGTATTTATAGTTCCGCTATCGACCAAACATAGATCTTCTTTACTTAATATTGCGTCAGTCATTTTCCATTGAAATAAAAGAAAAGTAAAAATAAATTTACTTTTATTTATTAATATATTCATAATATAAAAATTAAACATAAATTAAAAATTCCTACGATGAAACTTGATAATATTATTAGGACTTACAGCTGGTACGTTATCAATAATTTATTATACCACATATATCATAAACATCTTCAAAATGTTTTTCTTCAAACATACTGGTGGTACGTTTTTCTTTTGTTATCAATATTTTGTTATAACGAGTTTTTAATTTTGATGGTCACATTTTTCTTTGAAAAAACTCTTCAAGAGTACTAACATGATTTCATCATAATTTCAGGTTATTAATATTATAACTTCAGGTTATGATAAATGAAATAGAGATAAGTAAATAAATAAATAAAATGAATAAATAAAGAGAGAAAGAAAAAAAAATTTTAATTTAGCGTTATAACTTCAGGTTATAGCAAAATTTTATTTAATAACTTCTGATTATTAAATCGTTTGACTGCGCAATTTATATAATTTAATTGAAATAACTTCAGGTTTTTTTTTCATTCAATGACTAATAATAAGTGCTAATATAAATTAAATTGGGACTAACTTCATGTTATTTTTCATCCGGTATCATATAATAAATTCTGGTTATTTGATAAAAATTTCAACTTTGAATAATAACTTTGAGTTATTTATTTAATAATATTCAGTGGCATTCTATAACTTCTGGTTATATTAAATTTCAAATAGAACTTCAGATTCTATGCAAATAAATTGAAATATTAATAAATTCAAGTTCTAGACAAATTACTACAAGTATTAAGAAATTCAGGTTCTAAATAATTTTAAATGAAATATAAACTTCAGGTTTTAAACAAAATAAATTCAAGTATTAAGAACTTCAGATTCTAAACAAATTATTTATATGATTAAGAATTTTAGGTTCCAAATAACTTTAAATCGAAATATGAATTTCAGGTTCTTCATGTAATAAGAACTTCGAGTTCTTGATAAACTTTCAAGTTTGAATAATATCTTCAAGTTTTTATTTTTATCACCATTCACTTCAGGGAATGATTCTCACAAATTTCAAACAAAAAAATATAAAGCAATCAAAAGTTCAAATAAAATTGAAATTAATAAATTATATGATATCAATCAAACTTTTTACTTACCTCAAAATTTCTTTGAGCAATTTATTCTTACTTACCTAAGAACTTTACAACTTCTTCGTAGCAATTCGTGTAAATAATTTTGCAATTCCTTCCGAGCAAATTCGTGCTGATAACGTGTTGTAAAATAAGGTGGAAGAAAGAAATAAAGAATAATGTATCAAGAGTAAGTAAAACAATATTCTCAAGAGTAAATTTCAGAATTTCATTATCTCTTTCAACCATCCATTCATGCTTACAATGCCTCTATTTATAAACTACAAAATGAGACCTCACATAATGATCAATAAATAAATAGTGGAGATAATGGAAAATAAATGTGTAGTGAAAAATAAAGAGATAAATAAGTAGTGGGAATATGAAGATGAACAATCCACATTTTATTAAATTTCATAACAATATCATCATTTTTAGCAGAGAGAATTATTATAAGAAAGAAAAAAATAAAAAAAAGGAAACGACTAGAAAAGCCCACATCAGTCAAAAAATATTTAGAAAAGGCCTTTTTGTTTTGTTTTCCTTTGTAATAAAAGGCCTTCCGGGCCCACCCCCTCCCTGCGGGCCCAACCCCCTTCCTGGTTCCTGCTTGCCTCTCGCTGGGCCGAAAAAATTAAAACTAACGTTACTGTTCACACGAATATCGAAAAAAACGTTTAAAAATTCGAAATTTTAAAACTAACGTTGTTAGATCGGCAATCGGAATGCCGATGTTGGAAATTGCTTAGATCGGCAATTGGAATGCCGATCTAAGCTTAGATCGGCATTCCAATTGCCGATCTAAGCCAAAAGCCGCCAGCGACCCTCCTCCCCCCTCACGCTCCAGGTGTTTGTGTTTTTTTTATATAATTTAATTAGTTTATTTATTTAATTTAATTAGTTTAATTAGGTAATTAATAGAAAAAATAATTAAAAAATTACTAAAAAATCAGAATAAATATAAATAATTATAATATGTAATTTGAAATTTTTTATATAATTTAATTAGTTTATTTATTTTATTTAATTAGTTTAATTAGGTAATTAATAGAAAAAATAGAATAAATATTAAAAAATAATTAAAAAATTACTAAAAAATCAGAATAAATATAAATAATTATAATATGTAATTTGAAATTTTTTTATATAATTAATTTTAATTACTAATTAATTATTAATTGATAGTTATCATTGATTATATTAATGTAAATTTATACAATTAATTATTAATTATTAATTGATAGTTATTAATTTATATTAATCTAATTAATTATTAATTGATAGTTATTAATTGATTATTTTTGTCGTTTTTTTAAATGTTTCGTTGAAAAGTCTTTCTGAAAGTGCGAAAAAGTTACATCGTTAAAGGATAAATTTAGAGGCGAAATTATATTTAATACGATATTCAGCCTTAATTTCCAATATGAGAAATACTTTTCTGGAATTTTATTTAATACTCAATCAATAGATCATATGATTTTTTATGAATTTTCTTGAACTTTTTTATGCAAAATAGAAATAAAAACTCAAGAAGTCCGAAATATCATAACACAAAATAGAAATATAGCAATAGAAGTCCGAAATAAAATCATAAGACTCTCATACAAAAATATAAATATCACAATAAATATCACACTATCCTACTGACGTCCATCACGACGGTACCATCCCTGAGAAGGAGATAAATCCCATGGAGCACCAGGCAAGTTTCGAGGCTCTCGGCCTGGAGCAAGTCCTGGGGGAGGAGGGGGGGGAGGCAATGGAGTGCGATGACGAGGCGGTCTGCTAGATGAGGCTCCAGAATCGCCGACTGGATGGTGAGACATAGGTGTGAATGGGTCCTGTAGTGGAGTACCGTATGCCTGGTAATAAGCATCCGCCTGAGAGATAGGTGTGGAGCTAGACGTAAATGGCTGACTGTACCCTCCTCCGTACTGAGTCTGAGTATATGGTGGAGGTGGAGGATACTGAGCCTGAGTATATGGTGGAGGTGGAGGATACTGAGATTGAGTATATGGTGGAGGTGGAGGATACTGAGTCTGAGTAAACTGCGGCTCTGTGGTCTGGGGCTGGGAATGGGATGGAGGCTGCGGCTGGGAATGGGGTGGAGGGTGCGGCTCTGTGGTCTGAGACTGGGAATGTGACCGTCTGCTCCGAATAAGAGGCTGACTGGGTCGTGGAACATCGAAAAATGTATCCCAATCATGCAGACTGAAATCATGCTGTTACAGATAATAATAATAAAAAATAATTATAGAATATTAAGCATAAAAATAACAATAATATTAATAAAAGTGATTAAAAAATGTATTATACCTGCATAAACTGCTGCTCCTCAACAGATCCCGGCTCTGGTGCATAATCCTCATCATCTGTATCAGGGATAGACTCGATGTCTGAATGAAGACCCTTCGACTCTAAGAGTCGAGGCAATCGATGAGGCTCGCCAACAATATCCAAAGACGTGCTGCACCCCCTCAGCAATTTCTTCCCAGCGCGACGAAATCCCTTCGTGACAGCCCATGCACATCCTCGCAACGCCTCCCGCAAAGTATGCTTGACCTGTTCAATTTTTGTTAGCTACTGAATTATTTGTTAGGCACAAAATTTTGCTTAATATAACTTACCAAATTCATGTGACCAGGCGTCTCGCGAAGGTACGACAGGTCGTGAGCCGGACCAGACGCTGCCCCTTCAGGAATCTGCACAAGATGCGCACCTCCATGTACCCTCAACCAGCGTCGGTAGTCGGTCCAAATATCCTCGCTCCACGGCCGCTCCTCTACCACCCTAGCCTCATTAGTGTTCGTCCACATGTTGACCTCAGACCGAAAGAGTTCTTGCCAATCAATGCCTCGATAGGTATTATGGTGATATCCCATCAATTGCTCCATTCTCGACCAAGCCTGTTTTATTCAAATGACAGTTAATCAACAAAATGTAATTGCGAGAATTAAATAATGAAATAGTATATGAAGAGTTAAATATACCTGAGGTGGCGGTGGGGGAACTGTCTGATAGAGCTCAAACTGATGCATAACACGATCTACGTGGTGCCACATCACAGCCCAATAATGAATGCATGGGATGCGTAGAAGGAACATCCTCTGCTCAACCTGGGCACAACGAGGCATGCGGGCCCTGATGTGATCATAAGGCCTCCACACGACGTGCTCAGGCTTCATTTTCATGCAGACATCCCTTGCATACTCTATCCCACCGCGAGTAGGGCCGGTCACCTTCTTCGATTTCTGTCTCGTCGTCCACTTCCTGCATTTTCATTTTGTTGTTTGTTAAAATCAAGTAAAACATATTTTTAAAATTTCAATTAAAATGAAATTAACATACCTCCCATAAGGCGGACACGAGTCAATATTGGGTAGACCCCAACCATCAAAATCCTGAATGATCTTCGGCCGACTAAGTAGCAGTCTTGCATACGACCACAATTGCAAGAGCACCCAAGGAGCAGCAACATGTATATTATTATTAATGAAGGCAGTGTCCAAGCCTCGGTATAGCATGGCAAGAGTGGCCCCACCCCAATTGTACTGCACCGAGTTACTAGAATGAAGATCCTGCAAATATTAATTTTTTTTTACGAATAAATGTGAGATATTTACGAATATCATAAGCGTGATTTTTTTTCATTATTTGTTGGCTAACCTGCAATAATTGCAGATAGAAACATGGAACCGAGTCACCCGTGCCGTCAGGAAATAACTCGCACCCAAAAATCTCCAGCACGCAAGCGCGTGTGTATCTATCGATTCTCGCTGCATCATTTGTGCCAGGTCCCCCAATCTGATCCCAAACCTTACGCAGCTTCGTGAATCTAACGGAATAAGATTTCCTGCATTACATTATAATGTAATTTGATTGTAAGAATTATATATATTTAAAATTAACATAAATTTTTTTTTAAAAAAACCTTCTTACGTCTGTTCTTTTTCTCTGAAACATTTCTGAATTATCTCCGTGTCTGTATCCTCCGGCAACGCAAAATCCTGAAATAACTGTATGGCGTCATAATCGGTCCGTCCAGTAACGGTTCTACCACTCGTAGGTAAACCGTACAAAAAGGCCACATCCTGCAAATAGTTCAAATTTTATACATATATATAGTTCCAAAAAAATAAAATTACAAATAGGTATTGATACGAACCTCTAGAGTGACCGTCATCTCGCCAACGTGCGGAAAAAAGAAAGTGTGGGTCTCTGGCCTCCAGAACATGGCCAGACCCTGCAAAAGCGAATGATCGAGCTGCATATGACCCAACTGAACGAAATGTATCAGTCCAAGTCTCATCAGACGCTCGTCCACCTCAGCAGTACGTGACATCTGAGCCTTATGTACTACTGCCCTCCAATTCTGTATATATTTATTTTTTCATTATTTTAAAAAATAATACCAACATAGAAATATATAAGTAAAAAAATAAAAGAACAATAATAACTTACACCAGTGCCACGAACTTTGAACCCATCTAAATGCAAAAGACGATCTGCATTAACAGGACCGGGAGGAACAACAGGACCGGCTGATGTAGAAGCCTCGGCATCGGTAGATGTAGAAGCGCCCACATCTCCACGAAGCCTCGTAGATCTACGAGGTGGTGCCTCTGATGTCTCTGGTACTCTTCTTCTCGGTGGCATTTTTATTACACTGCAATAAAAATTAAAAATGTAAAAAATCTAATAAAATTTCGGCAGCATCTCCCCTATACCTAGAGTGTTTCCGAAAAAAAAACACCCAAATCCCCCCTAATTACAAACCCAAATCTCATACAACAACATTTTCAATCCAATCTCATACAATAACATTTTCAATCTCATACAACAACATTTTGTATTTTCTCATACAACAACATTTCCTATTTTCTCAATAAAATAAATTAATTAAATGTATAAATATTAAAAAAAACTCACCTCGACTAGAAGCGCTGCTTGTCTCTTTTTAAAATTTTTTTCTACATTTAAAAAATTATTCTATCAATTTTTCAATATTTATTCTATTTTTTTATCTTAATTACCTAATTAAATTAAATAAATAAACTAATTAAATTATATAAAAAATTTTTAAATTACATATTATAATTATTTATATTTATTCTGATTTTTTAGTAATTTTTTAATTATTTTTTCAATATTAATTCTATTTTTTCTATTAATTACCTAATTAAACTAATTAAATTAAATAAATAAATTAAATATAAAAAAGAAAAAAAAAACCATACCTGTGGAGAGGAGAGTGGTCTCGCGCGAGAGAAAGTGAGAGGGGTGGGAAGGGTCGCTGTCGCCTTATATAGGAGGGGGAGTCTTAGATCGGCAATTGGAATGCCGATCTAAGCGTAGATCGGCAATTGGAATGCCGATCTAAGCTTAGATCGGCATTCCAATTGCCGATCTAAGCAATTTCCAACATCGGCATTCCGATTGCCGATCTAACAACGTTAGTTTTAAAATTTCGAATTTTTAAACGTTTTTTTCGATATTCGTGTGAACAGTAACGTTAGTTTTAATTTTTTCGGCTCGCTGGGATCCTCTGAGGCTCAATCGGATTTAATCGATTGAGCGCATTTTTTTTAGGGAATTTCCTTGAGCAATCAGAATCTCCAGCAATCAAGCAATCAGTGCCTCAGCGCCTTTATATTTTTTTCCCTTCACCCTTCCGTCTCCTTTTACCTCGTGTCTCTATTTTCCGTTTCTTTCCCCTTCGGCGCCTCTCCTCTTCACCTTCGATTCTCTCCTCTTCTCTTCTTCATCCCTTTCTCTCCTCAAGCACGTGCCTCTCCTCTTCGTGCAAATCTCTCCTCCCTCCTCTTCGCACAAATCTCTCTCGTCTCATCCTCTAGCACACTTCTCCTTCCGTACCATGTCTTATTTTCGTGCTTCTCCTCCCTTTTTTCTCAAACGACACAATTTTTTCTGGTTGATCGTGCTCCCAGTATTTATATGTAAGAGAATACTTAAATATGTCTATGTGAGTATCTAATATATATAACCAAACTAACTATCTAATATATAGAAAGGAGTAACTAATAAGTTTGAAGGGAGTATCTAATACCCATAAGAGAGTATCTAATATTTTTATGTCGTAAGAAAGAACATTAATGTTCTGGTATGGAATTATATAAGGAAGTATTTTATTTGTATTATGGAAGTACTTATATTAGACAAGGGAGTACCTAATAAGTTTAAATGAGCAAATGTTTTATATTTTTGTTATGGAAGTATATAATTAATAGTAAGAGAGTAACTAATAAGATGAAGGGAGTATCTATTAAGTTCAAAATGGGCAACTATTTACGTAAGTAAACAGTATAAAGGAGTAATTAATATGTTCAGAGGAGTATTTTAATTAGACTTAAAGAGTATATATATTTTCATAAGTGAGTATTTTATATTTAATCAAATAGGTGTATATCATAAGGGAGTATTTTATTTGTATTATGGAAGTATATAATTAATGGTAAGAGAGTAACTAATAAGATAAATGGAGTATCTAATAAGTTAAAATGAGCAGTTATTTATGTGAATAAGTAAACAGTACAAGAGAGTTTTTTAATTGTCGACGGAGGTATTTATTTTTTAACAAGGGAGTATCTTGTAAGATTACATAGTTATATATCATAATGGAGTATTTATTTCTATTTAAGGGAGTATATTGCGAAAAAATATGAAAACAGAAAAGAGAAGGATGGAAAGAAGGTTAATGGAAGAGAAGGTGCGAGAGAAAGAAAGAGGGGACAGAAGAGGGGCGAGAGAAGGGAAAAAAGAAGGGGAAGGAGGCGCGTGGGAAGAGGGATGGCGAGGGGGCGACGCGGGTGAAGAGGGACGACGCGTGGGAAGAGGGATGACGAGGGGTGACGTGGGTGAGGGGGGCACGGGTGAGAGAGGAGGCGGGTGAGGGAAGGGGAGAGGGTTAACACGAAGGGAAGAACGGAGGTGAAGGGAGGGGAGAGACGCGTATGCCATTTTTGGCAAAACGCGTGGACGGGAGGAGACGCGTAGGCACAAAGTTGATGCGCTATTTCCATTTTCAGCAATCTGATTGCTTGATTGCGTGAGCGCATGATTGTACTTATTAGCGCCGTTTTTTTATGAATCGCGTCTCTATTCTTGTACGTCGACAAATCACTAGAAAATCTGAATTTACAAGCTAGTTTACCAAAGAAGTCATACAATCTAACGGCAATGCTCGATCCAGCGAGATTGAGTAACAATGCTCGATCGACTAAGAAAAAAAGCGTGGTAGACGGGTGCGCTGGATCAAATTTCTATTTTTTCTTTGACATTAGTCCTTGTTAATATCTATCTATCTTTCTAACCAGCCCAATGCATGCTTCTTTTATTTTAATAATAATAATGGAACCAACAAATAACATACAGCGCTCTCATATAAATCTGAAGTGGAGAGTTCATTTAGCTTTTAACCTTAAAAGTTTCACGGGTGATCGTTTGCAGGTTGCTTTACTTATTTTTTGTTTACTGTTCTGTTATATATAATTGGATCTAACTAAATTTAGCTGTTGAGTCGAGTCAGGCGTCCATGTCCTGCTGTTGGGACCTGGATGGAATGAATGTTTCTTCTGTACCTTCTTTTTTCCGATGCATGCGTGCGTCGTGGTCCTTCCAAATTAATTCCTCGCTCTTTTCTCTTATTAATTAACTATTTTATATTATTAAACAGGTAAAATATATATACAATAAGTAACACACTGCACCATTCGACTAGCTCTTAATTGATTACGTACTCTCTTGTATCTTGTAACACACACCCAAACATTATTTTATATATTATAGTATATTATATTATACGTCAATAATAGGAAAAATATATAAATATGAAGAGTTCAATTTTTTTTTTTTTTTTTTTTTTTTTTTTTTTTTGTACTTAGAAGTAAGAACACACATAACATAAGTACATAACTAACAGAAAGACAGGCCTAAAAGGTAGCATCAATTCCTCAGTGTTTGCAGACAACAAAACGAGAATAATGGAGCTAAAAACTAAATATGGCCATTTACTGGTCTAATAAGGCCCAAGAGAGCGGATCATGGAGAAGGAAACACGGCGGCTGAAACAGACGGGGACATTGCAGAGGTGACGAGGAGGTCAAGAAGCATGCACCCGATGACCTCGCTCTCAGTCGGCAAAGCTGTGCCCCTCGCCTCAGCCCGCTTGGTGAGGCGCTCTGCTAGCCTGGTGAGATGCTCCTCGCGCGAGCTCAGTCCAGCAAGAGGGTAGTACCAATTGTAAGATTCCTTGGAAGCTCTTCTCCACTTAACCTTGTCAGGAGTCGACGACAAAACCTCCTTATCCAGCCTCTTCACATCAGACAGCATCCCATCATCATCATCATCGCCATCCTCGTCCAAAAGCTCTGAATTTTCATCCTACATTTAAGTTGGAAAAAAATGTATTGCACTGAAACATATGGAAAAGAAAATCAATTGCACATTCCTAACTACAGCAAGTTTCTAACAGACTTCTCTTCATATTCCCACAAGACCTAACTCGTTGATTTTTTTCAAAAGAAAAAAGAAAAGAAATTAAAAAAAAAAAAGACTGACAAACAAGCATGGAAACTCAGCAGAGACAAACAAGGCAAGGAAGAGGAATTAATGAAAATGTACGAAGAAAGAGAGAACAAGTGTACCTGCAGCGGCAGCCGGTGTTCCTTGGGACAATTCCTCTTTCCCGCGGCAGTCATCATCATGGACCACTCGGGTGCATTGGAGCTGAGCTCGTCCAGTTGCAGGGCCCACTTGCGCTTGAGCTGCTCGGATCTGAAGCCATCGGGGCCGATCTTAAGGAGGGCACCAAGCAGATGCGGGTTGACAGGCTGGACCGCCATGACCCTGTCAAAAGTCCTCGTCATGGCGAGGCCCTCTCCGCGCAGGGTTACACGGTGAAGGGGAGGCAAGCCGTTGAAGTAGGGAGCAGAGGGAGAGTTGGTGGCGGCGATCAACGTGCGCTCCCAGGTGATCCCGATCTCCATCCACCATCTATCCATATGCTGCCTCCTGAGGTTGTCGCCCAGATGGAAGCCGACCTTCATGGCCTCAAGTTGAGTATCCAACGCCACATCCTGGAGTTGCAGCAGCTCTTGGCGAAGCAACTGCCGCTCGTAGGCCTCGTTGTCGTTCATCGAGTCTGTTGTTGGCTGAAATGCTGCTGCTTATATTTCGCATTTAGTTTGCCGAAGGAGACCCATGGCAACCCATGGCAGGAGAAAGAAGAAACAAATGAATGAACTATCAATTTAATTATGGGGGATAGGGAAGAAGAAAGAAACTAATAATAATCAGGAAATATAACATAAGAGGATGGGACTGATGCATGGAATGCATAATAGAATAACATAACAGTTGATAAATTAAAGGGAAGCTCTGAAACAACCAGGTGAACAATTAATGAATTAATAAAATAATGAATGAATTCAGAAGTAGCAAGCAAACTTCGAGAAAATTAGTTAAGCTACAATGATAACATAATAAAAATAAGTAAAGAATTGAAAATGGGGATCCCCTTTGCTAGTTTCCCTTGCCCTATTTCTTTCCTTCTTTCTTTCTCAGCTGTAGAGTGTAGACTGTATCTGTATCTGTATTGTATGTATGCAGAAGATGAAACCCAACACTAGAACAGCACAGAAGAGAGAAAAAGGTGAATAACCCTACAACTAACCCTAACCCTAAAACCCTGACAGAAGGAGACGAGAGTGATAGCAATACCTGGTGCTGGTGCTGGTGCTGGTGCTGGTGAGGAGGAGGAAGAAGACGAAGCCATCGGATTAGCATGCCACATATTAAGCGTCTCGACGGAGAAGGACGCCATGATTTTCTTTCTTTTCTCAATTTGGGTTTTGGGGAGGAATTGAGGAAATGAGAGAGAGAGAGAGAGAAATTGGCGATTGATTGTGCGTTCGAGTGCGACTCCGATTTGGGAAATTTGGAATTGTGATTGCGAATTTATGTGTTCTCATATCATCATTTTTAGCAGAGAGAATTATTATGAAAATTGATTAGAAAGGGGGAAAAAGAAAACGGGGCCTACTGACCAGTGTAAACGACTAGAAAAGCCCACACCAGCCGAAAAATATTCAAAAAAGGCCTTTTGTTTTGTTTTCCTTCGTAATAAAAGGCCTTCCGGGCCCACACCCCCTCCCCGCGGCCCCAGGGGAAACAGATCCCAAATTCTCGTTGTATTCCCTTCCTGGTTCCCGCCTGCCTCTCGCTGGGGCACAGCCATTCGACTCAGGATCCTCTGTTCTCTTTCCTCTGAGGCTCAATCGGATTTAATCGACTGAAATCAAAATAGAGCATTTTTTTTTTTTTTTGAAAAATTATGGCATGCGAACTAATTTCTAAATCACACTTTAACCTCAACCTCAACCGCTCATTTCTAAAAAGATCAATTCATTAGCACTCATGAACGGTTGCGATTAAAATCCGATTTAACATTGATTCTCATAGTAGGATTTCCCTTTTTTTTTTTAATGAATCGTGCCTCTATTCTTGTACCTCGACAAAAAAACTAGAAAATCTAAATTTACAGACTAGTTTACGAAACAAGTCGTACAATCTCAGCTTCTCATCCTCAAAAACAACAATACAATTATATTATATACATATATAAAGATGGAGTTTGTGGGGACTGTTTAGGCAACCGTGGTAAGCACAGTTCTTCGATCTCGTCCGCTTGTTTCATCTCTGCCACTCAATGGTTTCGATTGCCTAATCTGATGATCTATATAAACAACTGTAGTCTGCACTCTTGACAGTTTCCATCTGATTCATTGATTTTTGCTGGGATCTTCTCCTTCATTCATTGCTTACGATGGACTAGTTTAGTAGGTTGTGACGAGGGTTCTTTCCCCCTTTCTGCATACACACCATACCTCCCTCATCCGTTTGGCCTACGCTCGCTTCCATATGGTCACCCAATAATTCACTCAAAAAAGAGAAAATTAGTAAACGATACGTTGTTTTGCAAATCGACAAACATAAAAGTTAATTGTTTAGAACTATATATATATATATATAGAGAGAGAGAGAGAGAGAATAGATATACTACTATTCATATGTTGCCTTTATAAGCTAGACTTTTGGACTGTCTGATTTCTTCGTGATTCGTGCAAAGTAGTGCATACACAGTAGTGATGGTGCAAAAGTCTAGCCTACAAAACCAATTTAGATATGAATAGTAGTATATATAGCCAATTTATGGAGAGATTGGCTAATGTCCTTTGGATAGGATAGAGAGGTTTTCCCATTCAGTTTCTGCCCATTGGATATCATTAATATTGGTGCATGCATCTAAATCTGTGGCTCGGATTGAGGCGCTAAGGAGAGGGATGCTATTAAAAATTCTCCGTTATTTACCGTCTTCTCTGTTAGTTTCTCTCCCTTCCGCTCCTCTTCATATTACAAAAATTTGCATCTTCTGGTGCTGTCTCATTTCTCTCTCCTTCGAAACCAAAGAGGAACTCTAGAAAATCGTTCAGACTCAGACACTCACAAATCCGCCTTCTCTCCTCAAACCATCGATCTCTCCCTCTCTCTCCCTCTCCTCAGATTAAAGAGGAACCCTAGGCAGAGCTCGGACCCTCTCTTCGTCACCTCGCTCTACGGAGCACGTTCTCCCTTGATCAACTCCTTCGATCAGATCTATCATTGTCTCCTTCAAAAGAGGAAGACACCCCAGGTGCTCCGTCTCTCCTTTACAGCCTCCACATCTCTCTCTGTCTCTATCTCTCTTGTCAATCTATTTTTTATTTTGTTGCAATTAGTATGATTTTTATTGTTCGATTGGTTAATTTGGATTCAATTTTGTGTTAATTTATCTCTCTCATCTCCTAAATGCAGGTTATTTGTGGTTTAATTTAAAATCATTCTCATTATTTGTGGGTTTGTGAATGGCATCTAGAGATACTTGAGTGTCACCTTCTCTTCTTTCTTTGATTGGGAATTTGGTTTAATGGTTTGACATGAGTCTGGTCTAGCAGCGGGAATTAAATATTGTGTTTGTAATCACCTTACTTATTGGGGTGATATTGTTAGAGAAGAATTATTATAGCTATCTTAGTTTCAGGGATGATATTGTAAAGAACTTGATGTTGTTGACATGTTTGATTATGTATAAATTTTTCTTTGCAAATTTAAAAATCAACTTGTATTTCTCATTTCCATTTTGTATTTCTTACTAGTTGTATTTGATCATGGTAGATGATAAGTTGGTTATTTAATCACAAATGATTGAGTATTGCACAGTACGGTAGTCAAAAGTAAAAAGATTAATAGAACAACTAATGACCAGTTGAAGTCAAAATTAGTTACAAAAGGCAAAATAAAGAAACAGTTAGCAATTGACATGTAGCGATATCAAAATCAGCTAAGTAGAGCCTCAAAACCCAAGTTATACTCTAACAAATCTCTAACATGCTCTACTGGTACCAATCGCACCCAACATGTACCAGTTACTTGGTGGTCCCACCAAAGCAGGTAACCTCATAACAAATTGACTTCAGGAATATCCTCTCCTCACCACCCTAATGCTAGCGAACTTGTTTGTATGTCAATTCACCTCTAGAAACTCTCTCTGTGGAATTGCTTGGATCGAGCTTTTAAGGTTGAGGAGCTGAGGAGGTGTCGCGACCAACCACTGAGGGTTAGAGGCAGAGAGAGAGAGAGAGAGATAAAGAAAGCGATATTCGAGGAGAGAAAACGGAGAGGAGAGCAACAACTCCAGTGATTTGAGGAGAGAGTTTGGATCTACGATTTTTTATGGTTTCGAAGGAGACAAGAGAGAGAAAAAAAACACACACGAAGAGGGAATAAAATTTCGTTTGAACACTGGAGGGGATGGGGACGGAGGCATTAACAGAAACTAAAGAAAAGAACGAAAAATCTTTAACTCAACGCCTCACCATAGCGCATTCATCTCAGCCACAGATCTAACTTTGTACACGAATATTAACGATATCTAATGGGCAGAAACTGAATAGGAAATCCTCTCTATCCTTTCCAAAAAATATTAGCCAATCTCTCTCTCTCTCTATATATATATAAATAAAACCTATTATGCATACTAATGTATTGAGGCTTCTATGCATACTAATTCAGATCGTTGGATCTGCTTCAAGATCCATGCAGATCAAGTCGCTAGATTAAAAAAATTAAGATGTGCCTTTTCCTTAATTTGCTCCACTCCTCTCGACTAAATGGTTCCCTTCGGAGAACCTCTTTCTCTCTCACGAGCAAAATGAAAATCTAATCTCCCTCACCTCTCTCTCTTTCGACTCCAACTCCTCTTCCAATCAGTCGCGACTCCAACTCCTCTATCTCAAACCTAGTCAGTAGTGCCTTTCTCCGTCTCCAGTTAGTCGCGCCTCTCACCCAATCAGCCATGGCTCTGTCTTGCCTCTCTTTCTGATTCTCATCCTCTCCGAGCCGCGCCTCTCTCGCTTCTCTTTCAAGCTAGTCGAGGCAACCATCTCTTGCCTCTCTCTCATTGAAACTTTAAAAGGTACCCGTGCCTCTTTCACTCTTTCTCGAACATAAATTTTGCTCTAGAACCAAAATTCTAGATTTACAATGCAGAATTTTTTTTCAAAACAGTTTTGCTTTCCCACTTCCTCTTTCACATTTCTTTTGTTCTTGATTTTTTTCGTCAAAATAGTTTTCGTTAATGGTAGCAAAATTAGGCCGATTTTGGGTTTAATTGCGTTCATGGGTATAAACATGATGTTTGTTCTGTCAAGTACATGATATTTGTTCTGTCAAGTACCAATGATATGTTTTGTGGTCAGTACATAGTCGCCCCAAAGATATTTGTGGGTTCGATAGTTTCTTGTTCTAGAGCATGATATGTTTTGTTCCGTCAGTACATAATCGACCAAAGATATTTTTGGCCGACATAGAAATTAAGCATGATATTTTTGCACATTGGTACTGCACAAACTGTTAGAATCCTATTTATTCATTTAAAATTTTTATAACTTAATGTATGACTTATAACCACAGGAGAAGGTGTGTGGTTGTAGAGACACTGGCAGAAAAGCATTTCAACTTGGCATTCCAAATTTCAACTTGCATTTTGGTCTTGTTGATACTGGTATTATGATCCAGATACATTGACAGACAAAAGAATGAAGGGAATCCAGTGGGTAGTTCAAGCAAGCCTAAAACACCAGAGAAGAAGAGATCATTTATAAAAACAGATTGCAAGGCATACATAAGGCAATAACAATGAAGTTGAGGTTAAATTGAAGGAATTAGTGGCTGAAGTACAACCAACCCACAATGAGGGTTTGAGCCAAAAACCAGTTTGTGAGGCAATAACAATGAGTACTGATGATGAAGGGGAAGAAAAAGGATTATGGAGACGGCAGCAGCGAGTCTTATGGAGACGATTTCAATGGAGAAGAAGATGATAGTAGAGAGGATTTTTATGGAGAAGAAGATAGAAGAGAGTGACTAAGTATTCATTTTGTGATTAGGAAATTTTTTGGGGTGATTTTATAAAAATGACTAAGTATTGCAGTTTGTTTATATGATAGATAGTTATGCAAATAGTAATTTCAGTGGAGAACCAGTAAATGGCAAAAGATGTTTGTAAGTCCTTAGATGTATGGATTAATGGCTAATACTGAAATAAAAAATTGTGTGGTGTTTGAGCACAGGTCAAATACCATTTCCTTACAATGTTTTCTGCTTTGTTTCTAGTGCATTTTTATGCTATTTTATATCTGTCTTTTCATTTAATATATTGTGCAATGAGTTACCATAATTTATGCGCTTTTAGTGTTTACCTAGCAAAAGACAAAAGAACATGATTTTGGTTTCATATCCTTGGAAGCTCGCTTGAAAATCTGACCAATGCTCCTTTCTCAATTATTATGGAGTGCCTTATTGTCGTGCCTCATTGTCATATGATATATATCAAACGAATTATGACCATGGCTTTTGTTTCATATGCATTATTCCTAACCATGCTTTCGGACCTCGATTTTTTTTTAACTAACAAAAGTAACGGAATTGTGCCAGAAACTGAAAAGTATTTGTACCAAATTGCATCCATTATCCAAGCTACATTCATTAGATATTGACAAATACACTAAAACAAGTAAACTAATTAATATTATATTGAGAATTTTTTCCTTCCATTCACGAGCGTTCTTCTCCTTTTCGAGTTTATTACCTGATTGATAAGTCCATTAATTACTTCCTTAGCTCGGACTTCAATGGGTGCGTCATACCAACTAAAGAATCTACAACCGCTCAATGTCTACAAAAATTAAATGAAAAAGAACACAAACATGTGAGAAAAGTTCATACATGAAGCTAACTATTGTTATAAAATATAAACACAAACAGTTCTTTTCCTTTATCGGTACTGTATGTGTATCCATTGTTATAAAATATAAACATTAAAAATCTCAATTGAACCAGTGAAATTGAACCTAATTGAACCCACTAGTGCGAAAACTTGAAGATATTTAGGTCTATTTATTTATTGTGGTGAAGTTGAAAGCTAAACAATATGCAAGTGAAATTGAATCCAATTGAACCCAATTGCAAAAAATCAGGAACAAAAACTAGGGTTTTGAAGAAAAATCAGGCTAATTTTAACTAGTTGTTTTGCAACCCATGAACCTAATTGAACCCAAAATTGGCCTAACCCATGAACCAAAATTGTTTTGAAGAAAAAAAAAAAATCTAGAACAAAACAAAAGTGAAAGAGGAAGTGGGAAAGCAAACCTGTTTTGAAAAAAATACTACAATGTAAATCTAGGATTTTGGTTCTAGAGCAAAATTTTTGTACAAGAAAGAATGAGAGAGGCACGGGAACCTTTCGAAGTTCCAATAAGAGAGAGGCGAGAGACGGTTGCCTCGACTTGCTTGAGAGAGAGGCGAGAGCGGTGCGCTTAGGAGAGAGAGGCAAGACAGAGGCGTGACTAACTGGAGACGGAGAGAGGCGCGACTGCTGGGAGTAGGAGAGAGTAGTCAGAATCGGAGTCAGGGAGAGATTTTCATTTGTGAGAGATGAAGAGGAGTTGGAGTCGAAAGAAAGAGAGGCGAGAGAGATTAGGTTTTCATATTTTCTGGTGAGAGAGAGAAAGATGTTCAGAACCATTTAGTCTAGAGGAGCGGAGCAAACTAAGGAGAAGGCGCATCTTAATTTTTTAATCTAGCGATTTGATCTGCATAGATCTTGAAGCAGATCCAACGATCTGAATTAGTATGCATTGAAGCCTCAATATATATATATATATATATATATATATATATATATATATATATATAGTTTTGCTATGGTGAGTTGCAACTCACGAGAGAGTTCGTGAGTTGCGATCAAAACTCCTAGATCTAGTTCAAAATGGCCGATCCAAACCGTTTAATATGATCTCCCTATTGAAATCTCCATGCAGACCAAATTTTACATTTTTTTGAAATTTTTAAGTATTTTTTTCGGATTTTTAAATACTGCTGTTTTTGAACGGTTCAGAACTAATTAGATTAATGATTTTCTAAAATTTCAAAAAAATACTTACAAATTTCGAAAAGATGTAAAATTTGGTCTACATGGAGATTTCAACAGGGAGATCATATTGGACAGTTTGGATCGATAATTTTGAACTAGATTTAAGAGTTTTGATCGCAAATCACGGACCCTCTCGTGAGTTGCAACTCACCATAACAAAACTATATATATATATATATATATATATATATATATAGAGTATAGCTATGGTGAGTTGCAACTCACATGGGCTTTGGTGAGTCGCAATCCAGACCATCGGATCCGCTTCAAGAATCATGCAAATCTGCGCGATTGATTTGCGCTGGATAGAAATTAATTTCTCCGTTCCGTCTCTCTTTCCCCGTTACCTTCTCCTCTCTTTATTTCGCCTCTCTCCCTCTCTTTGAAATCGCTCAGATCTGAGAGACAGAGCGAAACCCTAGAAAATCTAAGAGGGGATCGGAGGCAGGGTGGATCGGATTCTCAACTCCTCACTGCGAACTTTTCTCAGCGCCTTCGATTCTCACACCTGTTCCGTCTCTCTCCCCTCCGCACGCCTTGACTTCTGTCTCCTCCTCACGGTTGCCTCCTCTCAGCTACCACACGCCTTGCTTCCATCTCTGTACTGGCCTCCTCACGAAAGTCGATCGAAGCAGTAGTGAACCCTAGATCGGAGCAGCAGTGAATTGAATCTGCTTCAAGATAGTGAGAAATAGTGATTCGTGAGTATCTGGTTTAATTTCTCCTTAATTTTTCTCCCTAGTTGTTCTTTAATTTCTCCTTAATTTGAAATTTGCAAAGTATTGATTCGTGAGTATTTGGTTTTTTGGACGAAACAGTGAGCATTTTAGGGTTTTTGACAGAGTATTGAGTCGTGAGTTTTCTAGGAAAGTCAAGAAGCACCTGAATCAAAAGTAAGTGTTCTTTGGCCCAATCCCATTTTATTGGAATAATTACCTATTTGATCCTGCATCAATGGAGTATTATTGTACTTTATGCAATTTCTCCTTAATTTGAAATTTGCAAATAAGAAACAGTCAGAATTTTTTGGACGAAACAGTGGGCATTTTAGGGTTTCAAACAGTGAGAAACAATATTCTTTTGAAAATAGCAAAGGAGTTCATCACATGAGTACTAGTATGCCACTGCATTTGTTTATGTTGACAGAATTCCACTGCATTTGTTTATGTTGACAGAAATGACTGTATCATATCATCTTCTCCCTATTTTAATTCTTATAAGTCTAGGCCTAATTAACAAAAATGACTTGTGATGTAGGAATGAGCGGTAAAAGCAATTGGAATGAGCGACCAAATCCACCTTGTGTGCGATGTGATAACTACACAGTAGTCAAGTTGTCAACCACTACGAAAAATCCCGATTGAGAATTTTTCTCGTGTACTAATCGAGTTTGTCAACAATTCAATGGATGGTGCACTCCCTCTGAGAATCTAAAATTTATGAAAGAAGTAAAAGGTTCAATTCGTTGGCTTGTCAAAATTGGCATCATACTTGTTCTCTTACTAGTGATGATTTTGCTTAAATTGTAATGTGATGATTTAAGCAACTGCATGTTTGATGGTTGTATTTTAATTAGGCAGTAGTGTTGCTTGAATGTAACTTTAATTTGGCAGTAGTGTTGCTTGGATATGTTAGCTAGTATTAACTTTGCTTATTAACTTTGCTTGAATGATATGGATGTGTAAGCTGTTCATCTCATATTTTTAAATGGTTTTTTATTTACAAGTAAAAAGTTAGCTAGTTTGTTGTAAAGGTATCAATTAATTTGGCCTGCATGGCATGTTGAGCAGGTATCATATGGGGAAGAGATAATAGCATATGTATTGCTTTTACATCCCCTCTGGCATTATACGTTGAGAAGCTTTTACTTGTATATAGATCATGTGTATAGTGGAGCTTACTGATAGATAATAGCTCATCATTACTGATAGTCTCTTTTTATCTTCTTTAATTATTTAATTGTGCCATTACTTTAATTTTATATAGCTCGTCATTTTGTTTAGTTTAGTAATGTCGTGTGCATTAATTCATGTGGTGTATTCTTATTGCGTACTTCTGTTTGTTCAAATAAATTATAGTGTGCTTTGGTTGTATAAGTAAACAAAGTTGTTCGCTGGATGAAGTTTGTCTATTAAAAATGTTGGAGATGAAATGCTTTGATCTTGACACTCTTGTACCAGCTATGCCTCGCATGCTAGCAACAACAACCCCGGCTCCTCTTGTACCAGCTATGTACCGATACCCCTCCTGAAATAGTGATCAATTAACAAACATATTAAATGGGAAAGCACTGTTCGCCCATGTACATCACGCACAGGCATTTCAGCAGGCTCCTTTTATTGCTAAAATTGCATGTGACAAAACTCATCTTAAATATGGCCAGGTATAACTTAAATCACATGTGAAACATACAATATAGGCTGCAATTTTGAGCTAATAATTCTTCACAGAAAATACAAATTTAAACAAGCATTTGAAAATACACAGAAAATAGCATTTGAAAAAATGGTAAATTTAAACAAGCATCCAAATTTAAACAAACATCCAAATTTAAACAAGCATACAAGCCAAATAACAAACATGGTAGTCTACTAAAAGTACATGATTAAAAATACAAGCCAAATTTAAACAAATTCAAAATAGAAGCATTCAAATCGTTGTTGCTATCCCAATTCTTCACACCAGAAGTAGTACCTTCACTACATGGAAACAAACACATGTTTTAGAAAAATAGACTAATTTGACAAATATAAAACAAATGAGGTATAACAAGCATGTTTTAGAAACACATGTACAAAGGAGGTTTCACTGCAAGTACCTTCACTACAGGGAGTACAGTACCTTCACTTGTCTCCATTTCCAAGGGCCTGATTAAACAATAGAAAAAAGAAATTAGCATCTCAAAGCAAATTAATATAGAAACAGAACTAGTATCTCAAATGAGGTAGAGAAAAGAGGTACCAATGGGCATGTTCTTGCATTGTGACCCGCTATCTTATTACAGACTTTACATCTCCGTCTTTTCTTCACCCCGGCATCAGCTGCTGGTTTAAATCTAGTAGGCTTCTTCCTTTTTCCTTTGCATTGCGGCACATATGGGTCATAAACCTTCTTTGGAACCTCCTCTGTACATGGAATTTCATCCGAAACTGAGTATGATTCCTTATCAGATTCTACTGTTTCTACAAACTCTCCTTTCAAATCTTCTATCCTATACTTCATTCTCGAAAACAAGTCAGCCGACTTAGACCCTATCACAGCCAACTTGTTAAATTCTCCTTTCAAGGTTGCAATCCTATGTTCTTCCAATTGCTGATTTTCATCTATTTCAAATCTTTGAACAACCAACTTAGGAACAGCATTTGCATCTTTAGTCCATCGTTTCAGCACGTAATGACCAGGGAGATGCAAGAACCCAACATGTTGCATCACTTTAATTGCATGAGAACACAACAGCCCTTCACATTCAAACCCTTTGCAATTACAAGAGAAACTTTCTGTCGGCATATCAACCTCAACCACATATTTTTCAGGGATCCAATTTTTTATAAAAGGGTGAAATTTGATTACAACCTCATATTTTGCATCCTTCTCAATTTCTATGACAGAACCAATAGTACTTTCTAGTACTAACTCTCTAAAAACAGCAAACACAGCCCTTGTATAAACCCTACGGCCTTCAACCTCTATGACATATCGGGTTTTAATATGTGGTATTTCATTGATACTTCTCAAATCCTCATCACTTTCTCTTTGATAAATAGATTCTATCATGTTTTTAGTCCTTTTGACAAATTTAAAAATAGAAGTTTGAGCTTTGACCCAATTTTTAAAAATAGCATTCATACTCTCACTCCTTTGTGTAGTAGACATATCAGCAAAAAATGTACCTCGAAAGTAGGCGGGGACCCATTCGTGTCTAGTCCCAAACATAGTCTTTAGGTGCTTCACATTACCCAATTTATACCTATCAATCATCGCTGCCCATTGGTCATGAAAATCATCAATTGTCAAGCTACGATTAATTACAGCAGCCAACTCATCCTTGAAACCAGATTTTTCATCGTATAATACCCCTAAATGCTCTATGGCTTTTCTTATGACATGCCATTGACAACATCTGTGCAGAGTAGAAGGAAATACCTCTTGAATGGCTTTTCTCATGGCTGGATCCTGATCTGTGATGATAGAAATTGGGTGTTTTCCATATATAGCAGCCAACTATGTTCTAAACAACCAAACAAAATTTTTAGTTTCCTCACATCTAAGTAGAGCCATACCAAATAAAATGGACTGCCTATGATGGTTTACCCCAATAAATGGTGCAAATGGTATAGTATACTTATTTGTGTTATATGTTGTATCGAATGTTACAACATCACCAAATTCTTGGTAGGATCTTCTTCCCCTTCCATCCACCCAAAACAGATTTCTTACAACACCATCATCATCAATATCTACTTCATAAAAAAAATCTTTATCTACCTCTTGTTTCTTCCTAAAATAAATAAGAGTAGTCTTAACATCATGACCGACAAGTTTACGATTCTCCTGTGATATCTTATTACTAACATCCTTCTTCTTGAACCTTACCTTCTCTTTCCCACCACTCTGAGATACTATGTATTCTACTATTTTAGAAGGTTCCACATTTTGAGTATTTAAATCACAGATCATCTTTACACTCTCTTCACTTATGCACTTTTGGGAACGAAGACCGCGCATCTTGCTAGGTGAAGTTATCAACACATGATTGTGCTCCTCCATGAATACACTAACTTGCCAAATTCCATTTTTCAAACGTCTAACTCTTAGAGAAGCCTTGCATCCAACTCTAGTAATTGACTTTACCTTCTGTGGACTCTTATCAAGACTTACACTTCCAATTGGCATTTCAAAATTCTTTTGGTTCTTACAAAATCCTTCCTTCCTACAAAGAAACCTTTGAGATGAAACACCTGCCCTTGAAGTTGTCTTACTTGATTTTCGAACACTAAAACCATCTCGTCCTGCGTATGCATTGTAAAAATTATATGCCTCTTCTATTGAACTAAATTGCATACCGACGTATGGTTTAGTGGGCTCATCAGAGGCGAACTCTTCTTCATCAGAGGTGAGCTCTTCTTCATCAGGGCTAAGCTCTTCTAATCGGCAAAGCTCTTCTAACCGGCAAAGCTCCTCAACTCCGATGTAAGGATTGCTAACACCCAACCGCAACTGAACTTGCTCCTCGTCCTCGACACCGTTTGTTGACCCAGAAGTCGACATAATTACTGTTGAAAAATTTTAGCAGAAGCTTAAAATCAGAAAATTAAAGCAAAATTAAAATCAGAAAATTAATAGTCGCTAACACCGTTTGTTGACCCATTGGAAGGTGCAGGCTACAGAAATTTAAATGATATCAAGTAATAATCTAATATTAATGAACAAAGAGCAGTAGAGCACTATAACAGTAAGCTGTACTGGTGCTTCTTTATTGAGGTTTAACCAATTGGAGTAAGGTTAGCCTAATGAGGTTAAACTAGGTCAAATTGCTTCAAAAAAAAAAATAATAAATAAATAATAAATTTTGAAGTACCTCTTCTGGAAACCAGACTCCAAGCTGTGTGTTTCCTTCAAGAACTGCTAGAACAAAAGCAGCTGTTGCATATCCCACAGATCTGATATTTTCATTAAAGACAATAAAACAATTCAACTATTTAATATAGGAGAGTGCAAAAAAAATTTAAGTTTGTTTTTCAGTGAAGAGCATGAGGCATCAATTGTGAACTTACACTGATAATTTCTTGTGGGTGAACAACCTTATAGTAGTTTTCCCATTTGTACACTTCAAATCTACCTGTAAGAAGCATTCTTTAATAGTCAAGTACCAACACTCTTAATAATGTGTAAGTACAGAAAAAAAATTCAACTCAAGGTCTTGGTATCATGTTGGTTCAATCTTGTTAAGATACTGAAGCAAATTTACCCCAAGTTTGCTAGTTTGATTTATTTTGTCCTCTTTCAGTTGTTCTGTTAAATATGCAATTGAGATTAACTGAGGCATAAATATGCGATTAAACTAGAGCTTAATTGGCACAGTAGAGTCATTACCTTATTTGAAATTGTATTTGACCTAATATCTGAATGTCAACAATTTTGAAAACAAAAAATTTATCGAAACCAACTTTCCTGAATTTTTCATTCACAACAAAAAAGAGTAGTTAAATGGAACAGAAAACTTTTAAGGAAAAAATAAATTATCAGAAAACTCTCATAGACACACGTTCCCCAGCAATTCCGTCAACAACTCTAGAATTTTTTTTGGGTCATAATCGGGGCTTGTAATGGGGGCTTTAGCAAAATTATTAAACAAATTTGTGCAGAAATCGTGGCTCCATTTAAACAAGGGGCTTTAGTAAAATTATTAAAAAAGAGTTGTTCGCTGCAAATTTGTGCTCCATTTAAACAACCAACGAAACTCAAAATTAGAGTACAGAAATCATAGATTGATCCTAGTTTAAGAGAGAGAAAACCTGGTTTAGATCGAAGAGGAGACGCTCAAATCGAATAGGAGGGAGTCGCAAGTTGTACAGAAATCGTGCTCTCTAGTTTAGATCGAAGAGGAGGCGCAAAATCGAAGTCTTGCTCTCCGATCTGCTGACGAGGCGCTCCGATCTGCTCTCTTTTTTTTCTAGGGTTTGAGAGGAGGGAGGAGGCGCATAGCTATACTTCTTTTCGAATCGGAAGAGAGAGAAAGATGCTTCGTACAGATAGAAGGAGCGGAGACGGAGATAAAAACAGACGGAATGGAAATTTTAATTTGATCCAGCGACTCATCATCGCACGAATTTTGATGGAAATCGGATGGCTCAGATTGCGACTCACCGGAGCCCCTGTGAGTTGCAACTCACCATAGCTATACTCTATATATATATATATATATATATATATATATATATATATTCCTTCCTTAGTTTTGTTTTTTTTTCATATTATATAACCAAATCAGCCAACGATTCTGTTGGTTTAAACAATTAACTTTCAATTTGCCGATTTGCAAAACAACACCAAACCTATCTTCTAATGCTTCATTTTAGTGGAGTTTTAGCATTTTATTTGAAGAATGGTTTGAAGCAAGTATAGCACAAGTTATGGAGCATCAAGAGACTTCATTAGGCTAGCTAGAGTCATTAGTTTAGGTATTTTAAATCTCTAAACTAATCTCAAACAGTTTGCTGTTTAAATGCTCAGTTTTTCTGTCCAACGCCATTTAGCGTTACACAACGTTGTGAAAATTCACACTGACATAAAGCGTGAAACAGAGTCACACAACGCTCACTGGCGTTAGGTAACGCTGAGTCACAAAGTTGTACAACGAGCTATTGAGAGTTCTTGGAACTTAGTCTGTTCCTCTTGTTAGAACGTTAGGCAACGATCCATAGAGTTGCACAACGTTACAGACCACCATTGTGTAACACCAAATCAGCGTTGTATGACGCTCTGTTGACTTTGTCAGATGTGTTTCTCATCGATACCATTTCGTTTACGAACGAAACAGTCGGAACTTTTGGCTTTACACTCCTTCGTTGTGTAACGCTCTTTGACGTTGCACAACGCTCTGATAAATGAAACAGTCAGAACTTTTTGATCTTTCCACTTCTTCGTTGTATAACGCCTTATGACGTTGCACAACGCTCTGACAAATTCCAACGGAACTGTCGTATTCCTTTGGCTGTACGTTCCTCTGTTGTGCAACGCTACAGAACGTTGCACAACGTTCTGACAAATGTCAACGGTAATATAAATAGCCGTTTGAAATTTCAACGGTCATATTGAATATTGTACAACGGCATATAGTGTTAGGCAACGTTAGAGAGAATTTTTTGACTGTTTTGGAGCTGTTGACGCCTCCTATTTATACCAGCCCTTTTGGGACTGGTTTGAGACTTTTGAAACCTTGCAAAATCCTTCTCTTTGAGCTCCAAACAGCTAGAACCTATTCTCTCTTGTTCTTGAGCATTTTTCTTGCAAAATAATTGAGATTAGAGTGCATCAATCAAACCCATAGTTCTAATAGCTAGATAATTGAGCGTTTTGGTTGAGAGCCTTAATTCCTTGTGTTAATTGGTGATTAGATAGAGGTTAGGCCGATCCGCCTCGAGTTCTTTGTGACGAGGTGATTTGGTTCGCAATTGTAGACCCGTTCGGTTGGATTAGAACGGAGCGCGCCCGATTTGGTGGTCGCGAAACTCCCGGAGACGTACGACTAAGGCTAGCTCTATCTAGCGGGTCGGAACTCCATAATCACATCGCTTGTCATTTCTTTCTCTCTATTTACATTATACTTAACCTGTGTGTTTGCTTGTTTGTGTTGAACCAAACTTGTATTGATTTGAATTGTTAATTTCCGCAAAATTGTCCAAACCGGTTTAGAAATTGAATTGAGCCTATTCACCTCCCCCCCCCCCCCTCTAGGCTTTTATTTAGGGACAACAGATTCTTCACCATTGCTTGAAGCTGAATAGACCTTGATCTAATATCTCATAAATAGGTGTGTTTGGGAGACATGTAAACAAGACAAGAACAAAGAATAGAACTACCTTGGTTTTCGCTCCCTAGTTCTTGTCCGCACAAAAAGATGAAATTAGGAATAAGGTTTCACGCGAACTACTGCTGTTCGCGAACAGCCTGTTCATGGCTCTTACTAAACATACCTAGTACTAGCCATCATAACTTTTCTCATGCCATGTAAACTTAATAATTGCAAAAGTAAGCTAGATTGTGGAACCATAACAATAGATAGTCGAAATCAGCGTGAGAGAGAGCACGAGAGAGAAGTTTGTCGAACTAGGGTTGGTTGCCTCATACCATCTCTCTTTTTTATATATTATAAAACTATAAAATATGATAACAATATTAAACGGAGAAACGAAACGAAATGAAATGAGTATGTTTCGATCATCGTTTCATTTATCTCATGATACAATGTCGGATTGTTTCGTTTGCCAAACAAAACAAATTTTTATATCGTTTATCATTTCGGAGGGACGAAACGAAATGGTTAAGCAAAATAGATTTTGCCTTTTTTTGGAAAAATCAGATATAACCCCCTCAAATTTTGACTATCCAGAAATAAATCCCTCAATTCTTTATAACCGGATATAAACCCTCCAATCTTCTCACCAACGGATACAAACCCCTTTCAATTATTTTAATAAGTTTTTAAGTAAAAGAAATCAACTTTATAAAATTATGACTGAAATACCCTGTGCTTATACTCTTCATCCTACCGACCAGAAAATATTCAGTGGTCAGCTGACCATACATCTTTTTTTATTTAGAAAGAAAATATCATAAAGGATATTGTCTTTTTTAAAAAAAAAAAAGCACCCAATAAGCCGGGCGCCGGCATTCTTTACTGATGCAGTAAAAACGAAAACAAACAAGTGAATCACCAGAGGTGATTACAAAGTAAAGTAGCAGAAAAAATAAAAGAAAAAGAAAGAAAAAAGAAGAAGCTAGAGTAACGTATAACCAAGCAGTAAGCCAAAAACATCCAACAACCCCTGCTTACTACATAATAGAACTAAACCCCTAGAAAAGTACATCAAATATCACCCAAGAGATCTTCATCTTCCATTTGTACCACCGAATCATCTCCCATTCTTATCCCAGGAACGCTACCAGAAGCTCCATCTCTATCTCTATGGCTTGTACCAGTATTAGGGGCAGTGGTACATGTGTTACCTGCATTATCAGGGGTTACAATAGTAGTGTTATCTTCTCTCCTTACTCTTTGTTCTATACCAGATCTGGTATCGGTCCAAAGCTGGAACAAATTCAGAGCTGCTAAAGTTATAGAGTAAGCATTATGCCCATTAGTGTTATTAAAAGTTAACTTATTTCTTTCATTCCATAATGCCCACATCCAAGCAGCACAAAGAGTTTTGAAATAAATATTTCTTTCCCCTTCTAAAGAAGAGGCAGAGGACCAATAATTTTTTAGATAAGATAAATCTAACGGATACCCCGTATGAATGCTATCCAAAACAGCATTCCAGAATGTTGAGGTATAAGGGCAATGAAGAAACAGATGATCCACTGTTTCTTCCTGATTACAAAAGCTACACTTATTAATGCCTTGCCAACCTCTTTTAATTAAGTTTTCCCTAGTAAGAATTTTGTTCTCCAAAGCAAGCCAGGTGAAGAGTTTGCATTTCAGAGGTATTTTTAATTTCCAAATGGTGTCTTTCCAAACTACATTGGTACCATCATTATTCAAGAAATTATGCATTGATTTGACAGTATAATGACCTGACTTGTCCCAATACCAAAAAAAGCTATCTTCATTCGTGGAAAAATTAAAATTGTTAAGGATATCTATGGCTTGCTCCTTTTCAATTTTAAGTTGTAAGGAGGCACCCCTATTAAGTCTAAAATTAGGGTTACCATTAGACCAAATCTTTGCTACGGAAAAATTATCTTTTTTAGCTTTTTCAAAAAGATTAGGGAATCTGTTAGCCATACATTCATCCTAAAACCACCTGTCATGCCAGAAATAGATATTCTTACCATTACCTAACTTAAAACTACCACCTATTTTAACTATCTGCCTTAATTCTTGAATAGAGGACCAAAAAGGAGAGAGGTTAGAGGAAGAGTGGAAATTGTACTTACTTCTCACAATATCTAACCAAATACAATTCTTAGTATTAAAGAGGGTATGCCAAGTCCACTTACCTAAAAGGGCCATATTCATATGCTTTAAATTCAATATGCCCCAGCCACCATTAACTTTATTTCTATTGATTCTATCCCAATTCACTAAACTATAGCTCTGTTTACTAATATTATTCTTTACTCCTCCCCAAAGAAAGTTCCTTCTAATTTTATCTATGGCTGAAATAACCAAACTAGGAGCTTTGAACATAGAAAGAAAATACAGAGGGACAGATGAGAGTGTGGAATTGATTAAAATCAGTCTTCCACCTAAAGAGAGCATTTTTCCTTTCCAAGCAGGAAGCTTAGCTTTAACTTTCTCTATCATTTCACTCCAATTTTCTTTGCAAGGTGCTTTCCAATGAAGAGGCAAACCTAAATATTTGAGATGAAGCTTCCCTATTTTGCAACAAAGTAAGTTTGCAATAACCTGAGCTTCTTCATAATTTAGATGTAAAGGAACTATCTCTGACTTTGAAAAATATATTTTCAAACCAGAGGTTCCTTCAAATGCTTTTAAAGTCCATTGCATTCTTGCAACTATATTACTATCTGCCTTTAAGAAAAGGAGGGTATCATCTGCATACTGCAGATGAATGAGTTTTTTACTGTTAGTGAGTGTAGGGCCTAAACCAATGAAATGACCAGCATTACATCCATTGGAGACTAGTTCAGATAAACCCTCAACAGCCAAAATGAAGAAATAAGGAGATAAGGGGTCTCCTTGTCTCAAACCTCGTTTACAGAGAAAATACTTGCCTAAGGAGCCATTAATGTTGACAGTAGTTCTACCACCTATCAACATATTCCTAATCCAAGAGATCCACTTGGAGTTAAAATCTCTCTGTCTTAAAGTATTGAAAATATAATCCCAGTTCACATAGTCAAAGGCCTTCTCAAAATCAAGTTTGAGAAGAATGCCTTTCTCTTTGGTTGTGTGAACTGAGTGGAGCACCTCATGCACAGCCACTACTCCAAGTATATATTTATCCTTTAGGAAAGCACTTTGAGAAGGGCTAATAATCTTATCAAGGATAGGTGCCAATCTATTAGCTACACACTTTAGTAAATAATTTAAAACTACAATTTATCAAACTAATGGGTCTAAAATCTTTGATCTTTTCAGCTTGTTTGGTTTTGGGGACAAGACTAATGCATGCCCTATTTAAATGAGAGATATTCAGAGTACCATCATAAAAATCTTTAAAGAGATTGAGAATATCATCTTTAATAACTTCCCAATATTGTTGATAAAACAACATGGGAAACCCATCAGGGCCAGGTGCTTTTTCAGCACCTATATCAAAGACAACAACCCTTATTTCAGCTAGTAAAGGGGGCTGTGAGGAGTACATTATCCTCCTCATTAAGTTTTTCTGACTCATCCCAAATATTATCACTAAGTGAATTCCAGGTGTGACCTTCATAGCTGAAGATGTTGGCATAATAAACCATTATATGGTTGTGGATGAGCACTGGATCTCTACACTCTCTTTCATCAATTAGAAGGTGAGAGATTTTATTGCTTTTAGCCCTATGATTGGCTATGGTATGGAAAAATTTGGTATTAGAATCACCTTCTTTAAGCCAGGTGATTCTAGACCTTTGCTTCCAATGGATTTCTTCCTCAACATAGATATCAGAAAGGCTTTTTTTGAGTTGAAAGAGATGGTCAATTTCATCCTCAAAGAGGTCCCTATCATCCATTAAAATATCTAACTCCTTAATACTATCAGTAAGATCAGCTTTTTTTAATTTATTGTCTCTATTAATGTTTAAGCTCCATCCTCTGACTTTCCTCCTGATGGTAGCATAAAGGATATTGTCTCATCAGTACATCTAAAAGTTTAGGGTTCTTCTGGGTTCTGCGCTCAAGAGCAACCGTAGCGAAATGAACATCTCAACTAAGGGACTGACCATACTGGTGATAAGTGATAATCACACCAGATGAGAACAAATCGGTTAATATGTGCCATTATACAAAAGAAGATGCATTGAAATTTGTACTAATGGATTCCAAGGAAGATAAATTAGCCTTTCTGGTTTAAAGTCGATCAAGTTTACCGATCCATCGGATAAATGCACAATAGTCTCTATTAGACCGTACAAAAAATCACAAGGATTGCAAATTTGAAGAAAAGTCATTCTCTAATAAGCAAACAAACAAAACACAAGACGATCTAATCATCTAACAAAGTTTTTTTTTTCTGTCAAGCATTTTAGCAAACAACTTAAGGACCAAGCCATCGACTTCATATAAGCACTTAGTCCTTCAACCAACTTTATATCAATAACAACGTTCTAAAGTATAGACAAACATAGCAATTGCAAAAAAATTAACATTAAAAAATTATGAAATGAAACTAATTACAATAAGGAGCATGGGCAGATGATTTCCGGAGTCGTATATATCCTCTGGATGGTTTTATTATGGTTTAATAAAACCATCCAGTGGACGTCTCTAGATCTGAGCCGCCCGATTTAATCTCAACGGTTAGATTTTTTCGGGCCTATCAATCCTGGTATTATGCACGGGGCATCCATATCCGTTGAGATTAAATCGGACGGCTGAGATCGAAACCATCCACTGGATGGCCATTAGGATTAGGAAGAGCATGGACAAGTCAGGGCATTTCGGTCACAATTTAATGAAGTTGATTTTTGTCACTTAAAATATGGCTTTAGCACTATGGCTTTCAACCTGAACGGTTTCAATTTTAACCAGTCTGTAGTTGACAGTCAGGGTCGTGTTATTAATACTTGGGCTGATATCATCAACCGTGCTAACCTTGGTATGGAAGTAATGCACGAACGTAATAAGCTAATCTTCCAGGGTCTACAGACGCCACCTTATTTGATTCTAAAAGAGATCACCGCATGCATTAGCAATTGGATTAAGCATGCTTAGTTTAATTTTGAATTTTCTTTCTTTTTTCTGTTATTTTAGTTTTGTACAGCCTTAGGATTAGACTTTTTTTTTTTACTGTTCACTCTGTAAATTTTATTATTAATAAAATTTGTCGGTGTGGTGATTGCCACCTGACCCTCATAAAAAAAAAATCATTAAAACTAGTGAAAAGGGTTTATATCTCTTTAAAAAATATTAGAGGGGTTTATATCCGATTTTAAAGAATGGAGGGGATTATTTCTGGATAAAAAAGATTTAGGGGGTTATATCCGATTTTGCCTTTTTTTTATTATTTTTTCCTGATCCCTTATCGGGGTAATCGAATCGGCAGAGAGAATGGAATTAGTCCCCCCCCCCCCCCCCCCCCCCAATCCGAATCCGAAATTCCCAAATTTGCAAATTCGCAATCGCAACCCCAAGTCCAGAAAGGCAGAAACCCTAGAAATTAGGCGGAACGAAGAGAACCTCGTCGAGTCGAGGCCACAATCCACAATCCAGGTTTGGTAAGATCGATTGATCGAGTAAAAACTAAAAAGAGCGATGGCGACGCCTGAAGAGATGGCGCTTCTCAACTCTCAAATTGTTGCCTTCTCCAAGATGACACTCGCTCCTCCTCCTCTGAGTGAGACCCTCGTTCCCGCTCCCACGGTGAATCTCTCCACTCTCTCACTCTCTTTCTGAATTATGTCTGGTTGCGTTTCATAATTCATGCATTACTGTAGTGTTCAATCAAACTGCAGCAATTTTTATTAGCGTATTTATTTATATAATATTATTTAACTTGGAACTGGAATCCCATTAATTTAATTTAACTTAATTGCTTATTATTTCCGCCAATGCTCTCGGCTCTGGCCCACCACTTCCAGTCAATAATAATTCATTCATGTTCTCACAAGTCAGAACATGAACTGAAATGTGAAACACTTAACTTGACACCACACATTACATTTGGACTGATTGCGGGTTGTAGGTCACACTCCCAGAGAAGGTACCAGAAGATGCTACGGCCGATGAGATGAAGACCGAGATTGACAAAGTGCGGCTTCAGATAGATGCTCACATGGCACAGATGGACGCCTACATCAAGCGCTTGGAGGCCCTCCACGGGGACCGCCTCTTTGAGTCTGACCTCTACCAATCCTGCCGCGAGCTCTTCTACATGCGCTTTGCTCGCGGCCTCACACCCCTGTCCGGCACCGAGGCCACTCGCCTCAAACAGATCCAAGACCTCGCACACCTCACCATCAATCAGTACCAAGCTGCCAATGCCAATCTCCCAGCCTTCGTCGGTCGTACCTTTGGCCAGTTTCCTAACATGTTCTGATTGCTCTCCTCCCTTTATCCATATGCTTGTTCTCTCTTAATTTGCAGCATCCATCATTTTGTATTAGGCTAGCTTTCTTTTCTGCCTAACTTGTGTTTATGCCTTTTAAGAACACAACTTGAATAGCACGCATGCGGTGTCTTTTTTCCTTTTTCGTGTTTTATTATGCTGCTTAATTTTTCTATTATCGGCTCCGTTCATGTCTGGAGTAGACTTGAAAGAATCTTTTTGCAAATCCTAAAATATTAATCTGCATATGATTATTTGCTTAGGTTGAGTAATCTGATGATAGCATTGAATTATTCCACTTGGACCTTTTAACTTGATTCGGTACTATTTCATTTTGCTTGATCTGATCTGAGAAACTTTGTTCAAAATAGCATTATTTCATAACCAATGGTCCGGATGCTTCTTTTATTACTTTTACCTAGAAAAGAGTAACTGTGTAATGAGCATTACGAAGGTCAAAAAGAAAGCGCTACATTAAAATTGTCAAATCATCTTAGACCGGGTCGCAAAAAGCAAATCGAGTCAAGTCAGCAGCATCTATAGCATGTATGTTGCCTGCAAAGAATTGGACAGGAGTTATAACATTGCTAACAATCTGTACTATTTTCTCTCATCATTTGTTGGGAACAACACCTCATTTGGTTTAATCAAAGGCAAAAAGACAGATTTAATTTATCTTAGAGAAAATTCAGCTTTTGACCCTTAAAACTTTTCAAAAGAACCAAGTTGGTCCGTGAAACTTTCATTGCACAACTTGGTCAAAAAAAAAAAAGGACTCACTTGACTTCTTCTAAAATATTGAGGACTAATTTGGTCCTTTTTTTAATGTTCAAAGACAATTGGTACAAAGACAAGTTCAAGGATCGACTTGATTCTTTTTAAAAGTTGTGGAACAAAAACTGAACTCTACCATTTATGTATGTATAACCGAAATCAACATAATTAAGAAAAACAAAAAATAAAAACCAATATAAGTTGGTATGAGTACTAAATTACAACCAATATAAGTTGCTTTGGTTTGACCTAGATGCAACAAGGGAAGTACATGTTCTGGGTTTTTGTATCACCTTTGTTACCCAATTGCTGTGCTCCTTTGTAATAATCGCGTGTGTGTGTGCGTGTAACAGAGATTTTGGTCAGATCATATATTATAAATTAAAATTATGCACTAAACACCAATTGAAGGCCCCGAAAATCAACCCAAAATTAATAATAAAAGAAAAGAAGGATTCAGAAAACGAACCTGGCTCCTGGCATTTGAGCAGTCCCAACGGCAACAGAAAAGACCTGGAGAAGAATCCAAGGAGCATACTTTCCCGTCTCTCGTTTCTCTTTTCAACGAGTAAGCGTGGCTCTCGTTTTGGGTGCGCTGGATCAAATTTCTATTTTTCTTTGACATTAGTCCTTGTTAATATCTATTTTCCTAACCAGCCCAAATGCATGCTTTTTTTTTTATTATTAATTTTAATAATAATAATAATAATAATAATAGAACCAGCAAACAAATAATACACAGCGTTCTCATAAAAATCTGTAAGTTGGGAGTTTATTTAGGTTTCCCGAGGGGTCGTTTGCAAGTTACTTATTTTTTGTTTGTTGTTCTGTAATATATAACTGGATCTAATTAAATTTAGCTGTTGAGTTGAGTCTGGTGTCCTGCTGTTGGGACCCTGGAAGAAATGAATGTTTCTTCTGAACCTTTTCTTTTCCAATGCATGATTGCTTGCGCGCATCGGAGCATAGACTGAGGTGAATCTCTGTTAAATATTACATTGCTCCCTATTTTTTCTAGAAAGCTTAGAGCTTCACGATTAATCATGAATCCAACATTTTGGAAGTGGAGTTAGTGTATTACAAAGAAGCTCATACGATTCCCTAAGTCTGAGTCCTTAGTAGTGAGCAATCGGAATGGAAGAGACATGTTATGAGTACCTGGATTTAGATAACCACCAACTAGTTCACTAACTTTAGGAACACTAGGATTTGGGGCCTTCCTAATTAATTCCTCGCTCTTTTCTCTTATTAATTAACTATTATATTATTAAAAAGGTAAAATATATACACAATAAGTTATACACTGCACCATTCGACTAGCTCTTAATTGATAACGTACTCTCTTGTATCTTGTAACATACACCCAAACATTATGTTATATATTATATAGTATATTATATTATATATCCACAATCCATAATAGGAAAAAAAAAAAAAATGAAGAGTCCAATTTGTTTTTTGCTTAGAAGTTAGAACACACACAACATAAGTACATAACTAACAGAAACACAGGTCTAAAAGGTAGCATCAATTCCTCAGTGTTTGCGGACAACAAAACGAGAATAATAGAGGTAAAAACTAAATATGGCCATTTACTGGTCTAATAAGGCCCAAGAGAGCGGGTCATGGAGAAGAAAACACGGCGGCCGAAACAGACGGGGACATTGCAGAGGTGACGAGGAGGTCAAGAAGCATGCACCCGATGACCTCGCTCTCAGTCGGTAAAGCTGTGCCCCTCGCCTCAGCCCGCTTGGTGAGGCGCTCTGCTAGCCTGGTGAGATGCTCCTCGCGCGAGCTCAGTCCGGCAAGAGGGTAGTACCAATTGTAAGACTCCTTGGAAGCTCTTCTCCACTTAACCTTGTCAGGAGTCAACGACAAAACCTCCTTATCCAGCCTCTTCACATCAGACAGCATCCCATCATCATCGTTGCCATCCTCGTCCAAAAGCTCTGAATTTTCATCCTACATTTAAGTTGGAAAAAAAAGTATTGCAATGAAAATATGAAAAAGAAAATCAATTGCACATTCCTAACTACAGCCAGTTTCTAACAGACTTCTCTTCATATTCCCGCAAGACCTAACTCGTTGATTTTTTTCAAAAGAAAAAAGAAAAGAAATAAAAAAAAAAAAACAAGCATGGAAACTCAGCAGAGACAAACAAGGCAAGGAAGAGGAATTAATGAAAATGTACGAAGAAAGAGAGAAGAAGTGTACCTGAAGCGGCAGCCGGCGTTCCTTGGGACAATTCCTCTTCCGCACGGCAGTCATCATCATGGACCACTCGGCTGCATTGGAGCTGAGGTTATCCAGTTGCGGGGCCCACTTGAGCTTGAGCTGCTCGGATCTGAAGCCATCGGGGCCGATCTTGAGGAGGGCACCAAGCAGATGCGGGTTGACAGGCTGGACCGCCATGAGCCTGTCAAAAGTCCTCGTCATGGCAAGGCCCTCTCCGCGCAGGGTTACACGGCGAAGGGGAGGCAAGCCGTTGAAGTAGGGAGCAGAGGGAGAGTTGGTGGCGGCGATCAACGTGCGTTCCCAGGTGATCCCGACCTCCATCCACCATCTATCCATATGCTGCCTCCTGAGGTTGTCGCCCAGATGGAAGCCGACCTTCATGGCCTCGAGTTGAGTATCCAACGCCACATCCTGGAGTTGCAGCAGCTCTTGGCGAAGCAACTGCCGCTCGTAGGCCTCCTTGTCGTTCATTGAGTGTGTTGTTGGCTGAAATGCTGCTGGTGCTGCTGCTTTTATTTCGCATTTAATTTGCAGAAGGAGACCCATGGCAGGAGAAAGAAGAAAACAAATGAATGAACTATTAATTTAATTTAATTTCATTATGAGGGATAGGGAAGAAGAAACAAACAAATAATAATCAGGAAATAGAACATAAGAGGATGCATAATATAATAACATAACAGTTAATTAATTAAAGGGAAGCTCTGAAATTAAGTAACAACCAGGTGAACAATTAATGAATGAATGAATTCAGAAGTAGCGAGCAAACTTTGAGAAAATTAGTTAAGCTACAATAATAATAATAATATAAAAATAAGTAAAGAATTGAAAATGGGGATCCCCTTTGGTAGTGTTCCTTGCCTCTTCTTAATCTCAATTTAAATGAAATTAAAGAGACATCCAAGTGAAGGGACTTGTTTCTTTCTTTCTGTCTTAGCTGTAGACTGTATCTGTATTGTATATATGCAGAAGATGAAGATGAAACCCTACACTAGTACAGAACAGAACAGAGAAAAAGGTGAATAACCCTACAACTAACCCTGAAACCCTGACACTGACCATGGAGAGGAGAGGAGAGGAGAGGAGAGATGGAGACGAGAGTCATAAAAATAGCAATACCTGGTGAGGAGGAGGAAGCAGACGAAGAAGCCATGGGATTAGCACGCCACATATTAAGCGTCTCGACGGAGAAGGACGCCATGATTTTCTTTTCTCAATTTGGGTTTTCGATTTTGGGTTTTGGGAGTCCTTTAGCAGAGACAATTATTTTTTTTTATTTTATTATAAAAAACAAAAAAGGGTGGGAGATGGTGGGGCCCAGTGACCAGTGGAAAGTGGAAAGCACTACAAAAGCCCACTGCAGCCGAAAAATTATTCAAAAAAAGCCTTTTTTGTTTTGTAATAAAAGGCCTTCCGGTTGGCGATCCCTTTTGTGTTGAAAATTGATTACTGCCATCTTCAGTTTTACCATCCCTGTCATCGTTAAATATAAAGTGAACACATAGAATAGACAAGGTGAACATATATAGTGATCAAAGTGAACATATACAAACAAGTAAGTTTAATAAAAATAAGTTCAATATACATATAAAAATCGAAAATTGATTACTGCCATCTTCAATTTTACCATCCCTGCCATCGCTAAATATAAAGTGAACACATAGAATAGACAAGGTGAACATATATAGTGATCAAAGTGAACACATACAAACAAGTAAGTTTAATAAAAATAAGTTCAATATACATATAAAAATCTGAACAAAAGATGACAATACTTATTTGTTTGTAAGTGTTCACTTTGTTAGCCTATATGTTTATCTTGTTTGTTGTATGTGTTCACTTTGTGTTTAGCGATGGCTCGCGATGGTTTATTTGCCGATGGTGGTTATAATTCCTGATAAAAATCTGAACAAAAGATGACAATACTTATTTGTTTGTAAGTGTTCACTTTGTTAGATTATATGTTTATCTTGTTTGTTGTATGTGTTCACTTTGTATTTAGCGATGGCTCGCGATGGTGGTTATAATTCCTGGTTTGTGTTTATTGCACACATATCGAAGTTATCGATCATCTTTTCTTTATCTGTGACCATAATAGTATGGAATTGGTTTTTAGAACAATTTAATTCCTATTGTCCTTGGATCATTTGGAAGATTTGTTGAGCATAGCTTCAAACTTAGATAATAATGGTGCTTTTTTGCACTGGTGTGCAATATTTGCTGGATTATATGGAACAAACAAAATGATATTTGTTTTAATAGATCTTCACCTCACTCTATATTTTCAGTTTGTACTGCTATTGAAGGGTTGATGGGCTACTGGCAAAGTTTGTGGTCAAAAAAGCTGAAAGAGGAGATCTGGAGCATGGCACCTATGCTTGTGGTGTTGCCTGAGCAGCAATGTTTTGAAAACCGGACCGGCACCTGAACCGGGAAGGCTGCCGGGTCGCGGTTTTTTTCGGTTAACCGTGGTTGAACCGGGTTTTTTCCGGTTAAACCGGAAACGGAGAGGGCTCCGGTTCGCGGTTCAACCGGTTCAACCGGCCGGTCCGGTCCGGTTTTCAAAACATTGCTGAGCAGCTGATAGAGGCCCAAGGGATGGAGGAGGGAGCAATGAGCAATTCTTTGGAATTGTCAGTTCTGGCTTGTGTTGATTTCTAAGGGAGATGACAGGGATGAAATTCTATTGGCAAAGATTGATAAAGTGATTTTTTAGAGTGTTTGTTGATGCATACTCTTGTGATGTTTTGTTTCTCTGATGGATTGTGTTTATGTTCAGTTTTGAGATTTTTGTTAATTCCCATAACCGGGGTCCGGGACTGATAACTACAATCAAGCAGTCAAGCAATCAAACAATCAAGCAATCAGAGACACAAATCACGTGCCAGACGGAACGCGCATTTTTTAAATTACCACGGCCAAGTGCTCCTTCGACACTTTGACTGGTTGCTTTCCTCGTTTGACCAGTTTTGCTCCGCACCGTTTGGTCTACTATGCGTTAACCCCAAATCAAATTGATACAATAATTATACGAGCCCTCCAATTTGCTACAAATTTTCATTTCGTTTGATTTTCATTAATCCCTACATTTTGGAAAAATTAAATACGGATTACAGTGATAATTAATAAAAATCTATAAAGAAAAAATTAAAATAAAACAACGAAATTGTGTATTTGGTCTGCAGATCAATTGCGTTAATTAATTATTGAATCATAAATTTTAATAAATTCAAAAGAAAATATATTTGATGTTTTTTATTAAAAAATTTAGATTTATGTTCAAATTGTAATTATGTAATATTCCATACTTGTGTTATTTTTAAATTTTAGTTGATTTTATGTTTCAATATTTTTTTTAAACTTATTTTCAAGAAAATATCTTGTCATGACATTTTTCATATTTTGTCTGAAAATCGATGAGATATGTCTCGATCCTGGAAGATCGATGTCAACCATATGAGCAGAAGAGCTACAGTAAATACTCCCTAACAAATGCATTAAATATATTCTTAACGAACATTACATACTCCCTTAACATGAAATATAACATTAAAGTAATTGAAAATACAATGAATACTCATTTTATATATATATATATATATATATATATATATATATATACGCCATTAACAAACATTACATACTCACTTGACAAATTTATTTACTCCCTTAATATAACTAAATGAGACTATAATTCACCATTCAATTGAACACATAATTTAATATGTTCTAAAGTAGAAAAATATACCGAAGTCAAATAACATCTAGATACTCCCTTGGTCTCAATAGATACTCCCTTGTTATAATTTATATACTCCTTAGTATAAATAACTGAATATAAAAGTATGTGATTGAAAAAATTGCAATCTAACAACAACTAGATACTCCCTTGTTATTCTCACTATTTGATGCATTAATATTCTCCACCTTTCAAGGAGATAAAGCATTCTACACACAAAAATTATTGCACGGAAATGATTAAAATGAACATATTTATAGATAATCTTTTATGATATTTATATACTCCTTACTGTAGCTAAGTGAACCCATAATTATCATACAACATATACTTGAATTTTAATAATTTAAAAGATATTCTTTTTATCATATTTATATACTCCCTTAAATATAATTAAGTGAACCCATAATTCAACATTTCACTGAACACACAATCAATATATAGCAACCAGATAACATATGTATCACTTCATTAATAAAAATATATATAATATTTAACTGATCATTACTTACTGAATCATTTGTGTCAACTGCAATCCACTTCTTGGCATCTTCAACAGTGTTACAATATTAAATTAATATAAACCAAATATGAAAGTATAAGAACAATTATAGACAAATCGAAATTTTTTATGTTAATTACAAAAATACATTAGATAACAAATAACTGAACATTAGACACTCCCTCAACATAAGTACTCCTTATTCTAAATAACTGAAAATAAAGGAAAATATGATTTAACATATTGTACCACATAACAACTAGATACTCCCTTGTTTTTAAATAGATACTCCATTATCCTAAAAAACTGAACAAGTAGCAACTATATAGCTGAAAATATATTTGATTTATAATAACATATGGGATAATTAATTACGGTCTACAACAACATTTTGATCAATAGGTAATGAAGATTTGTTTGAACTAGATGATAAAGATTAAAGTCATAAAGATTTGTTTGGTCCTTCATCTGGATTCTTCTCATGAGACTGTCATTTGGATTCTTCTCATGAGCGATTGACCGTAGCTAGTTCTATTTCTCTTGCCATCATGGTCGCAAAGATGGATAACTTGCCCGCTCAAACCTATCAATTGAACACAAATACCAATTAGATCTCTTAAAATGGTACGCAAACTAGATAGCGACCATATACTCCCTTCTTGTAAATAGATACTCCCTTATTTTAAATAAATGAACAAAACGAGTGCGTATGATTGAACAGATAGCAACCAAAAAAAGCAACTAAATTTTCTTGAATTAAATAGATACTCCCTTACTCCAAAAAAAATGCACATGTAGCAACATTGTTGGATGGCATTTTTAATTCATTTCATAGTTAAATACTAAATGTGATATTTAAAAAATTCTAATACAATCCTCTCATCTAATTTATTATTTGACAAAAAATGTAAACCATGAACTCTTTTACAAGGGGCTATGAGCAAAATATTCTTATACGGTGCATAAGTTTAGATATGCAAGATCAGTAGATGGTAAAAAGTGCACAACACACAAAATGCTTTTAAATTTCAACAATTCAAAAAATAAAAAAATGAAATTGAACATCTAACATCATATGCTATTAGTTCCATTTGATTATTTGACAGGACATTGAACATATGGGATACTAGATCTATTTGAACATATTTGATCAGAAGATCTTCTATTTGATTGCAAAATGATTGAATTAAGTGAAAATTAACCAAAATTGCACAAACCTGACCTCGATCTTAATGCTATTCCATGATTGTTGCAAAAATCTTTTTCCCATTTAATAGCGGAGAGAAGGTGGGGCGGTGAAAGAGAAGCGAAGCAACGAGAGAGAAGGTAGAGCAGTGAGATTGAGATCTACATAGAGTTGCTATGGCAGAGTAACCTTAACCCTAGGCGAGAGAGATGGTGGAGAGATCGAGGGTTTAAGCCTAGTCGGAGAGAGAGAGGCATTTAAAATGACACTTGAAAGGATGGGTTTTGAAAAAGATGGGTAACCACAGCACATGGAAATCACGTGAGTATTTGATATCACATATTTATATATAGTTTTAGACCGGACTTTAACCCAAATCACGACTCAAAACCCTTGATTTTATGTGTATTTAGTTTATATTTGTAGGATTTTGGTACTGCTTGGGTTTCATTTCGTTTTGTAGGGACTTGGAGTCAATTCACTGCAAAATGGGCGAAAATCGGCACGAATTGGCGCATTAACCATAGTTTAGAAGACCCTGTGGACCGTACAAGATCCTGTGCGACCGCACAGGCCCGTCTTGGCTCATGTGGCACGCTTTTGGCTCAATTCTGTCCCAGTCACTTCGGTGCGACCGCACAAACTTCTTGTGCCACCGTACGGGACTCCAAACCCTACCAAACCCCTATATAAGGCGCCCCAATCGCCTCATCTAGGGCATCCATTAAACCATCCATTATTTCATCTCCTTCCTTGGCGGCGCCGCAACCCGAACCAACCCAAATCCCCCATTCGGCCCCCTGTGCGACCGCACCACCCCCCTGTCGCCTCGGATCTCGCCGTCTCGACCTCCTACACCTCACCATTTCACCCAAGCATCTCCCTTGCTGATCCAGAAGACGATTGAGGTTTGAGAAGGGGCCTCGCCTTCCTCTTTCCCTTGGGTTTTTCACGAAGATTGTATCTTTATATTCCTTTGCTTTAGTTGTTTGTTTTAGTGTAATGTTAGGCTAGATTGAGTCATGTTCTAGGGATTAGTTGAGACTAAGGTTGGGTTTGTTGATTTGACTTGGTATTTGGTCTCTATTATGTATTGCTTGTTTGATTGCTATATGATTATGCTTGTTTGTGTTTGATTGTCCAATTAAACCTCCTTTTAGGTGAACGGCCGCACCTAGCTTAGGCTAAAGGTGTAGATTGTTTAATTGAACCAAGTAGGTAACCAAGGTAGGTTAGGAGCCGAGAGGTGACCAACTTAAGCCCGAGAGGGACAAGTTTCCACTTTGGCGAGAGTCTAGTGGATGCTTTAGAGAATCAACAAGTGGACTTAGGGTAATTAAGCCAACATGACGAGAGTTGAGGATTAATTGACCTAATGGGAACTTTAGGCTAGGTTCCGCACCAAATACTGTGACCAACATGCTAGAGTTGAGGTTCAGGAGTTTAGGTACGGCTAGACCTGTCCCACACAAGCTATGAACCAAAGTATCATGGAAAACCGGCACTAACCAAGGGCTGTGCGGTCGCACAAGGCTCTCTGGCACGCATTCGTCAACGTTGCGGCGCGAGAGCGACAAGAGTTGACGGCCTGAGGCCTGACCAAAGTGGAAACTGAACCCTAGGACATCCTTATACCATATTTTATCACCAAAAACACCAAAAATTACTATTGTTTTGTTTGTCTTAGTTGTTTATTTTTGTTACTTGTTGATTAAGTCCAAAACCTATCATTCGATTGCCTAGATTTTGTAAATAAGTAAGGTCTAATACTCATCTTACCTTCCCTGTGGATTCGACCCTGACTGTACCAATGAATAACCGTGCGCTTGCGGTTGTTTTTATGTTACTTTTGGGTATTAGCTTCACACACATCAGTATTCTAGTGGTGGAAAGTAAATAGTCTATTTAAAACATGTCAATTAAAAGGTCGGATCTTAACGCTGATTGCTTGATTGCTGGAGTCTTTGATTACTGTGAGTAATTCCCATAACAGAAGTAGTACCCGATGATTAGATTAGTCTACTGGGCATCTTGTTGCATTGTATTCCTGTTTGTTTTTTACTGTACCTCTTTTTCAATGAAAAGAGGTGGAAAATTTCCGCTCGTTTAAAAAAAATAATAAAAGGTCTTCCGGGCCCACCCCCTCCCTGTGGCCCTATAAGAAACAGATCCCAAATTCTTGTTGTATTCCCTCATTCCTGCTTGGCCAGAATTACTAACTAACATCCTATAGGCGTGTCATCCTAGACATCCTATAGATTCGCAGTCCAATCAACTCAAATAACAACGCTCCTCCCTTCTGCTCTATTTCTCATGCACTCCCTCATTCACCTCTCTTATCACTGTGGGATCTCCTCACCTCTTCACGCTCCTCCTTCACCTCTCCTCTCACTGATCTCCTATCCCCTTCGCGCTCCCCGTCACCTTTCCTCTCACCAATCTCTTCTCCTCTATTCTCCTCATCTTTCTTTTTTATCTTCTCTTATCTCTTGTTATAAGTACCGTCGCTCCTGCTAAAAATCAAAAAGTATATATTATACATAAAAGAGTATGTAAAATTAATTAAGGAAGTCTTAAATATATTTTAATTTATCTTTTATTATGGAAGTACGTAATTTGTGATAAGAGAGTATATCTAAATACTATTAAGGGAGTATGTAAGATTTATAAGAGAATGTCAAATATGTTTTCAATTATCTTTTATTATGGAAGTACATAATTTATGATAAGGGAGTATGTAAGATTCATTAAAGGAGTGTTAAATATGTTTTCATTTATCTTTTATTATAGAAGTACGTAATTTGTGATAAGTGAGTATCCTATTTGAATTGAATCACAATTCCCTTTTGTTTCTTAAGAAATCTATTTTGATGAAACTTATTAATATTTTGATGATATGAGAATATCATATCAAATAAAGTACAAAAATTGTCAATTTTGATATTTTACTTAAAGTCTTATTGTCTGATTTCTTCTTTTCTTATTCCCATATTTTCTCTTTATTCTTTACATTATTATAAAGTTTCAAATATCTTACTTGAAAAAGATAAGAATTGGTGAATCAGAAACTTCAGAAAAGAAAAGTAACGAATTATTTTTAAGGGAGTATATAAAATTTATTAAGGGAGTGTCAAATATGTTTTCATTTGTCTTTTATTATGGAAGTACGTAATTTGTGATAAGGGAGTAACTAATTATTTTTAAGGGAGTACATAAAATATATTAAGGAAGTGTCAATTATATTTTCATTTATCTTTTATTATGGAAGTACGTAATTTGTATTAAGGAAGTAACTAATTATTTTTAAGGGAGTATGTAAGATTCATTAAGGAAGTGTCAAATATATTTTCAGTTATGAATTTACTTTAAAGAAGTATCTAATTTGTCTCACTAGAGTAATTATATTTGCGTAAGGGAGTACCTTATTATATTATAACATAAGAGAGCATTTTTTTTTTACTAAAGGGAGTATCTATTTGATTTAAAGGTAGTATTTATTACAGATGAAGGAATATATTAAATTGTTATGCACGGTAGTATATAAAAAAAAAATGAAGAACGAGAAGAAGAAATGAAAGAAGGGAGGGCGGTGATGGAGAGGAAGAGAAATCTATAGATGGTTACGATGGAAGGAAGAAGAGAGCGAAAAAAAGGGGAGAGAAGAAGGGGAAGCGACATGCAAAGGAGAGAGGAAAAGAAGAAGAGAGGAGAAAGGGGAGCAACAGGGAGAGGATAGTGGAACATGAAGGGGAGACGCGGCAGGGAGGGTGTGGAGTCCAAAATCAGACCCAGTTCATCAAACCCAGCAAGATAGCAGGGGATGGCAAAGTACAAGGATGCCCCGTATCAGTTCTACTGAAGACTGAGGCTCAATCGAATTTAATCGACTCACTCACTCGACTATAATATCGCGCCATCCCTCCTCCCTCAAATAGATAAGATAACTCAGGTAAAGTGAGGTGGTTGTTTTATTGACGATCTTATCAGGCCAAATGATTTTCAAAATAATTAATTTCATAGTTAATTAATTGATAGTTTATGTGATTAGGAAATAGCTTATCAGGCCAAATTATTAAATAAAAATTTGGATATATATAGATAATTTCACAGAACTATAATCATCCCCACTTTACAAATAAATAGACATTGTTATGGGGTGAAAACGAAACGTGTTTCAATTGTTTGATCGTTTCGTCATGTGTCGAATGAAACGATCACAATTTGAAATTTTTGTTAGGCGACAGATTTTTTGTTAAATAAAAATTTGAATATAGATAATTACACAGAACTGTAATTATTCCCACCTTACAGAATAAATATACATTGAACAACTACGCAAATAACATATATATAATTTTTTGAAAAGTAAGAGCCCCTGCCAACTAAACCAAAATACGGAGAGCCTAGGACGGTACGGAGAGCTCTTTCGAAAGGCGATTCGGAAAGCGATTTTCGGCGACCTACTCCGTCTCAAATACTTTGAGAAAGATGGCTTCCCAGGAATGGCAACAAGTGCACTACCGCCGTCGCTACCGCCAGAGCATTCCCTTCAATCTATCTGCGGCTCCCTCATCCTCCTCCTCACCTCGCCTGGCCGGAGAGCTCAGCCTCTACAGCAATCGCCCCTCTTACTCTACCGTGCTTGCTGCCCCGACCCCTTACAACCCTACTGCCGCCGGCGGCAGTCTCCACCAAACTCACACCTCTCGCTCTCAGCCACCTCGAGCTGCGCCGCCACCTGTCTATCCCCGCCCACCTCGTCAGCCCATACTAATCCGGTCACCTAATAGCCCCACCACTCTCAACTTCTCACCGAGGAGAGATGACCCTGAGTGGAAAAATCGATGCTTCCATTGCTTCAAGATGGGCCACTCAGCGGCACGGTGTACCAATCCATGCCGCTGCGCTTCCTGCTGGGGTCAAAGGCACGATTACTTCGAATGCCTGGAACCTAAACCCCTTCAGGCGAACCGTACCGCCCATCCTCCACCCCCTCCCCCCCCCCCCCCGCCGTAGGCCACCTCCACCACCACCTCCCAAAAGCACTCAACGCCCCCAACAGTCGGCACAGCCCAAGAACAAGACTGCCCAAAGTCAAACCCTACCTCTACCAACTGTAGCTTCTCAGAAACAGGTCGACTCCACCACAACCGTTACCTACAACCAGGCTCCACCATCTCTAGATGCTCAAAAACCTCTACCTCCACTCTTTGGTGAACCAAATTTCCTGGATCTGTTGTTTGATAAGGCTTGCTCGATGGTGTTACCGCCGGAGTCAGAACGGCGTGAGAGTATTTCCTGCTTTCTTGTGAGAGACCTCCACTACTTCAGAGAGGTTGACAAACTCTCTAGGAGCTTTGTTTTCTCCACCCCAGTCGACTCTGAGATAGACCTCTCCATTGATGAAGTTGCGGAACAGGTGGCTGCAACAGGCCTGGTTTCACCGGCGAGGCTACAGATTGGGCGACTGCCAAGAGGTAACTTTATTGTTCTCCCACCGGAGGATGTCTCAGCCCTAGATATTTGCTTGGCCTTCCCTGAAGAGTGGTGGGAACGGGGATTCTCCGCCAACCTTTAGTCGCCGTTCACTGGGGCAGAGGTTAATATCCCACGTTTCAAAGCTCTGATTCGTTTCCACAATGTGCCTGTCCAATGCTGGAGAGAAGACTACCTAGCACAAGCTGTAGGGGAGTTTGGAACCTATCTGGGCACGGTGATCTTCGACGAACCTGCCAGCTTCGTCCACTGGGAGGCGGCAGTCGCCGTTCATGACCTGATAAACATTCCCAAAAATGTCAAGCTCACGATTGGTGCGTCAGAATACAAGGTATCTGTCGGAATTGTACGTTGGAAGCAGGGCCAGGTCTATGGCATCACAGATTTCCCCCAGCCACAGCCGGTCATTGATCGCCCCTCCAATAGGACCCCCCCTCGGACCACACCTCACTGGTCTCCGCTCCTACTGACCCTCCGCCTGAGGAAGAGGGGTCCATCACCATTAACTTTAGTGACCTTCGCCGTATCTTTCATAAGGTCAACACCGATCAACTGCCGGAGGACATAGCCACGGTGTTGACGGCGCAAGAACTCAGGCAAAGGAATGGAAAAATGGTCCAACCTGATGTCACCTTCTCACGCCGTAACATCTCCGTTACTACTGTCACCTCTGTCTCTGACAAGCAGGGACCATCGACCACTTGCACACACAAAGAGCCACAGGGAAAGCCACAGCAAAACCCCCTGAAGCATTGGTCTTCAATTGATGAGAGGGAACTGAGAGCCTCGGTTAGACAGAAAGATACAGCTTGCTCTGGAAAAAGGATTCTTCTAGAGGATGATCTGGCGGCTCAGGTGTTGTTTTCTTCCTCTCAAACGCTACAATCCACTCCAGCACCTCCTATTACTGAGTTACTATTCCCTGAGTTGTGTGCTGAGTCCTGTGATGCAAATTTGTCTTTGTCTTTGGTACATTTTGGATGTTTTGATCAGGATGTTCCTATTACCAAAACAAAGCCGACCAAGAGGCCTACTCCAGCTAAGAAAACTCTAGCACGTGCTTGTAAGGTTCAAACCAAAAAGAAAGGTGCTTCTAATGGTACCAAAAAAGGTAGAACGGTACCAATAGGCCATTCTGACAAGGAGGTGGTAGGGCCAAAAATTGCAGAGGTTCAACCTGATCAATTCTTTACGGTTCCTCTAACTTATGTTGAGACTAAGGACATTTCTGCACTAATTGGGGTGGAACAAAACTCAATTATTGATCTATTACCCAACTCTATGTCACAGGCCCAGAATGAGGGTTTAGCGGGCCTTGAAAGGATGCGTTATAGGCCTGCTAGTTTCACTGAGCACCACCAAGAGCTAGGATCAGTAGGCAATAGTAACAAGGCCCAGACTGAAAGGCGGCCCAGTAACATTGACCCATGTCAGCAAGTTCCTAATGATGATCCGAATGAGAGGCTGCAGCTCGACCCCTGCTCTGCAGATGAACTTTCGGACTAGGCTTGTCAGCTAGTCCCTTTTCTTGTTTTTACGTGTCATGTTTTGATGTAGCGATTTTTTCTGTTTCTCAATGTTTGCAAGACCTTTCAATTTACTTTCTTGGAACGTAAGGGGCTTATGTGATGCCTCCAAAAGAAAAGTGGTTTGTGACTGTTGGGTTAAACAATTAACTCTCGATTTGCCGATTTGCAAAACAACACCAAACCTATCAACTAATGCTTAAATTTAGTGATTTTTAGTGATTTAATTGAAGAATGACTTGGTGCGAGTTGAATACGGTTGCAGAAGATTGCTAGAGATTAGTTAGATAGTTCGAGTTGTTTAAGGTTGTAATTCTAAACTAATCTCCTCAAATTTCTGAGTTTAAAATGCTCAAAATTCAGTTATAGCGTTATACAACGCTTTCAAACGTTATACAACGTTACAGAACTCCTCCTGACATACCTCGTTGCAAAAACAGTTCTCATGCGTTACACAACGCTTCATTCAGTTGTGTAACGTTTGGTTAAACGTTGTGTAACGATTGCATACATTGCACAACGTATTGACCAAGTCAGCGATTATTTCTCAGCACTTTAACAGTGCGTTGTCTCAAAAATCAAGCGTTACAAAACGCTCGTTTAGAAAATTCTAACGCTTTGAGGTTTTTGGCCATTTTGAGGGAGTTCTGGCCTACGTTGTGTAACGTTATAGTCCGTTACACAACGTTTTATTTTACAAACGTTGCATAACGCTTCCTAGCGTTGTGTAACGTCTCTGACAACTTTTTGAACGTTGGAGTCTACTGTTCAGTGCGTTGTACAATGTTTCAGAAACATTGTATAACGCTTCTGACACCCTCCAACGTTATTGTCGAAATTTGTTTTATTTAACGGCTATTTCGAAACGTTGTGTAACGTTTCGAAGCGTTGTGTAACGTTTTGTTCAGAATTTGACTGGTTTAGAACTCTTGGCGCCCTCTATATATATCAGACTTTTTTAAGCTGATCAAATTGATTGAAAACCTTGCTATATACCTGCTATTGAGCTCTAAACTCCTGAGACTATTCCTCTCTTCTATTTGAGCATTTTCTTAGACAATTTATAGAGATTTGAGTGCATCAACCAAACCCATAGTTTGATTAGCTAGATTATTGAGTGATTTGGTTGAGAGCCTTGATCTTTTGTGCTATTTGGTGATTAGCTAGAGGTTAGGCCAATCCGCTTCGAGTTCCTTGTGACGAAGTGATTCGGTTCGCAATTGTAGTCCCGTTCGGTTGGAATAGAACGGAGCGCGTCCGATTTGGTGGTCGCGAAACTCCCGGAGACGTACGACTAAGGCTAGCTTTATCTAGCGGGTCGGAACTCCATAAACACATCGCTTGTCATCTCTCTCTCTCTCTCTCTCTCTCTCTATTTACATTATTTTTTACTTGTGTGGTTGATTGTTTGTGTTGAGCCAAACTTGAATTGAATTGAATTGTTATTTCCGCAAAATTATCCAAACCGGTTTAGAAATTGAATTGAGCCTATTCACCCCCCCCCTCTAGGCCTTTATTTAGGGACAACAGTGACTTTATTAGATCTTCTAGATGTGACTGCGCATGTTTGCAGGAGACAAAGTTGAATTCCCTTGATGTAACTTGTATTAGAACCTTGCTCCCAAGTTTTTTTGACTATCAAGTTGTCTCCTTGAGTGCTGTTAATTCAAGAGGGGGATGTTTAATTGGTTGGAAATGTTACTACTCCCTCCTTAATTCTTGGGCGACACATTTCTCTTGCTCTGCGCTTCTCTTAGACAATAGAACGGGTTCATTCTTCCTGATCACTTGCGTCTATGGACCCCACAATAATGCACTCAGAGCTGAGTTTTTCAGAAGCTTGTGTTTTACTTCCAGCTTGGCTCCTTCTTTTTGGCTTATAGCCGGTGATTTCAATACCGTTAGATGGGCACATGAAAGATCTTCTATTTGTTTAGATTTCCCTGCAATGCAGCAGTTCAATGATTTACTACATGACCTTTCCCTCTTTGACACACCTTTAAGCAATAGGCACTACACTTGGTCTAACCATCAACCAGAACCGATCATGTCAAAGTTAGACAGGGTTCTTCTTTCTCCCAGCTGGAATACCTCCTACCCGAATATCGTTTTATCTGCCTTGCCTGTGGTAGTGTCTGATCACGTACCCCTACTCCTGCGTTGCAGACAACTGCCTACCTAACCAAAACCTTACAAAATTGAGCGGTTTTGGCTCCATAATAATCACTGCGCACAAATTATTGATAATATCTAGAATGCAGTGACGGATGAGGGACAGCGTGATGCTTTGGCTGTTTTTAATGCAAAAATTTCAACGTTACATCAAGCTCTTCGAAGCTGGAATAGGCAACACTTACCCCATCCTAGAGTCTTTTTGACTAATGCGAAAACCTTCATAGCCTGCTTAGATAGAGTTGAAGAAGTAAGACAGCTAACACTTCTGGAGAGTACAACAAGGTGTTTTCTGAGAGAAAGGGCGTATTATCTAGCTAATGTTATAGAAATGCGTTGGCACCAGAGAGCAAGAACACGATGGGTTAAGTGTGGAGACCGAAATACCCGCTACTTTCATGCCACGGCATCACAAAAATTAAGAAATAAGTGGATTTCTAGCATTGAGATTGATGGAGGCTTAGTCACAGGAACACCAAACATACTTAATGAGTTCACCACTTACTACAAGATGCTGTTGGGAGAGGATGTTCAGACATGACCACTATATGTTTCAGCTTTATATCCAGATTTATCAATTGATCTTGCTGATTTAGACCAACCGTTCACAGAATTGGAGATAAAGAGAGCAGTGATGGGTCTTGCAGATAATAAGGCTTCCGGACCCGATGGGTACCCCAATGAGTTCTTCAAATGCAACTGGAATTTGGTAAAATCGGATTTGATCAGAATTTTTGAGGCACTCCATCAAAACACTCTGGATCTTACCAACTGCAATCTTGCATATGTGATTTTGATTCCTAAGGAAGAAAACGCTCGACTTTTGAGTCATTTTAGGCCGATCAGCATTATCTGTTATGTGCCTAAACTGATCTCTAAGGTGCTCAGTAATAGAATTGCAAGACACCTGCCTTCTCTAATCTCTATCACTCAATCTGGTTTTGTAAAGGGAAGACTGATTTCAGAGAACTTCAATACGGCACGTGAGATTATTTCTGATATCTCTAGTGATGGAAACCCGGCAATTCTTTTGAAGTTAGACTTTAGAAAAGCTTTCGACTCCGTCACATGGCCTTTCCTCTTTAACCTCCTGCTTTCCAGAGGTTTCCCCGTCAGATATGTTGAGTGGATAAAATTAATTTTTGACTCATCCAAGTTTTCAATTCTCCTCAATGGGAATGTGGGACCTGCCTTTCAGCATAAGAGACGGCTCCGGCAGGGGGACCCACTATCCCCTTCCCTTTTCATTCTGGCGACAGATGTCTTGAGTCGCATGATTCAGTCGGTTGCGATGTCAGTCCGTCATGGCATTACCTCGAAGCTCACAGAACCTTTTTACTTGCTTCAATACACCGAAGATACCCTTTTGTTCTCCACAGTGAAAGGAAGTGCAATTCCCTCCCTTGACTTGACAATCAAGGCTTTCTCAAGTGTCTCGGGGGGTGGAAATTAACTGGACGAAAACAAGCTTTGTTCCTTTCAACATGTGTGAAAACCATGCACTCCAGATTCAACAGTTTTTGCAATGTCCACAATCTGCACTCCCGCTTCAATATTTGGGGCTACCTTTGACATATAAGAGACCGGACAGACTGTGCTTTCAGCGGCTAATTGACAAGATCAGTGGCAGACTGGCCGGATGGAAGGGTACCTTGATGTCGAGAGCAAGAAGAACTGTTCTAGCCACAGCTGTACTTTCTTCAATCCTAATTTTTTTCATGTCGGTGTTCCAGTTACCTGCTTGGGTTGTTAAGGAGATTGATAAAATACGCAGAAACTTCATTTGGAAAGGAAGCTTAACACCTGGTAAAGGAATGCCCCTACTTGCTTGGGATAGAATGTGCTTGCCTAAGGACTTGGGGGGGGGGGTTTGGAGTATTGGACCTGAAACTACAAAATATTTCCTTACTCTTGAGATGGATTTGGAGATTATACTCACAACACCCATCTATGTGGTTTACTTGTGCTAGAATGCTTTATGGGAAGAGAGATACAAATGTCCCACCTTTAGCTTGGAACATCAATGGCTCCTTTTTCTGGAAGCAACTCTTAGACTTGCGCTTATACTTTCAACTCTCAATCAAGGTGGACATTCAGAGTGGTTGAAACGCTTTTTTCTGGTATGATAATTGGGGAGGCTCTTACCTGCAGTTTTACCATAAGCATCAATCACCCCCTGTCAGGAAGAATGTTACTGTGCGACAAACCGCCTCTTGCTGGTATGAGTTGGTACCTGCCCCTATGACAAGCATACACAGCACCTTGTTCTCAGTTTTTCATTCTTTCACTTTCAATGAAAGAAGGGACTCCATTTCTTGGAAATGGAGCTCTAATGGAAAGTACTCAACAACATCCATCTACAGAAGCCTCATCTCTAGGGCTGTACAAGAAAATTAAAAATCCGTCCAATCCGTTTAATCCGTCCAACCCGACCCGTATTTTAACGGGTTCAAGCATGATCCGGGTTGGTTCGGGTTTTAATTTTGCTAACCCGGTATAACTGGGTCGGGTCAAGTTTTTTTTCTTGATAATCCGGATACAAACCCAACCCGTTTTATTTTTATTGATATGATATGATCTATATTGCATTAACATAATTGGTATTTATTTTTTCCTTAATTCCAATATGAGAGACGCCTCGTCTCCTGACAGAGAGACAATTATCATAGGCATTGGAAATTTGGAATGCATTTTTTAATCAAAATTAAGTCTCTTGCATTTTATTGGTTCGGAATTCGAGTACATAACTAATTATTTCACTAGAATTGTTAAATCCACTCGGCTTGTGATGTTAGACGTTTGTCAAGTGAGTATTTTTTTTAATAAATATTAAAAAGGATATTTAGTGTATAAAATTTAAAATTTGTCTACGATATAGTAGGCTTCAATCCTTATTGAAGCTTTCGAATCATATGTATCATATCAATTCTAATTTAAGCATACTAGAAATCATAACCCGTTTAATCCGGAAACCCGTGAAAACCCGTCGATAAAAAGTTTTATTGGTTGGGTTGGATTACGGGTGGGTGAACTAAAGAAATTTTTTAACCCGGTATAATTAGGTTGGGTTGAAATAGTGATAAAAATTTGGAAACCCGTCCGTTGTACAGCCCTACTCATCTCGGCAGGGAAGGTAAGGTTCAGATTCACCAGAATTTGGAAACTCAAAGTGCCTACAACGATAAAATTCTTCCTAGTTTTTCTGGCACATGGACGCCTTTTGACTCAACAGCAGTTGCTCAGAAGAAATATGCAGGTGCAGTAGCAGTGTCATCTTTGTCAACAATTGTTGTTGGAAACGGCGAAACACCTTTTTTGCCACTGCCCTTACTCTGTTCATCTTAGGATGCGTTTGGCACTCCTTGCTAACCACTTTGCTAATGTAAATTCAATCCTGTCCTACATCTCATCTACTGGTACAACACCTCAGACCTCAATCTTATGTGCTACTACTTTGTGGGCCCTTTGGTTGGAGAGGAACAATAGGGTGTTCAGAAATGAGACTCGAAATACAGAACAGGTGAAAGATTGGATAGCACACGAAGCGGCCTTGTTCTTTAATTTCTGTTAGATTAGATGCTCTTTTTTCTGTTTTCTTTTCTTTTTTCTCTAGATAGCCTCTATTTAGTATGTCTAAAAAAAAACATATATATAATTTTTTTTGTCTCTAATCTGATTAGGCGCACTTATTCCCTGACCAATACAATTGCTAATTTTGGGAAATGAGAGAACGGAATACATGTGGATTGTCCGACTCGAACTGGAAGCCTGACAGCCTGCTTTGGATAATGGGTTGATCAATTAAATAAAATCAAACCAAATCGCCTTTTTGTGCCTACCAGAGCACCGGCTTGTCCAATGTCCAATCCTTCAAAGCCGACATATTTACTGATATGCCATATTTTATTTCATACCCAAACTCGGTATTCTAATATTAATTTCATTAATTTAATGGTACACATAATATAATGTAACCGTCGAGATTAGATCAAACGGTTTGAATCGAAAGTTGGCACTCTGCTGAAAAAATTAGTAGAGGATACTGGTCCAATTGTCTGGTATCAAATAAAAACGCACTTTTGTGTAACATACATATTTAGCAAATGACAATGATTCTTTGTGTCACTTATGTTCGTTTATTTGATACAAACTTGTATGTCAGAGACATAATGAGTACATGTGCTTGTTTGTTTATTTGAAAAAAAAAAAAATTAGGTACTCATGCAATGTATTAGTGCAAAGGTCGGTACAAGGATATCTGTCAAAGGCCGGTACAAGAAGTTTTGCATCAAGTTTTGTTTAAAATGTGACCGGTACAAGAATGAATTACAAAGAAGTGCCCCAATGTTGCATCAAATCTGTCAAAGGCAGGTATAAGAAAATCTGTCAAAGGCCGGTACAAGAAGTTTTGCATCAAATTTTACATCAATTTTGCACCAATGTTGCATGCAAGTCAAATTACATAGAAGTGCAAACAAGCAGTTGTTACAACTCACATGTCTCACTATCATTAACAAAGCTAATTAAACAAGCAGCTACCGTGAATTTAACTATCAAAAGCATGATAACAAGCAACTCATATATATATATGCAACTTTTAATAGAATTGAAGTTTAACATTCAGAAGCATGATAACAAGAACAAGGTAATTAGCTCAAAATTACAACATACATACTTGTTACAGCTCAAAATTACAACAACCATTTTCCTTAACAAAGGCAGGTAATTAGCTCTAATTAGTCGTTACCAATATCAACATGCAACCTACACATTAGAATGTATACTATCTCTACATCATCAATTCTCTTCAAACCTGCAATCGAGCTTGCATCTGAATAAAAAGTGATAGCACATGTAGCTTCATCATCTGTCCCAAAATTCTCTACAAATTTAAAAGAAAAACATCTTAATCAATACTTCATCGCTTTTATTTTAAGTCCACATCTGAATCAATATTCATCTGTCCCAAAACTAAGAAGATACAATTATGCAATTAAATAAATGTCTAACGGAATAAGTCCATTACAATTAATGCTAGCATCAGTGAAGAAACGAAAATTGGCGAGAACCTAGGTTTGAGAGAGAGTCAAAAGCTGGTTGCTTTGAGGGAGGACAATTGAGCAATCAAGCAGTGGAGCAGTGAAATTTGAGGGACGAAATTGACACCGAAATAGAACAAATTAGTAATGAAATTAAACAATCAAGCACGAATTACACACGATAAAGGAGAAAAGAAGGGGGAAAGTTAGATATCACCGCTGATTTTAACTTCCGGCGCGGAGCATTGGGCATCAGCGAGTGACAAATGAAAGTTGCTCTGGTTCGCTGAGACGGAAAGAAAGTGACTAGTGAGAAGAAGAGCGGAGACGAGAGAGAAAAAGAGTGTTTAATCGCGGGCAAGGCAGGTTGGAGAGAGCAGTGATTTTTTTAATTTTTTGTGCGCGTCGTTGGATCGTAATCACTCGATAGATGAAAAAAAGTCTGCCCTCTTAAAGTTAAAGAGCCTCTTTATCACTCAATAGATGCTATCCAAATGGTAAATAATCAATGGCTCAGATCACTCCAAATATTAATAAAACCAATAAACTGGTATGTTCCTATCCGATCTATTTAAATAAATTAATTTCATTTAAATGCAATTCTCGGGTGTTATTAATATTACATTTAATATCATACCAGCACCTATACCAGGTGGCCGAAATCTAATATTTTCAGTATTTTCCAAAAACTTTTGGTATTTTGTCTCACAATATCGGTTACTACCGTTCAATCACTGTTTTGATTTTTTTTATTTTATAAAAAAATTTTGATATCTGTTACGGTATTAAAAACACTGACTATGACGACGACCGAGCGACATGGCAAATCTGCAATTACGACGATCTGTAGAGGCAACTGTTAAGTCGAATGTGAGCGTGCATGCATTTTTCCTATTATTTCTCTGGACCCACTGCCACTGATCTATTGTTACGGGTGATTAAAATGTAAAACGACAACGGGTCATTCCATTTAACGATATGACCGTTCAATTCCATTTTTCATTTTGTTTCAGAAATGAAATGCTTTTCCAATTAGACGTTTCGTTTGACGAAATAGAACGGAACAACGTTCTTTCAACAGAGTTGCACTATTTTGTCAAAACGAAAGCGAAATCACACGTTGTAACGGTATGTCTCCTCATTTCGTTTACTATGTCTTTTTTCGATCATTACTCGTTTCGTCCAAACAGAACAGAACGACTAACGGTTGTACCGTTATCAAACCTACTGATCGTGCAGAGGGAGTCCCCACATACCGCACCAATTATTTTCTGCGTAATCCTTCAAATCGCTCTAGTACATTTTCTGAATGGAGATGGTAAATGGGAACAAAGAAAGGTCGATCGTTTTTCTTTTTTTTTTTCCCCGCAAGCAACGACTAACACAAAATTAGAGAAATAAATTTAAAGATGGTTGGTTTCACTCCACTCTAATCTTGATGCATTCGAAGATTACTCTAATCTTGATGCACTCGAAGATTAAGAGAGAAAAAAACAAAACAAAGCAAAAAATAATAGGAACATTTTTTCTGAGATAAGCACTCCAAAGCTCAGATGTCTTGATTTGTAAAAATGTGATTAAAATTAGTAAAAAGAGTTTATATCTCGATTTAACATAATTAAAGAGTTTATATCTGATTTTAAAGATTTGAGGGATTTATTTCGGAATAGAAAAAATTTACAAATTATATCTGATTTTTCCATTAAATCACTGGAGAAAAACCGCGCTAGTAACGACAAAAAAAAGGAGCGAAATGGTCTATAAAAGGGCATCAAGCTCCATTTCTTCTCTCTCGTACTCTCGCTCTCACTGTTAACAATGGCGGATGGGCATCCTCATCAACCCAATCCAGATGCTGACTTCCAATTCGAAGGGTTTGGGAATTTTATCGTTGACGAAAATTGGTGAGAATGGTGGGTGACCAGCGCCGCCTGCTACACCACCCCCTCCAAATCAGCTAGTGGCGGTGGCTGAGGTGGTGGAGGCTGAGGAGGTCGATGAGGTGGATGAGGTTTGCGAATGCTGAATTGGTGAGGTTTTGGATGGTGATAGTGAGGGGGTGGAGTCTGAGAAGGTTGAGGAGTTGGCGGAGGTGCATGATGATGGTGAAGGGGTGGAAGCTGAGGAGGTTGAGGAGTTGGCAGAGGTGCACGGTGATGGTGAGGGGGTGGAGACTGAGGAGGTTGAGGAGTTGGCGGAGGTGGACGACGATGGTGAGGTGGTGGATGTTGAGGAGGTTGAGGATTTGGCGGAGTTGCATGGTAATAATGGTTATGGAGATAGAGATAAATGGTTAAGGCGGATGAGGTGGACGATAAGTGTGCCACCTGCTGCACCAACCCTACCAAATCAACTGGCGCCGATGTAATTTCAACTATAGTAATCCACCAATATCTCACAATTAATGTCATATCGCTGCATAAATGTAAGTGCATACTAATTAATTATTGTTGTTTTTTTTACTACAATGTGAACTTTTTGTCATGTGTAGTATCAACTTAAATGGAGTATAAACTATTCTATCATACCACATGTATGTTCTTGGATCAACCATAGTTGTGTGAACCATCACAAAATAAGAGTGATCAAGCACAAGGTTTAAAGTTTAATTTCAAATGTAATTGCATTTTCAAAAGATATTTACTCAAAATTAGATAGTGTGCCACTTTTCTATAGTTCAAATGCGCAAGTCCAAATAGTTAGTTAATAGTTAATAACTCAAATATCAATTAATTGAGAGACCGTAATTTTTAGTAAATTTAGTAAAATTATTTTGGACAATCTTGTCGCTATCCATGAGATAAGAAAAAGAAATTTAAATTAATAACTTTCTGCAAACTGTAATTTATTAATCTTTTATTTAGCCTACTCCAACTTGTTTGGGACAGAAGGCTTAGTTGTTGTTGTTGTAAACATATTTACAGTATTTTTGTATGGAGTGTTCTCTAATTGTAATGTATTTTTGTAACTAATATTAAATGAAATTACGGGCTTGGACTGCCAAAAAAAAATACTATGTCTATGCAAATCAAATCTGTCTGAAGTTTTAGTTGCTAAACGTTATAATGGTACCTATACTGTCAACACGATCTCACTGCAAATTAAACAACTCGAACACTTTGTAATTATTAATTCACAAGCGACAAAAAACCAAAATAAAAAGGAAAAAAAAAAACCTTAATCCTCGATCGTTTGTTTGTTGATTCGTTCATCTGTTTGCTTAATGCAACAGACATCCAAAGTTTCACTGGTGCTCTAGTTACCAAACTATTCAATAATATATAAGAAATAGAGATCGTAATACTTAATTTGTTCCTAACAGTAGAAACCCGTCAACATTAAGAAAACTAGAAACCAACAATTAGAGCAAACCGATCTAATAGCATCAGAACTTTTTTAAATGAACTCGAAAGGATATTATATATGTGCACCTCTCGGCGAATAGTTTATTATAATTTTGAATCTCAAAAGTCTAAACAAAAATTAGAACAGGATGCATGGAGAACAAATAATTAATACTAATATTAATATCCTCCATCAATATAGGTTATACACTTATTCAGATACAAGGAGATGAGCTTAAAGACGATGTAAATTGGGGAGAAGCCAACTGACTGGTTGTTCGAAGGGGCATGGGAGCCTTTTGGGCCAACCCGTCTGTATGTCGACCCATGCGGCCCAATATTTTGGCGGAGAGCGTATTCCGGTCCATTCACTCCTCAACAAGTAGATGGTATTCTCTTTGATTCCGGAAGACTCATGATCAGCTCTAAGCACGAAACAACCTTTCAAGTCTATGAATATTGCTTGATTGCCGATGCTGCTAACCTCGATCCAACATGGCGATGAGTTATTCTTGCTTCCGACATCAAGTCGATAGACATCATACGTCCAGCAATGATATTTTTTAGAAATTCGGAGAATATTCCCTATAGTATCCTGAACAAGACCGTACTCTTCAGTCTGTTCTGAATAACTTTCGACTGGCGATGGCACGACATATGCAAGAGCACCGTCAGCAGTATTTGTAACCTTTGTAACTCCAGTGCATCTATCTACACTGAAAAGCATGCCTTTGAAATAAAAGTGGCGCCAGAATCTGATACGTGGATCCAGTTTCAACTTATGACAGTTATTCTGGTGGTTAGGATGGCAAAAAGCCAATACACAGTGTTGCCAGTCGGAGTGTACATAACATACAATCACATATTCCCCCGTTTGATTTTGGAGTAGCCCGATCCAGAAATTAGAGTGGACATATGGACATGCCGGGAGAGGAATCTCATGATTGGTGAGTGGATTGAGAAGAGATACAACCCTAGGTGGCATGGGACGAGTGCCAAAAGGAACATAATTAATAGTGAACATATGGTCGTGTGAAGGTGGTCCAGAAAGGATGTCCTTGTCCAAAGATCTTGAAGCAGGGATGGTGTAGGTTTTGTCCAAGGGTGGGGAGTAGAATTTCAAATTTGGGTCACGCGGATCTGTGCGTTTCTCGAGAATCCAAGGAAATTGAGGAGGGAGGTCGGCGACAGGGATAGAGGATCGCCATGCGTGGCAAACAGCGCTGAATCGAACAAAATCAGAGATTTCACGTAGACATTTGGCGATGAGATTGAGCACCTCTAGCAGAAGAGATGCCCAATCCCTCTCGCCGTCTTCTTCACCTGCATTCATTGCATCCGTCTCTATCTCCATGTAGTCCAGTCTTTATCTTAGGTTATTAATATAGCAAGTACCTCCCTATTCATTTATAGAAAAAGAAAACTTAACTTTGGGTGGGCATTCTTTTTTATTTTTATATAAAATAAAGGAAAAATTAGTTTAATGCCACTGCTAAAACTTGTTAATTAGAGAAACACCACTGCTAAATTGATAATTAGAGATTTGCCACTGTAAAGTTGTTAAAATTAGTTTTATGTCATTAATTTCCCCATATAATATAGTAAATTATAAATATAGGAAAAAAATTATTGCTAGATTGATTATGGACTGTATGTTTGGAAAGAGAACACAACAAATATGAAAACTTCATTAAAGTAATAATTATTTTGGAAATAGAATACATACATAAAATTTCTTATCTAAAATTTACCCACTCATTTGGGTGGATAACTTTGGTAGTAAATATAAAAATATGCATAAACGTTTTTATTTTTCTTTATTCGTCTCCTAAAATAATTAACACTAGGAAGCAAAGTGTGCTCTGTTCTTCCATTTTTCTATATTAAGAGTCATGTTTCTCAATTCATCCCAAAATTCTTCTTTTAAATTGGTAGTAGCTGCTCCATGCGAAGTACGGTATCAATGGTACATTGATATTAATTATTTCACTAATAGAAAAAGGAAGAAATTAGCATCGTTGTCGTCATCATTTTTATTACAACTATCACAAATATTATTAGCGTTATTATATGTTATTACGATTATTAAAAATTAAATTTATGATTTATCACGATGCATAGACTTTTTTGTCTTTACACTATGGTCTTATTTGTTGTTATTTTTACAAATTAATAAATATAATTTTAGTAATTGAGTTTATATATTAAAATTAGTTAAAAATATTATTTTAATCAATCATCAAATCTTAATTTTCAACTTCCTATCCAAATTATATATACGTATACCCACTATTCTTCACGAATTATTAATAACTTGTATTCGAAGAATGTTACATTCACTCATTGATTCATTATTTTAATCAACTTTTAACCATATTATGCAATATGCATTGCAATTCTCGCTCATCTCATTCGAAGCATCTCAGATTCTCAATAAAAAAAAAACAGGACAGAATGGAAAGGAAACAAGGAACTTGCGAAACGTCGCAAGAAAACGGGTCCCACCTGCCAGTTTAACCCTAAATTAAATTCCTTGCGGCACCACCATCGGGATCAGGTAAGAAACCAGAAAGAAAGAAAGAACCCACGGTCCACGGATCCGCACCGCACTAAGTTTAAAACTTTTATACATATAATATATAATAATAATAATATAAATCTATAATCTATAATCTATAATATATAATATATTAAGTCGTGACATTTTTTCCCCTATGTTTTACCGCTATTTTGTATAATCAAAAATGATTTTTTTTATATTTTTTTTATAATTTAAAATAGTTTTTTTATGTTTGTATTTTCTATAATTAAAATAGTTTTTTTGGTTAAATATATTAAAAATAGTCATACCAAACATCCTTTAATCTAGGAATTAAATATATTTGGAAATCTAAAATAGTTCATGTTAAATTATTGTCGTCTATAAAAATATATATAACGCAGCGAAGTTGCGACTGCAATGTCGAGTAAATAAATAAAGTGGGAGGCGCTGCAGGAAGTTTTGCATCAAATTTTGCACCAATATTGCATGCAAGTCAAATTACATAGAAGTGCAAACAAGCAATTGTTATAACTACTCAATTTCATATATTACAACTCACGTCTCACTATCATTAACAAGCTAATTAAACAAGAAGTTACCGTGAATTTAACTATCAGAAGCATGATAACAAGCAACTCATATGCAGGGGCGGAGCTAAGCATGGGCAAGCATAGGCACTTGCCCAGGCTTAATTTGTAAAAATAAGGGACCGAGTGTCATTTTCTATAAGGTTTATAAAGTAAAACCAAAAAGTGCCCAGGCTTCCATTTAGATTGTGCCTATGCTTGACTTCTCATATCGTTTTTTTTTTCCCTCATTGATTGATTGTTGTAATATGTGCAAGACAAATCTCTCCTCATCCCATTACCGAAACAATAACTTAATAAAGTTAGTTCATTACTCGTTCCTTTTCTCATTCCCGAAACATCAGTACTAACAGGGTGCTTTTCTCTAAAAAAATAGATTAAAAAGTGGGCTTCCATATAGAGATCAAAGTCGATTTTTATTTATTATTTTTCTTATTTTTTATCTCTATTTTATGGTAGATTGTATAAGAGATGACCATAATAACTAACGATTGTGGCCCTGCTTAATACCACTATAAAATGGTGTATATCAATATATGTTATGAGTTTATTTGAAAAATTCCCTTTATTGATATTTTACAAGTTTTTTTTTTTTTTGATACAATATTTTACAAGTTTCGTTGTTAACATGAAATTAACAAATACTAAAAAAAAAAAAATGTGAATTTTCATGAAAGTGAAGAGAACTTGGTACTTAAAATGAGAATATTTTTCTTGAAAGTGCGACAAAAGTTTCATTTATGAAAAAAGAAAAAAAGAAAAAAATCTTCCGGGGTTGATATATTATGTTTAAATTTACTATGATATTGACAATATTATTTTTGCAACTGAATGCTTACATAAAAATAAATATTTAAACAATTTGTCAAAATTATCCGATTCCGCTTGATTATATTTATTTTTAACTAGTTTTGTATAAGATGATCAAAATATTTTTTTCTCTTTTGTACTTTTTGACAGCATATAGAGAGATTAAAAAATAATTAGACTTATGAAAATTATTTTGTACTACAATTGATTAAGTTTAAAAAATTATACTTTCACACTAAAATTATTAGTTTCTACAAAATTTATATATTAAATTATTTTTAATTATATTGTGCCTAGGCTTAAAATTATCCTAAATCCGCCACTGCTCATATGCAACTTTTAATAGAATTGAAGTTTAACATTCAGAAGCATGATAACAACAACAAGGCAACTTTATGCATTCCAAGCATAAACAAACAGTCCCACACAAGCACAACGATCAGTCGATCACAGCAGCAAACAAAGAAATAGCTACAGAAATAGAAAAGATCAATGAACAAACGAAAATTGGGGTTAAAGGAAGTTCAATTAAAAAGCTGTACTCCTACATCACGTTCATAATGTGCATTATTTGTCAAAAGCTGGTTGCTTTGAGAGAGGACAATTGAGCAATCAAGCAGTGGAGCAGTGAAATTTGAGGGACGAAATTGACACCGAAATAGAACAAATTAGTAATGAAATTGAACAATCAAGCACAAATTACACAGGACTAGCAGTAGTGCCCACCCGATGTGTGGGCGTAACTTAATTTAAAATTTAGAAGCAATTTATCTGTTTTGAAATGATAGTTACAATATTTTCTTTTTTGCTATTTAGAGCATGAATTTGGAATTTCAAATATTACTAATGAATATTGCAATTGCTATTTAGAGCATTAATTTGAAATTTCAATATCGAGTATATATTACACCAAAGGAATTTTAATAATGAAAAACTTGCAGAATTGTACAATAAGCGTTTTATTTATTCTTTTTAATTCAAGCTCCAGTAACCAACTCGTGGGAATCTCAAAGAAGATTTTTGATGTAGAAGTATCAAGTAGAAGCAAACAGTGAAATAGTGCACTCATAGGTGTAGTCACCTGCTCCCATCTTTGGTAGCTATCATCAATTAGTAAGACAATTAGGAAGCTCGCCACAATTTAGGCTACTTTTGGTCTTACAGGCGAGTACAAACAAGGTTTTCTATAGTGAATATTTGTCCATCGCAAGCAATCTGTTTTGAAAACTTATCAATATTAACATGATATTTAGTGGACAATGTATACTCCATTAAAATCATAATTTTGCCCTCACATCTATGTACTATTCTAAATCCCAAACTAAAGTAAACTCAAATCAAAGAGGATGAATTCTTAAACAAGGCCTGTATGGTCAATATTATGAAGTACAAACATGTTTTTTCGCAGTTTAAACATTCGCAAATCACAAGCAATCAGTTTTGAAATTTACCAATATTAACATGATTTTTAATGGACAATGTATACTCTATTAAAAATTATAATTTTGCTCTCACATCTATGTACCGCTATTCTGAAGCCCAAACTAAAGTAAAATCAAATCAAAGAGGACAAAGATGTTATGATATGAACATCTATGAGCTGACCAATAAGTGATCATATTAACTTGCCATGAGATCTTATTTCTAGTAAGTCAAAATCAGTGAGATTGGATGAAAGAAACTATCAGGATCTGAACGACCTCGTCAGGTATTTCATGGAAACACACCTGCAATAGGCGATTAGCATGTCTTACTGATAGTTCTGGCAGAAACTGATAGCTCAAAAAATCAGAAGGATGTATACAATTGCAAAATCTAACAAAAAACAATTCCACAGTTTAGCTTTATACCTTGAATGTACTGGAAAGCATGTTTAATCCTCGGTTAAACCAAAATTCAGCCATAAACACAATAAAGGAAGAGATAATTTATGGCTCTAAAAAATAATAAAAAAACTTTAAACATAAAAAAAAATTAAGGTTGTAGAGTATAATGTTTTAGAAAATAAAAAAAAAAATTTAACTACAAAATATATCAGAAATATTCCACCCAGACAAATATATCTGACATATAAAGAAACTTACATTTGAGTTTAAAAAATATTATACCGGGGGACAATTCAACAGTTTCTACTTCAGTTGAATTCCCAAATGGATGTCATCAGCAAGTGAAATATTGTAGTTGCAATAATTGGGTTGGGGATTTACTTCAGCAATGCCAACAGCACTGCATCTCTTTCCAGATTTGAGGTTGGTGACAACCACAGATCCAACAGTCGATGCATGACCTCCAGAATAACCTGTTTTATAATTCGACGAGGACAATTCACTTCATGGAAAATAAAGTACAGAAAAAGGCAGAATTAAGGTACTACAAATAAGCCTTTTAGAAATTGGGATGCTTTTTCTTTGGTAGTCGGCTTCTCTTTTATGATTCCTTTATGCACTACCACCTACAAGCACTCAGCTCAGAAAGAAAGTTTAAACATTAAAAATAGAGTTATTTAATCCATACAAATCGATCATAAGCCACCGCACAACCTTGCTGATCTGTTCAAGTCGTTCAGCAAGGCATGGAGAGCTTATCATTTTACATATCCTCTCCTCAGCTGTTTCCTTGCGTAGTACAAGCCTAATGATACAAACTTCAGATTTTTAAAACATATCTAAATGGATACTTTATATCTGGTAGTAATCTAAACTCTCTGAATAATTTTTATTAGTATTCTTTTTAATAGTGTTGTTGCGTATTCGTCTCATCCTCTACGATAAACTCCACCTATGCACAGAAATCTGCAAAAAAAAAAAGGGGTCAACTTTTTTTTAATAAAAAACAGAACTACAGAAGTAATAATGAAACAAAAGATGGAGGAATAAACATGATAAACAGTGATGTCTGGATCGGTACCTCCAGAGCTATAAATATTATTATCTGATTGTCCTGCAATCAGCTAAATTGGAGCGAAAATTTGGCTCCGATTGTACTGGACCAAGTTCAAGATTCAATATTCTTTCCTTCAACTTCTTTTCTGATCAGAATTTCTACGAAATAGCATAAACCAAGGAGCCAATTAATTCTTCAACTGACAAAAAGAAATTAACAGAGAAACATTGATTCAAAGGCAATAAATTTATCTAATTATGAATGTAAATGGAAATAAAATCATCAATTGAAAACACCTTGGTACTTAAAAATGTTAGGTTCCGTTTAGAACCTATTAAATCAAACCAGAACGAAAAGCCTGGAATTTCCAAGCACATAATCATAATTGAACAAAAAATCAATGTAAACTTATGTTTATTGTCTATGTTTCTCTCTTGTGACCTAAAATAACATCTAATTGCTACCTTAATGTGATAGTACTTTTGCATTCCACTAAATATTTACTAATTTTGTTTGCAGTTTCAGACTTTCAGCTGTTATCTTTAAAACAAAGCAGAAGTAGGTTGATAGTATTAAACATACCCTTTAGAGTACGAGGTGCATTATCTTGTCAACAAGCTATGTAGATGCAAGCATCAAAGATTGCATCTTGATTTCTACTCTTGACTGACTTTTCATCCAGCCTTTTGTAGAGCTCATTAGCTCGATCCTTAAAAAGGGGGAATAATTCAATAATATTAGAGAGAGCTGAAAAAGTAACTACCAAAGAAGGCATGGGAATTGGGAAATGGCCAAGTTTCACATGAGAGTAACATTAAGATATCTTTGTATCTTGATAGTGTTTACGAAGCCCAATCTGCCAAAGTAAAAGGAGCAACAAATCAAATTAGTAAAGATTAACAAAATGCTAAAGTTTGTATACTGTTTTAAATTCATATTCTAGCAAATTTTTTATAATAGAAAGCAAAGCTGATAACGAAATTATGTTTATGCAACTCGTGGTGTTTTGAACATGTACAAAATAGATTTACAAAGATGGGCCAATGGAAAAAGTTAGACAGAAAAAAGAAAGCACTAAATAATAATCTTACCATGCAAAATGAAAATTAATTGAAAATTAGAGAGGTTGCAAAATCCAAGCCGTCTCCATTGCACAGACTGCAAACTTCTTCTTTCACCCTGTGAAATCGTGCACATGCCAGTGTGTTATTTCAACCTTTCTTCTGATAATTGTGCTCTTCCATAGGAAGCAAAAATGAAATCAAACGAAAAATTAATAAAATTTTAAAACACACACATTAAAAACGAATTAAAGTGAAAGTTGAAAATAGAATTCAATTAAATTGTTTGTTTGTTAGTTGTAGTAATTACGGACAAAACCTATAATTGAAGAAAAGCAAAAGAGAAAGGAATCAGATTTGATTCAAACCTTCTTGTTTGTTTAACGATCTTTGTGGCTTGTAGATCAGATCCTCTGCAGTTGGCAACAACCTGACTTCAGCTTCTCGAGCAAGACCTCCTTGTGCAAAAAGGGACCAATGCATCCGATGTTTGTGCGATTACGGCGCAGCCAGCGGCGATGGCGACAAAGGAAGAGAACAGAAGAGATCACGAGATTCCCATGGATATTTTTTAGGGTTGCGGGGAAAGTTAGCTCGTGAGAGCAATGGCATGGAGGAGGCACAAGCGGTTGTCGAATCTGGTCGGAGAAGAGAAAAGAGGCAACGGTGAAGATCTTTGTAGGGTACGGTCGGGAATCATATTTTGTACCGGTGAACATGTTTATGCAACTCGTGGTGTGAGCGTGTATGCATTTTCCACATTATTTCTCTAGACCCACTGCCACTGATCTTTTGTTAGGGCCGATTAACGTGCAAAACGACAACGGAATGGATCATTTCGTTTAACAATATGACCGTTCCATTCCATTTTCCGTTTCGTTTCAGAAATGAAATGATTTTCCATTCAATTAGACATTTCGTTTGATAGAACATAATGGAACAATGTTCTTTCAATAGAGAGTTGCACTATTTTGTCGAAACGAAAGCGAAATCGCTCATTCTATTTCGGCAACGTTATGTCTTCTCATTTTCGTTTACCGTGTCATTTTTGGAACGAAATGAATTTTCGTATCGTTAGTCGTTCTGTTTGGATGGAACGGAATGGAAAGACGGAATGACTAATAGTTGTATCGTTATCAAACCTACTGATCGTGTAGAGGGAATCCCCACATACCGCACAAATTATTTTCTACGTAATCCTTCAAATAGCTCATTGAAGTACATTTCTGAATGGAGATGGAAAATGGGAACAAAGAAAGGTCGATCATTTTTTTGCCCCCGCAAGCAAAAACTAATACAAAATTAGAGAAATAAATTTAGGGCTAGTTAGTTTCACTCCACTCTAATCTCGATGCACTCGAGATTACTCCAAAGTTCAGATGTCTTGATAGGAACATTTTTTTTAGATGATCACTCCAAAGTTCAGATGTCTTGATTTGTAAAAATGTGATTAAAATTAATAAAAAGAGTTTATATCTCTATTTAACATAATTAAAGGGATTTATATCTGATTTTCAAGATTTAAGGGGGTTTATTTCGGAATAGAAAAACTTTAGGGATTATATCCGATTTTGCCATTAAATGACTCGAGAAAAACCGTGCTAGTAACGACAAAAAATGAGTGAAATGGTCTATAAAAAGGCATCAATCGTTGTTTCTTCTCTCTCGCACTCTCGCTCTCACCGTTAACAATGACGGATGGGCATCCTCATCAACCCAGTCCAGATGCCGATTTCCAATTCGAAGGGTTTGGAAATTTCTGAGGAGAGGGGATCGTTCATGAAAATTGATGGGAATGGTGGACTAGCGCCGCCTGCTGTACCACCCCCTCCAAATTAGCTGGTAGCTGTGGCTAAGGTGGTGGAGGCTGAGGAGGTTGAGGAGGTTGAGGAGGTGGATGAGGTTTGGGGATGGTGAATTGGTGAGGTTTTAGATGGTGATAGTGAGGGGGTGGAGGCTGAGGAGGTTGAGGAGTTGGCAGAGGTGCATGGTTATGGTGAGGGGGGTGGAAGCTGAGGAGGTTGATGAGCTAGCGGAGGTGCATGGTGATGGTGAAGGGGTGGAGGCTAAGGAGATTGAGGAGTTGGATGAGGTAGACGACGATGGTGAGGTGGTGGATGCTGAGGAGGTTGAGGATTTGGCGAAGGTGGATGGTAATGGTCATGGAGATGGAGAGATAAATGGTTTAGGCGGATGAGGTGGACGACAAGTGTGCCACCTGTTGCACCAACCCTACCAAATCAACTGGCGCCGGTATAATTTCAACTTTAGTAATCCACCAATATCTCACAATTAATGTCATATCGCTGTATAAATGTAAGTGCATACTAATTAATTATTGTTGTTGTTTTTTTTACTACAATGTGAACTTTCTTTGTCATGTGTAGTATTAACTTAGATGGAGTATAAACTATTCTATCATACCAAATGTATGTTCTTGGATCAACCATAGTTGTGTGAACCATCACAAAATAAGAGTGATCAAGCACAAGGTTTAAAGTTCAATTTCAAATGTAATTGCATTTTCAAAAGATATTTACTCAAAATTAGATAGTGTGCCCCTTTTCTATAGTTCAAATGCGCAAGTTCAAATAGTTAGTTAATAGTTAATACTCAAATATCAATTAATTGAGAGACCGTAATTTTTAGCAAATTTAGTAAAATTATTTTGGACAATCTTGTCGCTATCCATGAGATAAGAAAAAGAAATTTAAATTAATAACTTTCTGCAAACTGTAATTTATTAATTTTTTATTTAGCCTACTCCAATTTATTTAGGACATAAGGCTTAGTTGTTGTTGTTGTAAACATATTTACATCAAAATAGAGCAATAGAAAATATGCTTAAGCCTCAATGGTCATTTTTCAACGTAACATACACAGATCATTATTGTGACTTCCGACGGCCATTTTTCATCGACTGCTTGGATATTTTATTATTTTTATTGCATGAATAGTTGTTTGCTTCTTGCCGACTGTAATCACATCTTATTAAAAAAAAAAGTAAAACAGATAAATTGATGACAGTGATGGAGTTACAACTATTATATCGATAATCCTAAAAATATCTTGAACAAAAAACTTAAGTAGCTTATATCCTCACAAACGAATTTGATTCATAAGTAGATCTGAAACTGCAAAGAGGGAACGGTAACAAAGTAGACAGCTCATACAAGTTCATTTTATTTTTTTTTTAAATTGACAGCATCATTTTGCTGAAATGCGCTGAAACTATTTCATATCTGGAGTTCATTAAGGCGAGAATATTTGAAGTGCAAGCAGTGGAAATATATTTAATCCCTATGGTATCTTGACGTCTATTTTAGGAGATTTGGTTAGTTTATGCGGTTGTGGTAGTCACTCTATACAAATTTGAATGAAAATAGAAAAATCATAGAGCATCATTATTATATAGCTGTAATTGGGAATGTATTGTTTGGTAATCGGATACAAAAGTTAGATGAAGCATAATCGAAAACCTCTGGATGTCAGCACAGTAATCAGATTCAAAAGTGCTTTTGGAAGCACATTAACCTAAGTCTACAAACACACAGCCACACACACACACACAAAGATCCAAATATTATTCAATAATAAAGCCATTGGTGTGTTTTAACTCTGCCCCACAGGCTCAAACCAAAAGTTCCCCTTTTTGTCTGGGACAAAATTCACTTAATCCTTACAAAAAAGCAAGGATAAATAATGTACTGTGCCACAAACAGAGATGTAACAATTTCTGTCCAAAGAAGGAAGAAAATATTCTCAGTTCCACCATCCAAGTGCTCAATACTTCTAATCGCGCTTTTAAAATTAATATGTAATCTGACATCCAGAATGAAAGCTTGGAAAGATGTCAAAACTACAGAAATAAACCAATCTATTCAATCAAGACGAACCAGGCAACATTACCAAACCTTAAAACCTAACTAATACAAACAAACAAACACAAATTAAAAAAGAAGGGACAGAAACTACGACAAACTGATACAGCATTCCCATACCAGATAAAACCGAATACCAGTACCCATACCAGTAAGCTCCAACCTCAAGCCGAGAGACTTTGCAGCTTCCGAAGCCTCTTGACAGCCATAGATGGACTCTTAAGAAGAACCTTTTTGGCTGACTTTGCCTTGGGTTTCCTCCTTTTCTTTGCAAGTGGAGAGGACATGTCCCTAATAGGTCCTGGCGGCACCCCTTTCTTAAGTGCACTGCCCCTTGGTGTAGCTGAAGGAGGTACCCTTAAACTGTGAGGCGGCATTGGGGTTGACGGTTTCCATACCAAGTTGTTCTTCATGGAGAACCTAACCTTCTTCACACTCGAGCTAGTGTTACCTCCGAGCTCTCTATTTGTGCCTGTGTTGCCATCCTCACTGGACAATTCCAGTTCACTCGACATCTCCAGCTTACCTGCGCTCTTGGCTTTTCTCTTCTTAGTAAGCTTTGGCGTGTTCACGGGAGTTGTTTCAAAGGAATTTAAGTCTTCCAATCCAGTCTCTGTTTCAGATTTGTTGTCAGCTGAAATGGCAGCTTCAGCCACAGCCCTTTCAAACTGCTTTTGGAGGTTGGAGATTGCATCGTCATCAAAATTTATCATGTTCTCGAGTCCTTTCTGATTCTCTGAGTTCTCTTTCACACCAGTATCAGTATTTTGTTTTGATTCAACATGTGGTTCCTGTGTGTTCTCTATGGTTTTCATTTTCTTCTTCTTATTCTTTTTGGCCTTGCTTTTCTTCCCTTTAGTTTCAACCTGTTGGTTCTCCTTCTTCCTCTTCTTTGGCAATTTTTCATCTGAGCCCTCACCATTTTCAACTTTCATAACCACATGTGGAATCTCTGTCTCAGGGAGAGAAACCTCAATACCGGTCTTCTCGAAATCCTTCTCCAATTTGAAGAACCCGTCTCTCAAATCATGCAAAATTCTTTTATTGTCCTGAACAGTCCCTTCCTTCTTGGCCAGATCAAGCAACCTTTGAGAAAAACCCATGACTAAGCTGATAATTCCGAGGCTCTCAACCTCATATCCCTTCTGTATCTCCCCTCCCTCCTTGTTCAAGGCCAAGTACTTCCCTCCACTAACAAGAAGCTTGGCGAAAACCTCAGCTCTCACCTTATGTACCAAAATTGAATCAAGGGAAGTTTCCAAAATGCGAAAAAAGGGGGCAAGCAGCAGTTGAAGGGTTTGTTTGGTAAGAGGGAGGAAGCCTTTGAGCTCCTCGAGGAAAATTTCGACGACATGGTAACTAAAGCCCTTGGTACCCTCGGGGCCGAGAGCCTTGTCCTCTAGAATGTCCATAACCCGAGAAAGAAGGGCGGGATCCCAGGAATTGGATTGGAGAAGCTGGAAAGTGTGGTTGAGAATGCGACGCACCAAGAGGTAGAACTTGTCCATGCGGAGGTGGTCGATGGAGCCCCACTCGCGGCGCAGGGTGAGGAGGCCGGCGTGGAGGAAGTGGGATGCGAGGTCGGGCGCGTGGGCGTTGGAGGAGAGGAGGGAGGCGATGGAGGTGGCGAGAGAGGACTGGTAGAGGGTCTTGTCGGCGTGCCAGAAGCAGAAGAAGAGGCCCTTCCAGATCTTCAGGAGACTGGAGGGCGAGGGCGACAGCGAAGGGAGCACCGACGACAGCAGCCTCACGCCGCGATTGCGCGCCGACCTCTTCGGAGAGGCCAGCAGCTTCGCGATCGACGCGGCCGACGGAGGCGCTTCCATCATATCCATATGTTGTGTTGTGTTGTGTTGTTGTGTTGTGGTTTAGGTTTAGGGTTTGGAGAAGAGGCGACAGGAGAGCAGAGAACTGGTCTCGTCTCGTCTCGTCTCGTCTCGTCTCAGGCTCTCAGCTCTCCAGTCTCCACTCCCTGATTTAATTTGATTCGGGTGCCGTGCAACTGTGCAAGTATTAATTTTCTCTCTCTCCCTCACACCGTCACCGTTGGATTCTCTTCTCACGGCAACGGATGATGCTATTTAGGTCTAAAGCCCCTTTTTTCTACTCTAATTGTACATAATTTATTCACTATTTTTAAATTTTGGATATTTCATATTATAACTTAATTTATTATTAAGAATTTGTCTTTGATTTAGCTGGCTGAAGGATTTTTCTAATAGGTATATAAAATATAAACTGGAAACTGGACTGAAGTATATCACTTACGATCATTGAAAATTTACAAGTTTGACTACTTTTTTTTTTATTATGAATAAAAAAGATCTAATATTAAATTAATAAAATTACAATAATAATTAATTTACATCGTCAAATTCAACGAACAACTCAAATTTGAGAGAAATCGCGAGTCGGTAAACAGTTAATTGAAAATGGCCCCACATGTCAATAACTCGTGACAGTCACATGAATCACACCGCCATAAATTGTGTAAGTGTAATGTAACTACCCAAGTTGCCTGTTGGCCCCAACCCCAAGAATGGAACTTTTTGAATTATTTTTCATCCTTTTTAATTGAATTGAACAGGAGAAAGCCCAGAGTGACTAAACTAATTGCTCGACAAAGCAAAGCATCTCACCCCTCTCGTAGACGTAGTGGTAGCTCAGCCGTCCACGTGTCGACATCGGATCTAATCAGCAGATCCCGCTCGATCTGTGCTTCAAATTTTGAAGTTAATCAGTGCAGTGCAGTCCAGTCCACTGTACCCAAACCAGATCCGTACGCTTCGGCGAGTCGAGCGATCTGATTCAATCCGAGAGAAGACACAGCTAGAGAAATAGAGAGATGGAATCCGATTCCATGAATCTCCGATCCATCATCGAAGAAGAGGAAGACGAAGAAGAAGGGAATGAAGCCTCGACAGTTGGATCTGGTGAGTTGGCATTCTCTAATTCAGCCACTGGCTCGCTATTTTACATATTGGAAATTAGTCAAATAGGTATATACTTCGAGTTTGGTAAACTCAATCTACTACATTGCTCTTGTTTTTTAGTAATTAACTGTCTTCTCTCTTTAATTTTGAGGGGAAGAAAAGAGAATGTGGATAAAGTTAACTCTTTTATTTTTACCCCCAAATTGACCTCATTTTGTGCCTGTTAGACTTTTGTTTTCACTTTGTTATGCAAATTATCAATTAGGGCTGCATAGTCGATGTTGGCTAGTGATGAGTAGGGTTTAAATTGCAAATTATCATTGAATTACTTCATTCATCGTCTTATATTATTGTTTAATTTCAGATAAACGGCTATGGAATCAATCAATCCAAGAGATGAAAGATAAAGAAAATGTTTGCAAATACCCACACCATAACTCAGATATGTCGGTATCTGAAATCAAGGCATCTCAATCAAAAAAGAGTACAAAAAAGAAAGGATTTAATCTCAGGAAAAGCTTGGCTTGGAACCCAGCTTTCTTCACTGAAGAAGGTAACTCCAAAGAAATATAAACAAGCAAGTAAATTGTCATAGTCTCTATCACGTGTATGAGGAGCAGCTTGTGTATACTTTCTATCTCAAATAGGGTTGTGTTTACCTTAGCATCCTGAAACTCGAACTATTTGGCATCAAATTAAATTGGCAGTGCCTCTTCCGAGTGCACCTACCTCTACATCTTGTTGGCGTACATGCAGACTGGTACCAATAATTGTTGCCGGGAATGCCATCTCGTACAGATTTTAATGTTGTGTCCTTGTTTAGAATGGAGAATGGTGCCAACATGCCATACCAAAGTGGTAGAGTCATCCTTGTCTGCCTTTACTGTCTAATTCAACTGTGGCTTTGTTTGCTTGTACATCCCAGGTGTACTAGACCCTACTGAGCTGTCTTTCCTTTCTGCGTCCCATGGCAAATCCAATAGGCCTGAAACCCCAGGCAATAAACATATATTAAATGAAGCAGCAGGTAACTCCTTTAGCAAATCACAAATGAAATCAGAATTACGAAGTCACAATGGCCGCAAGCTGTTCACTACACCAGAACAATCCAGAAGGCAAGTAAATAAAGCACCTGAGGTCAGTTGAAGTTTTTGAGGAGTGAACATCTTTTTCATGTGCTCCTTATTTATTTATTTATTATTATTATTATTATTTTGCCTTTTGCAAATTCAAACCCAGTATTAATCTTTTAAAATTCTGACATCTATTTCTTTTGGATCATTAGCAAGGAACATCAAAATGCCAAAACAAAAGTCAAATGAAGCAAAAAAGACAATGACCAACTTTTTCGTTTCTGAATTTGTTAGTCCAATTGTGCTGTGAAAAAGAAAAAAAACATAAACTTGTCACAGTATAATTAATTAACCTTTTCCATCAAATTAACAAATGGTTTGATTTCATCATTTATATATTAAATCATGTAGGGCGATAGTTGCAAATTTAAAAGGCTGACTGTCGCTTGTAGACAACTATGTATGTTATTGTAAAGATCTAAATTCTAACTTTGGGGCCTGTGCAATAGTGAAATTTGCAGGGATAAGCAACACTCCACAAAGAATAGCATTTATTATTTATTTATCTTTTGCAGGGAACTAGGAAGCTGAATCAAAGAGGACCTTTTAGTAAAACATTGCTACGACCACCAACCATGAGTCAATATCCTTTTACGTTTTAAATTTTTCTTGGATGCTCCAAAAAATGTAAACTTGTGGTGATTGACTTGGATGACAACATAATTATTATGAATGTACCTTAACTTTTTTTCTATACACAAAAGAGGGTTGCGAACATGACCGCAACTGGTCATGTACCAAAGGTACAAAAGCTCATGCAAGGGAGCATCACACCAACTTCACAGGTTTCGAGTAATAAAAGAAGTGTTCTTAGAGCAGGTACCTGTGCTTTGCTATGGCTCATCATAAAAGTTGATTTCTCTTCTCTTCCCCTTTTTTCCCCTTAAGTTTGATAATATATGTCATTTCTTTCAGTTAAAGGGGAGAATAGCATTGGTCAAAAATGCCTCCAGTTAAATCAGGATAAGGAGACCGTCTCTCTACCTAAATCCTCAACTGATGCTGAAAATAGTGCTGCAGTAAGTGAACAATATAAAAATAAAAACAGAAAACTTGATAATAACTGTCACATGTGTGCAACAAATTATTTCATCCATACTTAAGTTTCATTCTTATGTCTTTAACTTTGTTTAATAGTCCCAGAGGAACTCTCAAACTATTCCTAAGGCACCAACAAATGCACCGGCTTGTGTTAAACCGTCAGGACTACGTAAACCTTCTCCTTCCTTCGGATTTTTTGCACAGGTATGATGTAGCATGTTAGGGACTTAACAGAATGACTTGTAAGTATGGGAAAATTTAATTATTGTAATTGCTACTTTTATTTTTCCTTTTCAGGGACAAATTGCAGCTCAAAGCGGCAGTAGTTCTCAGACAACTACAGAAAAGACCCTGACTACTGTGCCTAGTTCTATCCCAAAACCTCCTATTTTCAAGGGGAGACCTCCCAGTGGCCATGATTGTGCAGAAAAGCATACGGCGGGCACCTTCTCTCAATCTAAGATCCCACAAATAATGAGATCCGATCGGACAACAGTTAATATTACTGGTAAGAAGTGCACCAAGAAGTCTACAAGAACTCTAAAGGAACCAAGAGAGAAATTGGTTGCATCTCGGCTTGCACGCAACTGTATTTCTCCTGAAGCATGTTCAGCAAAGGATCCAGATACAGCCATATGTAAATCAAAGGATACCAGTTTTACAGAAAAAATAACTACCGTTTCTGTAGAAGCGAAGGAACCAGCCATGAATCAGAACTTGGTTCAATCTAAAGCATTCAATCAAATGGATCGGCATGTAACTTTGTCTCAGCCAACTATTGCTATGTCCTCTGATGATAGCTCAAAGAAGAACCAATATAAGAACTCAAATAAGGTGGCTGTACAAGCAGAGGAACCACAAGCAGCTCAATACACAAGCAACTCCATTTCAATTGAAGCATGCTCCTCTACAGATGAGAATGCAGTTGTAAGCAAGTCAGAGGATGCAGATTTAAATGTAAATACCAGTGGTGTGAAGCATGTGGAAGAGAATGGAATCTGTGAAGGGAGGGAAACTGTCTCAGCATGTGTTCCTATGGATCTGGATGTAATAATAAGCAAGTCAAATGATGACGACTCAAAAGTCGGGACCAATGGTATGAAACACACACAACATTCTAATACGGGTTGTGGAGGACAAGAGGATGCAGCTGTCAGTCCAACCTCATGCAGCCCCATTCCACCTGAAATATACTCATCAAAAGATAAGCATATTACGAGACACAATTCAACTGTAAATGATCCATCTCAAGGTGATATTTCCAAGGTTTCAGTTTCACCATTGAAAACTAGGGGCAAATCTGACTTTTCACCATGCAAGGAAAAATTGCTTGAGAAAAGATTCAAGTCAGATTCAGGGTCTTCACTTACCGTAAGGGGACAGGAATCTTATGAGGATGACAATCCTGGAGCAGGCAAAGTGTAGGTTTCATATCTTGTCTTTTTAGGCCAAACTTTTGTATGGGGCACAAATCTGTAGAATATCATATCTAACCCATGTAAATCCAAAATGTCCCAAATGCGTCCTACCATAACGTTGGTATTATTACTGGTATCATATCTAGTTTTGTTTCTTTATTGATGTTTTATTTCTTTATTAGATAGAATGAGCATATTTGGAAAGTTTCAACTTTTATTATAAGAATGCAGTACATGCCAAAGGCAACTTGGTTTAAGCTCACTGAGCCTTATTTTGCAACCCTTTATTAGGAAGACAAAAGTTATTGACCGGATATTGTTTTTACTGTTTGGTGTACAGAGAAGAAAACATTGCTGATTCAAGTGAGGGAAAAAATATTCCAGATTTGGTCCCATTTTCTGAGGAGTGGCTAGCTGCTCTTGAAGCTTATGGGGAGGTCAGCCTTGAATATTTTTTACTGTTCTTTTGCTAAACCTGACAATTTTCAATATTTACAAACTAGATCCAACATTAAACTGTACTTGTAGATAACTCGTAGTGTCGCCATTGCAATTAGGATCAACATTTTTTTGGGTCGTTTGAAACTAAAACATGATGCCCATTAAAACTAAAATTACTCTAAGCAAAGAACTAAATTATTACTGAACCTTTTTTAATAACAATTCAACTGAATACACACACATGTAGTAAGCTTTGGACCCAAAGGACACTTGATGTACTCCAGCCATTATAAGTTCAACTTGGTTCTGGGTAAAAGCTAAAGGACATTCGCAAGCATATGCGCAAAAGTATCAATTGTTTTGTAATACTGCTATCCAATATCTGAAATGTACAAACTACAGATGTGACTGACATGGAGTGTTACTAAGATGCTAAAAACATTTTCCAAAGATTCTTTTTCTCTACATTGAAAAATTACAGTCAGTTTTACATTAGATAGTAACTCACTCATCCTCTTATGTTACATGGGTGTTATGTCATGCAGGAAATTCTAGAAAAGAAAACAGGCCCTGTACAAAACTCGCCACCAGATAAAACCATACCAGAACCTAGCCCATGGTCACCGGTACGCCCTTTATTCATGCACAAGCACTTTTAATTTTTTTTTTTATAATAAGAGTAACTTGATAAAAGGCTTAGTTGTTGTTGTTGTTGTTAGAGTAACCTGACATACCATGTAATTTTTCAACTTTTTTGGAACCAATAGAATTATGGGTTTAAGGCAGGATTAGTACTTAAATTCGGAGATGACCTTTGATTTCCTTGTTTTCCCCAATGACATTTTTAAGTTTAAAAAGAAGGAAAACATTCCCAAAGAAAATGAGTTTATTTCCCTTAAGCGGCTATGCTTGGTAGAGTATCATCATTTTGGCGAAGACTGGGGCTCTGACCAGAGTTTAGGTCAAGATTGTACCAAGCTGATGAGTTGTGGGACCAGAAAGCACTTTCTGATATTATTCTGGTACCAACTAACATTGCAATCCGATTATCTGCAACGCCAAAATTGTCTTTGTTTGCAGGTTAAAAAGAAAGTACAAGATATAGGGCCATATGATTGTACCAAGTACTCCAAAACTGCGCCATCTTCTGATTCCCAATGACACCTTGCGAAAACAAGTTTTGAGAAATTTTTTGTTTTTAAATTAGTAGAAGAATTTTACTCCTTGCAGCTGATGCATGTTGGTATTTACAAGAAAACATGTGATTAGGACTTGTAACTAGGCTAACAAAATTTACTTCATGCTAATTCTAATTTTCTATCACTGAAGAGAACCTCAATAATGGCACTACAATATTCATGTAATCGCATGAAGTAAATAAAAGCTGAGTAGTTATTGTTTCTTATACCATTTCAAGAATCGGAACCCTGCTCCGCCCCAACAAAAAAGAAAAAAGTAGAGGGGGGGGGTGTTGGAGGGAAAGAAAGATGAAATTGGGCAAGGCGACCATGTCGTTTTTTTCGTGATTTATCAAAAAAAAAATGTACTGGCTGAGATTAGTGAATGGTTGTGCTATTGATGTGAGGTAAGGTTTACTTAATTTACTACAAGGTTGCTATACAATCACAGCCTGACAGGACCATCAAATGTGAAAGATGGTGTGGGATTTAAACAGAAAAGGGCCAGACATGCAGAAAAGATATCCCTACATATAGGTAGTTCAAAAACTATGCACCAATGATGAGAGGATTTGTAGATTATTAGTAAACTTGATATGATGTATCCCTAGATTTTGTCTCATAATTGCCAAGTAGTTCGCCACCGTTTGTTTTTAATGCGACGGCTAGTGACTTATCCATGGACCTAATTTCTTATTTAGTCAAAATATTTTATTTCGACCTAAGTTTTCTCCCATATAATATAATTCTGCACTAAAAGGAGTAATTCAATCCTATTGGATATAAAAGGTTAATGCGATTTGGTACCGAATAAAAAAAGAAAAAACATTAAACTTAAGTAGAGCAATATTATAATTGTCGGTTTTATAATTGTTAAGTAGATAAACAATACAAACATATAGAGTAGTAGCATGCTTCTCAACGCATCCGGACATTATCAAATCTTCTATCCAGATTTAGACTTCTGGTTGCAGTTAAAACAAAACAAGAGAAGAATAAGCGCAGTAATTGTTCTTTCTCAAATGAGATTATGTATTGTCGTTCCAGAAATCATTACAATAGAATAGGCAACAATCTACTTTCCCCTAACATGTTCCAACCCACCCCCCCCCCCCCCCCAAATTGAATAGAAAAACATCCATGAACACACAAAACAAAAGATCTTTCATCAGTGCCTTCAAAAAATTTCAACTAATTTTGTAGAAAATCTTTTAACCTGACAAAAACCACAACAGACAATATCTAAGGGTCTGAATCAGTTGCATTCTCTATAGGTGGCTCAAGGCTCCACTCAGTGCCATAATACGAGTTTGGCAAACCGAGCCAAAACTTAAATGCCTCGGCCGCTCTCTCCCTCTCCCTCCTCCTATCCTTTCTTGCTTGAGACGCATGCCGGCTAGTGAACATCTTCGAATGCATCTCTATGTAAATCTTTCTGTACTTGACTTTATTTGGAGCTATTCCATTTTCCTCCATGCATGCCACTATTTCCAATGCTCTTTGGAAAAATCCAGCTTTTACGCACACATCAGCCAGAGCAACCAAAAGCCCTTCGTCAGGCTTGAAAGGTGGCGAACCTTCACACCGCTCCTTAACTTCTTTCCATAAAAGTAGTGCCTCTCCAGGCTTCCGTGCTACAACTATGCAATCTGCCAGGCTTCCATATGTTACCACATCGGGCATAATGCTGTTCTCTTTCATTTGTTCGATTACTTTTTTGGCCTCAGCTACCAGACCCATCTTGCAATATGCAAATACAAGCATGTTCCATGCCACAATGTCAATCTTAACCCTTGGGTCATTTGCCATTTCATCAAAAACCTGATGTGCGAGCTTTGGTTGGCCTGAGAAAGCAAATGCCTTCATCAGAGTTGTGTAACTGACCTTGGTTGGTGCAATGCCTTTATCCCTCATTTCATTGTAATAAGCCAGCGCACCAGCAGTATCATCTATATGCAAACAACCGTTTATTAATATATTGTATGTTACCGCATTTGGACACACACCAATCCTTGCCTCCATTTCACACATGAGATTCTTAGCCCTGTCAAGTTGAAACTTTTTGCAGTAGCCTTTCAAAAGGACATTGTATGTGACCCGAGTGGCTGGGATTTGAGCATCCTTCATTTCATCGAACGCCTCACGAGCCTGCTCCATACAACCAGCATTTACAAGTGTGGATATAACAGTTGTGTACGTGACATGGTCGGGATGACTAGCAGGGTCCGGTTCTTGCTTCATGGCCCGTATAGTACAAACCACATCATCAAGCCGTCCCTCTTTCATGTAACCCTTCATGAGTGTGCTATAAATCCTTGCATTTGGCTGGTATGTCTTAGGCAGTAACGGTACTGGCCCCTCTAAAACCCCTTCACTTCTGACCATCTTCTCAAGAAGAGCATTTGATTCCTCATCCAATAATGAACCACCCATATCCTCGCTTTTAACATTTTGTTCTCTTAACACTTGACAAAAGTCAGTACGGCTCTCTCGCATGGCTTGTATAATCCTCTCAGCTGTGGTCAAGTCACCGAACCCTACATAAGCTGCAACTATTGAGGTAAGAGTTGCCATACACGGCTTGAGGCCGACACTTATCGCATGCTCTAAAGTGGCTCCAACAAGGTCTCTTCGGCCAGCTCTTGCGCACATTTTCAAGAGCACATTGTAGGAAACAATGTCAGGCTTCGTTTTAAACTCCGGCATGTCATTTAGGAATATTTGTGAGAATGACTTGATGTCGCCGAGGTTTGCACAAGCATTCAAGGCGGCATTAAATGCTGTTATGTCGGGCAGTGAATTGGAGAGATCTGTTTTGTCGCAAGGAAAAACTGGTAATTTAGTAGAGTGTACCAGTATGTACCAAACTTTCTGGGGTTCGTACAACTACTCAACATTACTGGTAATTGTCCATTATTATTTTTTTTCTGATTTTAAATTTGTTTCTTCTATGTTGTGATTTACTGATTTATGTTGAGCTGGTCCCAAGGTCAGTGTACAATGGCATTACCATACCTAACAATAGCAGGTCTAATTTACAGTTTTAACACGGTAATAAGCAACTACCTGAGCTCATGCGTGCATCAGATCCCGTCACATCACTAGCAAGCTCTCGTCTGATCCTTCGCATGACCAACCGAAAAAGCAGCAAAGCATCAGTGGAGGCATCGGTTGGCGCGAGTGCAGACACAGCAGCCGTCCATGCCTTGACATGCGGCAGAAACCCCGATCGGAGCATCAACCGCACGACCGAGGCAGCAAATGCCGCATCTCCAGCCCGGGCAGCTGCGGAAGCGAGCAACCCGAGGGAATTGGCATCGAGGCGGTGCAACTCGCGGGCGGAGACGAGCTTCCTGACGAGGGACTTGGCGCGGGAGAGAGAAGCGGGAGTGGCCTTGGCATTGTAGGAGAGTTGAGCGAGGAGGCGGGAGAGGCAGACGGGGCCGGGGAGGTGAGGGAGGCGGGAGAAGAGGGAGTAGGCCTTGTCGGTTTGTCGGCTTTGCAAGAGAGAGAGGAGAAGGGTTTCACTGTCGTCGTCGGAGGAGGAGGCGGCGTGGGGGTTGGATGTGGTGGAGGTGGAAGCGTGGAGAGTGGTGTGGCGGGTCAGGGAGAGGGAGAGGGAGAGGGAGAGCAGGGATTGGGTAGTAGTGAAACAGGGAAAAGGAAAAGGAAATCGAGAGGGAGAATCGGGAGATGGGAAGCAGCGGATGTGAGAGGCGGGGGAAGAGGGGGTCTGCTGTAGCATTTGGTGTCTGAATGTCTGATAGAGCTTCGTTGCCTCGTTATCTGGTTGGATAACATCATAGAACTGAGGACTGGGGACTGGGGAGGGAGAGAGAGCCACGGTGTGAATTTGTGATTGGTTGTTCGTGTTTTACTTTTGTACACGTTCGTCTTCTATGCTCCACTCCCAATTTTTTCAGGGTTCACATCAAAATACCCAATCTTAATTAATTACTAATTTTATTATCATTATAATTCAGAATATATTTATCTTATCATTATATGTATTTTTCTGTTTTCTTTGTCCCTTAATATGTTAATATTCATTACTTTTTCTTACTTATATTTTTTTCACAGATCACCAAACATAATCTATTTATAGTTCAATTTAAGTCAGTCAAATTCAAATTGTTCCATTTTGGTCACTAAACTTTTAAATTGTAATTTTAGTCAAAAAATTGTGTCTCATTAACCATGAAATTTGAACATCAAATCTGATTTTTTTTTTTTTTAATGCTCCAGGCCATTTCGAATAATGTAATTCTGATTATCATATGAGTATCGTTTCTGGATTCATTCTAAGTCATTTCATCACAATAATCAATATTTAAACTTTTTAAACTTAGTAGAATATGATTCATATCTTAATTATTAAAAATATTGGATTATACATAGAAATTATGCATATAAAGTGCTAATAATGCAATTTTGAGTATTATTTGAGCATTTCAATCGTTTCTGTATCCAGTCTAAGTCATTTCATCACAATAATCTACATTTAAACTCTTTATACTGCCCAAAATATGATTCATATCTAATTTATTCAAAAAAACTGGATTAGACAAAGTAATTACCCATATAAACTGTAAATAATGCAATTCTGATTATAATATGAGCTATTCAACCGTTTCAGGATTCATTCTAAGTCATTTCATCACAATAATCTACATTTAAACTCTTAATACTGTCCAAAATATGATACATATCTTGTTTATTCAGAAAGATAGGATTATACATTGTAGTTACTCAAATAAAGTGCAAATAATGCAATTCTGAGTATCAATAGCTCATTTCTATCGTTTCTGGATTCATTTTAAGTCATGTCATCACAATAATCTACATTTAAACTCTTTATACTGTCTAGAATATGATTCATATCTTCTTTATTAAAAAAATATTGGATTATACAAAGTAATTACGCATATAAAGTGCAAATAATGCAATTATGAGTATCATTTGAGCATTTCAATCGTTTCTGCATTAATTCTAAGTCATTTCATCGCAATAATCTACATTTAAACTCTTTATAATATCTAGAATATGATTCATTACTTGTTTATTCAAAAAGATTGGATTATGCATAGTACTTACTCATATGAAGTGCAAATAATGCAATTCTGAGTATATTTGAACGTTTCTATCGTTTATGGATTCATTTTAAGTCATTTCATCACAATAATCTATATTTAAACTCTTTTTACTATCTAGAATATGGTTCATATCTTATTTATTGAAAAAGATTAGATTATATATAGTAATTTCGCATATAAACTGCAAATAATGCAATTCTACGTATCATTTGAGCAGTTCAATCGTTTCTGGTTTCATTCTAATTCATTTCATCACGATAATCTAAATTTCAATTCTTAATACTCTCTAGAATATAATACATATTTTGTTTATTCAAAAAGATAGAATGATACATAGTAATTACTCATATAAATTGCAACTAATGCAATTCTGAGTATCATTTGAACATTTCTATCTTTTCTGGATTAATTCTAAGTCATTTCAACACAATAATCTATATTTAAACTCTTTGTACTATCTAAAATATGATTCATAACTTGTTTATTTAAAAAGATTGGATTATACATAGTAATTACTCATAAAAAAAAATGCAAATAATGCAATTCTGAGTATCATTTGAGCTTTTCAATCATGTTTGGATTCATTCTAATTCATTTCATCATAATTACATTTGAACTCTTTATACTGTCTAGAACTAGAATATGATTCATATCTTGTTTATTCAAAATGATTAGATTATACTGAGTAATTACGCATATAAAGTGCAAATAATGCAATTCTGAGTATCATTTGAGCATTTCAAACATTTCTGGATTCATTCAAAGTCATTTCATTCCAATAATCTACATTTAAACTCTTTATACTGTCTAAAATATGATTCATAACTTGTTTATGAAAAAAGATTGGATTATGCATAGTAATTACTAATAAAAAAGTGCAAATAATGCAATTTTGAGTAACATTTGAGTGATTTTATCGTTTCCGGATTCACTCTAATTAATTTCATCACAATGATCTACATTTGAACTCTTGATACTGTCTAGAAGATGATTCATATCTTGTTTATTCAAAAAGATTGGATTATACAAAATAATTACTCATATAAATTGCAAATAATGCATTCTGAGTATCATTTGTGCATTTCAATCATTTATGGATTAATTCTAAGTCATTTCATCACAATAATCTACATTTAAACTCTTTATACTATCTAGAATATGATTCACAACTTATTTATTCAAAAAGTTTGGATTATACAGTAATTACTCATATAAATTGCAAATAATGCAATTATGAGTATCATTTGAACGTTTCTATCATTTCTGGATTCATTCTAAGTTATTTCATCACAATAATCTACATTTAAACTCTTTTACTCTCTAGAATATGATTCATATCTTCTTTATTGAAAAAGATTAGATTATATACAGTAATTACACATATAAAGTGCAAATAATGCAATCCCGAGTATCATTTGAGCATTTCAATCGTTACTCAATTAATTCTAAGTTATTTCGGCACAATAATCTACATTTAAACTCTTTAGATTGTCCAGAATATGATTCATATCTTGTTTATTTGAAAAGTTTGGATTATACATAGTAATTACGCATATAAAGGCTAACAATGCAATTCTGAGTACCATTTGAGTATTTCAATCGTTTCTTGTTTCATTCTAAGCAATTTCATCACAATAATCTATATTTAAACTCTTTATACTGTCCAGACCAAGATTCATATATTGTTTATACAAAAAGATTTTATTATACAAAGTAATTATGCATATAAAGTGCAAATCTTGCAATTCACAGTATCATTTGGGCATTTCAATCATTTCAAGATTCATTCTAAGTGATTTCATCACAATAATCTACATTTAACTCTTTATACTGTCTAGAATTAGATTCAGATCTTGTTTATTCAAAAAGATTGGATTATACATAGTAGTTACGCATATAAAATGCAGATAATGCAATTATGAGTTGATTTTGTGCATTTCAATCGTTTTTGGATTCATTCTAACTCATTTCATCACAATAATCTACATTTCAACTCTTAATACTGTCCAAAATATGATACATATCTTTTTTATTCAGAAAGATAGGATTATACATTGTAATTACACATATAAAGTGCAAATAATGCAATTCTGAGTATCATTTGAGCATTTCAATCATTTCTGGATTAATTCTAAGTCATTTCAGTACAATAATCTACATTTAAACTCATTATATTGTCCATAATATGATTCATATCTTGTTTATTCAAAAAGATTAGATTATACAGAGTAATTACGCATATAAATTGCAAATAATGCAATTCTCAGTATCATTTGAGCTTTTCAATCGTTTCTGGATTCATTCTAAGTCATTTCATTCCAATAATCTACATTTAACCTCTTTATACTGTCTAAAATATGATTCATAATTTATTTATTCAAAAATATTGGATTATACTTAGTAATTACTCATAAAAAGTACAAATAATGCAATTTTGAGTAACATTTGAATGATTTTATCATTTCTAGATTCATTCTAATTCATTTCATCACAATAATCTACATTTGAACTCTTGATACTGCCTAGAATATGATTCATATCTTGTTTATTCAAAAAGATTGGATTATAGAAAATAATTACGCATATAAAGTGCATATAAAGCAATTCTGAGTATCATTTTTGCATTTCATTTGTTTCAGGATTAATTCTAAGTCCTTTCAGCACAATAATCTACATTTTAACTCTTTACACTATCTAGAATATGATTCCGAACTTATTTATTCAAAAAGATTGGATTATACAGTAATTACTCATATAAATTGCAAATAATGCAATTCTGAGTTTCATTTGAACGTTTCTATCATTTCTGGATTCATTCTAAGTTATTTCATCACAATAATCTATATTTAAACTCTTTATACTACCTAGAATATGATTCATATCTTCTTTATTGAAAAAGATTAGATTATATATAGTAATTACACGTATAAAATATAAATAATACAATTCTGAGTATCATTTTAGCATTTCAATCATTTTTGGATTAATTTTAGTAATTTCAGCACAATAGCATTTAAACTCTTTATATTGTTCAACATATGATTCATATCTTGTTTATTCAAGAAGATTGGATTATACATAGTAATTACGCATATAAAGTGCAGACAATGCAATTCTGAGTATCATTTGTGCATTTCAATCGTTTCTGGATTAATTCTAAGTCATCGCATCACAATAATCGATATTTAAACTCTTTATACTATCTAGAATATGATTCATAACATATTTATTCAAAAAGATTGGATTATACAGTAATTACTAATATAAATTGCAAATAATGCAATTCTGAGTATTATTTGAACGTTTCTATCATTTCTGGATTAATTCTAAGTCATTTCATCGCAATAATCGATATTTAAGCTATTTTTACTATATAGAATATGATTCATATCTTCTTTATTGAAAAAGATTGGATTATATATAGTAATTACACGTATAAAGTGCAAATAAAGCAAATTCTGAGTATCATTTGAGCATTTCAATCGTTTCAGGATTAATTCTAAGTCATTTCAGCACAATTATCTACATTAAACTCTTTATATTGTCCAGAATATGATTCATATCTTGTTTATTCAAAAAGATTGGATTATACATAGTAATTACGCATATAAAGTGCAGATAATGCAATTCTGAGTATCATTTGAGCATTTCAATCGTTGCTGGATTAATTCTAAGTCATTTCATCACAATAATCGATATTTAAACTCTTTATGCTATCTAGAATATGATTCATTACTTCTTTATTCAAAAAATTTAGATTATACATAGTAATTACTCATATGAAGTGCAAATAATGCAATTCTGAGTATCATTTGAACGTTTCTATCATTTCTGGATTCATTCTAACTCATTTCATCACAATAATCTATAATTAAACACTTTTTACTATCTAGAATTTGATTAATATATTTTTTATTAAAAAATATTTGATTATATATAGTAATTTCGCATATAAACTGCAAATAATGCAATTCTATTTATTATTTGAGCATTTCAATCGTTTCTGGTTTCATTCTAATTCATTTCATCACAATAATCTAAATTTCAATTCTTAATACTGTCTAGAATATGATACATATCTTGTTTATTCAAAAAAAATAGAATGATACATAGTAATTACTCATATAAAGTGCAAATAATGCAATTCTGAGTATCATTTGAGCATTTCTATCGTTTCTGGATTCATTCTAAGTCATTTCATCACAATAATCTATATTTAAACTCTTTAAACTATCTAGAATATGATTCATAACTTGTTTATTCAAAAAGATTGGATTATACATAGTAATTACTCATAAAAAGTGCAAATAATGCAATTCTGAGTATCATTTGAGCTTTTCAATCGTTTTTGGATTTGTTCTACTTCATTTCATCACAATAATCTACATTTGAACTCTTTATACAGTCTAGAATTTGATTCATATCTTGTTTATTAAAAAAAATTGTATTATACAAAGTAATTACGCATATAAAATGCAAATAATGCAATTTTGAGTATCATTTGAGCATTTCAATCGTTTCTGGATTAATTCTAAGTCATTTCATTCCAATAATCTACATTTAAACTCTTTATACTGTCTAGAATATGATTCATAACTTGTTTATTCAAAAAGATTGGATTATACTTAATAATTACTCATAAAAATTGCAAATAATGCAATTCTGAGTAACATTTGTGTGATTTTATCGTTTCTGGATTCATTCTAATTCATTTCATCACAATAATCTACATTTGAACTCTTGATACTGTGTAGAATATGATTCATATCTTCTTTATTGAAAAAAATTGGATTATATATAGTAATTACACGTATAAAGTGCAAATAAAGCAAATTCTGAGTATCATTTGAGCATTTCAATCATTTCAGTATTAATTCTAAGTCATTTCAGCACAATAATCTACATTTAAACTCTTTATATTGTCCAGAATATGATTCATATCTTGTTTATTCAAAAAGATTAGATTATACATATTAATTACGCATATAAAGTGCAGACAATGCAATTCTGAGTATCATCTGAGCATTTCGATCATTTCTGGATTAATTCTAAGTCATTTCATCACAATAATCGACATTTAAACTCTTTATACTATCTAGAATATGATTCATTACTTGTTTATTAAAAAAGATTGGATTATATATAGTAATTACTCATATGAAGTGCAAATAATGCAATTCTGAGTATCATTTGAACGTTTCTATCATTTCTGGATTCATTCTAAGTCATTTCATCATAATAATCTACATTTAAACTCTTTTTACTATCTAGAATATGATTCATATCTTCTTTATTGTAAAAGATTGGATTATATATAGTAATCACATGTATAAATTGCAAATAATACAATTCTGAGTATCATTTGAGCATTTCAATCGTTTCAGGATTAATTCTAAGTCATTTCAGCACAATAATCTACATTTAAACTTTTTATATTGTCCAGAATATGATTCATATCTTGTTTATTCAAAAAGATTGGATTATACATAGTAATTACGCATATAAAGGGCTAACAATGCAATTCTGAATATCTTTTGAGTATTTCAATCGTTTCTTGTTTCATTCTAAGTTATTTCATCACAATAATCTACATTTAAACTCTTTATACTGTCTAGACTAAGACTCATATATTGTTTATACAAAAAGATTGGATTATACAAAGTAATTATGCATATAAAGTGCAAATCTTGCAATTCCCAGTATCATTTGAGCATTCCAATCTTTTCAAGATTCATTCTATGTGATTTTATCACAATAATCTACATTTAAACTCTTTATACTGTCTTGAATTTGATTCAGATCTTGTTTATTTAAAAAGATTGGATTATACATAGTAATTACGCATATAAAGTGCAGATAATGCAATTCTGAGTATCATTTGAGCATTTCAATCGTTTCTGGATTAATTCTAAGTCATTTCATCATAATAATCGACATTTAAACTCTTTATACTATCTAGAATATGATTCATTACTTGTTTATTCAAAAAGATTGGATTATACATAGTAATTACTCATATGAAGTGCAAATAATGCAATTCTGAGTATCATTTGAACGTTTCTATAATTTCTTGATTCATTCTAAGTTATTTCATCATAATAATCTATATTTAAACTCTTTATACTGTCTAGAATATGATTCATAACTTGTTTATTCAAAAAGATTGGATTATACAGAGTAATTACGTATATAAGGTTCAATTAATGCAATTTTGAGTATTATTTGAGCATTTCAATCGTTTCTTGATTAATTCTAAGTCATTTCATTCCAATAATCTACATTTAAACTCTTTATACTGTCTAGAATATTATTCATAACTTGTTTATTCAGAAAGATTGGATTATATACAGTAATTACTCAGAAAAAGTGCAAATAATGCAATTCTGAGTAACATTTAAGTGATTTTATCGTTTCTGGATTTATTCTAATTCATTTCATCACAATAATCTACATTTGAACTCTTGATACTGTCTAGAATATGATTCATATCTTCTTTATTCAAAAAGATTGGATTATACAAAATAATTACGCATATAAAATGCAAATAATGCAATTCTGAGTATTATTTGAGCATTTCAATCATTTCAAGATTCATTCTAACTGATTTCATCACAATAAACTATATTTAAACTCTTTATACTGTCAAAAATTTGATTCAGATCTTGTTTATTCAAAAAGATTGGATTATACATTGTAATTACGCATATATAGTGCAGATAATGCAATTCTGAGTATCATTTGAGCTTTTCAATCGTTTTTGGATTCATTCTAATTCATTTCATCAAAATAATCTACATTTAATCTCTTTATACTGTCTATAATATCATTCATATCTTGTTTCTTCAAAAAGATTGGATTATACATAATAATTGCGCACATAAATTGCAAATAATGCAATTCTGTGTATCATTTGAGCATTTCAATCGTTTCTGGATTAATTCTAAGTAATTTCATTCCAATAATCTACATTTAAACTATTTATACTGTCTAGAATATGATTCATAATTTTTTTATTCAAAAAGATTGGATTATACTTAGTAATTACTCATAAAAATTGCAAATAATGCAAGGCTGAGTAACATTTGAGTGATTTTATCGTTTCTGGATTCATTCTAATTCATTTCATCACAATAATCTACATTTGAACTCTTGATACTGTCTAGAATATGATTCATATCTTGTTTATTCAAAAAGATTGGATTATACAAAATAATTATGCATATAGAGTGCAAATAATGCAATTCTGAGTATCACTTGTGCATTTCAATCGTTTCTGGATTAATTCTAAGTCATTTCATCACAATTATCTACATTTCAACTCTTTATACTATCTAAAATATGATTCATAACTTATTTATTCAAAAAGATTGGATTATACAGTAATTACTCATATAAATTGCAAATAGTGCAATTCTGAGTATCATTTGAATGTTTCTATCATTTCTGGATTCATCCTAAGTCATTTCATCACAATAATCTACATTTATACTCTTTTTACTATCTAGAATATGATTCATATCTTCTTTATTGAAAAAAAATGGATTATATATAGTAATTACACGTATAAAGTGCAAATAATGCAATTCTGAGTATCATTTGAGCATTTCAATCATTTCTAAATTAATTCTAATTCAATTAAACACAATAATCTATATTCAAACTCTTTAAACTATCTAGAATATGATTCAATTCATGTTTATTAAAAAAGATTGGATTATACATAATAATTACGCATATTATGTGCAAATATTGTAATTCTGAGTATCTTCTGACCATTTCAATTGTTTTTTTATTTATTCTAAGTCATTTCATCACAATAATATACATTTAAACTCTTTATACTGTACAGACTAAGATTCGTCTCTTGTTTATTCGAAAATTGCATTATACATAGTAATTATGCACATAAATTGCAAATAATGCAAATCTTGAGTATCATATGAGCATTTCAATTGTTTCTGGATTCATTCTAAGTCATTTAACCGCATAATCTACATTAAATCTCTTTATACTATATAGAATATGATTCAATTCTTGTTTATTAAAAAAAAATTGGATTATAAATAGTAATTACACGTATAATGTGCAAATAATGCAATTCTGAGTATCATTTGAGCATTTCAATCATTTTTGGATTCATTCTATGTCATTTCATCACAATAATTTACATTTAAACTCTTTACACTGACTCGAATAAGATTCATATCTTATTTATTGAAAAAGATTGGATTATACATGGTAATTACGTATATAAAGTGCAAATAATGCGATTCTGAGTTCCATTTGAGCATTTCAATCATTTTTGGATTCATTCTAAGTCATTTCATCACAATAAATCTACATTTAAACTCCTTATACTGTCCAGGCTAGGATTCTTATCTTGTTTATTCAAAAAATTAGATTATACATAGTTATTATGCATATAAAGTGTAAATAATGCAATTCTGAGTATTATTTGAGCATTTCAATCGTTTCTGAATTCATTCTATGTCATTTCATCACAATAATCTACATTTAAACTCTTTATACCAATGAGAATAAGATTCATTTCTTATTTATGGAAAAAGATTGGATTATAAATAGTAATTACGCATATAAAGTGCAAATAATGCAATTCTGAGTATCATTTGAGCATTTCGATCATTTCTAGATTCATTATAAGTTATTTCATCACAATAATCTACATTTAAACTCTTTATACTGTCTACAATATGATTCATATCTTGTTTATTCCAAAAATTAGATCATACTTACGCATATAAATTGCAAATAATGCAATTCTGAGTATCATTTGGGCATTTCGATCATTTCTGGATTCATTCTAAGTCATTTCATCACAATAATCTACATTTAAATTTTTTATATTGTCTAGAATATCATTCATATCTTGTTTCTTCAAAAAGATTAGATTATACATAATAATTACGCACATAAAGTGCAAATAATGCAATTCTGAGTATCATTTGAGCATTTCAATTCTTTCAGGATTCATTCTAACTAAGCTTCTAAATTTCGGCGAAATAACGGCGAAATAATGGAAATAGCGGTATTATGTGTCAAACCGCACGGACGTTACAGTATTAATTGAGAAAATGACGTAACGTGTCATTTCAGTTATTTCGGCGATATATCGTAAAAAAAATTTCGTTTAGCGGAGTAATAACGGAAAAATGGTAAGATAAAAAAAAATTTGTGACTGCAGACCCTCCCAAAAACCCTAGCGCCCCTTCCCCCCACACAAATCTCTCTCTCTCTCTCTCTCTCTCTCTCTCTCGGCCTGTCCGCCACTCTGATCTCTCGGCTCTCGATCTTCTCCGACGATCATTAAAGTTGGTGCTCCTCGATCTCCTCCTCCACTCTGATCTCCTCTACTGGCAGCGCAACTTCTCTGCCACTCCGATCTCCTCCTCCTCCACTCCGACCTTCTCTACTAGAAGCGCAAGAACATGGTTCTCCTCCATTTCCCTTCTCTTTTAGAATTTTGTTCTATATCTGTTTGTGGCTATGTGCTCATTTTGTTCTCCTGCATTTCCCTTCTCTTCTGAGGCTTTAACGTCACAAATTAATTGCTCCAATTGTTTCTTTTTTTTTCCTTTTTCATCAATTTTATTCATTCCTTCTTCAGTTCTTCTTTTTTAGTTTACTTAAACCAGTACAACAAATTGGCATGGCATCCCAAAGAGATAGACCAGCCTCCACTTTTTAGTATTTCTATTTCAATAACAGTACCAAAATTTACCAACAAGCAATAGCTTATCGATGCAATTTGTATAATTTTTTAACATGTGATAGTGGCATTATTTGGATTTTGTTTGAATTGGGAAGTCCTTCAATAAATTTTACAAGCGTCATAATTTGTTCACTAATATAATTTTATTCATTTTTACTTCTTCACGTTACAAATTAATTGCCATTGTAATCATTATTAGTGAGACAGTGATAGTAATGTTTAAAACTAGAATTTTTTAGCATATTGTCGTATTCTATCCCTCACTATTAAAAATGTGCTCTGCTGCTTTTTAAGTGTGTTGCTTGTTGAAACAACAATTGAGTATAGGATATATTAAATTGAGATTTAGTTGTAATTTTGTAAACAATTGAGTATAGGCCGATATATTAAATTGGCTTACCAGTTCTTTTATTATGGTGCCCTCATGTTAGAAAACAAGAATATTTCTGAGGTTGTGAATGCACAAGTGTTTCTACTTTCTGCCTTTCTGGTGTTCTCCTCCTCTGCCAATCTGTTCCTCTCTACTGGTGAGATTCTTTTTTGTTCTTAAATATTAATTCATTGGTAGAGTGGTAGTGGGTTTTTTTTAGTATTTAGCACTGAATGCTATTGGTTCAACTTAGCAGTTATTAAGAATCCTTTTCACTACTTGAAAAAAAGCATGTAATTATAAAGAATCCTTTTCGCTACTTGTGCTACTGGTCTGATGTTGCCACTATTAGTTATTTACTTAGTTTAAAAGAATGTTACTGTTAGTTATTGTTAGTTATTTTAAAAGCTTGTTTGTTCATAATTCAGAATTTATTTGTGTGAGTGTGTGACATAGTCTTTACTGTTAGTCATTCATTGTTGTTAGTCTCTCTTTCAACTCCCAATTGTTTGCATAACCAAGTAAATAAGTAATGTATTTCTTTTCTTTTATTGTAGATTTGTTAAGATGTCAACCTCCGCATCAACATCAATCAAGCCAAAGTCCAAAGATATAGCATGGGACCACTACTTTTGTGCCACTCCGGGAAACCATAGCAAGATCACTTGCAAGTACTGTGGAAAGGTATTGCATGGGATTACTCGTGTGAAGAATCATCTTGCAGGGATTCCAAAAGATGTTGCTCCGTGCCAGAAAGTCCCTGATGATGTGAGAAAGCTCATTCATGGTGTTGTGACTGACAAAACCAAGGAGAAGGAGCAAAGAGTTGAAGAAGCGAGTCAAATAAGGGCAGCGGTAAATTTAAGCCACTCAGAAGGAGAATCAGATGATGATGGGGCTCAAGTCAATACAATTAAAATTATGAGAAAGAAATCTGTTGGGGTTGGTCCTCTAGATAGCTTTTGTAAGCTAACTCCTAAAGAAGCAAGAAAACGAGGTGTTAGGGAAAAACCTCAATCTGCAGTAACCACACACAAAAAAGAAGAAAGGAGGGATCGTGCTTGTGAATACATTGCGCAATGGTTTTATGAGGCTGGTATTCCACATAACACGGTAACACTCCCTAGTTTTGACCGTATGTTGGAAGCTATAGGAGAATATGGTTGAGGTTTAAAGGGACCAACCCCTTATGAACTTAGCAGGCCTTTGTTACAGAAGCGCAAGAAGAAAGTACAAGAAACAGTTATGAAACAGAGAGAGACATGGGAGCAAACTAGTTGTTCAATTATGACGGATGGCTGGACTGATAAAAAGGGTAGAGGAATCATGAATCTTGTGGTTCACAGTGAAGCTGGTGTTTGTTTTCTCAAATCAATTGATGCTTCATCAAAAAAGAAGGATGGTGCGTATATTTTTGATATGGTTGAGAGATGCATTGAGGAGATAGGTGAGAAGAATGTGGTTCAAGTTGTCACCGACACCGCTAGACCTAACCAAACAATGGGAGCCTTGTTGAAGACAAGATGGCCACATATCTATTGGACAGGATGCGCTGCTCATTGCATTGATCTCATGCTTGAAGATATAGGTGGCTTACCAAGGGTGAAAAGCACAATCGATGATGCAAAGGTGATCACCGTGTTTCTTTATGCACATAATCGTGTCTTAAGTTTAATGAGAGAGCACCTTGGCAAGGATCTGGTTCGTGCTGGTGTTACTCGTTTTGCAACAGCTTATCTAAATTTGAAAAGTCTCTTGGAAAAAAAAGATGAATTGAAAAAATTATTCCGGTCTGATGAGCTGAATGATTGGGGGTACTTAAGCCAAGTGAAGGGAAAGAGAGCTGGTAAAATTGTTAGGTCTGATAAGTTCTGGCAAGGGGTAGAGGATGCTGTCAAGATCTTTGAACCTTTAGTTCAGGTGTTAAGGAGAGTTGATGGTGATACACCAGCCATGGGATTCTTATATGGTGACTTGTTGAATGCTAAACAAGAAATTGCTTCAAGATTTGGTGAAAAGGAGAAGAAGAAGTATAAAATTGTTTTGGAAATAGTTGATAAGAGGTGGGATGACAAGCTTAAGACTCCATTGCATTTGGCAGGTTATTATTTGAATCCATACTTCTACCATTCAAATAAGTCAGAGATGGAGAGAAATACCATTCTTAGGGGCAGTCTGACCACTTGTATGGAAACCATGGGTCTTGATGACGAAGCACAAGATAAGATTCTACAAGAGGAACTTGACATTTATCGAACCTGTAAAGGGTCCTTTGCAATTAACACTGCTAAAAGACAGCATACCAAAAGGAACTTTAATCCAGGTGTCAATGTTGAACTCCTTCAGAAATTAAAATTTAAAATTTTACTATATAGTGTGTACTATTTAATTAGTTGCTAATCAGTACTTTAATTTTTAAACGATAGCAACATGGTGGGCAAATCATGGTAGCAGTGCACCTCATCTGCAACGATTGGCGATGAGAATATTGAGTTTGGCATGCAGCTCGTCTAGTTGCGAGAGAAATTGGAGCACATTTGATCAAGTAAGTTATCATTTATCAATAAAATTTTTTAAATACAAAAACTATTAACTTGTAGAGTCTGATGCCAACACACATGTGCACCAAAATCTGTTTAACTTTTCTTTTATTTAACAAATTAGGTGCATACAAAGAAAAGGGCCAGGCTGCTTCATTGGAGGTTAAATGACCTTGTGTTTGTGAAATTCAACTCAAGACTGCTTGAAAGAACTATTGATTCAAGTAGAGATCCAATTGAGGTAAAGAATATTAGTGTTATTTTGGATGAAAAGAATGATTGGGTTAACAAGAAGAAAAAAAAAGGGCAAAAAGGCTAAAGATACTAGTGCAGAAGCTAATATTGAGGCTAGTTCAGATGTTGAGCTAAGTATTGCAGAAGCTAGAGCCATAATTTTAGGGAAAAGAAAAGTGAGAGAAAGTGGTAGTAGTGGCACATCTACTAGCAGGTCTGTCAAGAAGAAGAGAAAGATTATCCAAGTGGAGGAAGAAGAGGAATTCGATCCATCATTTTCATCAGAGGAAGAAGATGGCACAGATGTTGAGATGGATGATTCAAAGGCTAAGAGTTCAGATGAAGAAAATGACGTGGCAACGGAATGAACTGTCCACTTTCTAACTTCTTTTAATGTAAGGTTTTTGCTGAAATTAGCAATTTGTAATTCTGAAATTATGTAGTATGGCTCCAATTTGTAATCTGTTATGCTACTATTAGAGATTGGTACAAGATGCTACTGTGTATTTTATGTTTTTGACTTTTTGTAATAGTTTAGAGATTGGTACAATTAATTTGAAGTTTGAATTGAACGTTAAGTTGGATGTTAGAGCCGTATGGTTTATCTTGGTACTATTCTATATTGGTACAAGCTGTATATTCAATATTGGTACAAGCTATTGTTAAATTGGTACAAGTTGTTAATGCTACTATTGTTACATTGTATATTCAATATTGAATTGTCGTTAAAGTTAAATTCATACAAGCTGCTATTGCTACTATTCAATATTGGTACTATTCAATATTCCGAAAGCTAAATGCATAATCTAAATTGTATGGAGTATTGGAGACGTATAAACGTATAAATGATTAAATATATACTTCTTGTCCTCTTTTTTTGCATACCAAGTGTAGGGAATTGATGGTTAATTGGTTATAGAATTGATCTGTGTCAAACTTTGAAAAAAAACACTGCACCATTATATCGCCGTTATATCACCGAAATAACACCGCACCGTTAAATCAATCCCGGACCGTCATACCGAAAAAACCGAAATTTAAAAGCTTGATTCTAAGTCATTTCATCAAAACAATCTACATTTATACTCTTTATACTGTCTATAATATGATTCATATCTTATTTATTCAAAAATAATGGATTATACATAGTAATTACGCATATAAAGTGCAAATATTGCAATTCTGAGTATCATTTAAGCATTTCAATCATTTCTGGATTCATTCTGAGTCTTTTCATCGCAATAATCTACATTTAAACTTTTTAGAATGTCTAGAATATGATTCATAACTTGTTTATTCAAAAAGATTGGATTATACATAGTAATTACTCGTAAAAAGTACAAATAATGCAATTCTGAGTATCATTTGAGCGTTTCTATCTTTTCTGGATTCATTCTAATTCATTTCATCACAATAATCTACATTTAAACTCTTTATACTATATAGAATATGATTCATATCTTGTTTATTTAAAAAGATTGGATTATACATAGTAATGACGAATATAAAGCACAAATAATGAAATTTTGAGTATCATTTGAGCATTTGAATTGTTTCTAGATTCATTCTAAGTCATTTAATCTCAATAATATATATTTAAACTCTTTATACTGTCTATAATATGATTCATATCGTATTTATTAAAAAATATTTGATTATACATAGTAATTATACATATAAAGTGCAAATAGTGCATTTCTGAGTATCATTTGAGCATTTCGATCATTTTTTATTCATTCTAAGTCATTTCATCACAATAGTCTACATTTAAACTCTTTATACTGTCTAGAATTTGATTGATATCTTATTTATTCAAAAATATTCGATTATACATAGCAATTACGCATATAATGTGCAAATAATGCAATTCTGAGTATTATTTGAGCATTTCAAGCATTTCTGGATTCATTTGAAGTCATTTCCTCACAATAATTAAGATCTTACATATTCAAAAAGATTGGATTATACCAAGTAATTACGCATATAAAGTAAATGAGGAGGGTTCCGGTGCCCGCATTTTGAATGCCCCCAAATGCCCCAAAATACATTTTTTACTACTTTTACAAAATATAAAATTCAAACTTCGAATCCAAACCGTTGATCTTATTTGTTATAACTAGCGATTCATTTTCATACAAATTTTATAAATTTTATAGTTTATTTGATACTTGATCAAGAGATTGAATATTGAACGAATCTAGTTAAATATGATAGATTAATTCTAATATGTTCATATTTTAGCCTCTTGATCAAGTATCAAATAAAGTTCAAATTTTATAAAATTTATATGAAAATGCATCGCTAGTTATATCGAATAAGATCAATGGTTTCGATTCGGAATTTGAATTTTACATTTTGTAAAAGTAATAAAAAAGTGTGTTTTGGAGTATTTGGGAGCATTCAAAATGTGGGCACCGAAACGCTCCTAACAAATAATGCCTGTTTTGAGTATCATTTGAGGCTATCAACTGTTTCTGAATTCAATCTTGGTTATTTCATCAAAATAACCTACGTTTAAACTCTCCATATGATTTAGAATATGATTCAGATACTACATATTAAAAAATATTGCATCACAGCCAAGTAATTATGCATATAAATTGAATAATGCCTATTCGGAGTAACATTTGAGCATTTCTACTGTTTATGAATTCATTCTAAGTCATTTCATCAAAATAATCAACATTTCAACTCTCTATGCGGTCAAGAATATCATTCAGATCTTATTTATACAAAGTGATTTGTATACAAAGATTTGATTATACATAGTAATTAAGTATACAAATTACAATTAACGCTCATTCTAAGTATTATTTGTGCCTTTCATCCGTTTCTGAATTAATTCTAAGTCATTTAATCACAAAAATCTATACTTAAACTCTTTATTTAGATCTTACATATTCAAAATGATTGGATTATAACAAACAATTACGCATATAAAGTGCAAATAATGTTTGTTCTGAGTATCATTTGAGCATTTCAATCGTTTTTTTCATTCATTATAAGTCATTTCATCACAATAATCAATATTTAAATTCTCTATATGGTCATGAATACGTTTCAGATCTTTTTTTTTATTAAAAATGATTGGATTATTCATAGTAATAATGCAAATAAATTACAAATAACGCTCATTTTGAGTATCATTTGAGTATTTCATCCGTTCCTGAATTCATTCTAAGTCATTTCATCAAATTAATCTATATTTAAACTCTTTATACGATATTGAAAATGATTCAGATCTTACATATTCAAAAAAATTAGATTATACCAAGTAATTACGCATATAAATTGAATAATGCCTATTCTGATTATCATTTGAGTCTTTCAAATGTTTCTGAATTCAATCTTGTTCATTTCATCAAAATAATCTACATTAAACTCTCCATACGGTTTAGAATATGATTCAGATAATACATATTCAAAAAGATTGGATTATACCATGTAATTACGCATATAAAGTGATGAATAACTATTCTGAGTATTATTTGAGCATTTAAACTGTTTCTGAATTCATTTTAAGTCATTTCATCACAATAATCGATATTTAAACTCTCTATGTTGTCAAGAATATCTTTCAGATCTCATTTATTCAAAAAGATTGGATTATACATAATAATTATGCATCCAAATTACAAATAACGCTCATTCTGAGTATCATCTGTGGATTTCATCCGTTTCTGAATTCATTCTAAGTCATTTAATCACAATAATCTGCATTTAAATTCTCTATACTGTGTATAATGTGACTTAGATCTTATATATTCAAAAAGTTGGGATTATAACAAGTAATGACGTATATAAAGTGCAAATAATGCTTATTTTAAGTATCATTTGAGCATTTCAATCGTTTTTTCATTCATTCCAAGTCATTTTATCATAATAATCTACATTTCAACTCTCTATACGCTCAAAAATACGTTTGTGATCTTACTTGTTCTAAAAGATTTGATTATACATAGTAATTACGCATATAAACGGAAAATAACGCTCATTTTGAGTATCACTTGATCATTTCAATCATTTTTCCATTTATTCTAAGTCTTTTCATCACAATAATCAATATTTAAATTATCTATACCGTCAATAATATCTTTCAAATCTTATTTATTAAAAAATATTGGATTATACATAGTAATTATGCATATAAGATGCAAATAATGCTTGTTCTGAGTATCATTTGAGCATTTCATCTGTTTCTGAATTCTTTCTAAGTCATTTCATCGCAATAATCTACATTTAAACTCTTTATATGGTCTAGAATATGATTCAGATCTTACGTATTAAAAAAAATTAGATTATACTAAATAATTACGCATATAAAGTGAATAATGCCTATTCTAAGTATCATACGAGCCTTTCAACTGTTTTTGAATTCAATCTTGGTCATTTCATCAAAATAATCTACATTTAAAATCTCCATATGGTTTAGAATATGATTCGAATTTTACATACTCAAGAATATTAGATTATATCAAGTAATTACTCATATAAAGTGAATAATGCATATTTTGAGTATCATTTGAGCATTTCAACTGTTTCTGAATTCATTCTCAGTTATTTCATCACAATAATTAACATTGAAACTCTCTATATGGTCAAGAATATCTTTCGAAAATTATTTATTCAAAAAGATTGGATTATACGTAGTAATTACGCAAAAAAATTACAAATGACGCTCATTCTGAGTATCATTTGTGCATTACATCCTTTTCTGAATTCATTCTTAAGTCAGTTAATCACAATAATATACATTTAAACTCTTTATATGGTATAGAATATGATTTAGATCTTACATATTAAAATATATTGGATTATGACAAGTAATTTCGCAAACAAAGTGCAAGTAATTAAACTCTCTATATAGTCAAGAATATCTTTCAGATCTTACTTATTCAAAAATAATAGATTATACATAGTAATTACGCATATAAAGTGCAAATAATGCTTATTCTGATTATCTTTTGAGCATTTTATCTGTTCCTGAATTCATTCTAAGTCATTTCATCTCAATAATCTATATTTAAACTCTCTATATGGTATAGAAAATGATTCAGATCTTACACATTCGAAAAGATTGGATTATACCAAGTAATTACGCATATAAAGTGAATAGTGCATATTCTGAGTATCATTTGAACCTTTCTACTGTTTCTGAATCCAATCTTGGTCATTTCATGAAAATAATCTATATTTAAACTCTCAATACGGTTTAGAATATTATTCGGATCTTACATATTCAAAAAGATTGGATTATACTAAGTAATTATGCATATAAAGTAAATAATGCCTATTCTGAGTATCATTTGAGCGTTTCGACTGTTTCTGAATTAATACTAAGTCATTTCATCACAATAATCAATATTTAAACTCTCTATATGGTCAAGAACATCTTATAGATCTTATTTATTCAAAAAAATTAGATTATACATAGTAATTACGCTTACAAATTACAAATAACGCTCATTCTGAGTATCATTTGTGCATTTCATCTGTTTTTGAATTCATTCTAAGTCATTTAATCACAATAATCTATATTTAAACTCTCTATATGGTCTAAAATATGATTTAGATCTCACATATTCAAAATGATTGGATCATAACAAGTAATTACGCATATAAAGTGCAAACAATGCTTGTTTTGCGTATCATTTGAGCATTTCAATCGTTTTTTCATTCATTATAAGTCGTTTCATCATAATAATTAATATTTAAATTTTCTATATGGTCGTGAATACATTTCAGATATTGCTTATTAAAAAAAATTGAGTCATATATAGTAATTAAGCATATAAAGCTCGAATAACGCTCATTCTGAGTATCATTTGAGCATTTCATTCATTCCTGAATTCATTCTGAGTCATTTCATCTCAATAATCTACATTTAAACTTTTTATATGGTATAGAAAATGATTCAGATCTTACATATTAAAAAAGATTGAATTATACTAAGTAATTACGCATATAAAGTGAATAATGCATATTGTGATTATCATTTGAGCCTTTCAACTGTTTCTGAATTCAATCGTGCTCATTTCATCAAAATAATCTACATTTAAACTCTCCTTAGGATTATGATTATTAATGATAGAACATAATAAAAAAACCACATGACAATGAGCAAAAGGTGATTAATGGATTTCTGTTGACCGCAAAAGCAACATTATTCATTAAGCCTAGCTCGCCCCCTCTTATTCAAATTATCCATAGTCAATATTTTACCCTTCATGGCCAACTAAACAAAAAAATATACCTTTGAGAGAATTTTAAGTGGCCTAAATGAGTTCTTTTTTATTAGGATTGTTTGATTGTGGAGTAAGGAGTTGCATAACTTAGAATGCATAAGTGCTTTTGTAGTGTATAATGAGTTGATGAAGGCTTGAAACCTAGGATATCAAATAAATTTGTAAACCTAGAGCTAACCTCACTAGTCGTTTGGAGTTAAGCTTTAGGGTCGAACCCAAGGGACGGTACAATTGAATACCGGACTTATCCTTTTTCAAAAGCTAGACGAGAATATTTTTATGGAGTTTTGAGTTATAAATCCTAAAGGTACAATAAAGTAGATGTTTTTGGTTGTTTTGTCAATTAAAATAATCTAAATAATATCTAAATAGGGAAAGTAGAGTTTTGGGGGTTTTAACTATATAAAAAGCGTCTTAGGGTTCAGGTTTCACCTTGGTTTGAACTCTAGAACATAGAACTTATCACTTTCGTGCATCGAATGATATTTTTCAAGCGTATACCACTCTGTTCGGTCCGAACAGGGATCTGTTCGGTCCGAACAGAAGGTATAAGTGTGTAGTTTTGACTCTTTATGATACTATATGCTTTGTGCTAGGGTTTGTTGGTCAAACCTAGATATTCTAAACCTCAGCTTTCGCTTGTTGGACTAGACACTGGTTCAATCACAACCTAACCTAATTAACTCGATTGGTTCACAACTTTTGGTATAGAATTCAATCAACTTAAACTTGTTTGTTGGAGTTCGTGAGGATATTTAGAGGTCTTTTGGACTGGTCTAAAAGTTACACTTTTGATGTCAACTAATCTCCCCTTTCGGATCTACAATTTATCCCAAATACTTTATCTAAATTATCTTGATTATCCTAACTTTAGAACTTAACTAAATGTGGCCATTCATCTAGAAGTTAATTAGATCTAACCAAGCAATTTAAACAAGCAATTAACATAATTCTCAACAAAACAAATCAACAAAACATATCATATCATATCAAGTCAAATCACAACATCCAAACCTAAGTTACTTCCCTACTCCTAAGACTACATAAATTTAGCCTAACATAGTATCAAAACACACAACAACAAGAGTAGAAATCACAAGATACAAGCCTATGGAAATTAGAGATAAAAACATAGGAAGAATAAACCGAATTGTCTTTCTATGCTTGATCTTCAATCCTCAAAGGCAGTGGGGTGTTGCAAGGCGTGTCTCCAACCTTTTCCTTGCTGCCGTCGCCTCAAGAATCCGGTTGCTTAACGAAATCAATGGTGGAATCGTCTAAGGAAAGTGGAATTGAGCAATGGAAGGTAGAATTAGAGGTGTGGAGGCTTCCCCTCTTCCTTCTGGCCTGGGAATGCATTTATACTGATCTCCACGGATATAGAAAGGTAATTGGAGCATCAAGGAAAGAAAACTTGCCAAAATAATCAATTTCCCCGCATAAAAACTTGCCATTTGAGCTCTGTCGGTGCTCTGTTCGGACCGAACAAGGTTCTGTTCGGACCGAACAGAGGAGAGGAAATCCAGCAGAGAGTTGCTACAGTGCCGTTCGGACCGAACCACTGTTCATTCGGACCGAACACTGTTCATTCGGACCGAACACTGTTCATTCGGACCGAACAGTAAGCGTGATATTCAGATTTTGGTCTCCGTTAGTATTTCGGCCATAATTCCTTCATCCGGACACTGATTGAGGCGATTCAAAAACCGTTGAAAAGCTTAGGATGAGGTCTTCAATACCATTGATGTCATTTGGTCATTTTCTTCTCCTAAGTCCTCCATTTTATGTAACATTTGAGCATTTGGTCCAAGCAAAGCCATCTTCGATCCAAGCATGAGTCATTCGGTCCGAACGATGACTTGAACAATGTCTCCAAGTGCTAGGAATGAGTCATCTAGCATATGTCGAGTGTCAAAATCCTTCTAAAATTCGAGAATCCACAAAAAATCATCAAGAAACCTGAAAATAAGAGAAAAGACGACGGCAAAGCCAAATCCTTGGAAAAACATAGCAATTCATTGAGTAATTTAATGGTTTGAATGTCTTTTGAGTGCCAAGTAAGGTCCAAATACTGATAAATAATGATGATATCAAATCCCCCCAAACTTAAACTTTGCTTGTCCTCAAGCAACGCCCTAAGCTTAGAATTTTGGACTATACTTAAATGTAGAACCAAGTCATTTTTCAAACCAAGAAATTATCATGGAAACCAATTGCTTATGCCTAAAATTTTCACACTTCAATCAAATAAGTCAAACCAAAATTTAATTTCAAGAACCAAGTTTAGTGTTCTACAAATTAATTCATGCATCTCTTGGTCCTAATGAAATCTTTTCTCAAATTCATGAACTCTAGCTTCACTTTGTCAATTCAAATGCGATCTCAATTTCAATTACCCGTTCTTTTCCATATTTCACAAAAGTTTGTAAAGTCTTTTATCAAAATCGAAAATTTTATGATGAACTTTCCTTAAAACCAATTTCATTTTTTTTCACCAATTTGTTCGTGCAAGTCGAGTCGTGGGGCTTTGCACCCTAGAGGATATAATGCGGTGTCATTGACCTTGAATATGCTACTAGCACATGACATGCTAGGGAGGTTAGACGGGTGTTGCTCGACTATGGCCACGGTACACTTGGGCCATAATACTCAACAACTCCTTTGCCAATGCTTTCACATCGGGTCCAGTAGAATTAACCATGAATTGTCCAATTATTTCTCGATTTCTTTGAGGTGTAAATCCTAACAATTCACGATTAACCCAATACCCTCCATTTTGTGGCTAAGTTAGTGGAAAAAGGTCTCGGTGCATCCTCGTTTTCACAACTATTTGAATTTATTGTCCCATTAAGTTTGCTCGTTGGTGGTTCAAGCAATTCAAAAGCAATTTCAACAAGACAAAGTTCATCTTATAATTTCCAAATTTGATAAATTTTCTTTTGAACAAAAGTTTGTCAAATACAAATCCGTTCACTCGGTAAAAACTTGTGAGAATCGACTTAGAGTGTTTTGACAATTTCAAGCAACCAAAATCGAGTTCTATCTTTGCAAAATATTTTCATTTCGACCCATTGGTGCAAAAATCAATCATGAGATATCAAAACATTCTAAGGCACTTGAGAAAATTTTTGTTTGACTTCAAAACAGTTTCAAGCAGTGCGAGTTTGTCATTTAAAATCAAATCAAGAGAATCTAGGCATATCTAATCAATTTCCAAACAAAAACTAGGCTAGAATATTGCAAAAATCAGATTTTTATGTCTCTGTTCGGACCGAACAGAAGTTGTGAAATTCAAAACTTCGTCCAAATTTTGCAAAAAAATTGAGCAATTTCAATCAAAAGTTCGATTTTCCTCCTATTCCCTCCCCCCCAAACTTAAACCAAGCATTGTCCTCAATGCATGCAATCACATAGAAAAGTAAATAGGAGGGAAAAGAGAACTTAACCAATTTTTGCTTTCCGACGTATCAATTTGCTCCTAGTTTGATCTCTCGAATTCCAAGATGGCTTAACTCCTTTCCTTGAGTTATTGCGCAATCCGTATGAGGTCGATCGGGGTTAGTTGGCTCATGTAACCCATGGTGCTCTAGCACGGATTGCATCTTCCTTCGTTTGTTCATTCAAAAATCCCTACAATTAAATAAAAACAATCAAATTCTATTTTTTATTTTTGGTTTTTCAAATTTTTATGGGTTTTCTATTTTCTAATTTTTTTTTTAGTATTTTTTATTTAAAGATTAAAGAGAGAAGAGTTGAGAAATCATTGGGTTGCCTCCCAAGAAGCGCTTGTTTTAGGTCCCTAGCTTGACCATCTTTTGCTACGTCTTGATAAGATCGGGCTCGGAGAGCGAGACGGCGAGAGATTTGTCATATCTCTTGTTGGTGATGTCTCTTGTGCGATGCTCTTTCAAGATAGTCCCATCCGTGTGAATCGATTGATCGATGTCCTTCAAGTCACCAAGCGAGTTCCCCATTGTTCCTTTTCTCATCAAGAATTCCTTCGTTTGACCTGTATCTAGCTCGGAGTTAGCAAAAACAGGGTCCATTTGACTAGAATTGAGAATTTCATACCTTAGAGACGGAAGAAGAGGCTTCAAATCGACTTTTGGTGCCTCAATTCGGACCGAATGAGTGCTGTTCGGACCGGATAGAGCGCCTATATTCTGTTGCAGGTCTGTTCGGACCTCTGTTCGGTCCGAACAGGGGGTCGAACAGGGCTGAAAAGGTGAGATTTCGCCTCCTTGTTCGATCTCCATGGTCTCCAGGGGGTCATTGAGAGATTCTTGGTAGCCTTCAAGCGCCTCGTGGCAGTGCTCTTCAAGAGATGTTTCGATCTCGGCCACCTCTTGAACCATAAAACATGTTTTGGCGGGGTCGGAGCAATTCAAAGCATGATCTATTGAAAAACGGAGTTTCTCTCCCCCCACTCTAACCACAATCGTCCCATCTCGAGCATCCATCTTCACACCGGCGGTTCTAAGAAAGGGCCGACCCAAAATGATAGGCACCTCCTTGTCTTCTTCTATGTCCATCACCACAAAATCGCCGGGTATCACAAACTTCCCCACTTGGACGGGCACATCTTCAAGAACACCCAAAGGCAATCGCATTGAAGAGTCGGCGAGTTTCAATGTTATGCGTGTGGGTCTCAACTCGCCAAAACCAATCTTGTCAAACACCGTCTTGGGCATCAAACTAACACTAGCTCCCATATCACACAATGCTTGCTTGATTGTTGCATTGCCAATAGTGCAAGGGAGAGCAAACCTACCCGGATCTTCTAGTTTTGGTGGCATATTGCTCTTCAAAACCTCGCTACTCTTGTGTGTTAGGGTCACCGTTTTGAGCTCTTCCATGGACCTTTTGCCGGTGCATAGCTCCTTCAAAAACCTTGCATAGATCGGCACTTGAGCTATAGCATCCGTGAATGGAATGTCAATCTTCATTTGCTTAAGAATCTCCCAAAAGGTCCGAAATTGTTCATCCTCCTTTTTCTTCATAAGTCGCTGAAGAAAATGGACCAATTTGATGAAGGCTTGAAACCTAGGATATCAAATAAATTTGTAAACCTAGAGCTAACCTCACTAGTCGTTTGGAGTTAAGCTTTAGGGTCGAACCCAAGGGACGGTACAATTGAATACCGGACTTATCCTTTTTCAAAAGCTAGACGAGAATATTTTTATGGAGTTTTGAGTTATAAATCCTAAAGGTACAATAAAGTAGATGTTTTTGGTTGTTTTGTCAATTAAAATAATCTAAATAATATCTAAATAGGGAAAGTAGAGTTTTGGGGGTTTTAACTATATAAAAAGCGTCTTAGGGTTCAGGTTTCACCTTGGTTTGAACTCTAGAACATAGAACTTATCACTTTCGTGCATCGAATGATGTTTTTCAAGCGTATACCACTCTGTTCGGTCCGAACAGGGATCTGTTCGGTCCGAACAGAAGGTATAAGTGTGTAGTTTTGACTCTTTATGATACTATATGCTTTGTGCTAGGGTTTGTTGGTCAAACCTAGATATTCTAAACCTCAGCTTTCGCTTGTTGGACTAGACACTGGTTCAATCACAACCTAACCTAATTAACTCGATTGGTTCACAACTTTTGGTATAGAATTCAATCAACTTAAACTTGTTTGTTGGAGTTCGTGAGGATATTTAGAGGTCTTTTGGACTGGTCTAAAAGTTACACTTTTGATGTCAACTAATCTCCCCTTTCGGATCTACAATTTATCCCAAATACTTTATCTAAATTATCTTGATTATCCTAACTTTAGAACTTAACTAAATGTGGCCATTCATCTAGAAGTTAATTAGATCTAACCAAGCAATTTAAACAAGCAATTAACATAATTCTCAACAAAACAAATCAACAAAACATATCATATCATATCAAGTCAAATCACAACATCCAAACCTAAGTTACTTCCCTACTCCTAAGACTACATAAATTTAGCCTAACATAGTATCAAAACACACAACAACAAGAGTAGAAATCACAAGATACAAGCCTATGGAAATTAGAGATAAAAACATAGGAAGAATAAACCGAATTGTCTTTCTATGCTTGATCTTCAATCCTCAAAGGCAGTGGGGTGTTGCAAGGCGTGTCTCCAACCTTTTCCTTGCTGCCGTCGCCTCAAGAATCCGGTTGCTTAACGAAATCAATGGTGGAATCGTCTAAGGAAAGTGGAATTGAGCAATGGAAGGTAGAATTAGAGGTGTGGAGGCTTCCCCTCTTCCTTCTGGCCTGGGAATGCATTTATACTGATCTCCACGGATATAGAAAGGTAATTGGAGCATCAAGGAAAGAAAACTTGCCAAAATAATCAATTTCCCCGCATAAAAACTTGCCATTTGAGCTCTGTCGGTGCTCTGTTCGGACCGAACAAGGTTCTGTTCGGACCGAACAGAGGAGAGGAAATCCAGCAGAGAGTTGCTACAGTGCCGTTCGGACCGAACCACTGTTCATTCGGACCGAACACTGTTCATTCGGACCGAACACTGTTCATTCGGACCGAACAGTAAGCGTGATATTCAGATTTTGGTCTCCGTTAGTATTTCGGCCATAATTCCTTCATCCGGACACTGATTGAGGCGATTCAAAAACCGTTGAAAAGCTTAGGATGAGGTCTTCAATACCATTGATGTCATTTGGTCATTTTCTTCTCCTAAGTCCTCCATTTTATGTAACATTTGAGCATTTGGTCCAAGCAAAGCCATCTTCGATCCAAGCATGAGTCATTCGGTCCGAACGATGACTTGAACAATGTCTCCAAGTGCTAGGAATGAGTCATCTAGCATATGTCGAGTGTCAAAATCCTTCTAAAATTCGAGAATCCACCAAAAATCATCAAGAAACCTGAAAATAAGAGAAAAGACGACGGCAAAGCCAAATCCTTGGAAAAACATAGCAATTCATTGAGTAATTTAATGGTTTGAATGTCTTTTGAGTGCCAAGTAAGGTCCAAATACTGATAAATAATGATGATATCATGAGTGTTTAGTTATTGAATAAAGAAGAGTAACTTATGCATGTATATATTTATCTGAAAAGACTAACATGTTTGGTGAGAAATTAATGGAAAAGCTATAATTGAAAATTTACAGTGGAGAGATTCTTTGCATAAGTTATGCAACCCCTTAGGTGTAATAAGTTACGCATCCTTATGTAACAGCTGTCTGATTATATTAAATTTTGCATAGTGAGTTATGCAACCTCTTATGCTTAAAACAAACGAGGTCATTAAACTTAATCCTCCATGTTCCTGTAATGAGAAAACTATACATTGATTTGACATTATAAATGCCACAAGTATGCCAATGCCGTATGCCTCCGTTGGCCTAGTCCAGTTGGTAGAGGAACAAGTATTCCTACGTGAAGATCTGGGTTCGAATCTCGCTAATGCGAGATTAATTTGGGTAGGTGTGTAGGGTGTGAGTAGACCTGCAAACGAAAGGATTTTTTTCGTTTAACCGTTTCGTTTCACCCTATCGAAACAATTAACGAAACAAATTTTTTTTTTGTCTGGTTTAGCGAAACGATTAACAAAACAATGGAAAGGACGAAATTATGTGAATTTCGCAAAAAAACACAAAACAAATGTAAATTTCGACCGTTTATTCACTGCAAAACGGTTAACGAAATTGAAATTCGTTTCGTCACCGAAACAAAACACCCTAATTTTGTTGGTGTGAGTGCTTACGGGCTGTGATAAAAAAAAATGGCAATGCCGTATGGTAGTATCATATAGTGTTTACCAAAAACCCGCAGGGTTAGACCCGCCCCGCCCCAAACCCGCCCCATGGACTGGACCGCCCCGGACCGTCCATGGACCGCCATGGACCGAAGGGTTAGACCGGGGCGGGTCTACGGCGGGTTTGGGCCGCCATTTCTAAAACAACCCGTGTTAACCCGCCCCGTCTTAACCCGTGGACCGGACCGCCCCGTCAAGCCGACTTAAACCCGTGCTAAACCGTCTTAACCATCCAATAATTATATTTGAATTTTGTCATTTAATAAAAAAATTACAAATTAAATATAAGAAAAAAAAACAGAAAATATAAGTAAAAAAATAAAGAAAAAACGCAAAAGTAAAAAAATAAAAATAATTAACGAAAAATAAAAAAAAAGAAAAAAATATTGAACAAACAAAAAAAACGCAAAAAAAAAAAACAGCAAAAAAATAAACGAAAAATCCAAAAAAAAAATACAGCAATAAAATAAATAAAAAACTCGGGGACCGGACCTGACCGGACCGTCATAACCCGTGCGGGTTACAAGGGGCGGGTTTAGGAAGGATTAGGGCCAAAATTTCTAGGATGGACCGTCCTAACCCGTCCCGTCTTAACCCGTGGACCGTCCTAACCTGTGGACCGCCGCGGGTTGGACCGCCCCGTCCCGCCCCGCCCCGCCCCGTTTGGTAAACCCTAGTATCATATGAACCTGGTTAGAAGTATAATTTCTGGAGAAAGGGAAAAGAGTATCTTTTTCAGTTGTAAGTCTAAGCTCTCTGGCCAATAGGAAAGCAGAAAGGAAGTACCCACGGATCGTAATCCGCAGCTAAGCAAGTCGTGTCAGATCCACCGTCAATTCGATTCTCAATCCAACGCTCGAAAACGACTCAACCTCCGAAAATGCTTTTTCATTTCATTTTGGCGCTCTTCGTTTTTCTGATTTTCTCCGCACTGCGCTCCGCTTTAAAACCCTCTCCCCTCCCAACCCCAACTTCAAAGCAAATCAAATCTCTCTCTCTCAATCAACCTCCAATGGCTCGTACCAAGCAAACCGCTCGCAAGTCCACCGGCGGGAAGGCCCCACGCAAGCAGCTGGCCACCAAGGCGGCGCGCAAGTCTGCTCCGGCCACCGGCGGCGTCAAGAAGCCCCACCGCTTCAGGCCAGGCACGGTGGCGCTGCGCGAGATCAGGAAGTACCAGAAGAGCACTGAGCTTCTCATCAGGAAGTTGCCATTTCAGAGGCTCGTGAGAGAGATCGCTCAGGATTTCAAGACCGATCTCAGGTTTCAGAGCTCTGCTGTGGCAGCTCTCCAGGAGGCGGCTGAGGCGTATCTTGTCGGGTTGTTTGAGGACACCAACCTCTGCGCCATTCATGCCAAGAGGGTTACCATCATGCCCAAGGATATCCAGTTGGCCAGGAGGATCCGAGGCGAGAGGGCTTGAGGTCTTACTGATTGTGGCTAGTACTAGTACTTGGTTGGTTCCTTCTAGTCATGTTTTGGTGTTTAGGTCTTAGACTAGATTAGATGTGTGAAATAGTTGGTGTTTGGTCTTGTAACTGTGCCTTTGGCTAACAATGAATTGAAATGAAATGAAATCTACTCTTCTTTTTCAACTTTGTGCAAATTTTTAACATAAATGTTTAATATGCATTTTTATCTGCATCTATGAGATTGTGCATTTAATTGGAGAACTCAACACAAGTAATTTGTGTGCAAACATGGTTGTAATAATGTCTTTCTAAGTGTTGAAAATTGAGTTCAATTGTAGAGTGATGCCGAGGATGTTACTCTGGCTAAACAACTATGCATAGAATTTGTGTTAAATCCAAGCGTCACCCATTTTGACAGGGTGATTACTGAAACCATATAGGTTAGGTTAGTTTCAACTTTCAAGATAAAATAGATAGATTGATTCAAGAGAGCTACCTAGAGCGTCTTAATTCAATAGTACTGCGCTGCAGCTTACGAATATGTACTTCCATTTGTTCGTTAATTCTTGTTCAAATCTTGGAGAGAACGCAAACAATTTCATCATCCCAGGTGTCAACCCTTATTAGACAAGCAGCTACTTCAATATTACAAAGCAGTGGGCTCGTCAAATTCTTAGGAAAACTAAGAGATGCTTTGGTGTAAAAATTGCGAATATTTTTGTCATCACAAACTTTCATTTTTTTTGTTGGCGACAATCGCTGCAGGCTTTTTCATGCAAAAATTTCGGAAAGTTTATTCTGTTTGCTCTGGTGGACTCGTGACACCTTATTGCTGTTATGAAATACACGAGCCAAGGGATTGACGTGTGGATTGAATTATTTCAGTAGTGTCACATTCAAACATTCTATTCACGATTTTCTCTAATCAATGCACGATTAAATCTAAAAGCCAATCTGGCATAAGGAATCCTTTATGCAAACAATAAGAATAATAATTGATCGAGGGATCCTTTATGGAATCAGACTGCTCTGCAGATTTTACCTAGTTTGGTTGATCTTATAAGGAAGCTTTAGACGAAATGTTTAGAGATTTTATAAATTGATCTTTGATCCAATGCTTGCCCACACATTAGCACGGACAATTACGGAAAAGGCAAACTATTATGCAAAGCATAAGTCACTACCGATTTAAAAAAAAAAAAAATGAAATTAACCGAAAAAGGACCAAAAAAAAACAAAAAACAAAAATGGGCCTTAACCCATCTCAATTTACATGCAACATTTTATACTAATGTTTAAGGCACCATACAGCAGCTGAGGCAACAAAACTAACACAACAAATGTTTCTTTAAGACCCACACAGTTGACATGATCAGAATTTGAACAGCCACCAGCATACATCGTGCCCCAAACCAAGCACGCACCAAAAATTGCACAAGGACATGCCAAACAAGTCCAAAATAAAATTACCCTGCAATAATGAGAAGATACTAATGAGGACTAATACCACTTTACAAGTTTAACAAAGGTTCTGTGAGCACATCTTTCTTAATTTTGCTTTTTTTTTTTTTAAAATTGTTGTTTCTATTCAGAAAAGTCTTGACATCTTATTAACCAGACAGGATCGCTAAAAGGTTAAAAATGCACCTTATTATTGATGGTAAGCACGTTTCTATTCAGGAAAGTGAATGACACTTTCAGAATTTGGTTGAAATATGGGAAGACTGAAAAGAGGACAAGAAAAGAGAGCTAATCAGACAAAATAATGAAAGAAATCCAACCTGTTGTCAGAAAAAAAATAAGAGCCAGGGTAACATTTTCCAATTTGGGTTCTGATCTCTCCATTTAGCATAAAGATGGACACATCCTCTATCATCAAACAAACATCTTTCCAGATCAAACCAATCCATGTCTTAAGAGGCACTCGATATACTATGGCAGTTCCAAATTCACATGTCAGAGGTAGAGGGAGAGAAAGAAGGAGCTGTCATAACCCAAAGGCCCTGTTATATATATCAGACCCCGGTAAGTGAAAGTTATTCTCTTCTCCAGCATACAAATTATTACCATTGAGCATAATTCTCTCATTCCGCAACATCTCATTCATTCCCATATTACCACCCATCCGCAGATCACTCCACCCATCCCACTGTCCTCCATTTGTTAGGTGAGAGCTTCTCTGCTGCTGATGTGGTGAAACCTGTGCGAAATTTTGTGCCATGAACCTCGATGCTCCGAAATTTCCATTCACACTATCACTCAGCGAGAGGTATGGGTCTCTGACATGATGATCTGGTATCATTCTAGGGTTCTGGTTGGAAGATGAGAGGGCTTGTTGCATCAGAAGCTGGATCCTTGGGTCGCTGTTTGTAGGTGAAGCACTGAAATTGGACAGGTATGAGGAAGCCGGCACAGGTTTTTGGTCCAAAACCGTCTCACTTAAACCAGCCATGCGTCCCTTGCCTACAGCGAGTATGGCTGGATCGATGAATTCTATGTCAGATGAATTACGGGTCAAGTTGGCTTGTTGGTAATGGTTGCCAGCCGGAATGTTGTCAAGTAGACGGTTATCTGTTCATTAGTAAATGACAAATTAACTTAAATGACTGCTGACAATAAAAAAGATACAGAAATTATCAGGTCCCCACATGCCCCTCAGATCACTCTCATTGCCCCAACAATTGTCAGGCTTCACTAGGATTTTTAAATAAAAACAAATGTTAAATGTAAAGCTTTGATGTGCTTGGATTATACAATTTCTTTAGAATAGCACTTGCACCTAGTTCTTATGGGAGATGTAACTTTTCATTTGGTTACCTAGTAATAACAAAAGACAGTCCATAACACTACAGATTACAGAATGTAGAAAGAATAATAATTTCTATCCAAAAAGATTTTAACAATATTATCTACTGAGTGATAAATCGACAATTTCAAAATATAAAATTTAAATTCAAAATTTGACGAAATAGGCAGTACATACATGGTACCCCTATATGGTATATCATGCCTATGAAAGGTGATGAAATTAGGTGTATCCATGTATGTTTTACCCTACATCAAGTGATTTGAACTTCAACGGTCTCAATTAATGATCCTTGATGCATCATCAAACTACACTTAATTTGTATGAAATTTGACTGTTTATCTGCATGTCTAATATACCTATTAAGTTTATTTTCTACTAGACATTAAGTTTGCTTTCTATTTCAACCTTCGTTAAATTTATTTTTGAAAACCATTTTCAAATGAATCCTCCCCAATTCTATCATCATACACAAAGATTATTTTTATTATTTTTTAATGAAAAAATAGTTCAACACCAAAGCATATGAATTGCAACTTCAAGGATGCTATATCCACTAGGAAGAAAACTGATTACCAGAAAATAATCATCATACTGATAATATAAGATATAAAAGAGAAGTTCCGCAGACCTGAGTAAGAAGTATCATACAAATGATTAGAGGATCTATCATGAGAGGAGAATCCAGGAGGGGGAACTACTCTACTTGGTGCAGAAAATCCTGGTGGAGCGGATACCTTTGTTCTCGAATTAGCTTTCAGTAAAGTACAAAGATAATTATTAAAAGAACATAACAAAAACCAGTACAAGTTTAAAGAAACAAACACACACAAACACACTCTACAACCGTTGAAGAAACAATACAAAATTAGTCAGGCTAGGTATGGCTTCACATATAATAATAACTAATTCTCTTCAGCTATTTTTCTTTTCATTTTTGGTCTCCTTAGTGCTTGCAAACTAACAAGTTAAAATTGAGATAAGCAGGTACGGGTTGCAGATACAGTTTAAAGAGAACCAAAGGTTAATCACACTTATTCAACAAAAATTAGACAAAAAGCCCCTTGGTGCCTCATTAATTGGAATAAGTACAATATGCTGATCACATTGGTATTGATTGTGATGGCAGGAAGTTTCTGATTGAAGGTAATATTGAAAAAGATGGTTCTTAAAGCACTTATAACAGAAAACAAAAGATTGAAGGGGTAAAAACATACCTGCAATCCTGTCAGACCCAAAACCAGACCCACTTCTAGCAAAGCCATTTGACCCATCCATGCTCTCAAATCCAAGGCCATTCTGATATGAATTTTGGGACGCCATGCCAAATCTATGATCAGATCCACCTTCTCTCATAGAACCTTCTAAGAAGTCCCCCCGGCCATCCTGTCTTGCGAACAAAAACCTAGACTGGCCAGTGCTCTTACACCTCCAAGGAGCTGCTAGGCTGTTGGGGAGAGATGATGACTCATCCCATGGGTCAAAATCAAGTGCAAGTATATCTGATATTATGCTGCTCTCCTCTTTATTTACACTTGGAACCTTCTCAGTATTGTTCACTCCTAAACTATGAAAAATGCCGGGTTTATTGTACAGCCCGGACCCGCTAAGTTCACTACCCTGGTGTGCATTTGGTAAGATAGATGAGTTATCCCGCAGTGCTAGAGGATCATATTTTGCTGGCCCAGCCTCATCATTCCAGCTACTATTTCTATAACTTGAATCAAATGGGCCTAGTATTTGGTCACTGGTGGATAGCAGATTCTCTCCCACAACATCTTTTAGCATAGGTTTAGTGCCATCCTGTCTAGAGACCTGAATAGTGGATCCAGATGCTGACTCAACTGGATAACCATCAGTATCTAAACAAACCGAAGACAATCTCCCAGTCAAATCATCTGTATCCACATCAGCAAATGCACCGTTAGCAGCAACAGATTGGAACGAGGCAGGTACTATCGAATCTCTTTCATCAACTCCAGAAGGGGAACTTGCTATAGAAGAGCTATTTGCAGAAGCCTCGAAACTAGGGTTATGACTGGATTGAGGGAACGTACCACTAGTTTTATCACTTTTACCGTCTTCATAGGATGGAGGCGTTATAACAACAGGATCATCATTCCAGGCCGAAGGTATAGAGGAGAGATCGACATTTAACTCTTTTGAAATAGCAGGCTTAAAGGACTTTGAACTTCTATCGGTCTGCTCAAGCTGTAACTTGGAACTGCTTGATGTAGTTGCTACGTCATCATGCCATGCTGAAGGCGTTTGAGGTTTTATGTTTATACTGGGTGCTCCTTCTGATTTTGATTTGGCTAGAGTTTGTAATGGGGCTACACTTGAACTAGCTGCCTGCCGAGAATTTATGTTACGTAATCCCCTGTGTAAGATAGACAAATTTAGAGGAAGATAGCAAATAGAATCTTTTGCATAATAAAGTACTAGCAAATGACATAAAAAGAACACCAAGCATAAGGCATTGTTTGCAATTTATAACTTTCAATTATAAGATAATATTACAAGGAAAAATAAGATAAGAATAAAGAGAATACCAAGCAGCAGCAGCAGGTAGAGTAGACTTCCCAGCACTACTGTTAGGAGGTGATACTTTAGTCTGGCTTGGGACATACTGAAATAAAAAAAAAAATCATAAAATAAGAATTCAAATAAACCATAAATGGCCAAAACAAAATAATAGTTAGAGAAATAATTCTTGCTGGCTAAAGGACATAGTAGGCCCAAGGAAACAGTACTGAACTTCACATGTAGAACGACATTAACTGCTGGTATTTACAATATCGATCAGGAGTGTTCATTTCCATTGCAATTTTCGGGCTTTCAATTTTCAGGCTTCAAAAGTACAAACAGATACAGGGTTTAAAACCACAAATTTGAAATGTTGTAGTTATAAACAAAAATAATTACATTTGAACCATTCTTAAGAGGTGGCTGCTTTACAGCTACAGTGCTGTTAGAGAAATCATCAGCTGGGGGAGGTAAAACATTTCCCACTCGCCTCTGAGAAGCATTCATCACAATTTGGGGCACCCTACTCCTAGAACAAGTCATCGACAGAAGAATTGAGTTTTGTCAACAAAAATACATTAAACAAAAATCACTTTGAAAAGTACCCATAATGCATGAATACCTTGTGTAGGCTGAGATTATCTCATCTTTTGTGAAGCTATCCTCTTGGCTGCCAATGTCATGAAGATAAAGGCAATCCGGATTGTTACACGACTGCATCATTTAATCAAAATTTTAATCAAGCCAATAAACTCACCTCTAGACAATCATAGACATTATAAAAATAACAGAAAGAAACAAGAAATGCATATCCATACCAAGCTTCTCAACCATTGATGGCAGTATTTAGTAGTGCCGAAGCATGCTCTGGAAGAATAAATGGTTACAAAAGATGAACAGAGGTCAAAATTAACAATGAGATGATACTACAACGGGAACCAGAAATATAAACATTTACCTCAATGATTTCCCTTCCAACGCAAAGTTATGAACAGATTGAATGCACCTTATGGCCTCTTCCTCTTTTGAATATGTAATATACCTGAGCAGCATGTCCATCATAACCACTCTCAATTAAAATGAAATTATGATAAACTTTGGAAACAAACATAAAGTGACTACAGTAAAAGACATACACACTAAAAGTGTTGTTGGCTAAAGCTTGTTGCGCAGCTGCACCAGTAGGTCGCGAAATTGACACCTTCATCACCTTTCCATATTGACCAAAATACTCCCTTCTCTCCAGTAACTGCAAATTACAGAAGTAAAGGCATACCTTCATCGCAACATGCAACATCAAAATATATGAAGATACAAATACAAAATTCAAACTTAAATTTCCTATCATTAACAAAAGTTAAAAAGATATTAGCAACTATCATGAAAAAAAGGCCATTCCAGTTTTCAACATGTGGTACCAGAAATGAAGGACATCTACATATGCCACCACACCAGATCCAGCAACTAAATCATGGAAGTAACAAAGCATACAGCTTAATTCCAAGACACAACATCAAAGTATGAAGATGCAATCACTCAATTCAAACTTAATCCCATCATTGACAAAAAATTACACAAATTACCCACAACCAAAAGGAATGCCCTTCCAATTTTCAACACGCAGTACTAGAAAAATAAGAAGGTGACACTCTCCAAATTTTAACATGCAATACTAAATCCAACCATTACATCAGCCTCCCATTCTCTAATGCTTCACAAAACAGAAGATGCTCAATCAGGGACAAGGAGGTGGCACTCTTGGCATTACACAAACTTGTGAAGTTTAGAAGAATAGGATGTGTCATAGTATAGTGGACATTTTTGACAGTTAAAGCAGTACATAGGACATTTTTGCACATATAAAAGTATTACAGTAGAGATATCTTACACTTTCATCCATGAGATTATTAGGGAGGCCAATTATATAGACGAGATTCCTCTGTATCACTCTGACGCTGCTAAGATGTTTTCTTGCATCTGCTGAAGTCTTTGGCTTCACCTTCTGAGGTTTCTGTTTTTTCTCAGCATTTATCTCAGCCACCATTCTACAAAATATCCAATATCAATAAACAGGCGTATAAAAAGAACATTCCATAGTTGAAGGTTAGCTTGAAGTACAATTTCTCAGAATAGAAGAAGAACCTTTCACAGTTGGCAGCCATTTTGACAATTCTGTCCTTGTCGTAAGCGGTTCGACATGCAGGACACCGCCCCTCAGTCTCCTCCTTCTCAGCCATTTCCATTATGTGATGCCAGCACCATACGCATATCTGAACAAATAATATACGAAAAGAGATATACATATTCAGTGATAAATCACTAAATTCAGGTTAAATTCATGAAAATTGAAGAGTTGAGTGAATTACCTCATAACCACACTTGCAGGGTTTGAGTTGCTGGTCGGTGAGGTCCATCTCCTCAGCACAGAGTGGGCAAGTTCTATCTCCATCATCACTCATGGTCGTCCTTGAGGAAAAGAAAAGTTGAATTTTTCAATTAGTAAGTACTGGATCAAGCACTATAGAATAAATAAAGAATCATCAACGAGGCAAGAATTATTAGAAAAAGAGAGCTTCTAATTGTTCTGTACGACTTGAGAGTAAAAAGTCACCAGAAATTACAAACCCTAGATGAAACCCTAAAAGAGAGAAAGAATTCTATAGGGAAAGAATTGCAAGAAGAGAAAAACAGGGATAATCAATCAGGGGAGGATTATGATTATGATTAGATCCCTAATCGAGTGAAGGCCAAGTCGCAAGCCCCAAATCCACAGATCCAAGAGCGAAATCTGAGAAGCTGGATTCCAGATCAAAAAAGGGAAGCGAAAAAATTGAAAGGAAAGCCAATCTATCTATCGTATGGTATGTCGGCGCATCCGTCCAGACCCAATCGGAAAGGAATTGAAGGAAGGGAGGATGGAAAAGGAGAAAGGAAAGAGGGATCGGAAAGGAGAAAGAGAGAAGAGAGCTTACATTTGGAGAAATGGAGGCGATCGAAAAGCTCTAACGGAGATGCGAGAGAGGATTTCAAGCGCAGAAAGAGAAAGAGAAACAGAGAGAGAGAGAGAGAGAGAGGAAGCGAGGAGGAACCAGGGGTCGAGAACGAATGAACCAAACCCACTCTCTCGTCTCTTCTCTTCTTCTGGATGCTTTTGTGGCCTCTTTCAATTTTCTGTGACCTAAGACTCTACCGTCCTTTTTATAACGAACTTATTAAAGCGACACAACCGACGTATCCACGTTGATTTGCTACACGATAGTTCTGGAAAGTCGTTTACACCGACCGTCCGCCTCCTTTCAGTGCTGTTTGCATGTTGCTAGAATGCTAGATTAGAAAAATGCTTTTTCTTTTTTAGTTAATAGTCTATATCTACATGGGAGTGGGCTGGTTCGACATTTTGGGCCGGATTGGACCCGATATTGTTTCTTTCGCACTTTCAATTGTCGGACATCTTAGACTCAAAAAATTCAAAATAATATTAAAATGTTCTTTGATCTCGAAAATATTACTAAAATAATCAGAATTATATAAATAGTATCACTGTATCGTTCTTTTAAAGACTGATACTAAGATAGTTCTTTGAAAAAACGATCTTAGCTAAGATCGTTCTTTAAAAGAACAATACCAAAGAACGATCTTAGCTGTTCCCCTTTTATGTACATACTTTAAATATTTTATTAATTATTAATATATTATTATTATTTTTTTAATATTATAAATATTTTTTATTAATTTTAACATTTGTATTGTTGATATATATTTTCCTTATTAAGTTGTATTATTTTATTTTGCTATATGTTGCATATATTTTTCCACCATACTTTATTTTGAATTTTTTGTATTTTTCCTATGATTATGAAAAAAATTAATTAAAATATAATCTATGTTATACATATTTTTTATATATTTTTTATATTTATAATTATGGAATTTTGATTATTATATAAAACTATTAAATATCCTCCTCTCCTCTCATCTCCACTCTTCACTTAGTCTTTTAACGATCACCTCTACGGCTTCTACGGCTCTATATCTCTACTATCTTCTCTTGTCTAGCAACTATTGTGTATTGATTAAAAACTAATTATAGTAGTTTTATGTTATTTTTAGATTCGAAAACTTTCAAAGTGGATTTCAGAGGTCTAGATAGTGTTTTTTAATCCCGAAAATGATCGTTGTGAGGTAAATCCTAATAAATCACGTAGATGTCGTCGCAAGCTTTCTAGATTGGGATCATACGTCCCAAATAGATTTTCCAATCAAAAGTTATGTCAGTTTGAAGTTCTAAAGTTCAAAATACGTTTTTTATGTGATTTTTCTGTTATTTTCTCTGGTTTTTTAATTTTCCGTGTTATATAGTAACCACAAACCGATTTCGTGTTTCACTCGAAAAAATAAAAAAAAAATGATGTAAAAGGCATAACGTAAATAGAAAAACAAGAAAAATGTTCATGAAAAAAAGAAAAACAAGAAAAATATTATATTTTCTATTTTTACGTTTGATTGATTTTTTTTTATTTCACTATAATATAAGAAATAATACAATATGAATTTTAAAAAGTTCTAAGAAAACTATGTCACTAACTTCCACTAATTTTAAGAAAATTCCCATTAAATTAATCTCTTTCCATGTTTCTTCTTCGGAAAAAATTGGATATAATTAACTCGCTGCAAACTTGCAATTGGAAATAACCCCTTGTAAACTTTAAAATTGAAAATAACCCTACAATCTTTGTCGTGAAGAAAATAACACCTTTAATTTAAATTCAATCTGTTTTTAATTTAAAAAAATAATTTTACCACGTATGACTGATATGCCCTTTGTCCCTTCTTTCTAGTTATTTTGTTTCCTTCCTTTCTCTAGCGTATCAAAAAGAAATGTGTACTGGTATGGTAAGTTTCATGCTAATTTTCTGAACATTCTTTATTTTCTTTCAAAATAATTATCTCCTACTTCTATATTGTAGCTGTGAGTGTAAACATAGATACATATGGTGCGAAGCCAGTAAGTTTTCTTGATTGTTATGAAAAAAAAAAAAAAAAGCCATGATATAGCTTCCTGAGATATTTATAAGATTGTTTCTTCACTACTTAAATTTTCATCCAATATAAAAATTCATATTAATAATAATACAATACCTATGGTTGCAATGATTGGTTACTGCAAGCATGGACTTGCGAAGAAAAAAAAAGGGACTCTGTTAAAAGAAAACGAGTCGCTTTGTTTGTTTTGTCTGCCTTCGTTGGTGAAGAAAAAGAAAGTCGAGAGAGAGAGAGATGTGATTTAGAAAGAAAATTATTATTTTAAAAAAAAAGAACATAATAGATAGATAGATATTGTATGTTTCCTTTTTTTTTATGATGCTGGATGAAAGTGAAAGGAGGAAAAATTAACGGACTAAGTGGGAGGAGCAAAGATTATTTACGCCATATAATAATAATATAAAAAATAAAAATTTTAAATGAAAAATAGCTTGAATTAAATTAGAAGGTGTTATTTGCTTGACTATAAAAAAATATAGACATTGTAGGGGTTTTATTTAGTTTAAAAGTTTGTAAGAGAGAGGGTTATATCCAATTCTGAAACTCAAAAGTAGAATTTAATATTATATATTATAGGGTTATATCCGATTTTGTCTTCTTCTTTCCTTCACAGTTCACAGTTCACACTCGGAAATTGCCAGTTAAGTATACTTACTATTTGAGGGATCGGGCTGAGGCAGCGAGGCGTCATTTCATTTCCGATCACATTTCCTCTTCTACTCTCTCTCCCCAATTCTCCATTAATGGCGAAACCAAGCAGCGACGAAGACCTCGACGACCTCCTCATCGCGGCGCACCGGCGCGAGCTCCTCTCCGCCTCCACCGCCGTCTCCGACCTCGAGCTCGCCTTCCGTATCCAGCTCGAGGAGGCGCTCTCCGCCTCTCTCTCCACGCCTAACCCTAACCCTAACCCTAACCCTAGTTCCAGCTCTCCTCCCATCCAAGTCTCTTCCGAGACGGAGACCAAGACCAAGGATGACGATCTCTCGCTCGTGCTTCAGCTCCAGGCGCAGGAACTGGAGCGCTTCCATATCGAGAAGAAGGATCATGAGCTCCGTGACTTGGAGATTCGCAGGGTCACGTACGATGCCAGATTGAGGGAGTACGATGAGAAGTTCGCGCGAGAGATCGAGGACATGTCCGATGAAGAATGGGACGAGTATGGAGATAATTTTGAAAAACCTGTCGATCCTAGCCCCACTCAAAACCCTAGCTCCATACCTCTACAAGTACGTTTCTTGTTTTCAAGAGCATTGTGTGCTAATTAGCTTATTAACAGTAGGATAGGTACACTTTTGACACTGAATTCTGCACACCAATGTTGAAATACTTAGTATTATTACCAGTGTTAGTGTACAACTAAATTAATCATTGTTAATATAATTTTACCCAGAATGAAGAGATGCCGTTTCGGGTTTACTTTAAGGGGATGGCTAGCACTGACATGGTGAATGGGTCGTTGGTCCAGCTGGCAGGGATCGGGGTTGCAATTTGTGACCCCAAGGATAACTTGATTTTAAAGATACAGAAACCGGTACAGGTGACTGGTATGAGCCGAGAGTCCTTGGAGGCAAAGGCGCTAATAGAGGGGCTTATTGCAGCCCACTCCATAGGAATTAAGATGGTTAATGTCTACTTTGATTACCGCATCTTGTATAACCACGTGAGTCTCTCTCTCTCTTGTCAACAGTGATGGCAATGTAAAAATACCACCTATGCACTGTACCAAGTATTGGTAGTATATTGAATACTTCTTGTGTAAGTATTAGAAACGTAGTTGTAAGAAGTCAATTACCAAGTTTTAAGATCCATTTTTGCATCTGAACCACTGGCTTGTACTGGTACCAACGCCTAACTTCACAGTACCAGAATAGTTTGTTACAGCTTAAACTCCAAACAAGGTCTATTTCTTTGTTAAATTTTTCATTAGTTTTGCTTAGTAAATTCAATGTAAGATCAAATTGAATCTCAATCAATAAGTAGTACTGTAATTAAAGCACGTGAAAGAATTCGCTCAACTTAAAATCTTGTAGGTTGCGGGTATATGGACTTCAAAACAAAAGAAGGTAGCAAATTTAATAAACCAAGTGTGGCTTCACCAGAGAAAATTCGAGAAATGCAAAATCTTTCTTCTGCCGCGCTGCCACGTGCGTTTTGCATTTCGCCTGGCACGTGATGTCATCGACTCTCAAATTGCTCGCGCTGGTGAATCATCAACCAGCCAGGTGAAAAACCACATGGAGACCTGTTTGATCTGCCTTGAGCTCACTGACCCTGACAAGATGTTCTCCATTGAACCGTGTTTTCACCGTTTTTGCTTTTCTTGTATGAAGCAACATGTCGAGGTCAAGTTGCTTCATGGAATGTTACCATCTTGTCCCCATGACAGTTGCAAGGTGAAGCTAACTGTAGATGGTGCGAAGAAATTTCTGACCCCAAAACTTTTAGATATTATGACCCAGAGACTAAAGGAGGAGTCAATACCACCTTCTCAAAAGGTGTACTGCCCAAATCCTAGGTGCTCTATGCTTATGTCAATAGTGGAGGCTATTATACCTCCTAATCTTTCTAGAGCATCAACTTCAAGGGGGTTTTCATATGACAATTCTGGGTTGAGGAAGTGCGTAAAATGTGAGGGGTCATTTTGCATAAATTGCAAAGTGAAGTGGCACGAGGGGATGTCATGTGCGGAGTACAAGAGAAGGAACCCAAACCCGAAACCTGAAGATGCAAAGTTGCAGTCACTGGCACGGCAACGTCTGTGGCGTCAGTGTGTGAAGTGTAATCACATGATCGAGCTAGCTGAGGGGTGCTTCCACATGACTTGCAGGTGATGTCACTTGTAACTCGGCTTCTCAGCAGAAGTATTAATTTTCTTGTCATATTTTGCTGGCATTGAATTACATTACCAGCTGCAGGTTACCTGTTACTGTTGGCATCATTATGTTTGCTTGCTCTTTCATTGTTTTTTATTCTGTTTATTATCTGTCCGGCAATCTCATTCCATTGGTGTCTGTGTTTATTGCTCATAAAAAGGGTAGTTTGTTATAATCAGCAACCTATTAAACACGATAAAGCCTGGATACCTGAAAAGAAAATATTGGTTCAAATAACTATATTGTGGTATGATATACCACAAAAGACAACTTTACTTAAGCTAACTATCTTGCAGTTTTATATAGGATCTTCGGTTGAAATAACTGTACTGTAGTTTGGTAATTAATGGTCTTCTTACTGTATTGCAGATGTGGGTATGAATTTTGTTACACTTGTGGGAAAGAATGGAAGGATAAGAAGGCGACATGCTCATGCCCATTATGGGATGAAGGTTACATCTGGTACGACGACTCAGAAGAAGATGATTTCTTTGATGACGACAATGATTATGATGACGACGACGACGACGATGATGATGATGATGAAGAACGTTATGCAACATATGTTGGTTATTTACCCGATTATGTTGGTTATAACCTCAATAATTTTCCTTTCTGAGACTGCATCTCCTAGCGCTTGTATGTTGGTCAATGACTACTAGCAATGTCGGAGCAAACTCTTGTGTTTGTGTTTGTGTTGTGTGTTGGGATGGGGGGCTGAATAGTGTGTTTGGTTGAACTGTGTTCTTATCATTAGTTAACCTTGGTTCTCCTTTTTTAGGTGTAAAAATTTTGGGCATAAAGGTGCTTGTGTGGTCTTGATGCCTACAAAAAATGGCATAGTTAAATCTGTGTTCTTATCATTAGTCAGCCGCGCATTAACTGCTGCGTATCTTTTTGTACAGAATCTTGTTAAAGGTTTCAAAATAGTCAATGCTGCTTATCTTTTTGTAAAAATTCTTGTTTAAGGTTTCAAGGATAGTTTAAAGAAAGGTATGCGACTCCTTGATGAGGTGCTTGTGTTGTTTAAAATAAGTCAACTAAGGTTCTTTTCTACTGTTATTTCCTTACTCGTTGACTTGTTCACAAGAAGCTTTATTTGCACTTGCCTACTTGGCATTTTCCTTGTTTTTCAGCATCTGTCATTGCACTAGTATAGCTATATTTTGTATGCCTAGGAAATGACAAAACGTCATGTTCAGAAACAATGCATAGAAGATGAGAAGAACATCAAACAGCTTGGATGCCTCGCAAATTTTTCATTCTAACAATGAGAACATCATTCGCCCATCCTGGTCTCTCAAGATAGACTGACAGGTTTCATTCATTATTTTCGGAACAGGTCAACAGGGCATGGGGACCCAGCTGACATTTTCCTTGTTCAGATGGTTGAAACCCTAAGCAAACAACAATAAAAATGACAATAATACATTTTTGTTGTGCCGACAAAATAAACACTTATTCATGCTAAAGATCCAAGCAAAAGTGTGCAACGAAAAAAATACATAGTTCACAGAGTTGCACTACAGGCATTTTGTCAACAGATTACATACAAAGCAAAGTTTACTATCTCAAAAAGTTGGATTATAAAGGCACATGTCAAAATGGCAAATAATTAAAGAAAAAGGTAGAAGCTTTCCCAGAGAGCTGTGCTTCAAGCGAGAAAAAAATGGGATTGCACAGCCTCAACATTTTACGCCCTAAGTACACAAAAAAGGGCTAACATCCAGAAACCACTTTACAGAAATATTTTGGAAAACATCATCCCTTCTCTACTAGGTTAGTGATCCTAATTTATAACACAGCCTTTTTTTTTACCCTCTAACCTTTTAGCCTAATAACCACCTCATTTTTATGCAAGCAATTGATGCCTCAGAGGGAACACACCCGCATTTCTCGTTCTATCAAAATACTTCATATATCAAGTTTCATTAACTCTAGCGATAAGCAAAAACTGAACAAAAAAGAAAATAAAGCCAACAAAAGATCCTGAAAAAAGTATGGATCATCCAGGACCCATAACCTGTTTCTCACTCTTATCCATGGCCTTTTTCGCAAGCTCATATCCGGCGAAATTCATGGCACCGAGAGGGGCAATCCAGAAGAATCTGGGGACAGCACCTTTAAAAAGGCCTAGTGGGCCCTCCTTGCGAAGGATGGAGAAGGCAATCATCTGCATAGAAACTGGAAGGCCTTGCGGAGCCGTCATCATGCGGGTTTTCATCACATCAAATGGGGTTGTCACAACGGCCGCTAGGCCACCAGACAAGGCCCCCACCGCCACCGTCTCCCACGGCTCCAGATCACGCCTCAGCACGTGTTGTACCCCCTGTAAAAATAAATAACAATCATCCATATTTTGAATTTCTTCAACTTACTGCATACCCCAGAAAGCTGATTTAAGTTAACAATTATAAAATTTATTTTTAGCAACTTCATTAAGGAGCACTGACGCAAAGTTACTTTCTGAATATCTTTTTAATAGTTGTACTTTTTCTCTAACTTCTAATTTGTTGTACTTTTATGCTTGGTTTGTTTTCAGATCCTATGGATGACTTATGGTACTGAACAATCCTAATTGTGAATACTTATGGGCAAGTAAAAGAAAACAAAAATTCAAGGGGGGGAAAACACAGAAAAAGATGACCTTCTTGGCCTCGGCATAGAGACACATGCCGGCAACATAGAAGGGGACCTCACGACATAGAGTGGCCCCAGTGCCTCGAAAGAAACCTCTCATCCCATCCTTTTGCCATGTTCCAACTATAGCCTCTCCCACATTGTCAAATAAACCAGCTTGCAACCTTTGCTTCAGCACCTCACACGGGATTCTGACAGCCGTCCCCAGTATCGTGCTAGCAAAAGATGCCATTGATTGCACCTGGAGAGAGATCAAGGGAGAGAGATTACTACTGGTGGTAGGCCCCAGGTAATGGTTTACAGACAGGAAAAAGGCAAACATTATCACTTCTACATGTACAGACAGGGAATATTCCCATGTATCACTACAAAAAAGTAAGAACTGCCTATGTTTCCTACCTCAATTTATTCAGAAAATATGCCCAAATCCTTGTGTCATTTTCCTTATATCTGCGTTATAACGGAATAGTTTTTGCAATTCTGAATGAAATTAAGAAAGGGGAAAGGTAAAACTGCTGCTTTGCCATTTTATCTTTCTTTAATTTCTGGAGGTACAAAGTAGATAATGACTACAAATTTATATATGATAATACAATGTACAGAGGAAAAGTAAATTACCTGAATTTCTGGAAGATTTGGAGCAACACTGACAAGTACAAGTCTGCTTGCTTCAAATATTCCTGTCCTCAGCCCATGGCTATATCGAAAGAAAGGAAATTACATAGCATCACAAATTGAGTTAGAGAAATATAATACAGTTGTTTAAAACTTAAAAGTGACGAACACACCTTGAGAATTGGCCAAGAATAGCTGGAATTGAGCCCCGGTACAGTCCCTGAATGCCAATTTGGGGAAGCTTCGAGATAAGCTCCGGGAAAGAAAGTGTTGATGCTTGCACTCTTGTCTGCCATACAAGCCATACAAATACATGGATGAATTGTTTTAGTAAATTTCATCAAAAAGAAGAAGAACAACAACCACCATACAGCAACCAAAAATGGTTAAAATGAGTGTGCATAATCGTGTTAGGTACCACTTGCGATTGTGTTCTGACAACCTACTATGGAAGCAGTATTAAGAAACATAGCTATGACCTTTAAGAGGTAATAAATGCAATCGCCAACAGTGGTAATTTAATCTTTAGAATTTTATGACAACAAAATATTCTGAGCATTATTGGCCTTCTGATTCACAAGGTCCCATTGTAATCTCAAATTTTTTCCCTAGCACGTCAATTTGATACTTTGAAGGATCAGAATGTAAAATGATAATTTAAGTTAGAAAGACATTGGAAGAAGAAAAACACCTTCATAGTGTCAATCGGATGCATGACAGATGTAGAAAGGGCACAGGCAAGGCCTCCAGCCAAAGCTGCTTTCAAAACACTGCCTGCTGCTATCTCCACTGGTGGCGGTACAGCTACCACTGTCGCTGCCTCAAACCATATACTTCTGCAATATAACAATACCAACGTAAGTTCTGGCTGGTCAAGTGTGCAAAATTCAACCTATATTTTCTAATGCATCTCAATTTCTAAAGCTAATGGTGATCCATAAATTATCTATATCAAAATAGAAAAGTATGGTTCAAGATCATAATGGTATCACTCAAGAAGATACAAGGGACCAAGACAAGTGAGTCTTTTACGGGGAAGCTATGTATTGTAGAAGGAAAAGAGAAGACAGGTCAAGGGAACACTAACCGAGGATCTTCCTCCAGCCTCTCAGATGGCAAGAGCAACATAAAATTACGAAAATGCCCATATGAAATGGACCCTTCTTCATCCTGATTCAAGTACCTAATCATGGCCACTGCATTATCCTCATTTGCCGGAAGACCAGCGCTTTTCAGTGAATTTAGAATCTGATTTTTGTGAAGGGTGCCAGATTTGCTGAGGCAGAGAGTGGTGTAGGCTCTTAGTATGGTCGCCTCTTTCTGCTCCATTAGAGAAAGGAACTGCTTCCAACCAACTGACTTGGAGAATAGGTTGCTCCTGGTCCGACGCAAGAGGTCCTTCGCATACCGCTTAGGAAGATTTCTCTTTCGCATGGCTACCTCCAAGTCTTCCAGTGTAACCTGTCCATCCCCATCTCTGTCTAATTCTTCGAAAAACCGCCTCCCTTATATTAATAAATCCACAATATCGCATTAAGTTCCTGTAATGCATCTGATGGTATCCAACTTTTTGTCATCCTTTGTAAATAAAACACCTATTGTTTGACAGTTTTGCAACTATAATACAACTTTTGGGAGAAACGTGCAATTTTGCAAATAACACCAGACATGAAGATAGCGTGGTATGAAAGTTACATTCAGTTTTAAATGTGGACACAACTTTTCCTACTAATAATGGGCACTTTCCAACATCAGAATTGGATTTATATATTGGTTTCTAAGTCGGTATATACTGGCTACAATCTGGCTTGTTAGATCAAGACGACAAGACAACAGTATAGCTTTAATCTCTTTTTAAATAGTACAAAACAGTTTTCATTGAAGTTCGAGAGAATTTCTGCTGCGATTCTAAGGGAACCATATTTCAATAGATTGAACAACTGTTCGAAATACAGATTGAAAGTTTGTACGAGCCCCGGAAACAGTTATTCCCAAACAGGTACAAACAGTATGATCACTTCCTTTTGGTCCTTGACAATGTTTATTTCATGTCACCAGCTACTTAAATTTTTTTTCCATAAATTAACAGGCATAGAAATACCAGTACAGGCACTCAATGAAAGAAAATTTTGATAGACAAAAAAGGGCAAAGACAAGGTACCTTCAGCCTCAGTGTACCTAAAGAAATCTTGAACAGAGAAAAGTTTCTTCTTGTCTGGATGGTCGGTACCAGATTTGCCCAAATTTGGTATGAACTCTACCAATTCAGGAAGTGAGACTGCTGAAATGGTTGATCGAAGCCTCTCCACATTAGAAAGAGGTATATTCAACAACCCATTAGCAAAATTTTGAGGGAACCGACCATTTTCTCCCTCTTCACTCTCATTAGTTACCCGGCCACCCGTTTCATCTCCCACTGAAGAGTCCGTGGAACCCACCAGCGTGGCAGTAGGGGCCCCACCAACCCGGGCAAACAGTAGATTTGACATTAAACCATCAAAATCTGCCTTTTTACCATTGATTAAACCCTTTATTAGCATCAAATGGTCAAATTGGGGAGAAGTAGAGTCTTCTGGCTTTGAAAATGGTGGTTCCTTGGGACATCTTGAACTGTTTGCCTTCAGAACATGATCCAAATTTTGAAGCGTTTGTGAAAAACTATCTATTGCAAGGCACAGAAGTAGCTCAATTGATAAAAGATCGAAACTTGGACTTGAATTTGAGTTTGAATTGGAATTGGCCTGGTGTTTCATGCCTAAAGATACCTCCTTAGAAATACTTGTACCCATTTGCTTTCTTTCATGCTCAAATTGCTTCCCAAAACATTTCTTAACCGATTTGAAAGGGCTTGGAAACGATTGAACTAGACTATTCACTAAGACCGACCATGTAACTGCAAATTGAAGGCAGTTGATGCATTCTGATCCGTGTTTCTTCACTTCTTCTTTCTCTTTAGCTTCCTTCTTGTTAGAATTGTGAAACAAGGAGCCTAGGAAGGATTTGATGGGAGTCTTGGAGGAGGCGGAAGAAGAAGATGATGACGTGGCGATGGATAAGGCGGCGACGTGGCAAGGTTCTGGCTTGGGTGTATGCTTGAGCTTGGGCTTGGCCACGTCGACCATGTGGGACCAGCTGGAGCTGAGAGGAGAGAAAGCATCCTTCGCTGATTGGAGAAATAGTTCGATTGGATCGTGAGGCGATACCATTTCAGTGATCGGAGAGAACGACACTAGGCGATTGGAGAGAGAGAAATCCGCATTGGTCGCTAATGGCGAGGTGGTCGGAACCCTAGAGAAATGAGCGAGAGAGAGAGAGAGAGAGAGATGAGACACAGTGAAGGAAGGATATGAGGTGAGAGAAGAAACAGGAACAAATAAATTTTAAAATTTTATGTTTCTCAATTTCAGTGAAATTTTACTTTTCTAAATTTTTCGTGGTTGGATAAATGCTAAATGTTATATACTACGACAGTTCTTCTGTTTTACTTCGTATGTAGTCTTGTATGCACTCCTGGGAGTATCGCTGAATATGTTCAAGGGAAGTGGAGGTGCACACGAAAAGACATTGAAGGTGGCTACACAAAATCAAGAGAAGTTTAAGGCCCGCTACTAGAATACTGGCCAACGTAGAAGTATTATGCAATTCCTCTCAAAATATTATGAATTATATACTGGCCAAACTAGAAGCTCGAAACTAATTTCAAACTAAAAAGCTATATATATAATCTCTTTGTACATTGCATAATGCTTGATGAGGAAAATAAAGGCGCCTTAAAAAGCTATATAGTCTGGGTATTCAATTATTCATAAAATCAGCATGTCTACGAGGTTCTTAATGCATACTGGCGTTTATTATATAATATTGGATTTGAGATAAAGATGTCAATGATGATGAGCTGACGTGTCATACATAGGAAGGCCCACATCGTCTATACTTATCACTTATATCAGCTTCTGAGTAGTATAATTTGTCGATTATTGATTCATTACAAAGGGGCTCATTATTGTTGTCTATTTTTTTTGAAATTATTTTCCAGATATGTGCCTCTGAAGTTTGCTTGATTTGGAGACGAACAAATCAAAAGCGGGATATATGTGGTCATATGAGCCCCCTTTTTTTTTTTCATCATTTTACAAATGCTCGCTGGGATTTGTTTTCTATTTCTGTCTTCTATGTTTTATTTTTAATTCTTTGTTTAATTTCTGAATCGGTTGTTTTTGAATTTAGAAAGATGATCTAGGCCACTGACGCCACTTGAGGAGCAGCATTATTTTTTAATTAAATTTAAAATTAATTTTGAGATTTAATGTTTACAAAATTCGATAAGGAATTTGAACTTCGTGTTTCAAACTCGTAATGTAGGAAGAAAATAATTGAAGAAGAACTCGCCAAGTTTGAATCGGCCTCGTGATGATATCTAATGCATCTAAGTGTTAGATTTCAATTTGACATTTATTTTGGGGCATTGTCATTGACTCTCGAATCAACTGCTAATTAATAAATTGACCCTGACCCCATCCAAGGTAGAAAGAATAAAATAATAATAATTTTGCGATAGTACGTAAAATGATTATTTCGAGACAATATATATTGTGGGTACTATTTTTCCCTTCTCGTGGATACGTTTTTGGTATTATTAAATGGCCTGTTTTTTGCAAATACATGTGATGAAATTATCATGGATTCATGAATCATGATCTTTGATCTTTCATTCTACCGATAGTAAGAGTAGGTGCATCTTTAAAAGAGGCCCGGGAAAAGTAGAATTTTACGATTAAGAAGGCCCAATAGAAATAAAGATTTTAAATGGATATTTTAAAAGCCCAAAATAGTCCCATGACCAATTACATACCATAAAATTGAGTTCAAATTGTTGTAAATGTAATATTAGTTTAGATTTACTAAGCGCATAGAGGCCATTAAGTAAGATTTTTGGATTCATATTAATTCAAAAAAAAAAAATTAAAAATAAAGGAATTTTGGGAATCATAATAGCCGGCGGCGTGGCAGCACGAAGAGAAACCCCAATTGTCTTTTGGGATGCACGATTTGTTAAAATAACTCCACAATGCAATAATAAATTCAGAACGCCAAACATTACTTTTTTTTTTACTATAAAAAGTTCAAAACAGTCGAATCATAAATACTCAGATGAAATGCCAGGTTAGTTCCAATTTATTACTCCTGAGATCTCACTGAAAAAACCCAACAAAGTCTTCATGAAAGTTAACTATGACAAAGGAAAGCTTACCTTCACAAATAAAACTTTTAACTGAGAACCAACTCTTGGTGCACTAGTAAAGAACAATGCATTATAAGTGAAAGGTCTTGATTCAAAATTCAATTGGCGGATCTTTCATAGACATTTAATTTAAAAATAAGTTGGGAGGTTTGATCTCCAATTTATCTTAATAAAAATTTTAACTGCTGTCGTAAAAATGGTCAATTAATTAGAATAAATTAAAGCATGAGGTGCAATTGCTATAGAATTGTAGGGAAAAGGGCAGTTAAACTGAAAGCGGAGAAACGTGGAGAGTTTCTTTCTGGGGAAGCGACGTGTCAATGGAATGAATTCATGCAGGTGGGGCCCACCATTGCCGATGTCTCCCTCTGAGTTGCGGGGCCCAGAGACTAGTATCTCGATTTGGACGCCTCGGGTGCCTTACCTTCTCCGTTTGTAGCATCTGAAAAGTACATTAAATGAACGTTAATTCTTTTAAATGGACATGTCCCCTTTAAAATAAATTGAGAGAGTTGCAGAAGGAAGTAAAAAGTCAGCGCGAGGGGTTTTTTGGAGCAGTAACTTCCATTTGGCCTTCTGCGCCTCTTCTTTCCCTTTGCCTCATTCTCTCTCTCTCTCTCTCTCTCTATCTCCGTGTCAAAATTTCTGAAAACATTAGTTTCTGTTTCTCTGGGTTTCATCTGATTCAATGTAAGTTCCCTTTCTATGTTTATTTGGATCTTCGTCTGTTCTTATTAAATCGTGTACATTTTCTACATCTCTTTCATATTATGTAAGAAACGACTTGGTAATGGCAAAATTTTAAATTTTATGGAAATATGATGTGTTTGCAAATGCCAAATTCTGATGTTGGATTTTGATATATATAATTACATTGAACTTGCATGATTTGTCAAAGACTTATAGTTTTACCACATCTTTTTTGTATGCCTTTATATATATATTAGATGGGCTGATACCTGATCTGAACTTATCATGAAAATTAATGATATATTTGGAAAAGTAATTTTTTTGGTTCATTTTTGGAGCCTTTACTAGAAATATGTATATATATATAAGGACAACAGAAATTGTATATCTTTCAAGTTTCTTTTTTTCTGCACTTGTTCATCATCGTATTAATTCTCTCTTTCTTTCTTTTTTTTTTTTTTTCAGAATAGCAATGCAATAGTGGCCGTTACAAGAAGAAGAAGAAGGTTATAAATGGGGAGGCATCTTTCATTTTGTGTTGATGTCTTTGGCAGGGAAAACAAAGATGAGGTACATGCACACGCATCTTCTTAATTTTTTATTTAATTAAATGCTACATCTTTGAAAGATTGAACAATGTTTATATTTCATTAACTAGAAAATCTACAAACTTTAATTAATCAGGCTTAATATATAATTAATGATGCACAGTACGTAGAAAACAATACATGTCTATCACTTACATTTTTTATTTGTGAGAAAAATGATATCATTGTAGTACTATTTCTGTTGGAATCATTAAACAAAGTATTACCCAAGGGAATGAATAACATTTTTTCCCCTGTTGCATGTCTAATGTCAAGATTCCCCTGTTCCAAATGAGTTCATAGAAATTATTGCATTAGGCAGGCAATCTTATAGGATCAGAACTTACATGTGTTTTTTTCAAAAAGAAAATATATACTGAAAACATAGAAAATTATCATGTAAAATTTCCTAAAATCATTTTTCAGTTCATTTACTCATTTGTAAATTCCTTCTGCAGTCTTCGTCAGGTCAGAAACAGAAATCTAAGAGGAAATGGATATTTGGGAGGTCCAAGCACCACCACAGCCCCACTCCCTCCCCGCCGGTCGAGAGAAACTCGCCCTCTCCAGTTCCATCACAACCAGAGCCTCCAGTTGAGGTTCAGAAATCACCATCTCCAGACCCATTCCAATCCTCACCTCCAGTGGAGAAAACCTCTCCTTCTCCAGTTCTTTCGCAACCCTCCCCAGCTCCATCTCCACCTCCCATGTCTCCACCTTCCCTATCACCCATTCGGGTAACTCCATTTCATGTAACCGAAGAAATACCAATCAAGCCTACCACTACCAGGCCATGCATTGACAATGTTGAACAAACAGTTACTCTGGAACCCGAGGCTGCTGCAACTGTTACTGAATTTACTGAACTGGATGTACCGCAAGAGATCTTACTAGAATTCCCTGATGAAGTTGAGGAGATTGCACCAATTGTCGATGTTGCAAGTTCGTCAAGTCAATTCAAAGAAGAGATTGCAGCTACCAGGATTCAAGCTGTTTATCGTGGTTACTTGGTATGATTTATTTCTTCGTTAGATCTTTGTTATTTGTTTCTGAAATACCGATTGACAATTTTTCATGCAGAGGGATCATTTGAATATTGATTTATTTTGACAATTTTAATAATATCATATATAATTATAAATCAATTCAATCAACGTTAAAAAAAAAATAATTTCATGTGTACATATGTAGATAGAGTAGAAACTAAATTTCATAAATTTTCAATATCACTTGTTGATGGATCAAGAAAATTTAATTTTGAACTTCAAAAAGTTCAAATTACTTTGAGGAACTGACCAAGTTTCACAATTTTGTGTAGATATGATATTTAGTCATGTCTATGATATTACAATTTGAGTTTAATCTTATTCATTATTGTCAAAATTATCTAGATATATAATTAAATAATTGTCAAATGATTCTCTACTGCCTGTCATAGTATATGATAGACACGTGTGTTTGTTCTCTTAGCTATTTTGTAAATCGTATTTATATTATGTAAAGTAATGATCTTATTTTTGTGTAACTCTAAGTTGGTACAACAATCTTTTTATGTTTTCCCTTTCAGAACAAAGTAAGTTCTGAGTTACTTTTTGTGCATAGATATCTCAATTCTCAACTAGCAATGAATATCTAATCAACTAACCGATATCCATATCTTTCAGGCAAGGAGAGCATTCAAGGCATTGAGATCACTGGTGAGGCTGAAGACACTTGTAGAAAGCGACTCGACCAAGCGTCAGACAGCAGTTGCTCTTAAATCAATGCAGTCGCTGACAAGGGTTCAGTCTCAGGTGCGCGAGAGAAGGATCAGAATGCAGGAAGAGAACCAGGCTTTGCGAAAGCAGCTCCAACTTAAACATGAAAGAGATCTCGAGCGGTTCAAAGTATGTCTGCCCTTTTGATCAATCTTCAGTTATTCATCTCAACTAATTAGTAAATTATAGAAGTGGTTTGATCATTATTTTATTTCTGCATTTATTATCATGAGTATATATCAATACATGAGGTTGAAACAAGTGAATTTGATCGAGATTTAAATTTTGACAGCTGAGTGGCGATTGGAATCAGAGTATACAGTCCAAGGAACAAATTGAGGCGAATTTGCTGCACAAGCAAGAGGCTGCCATACGAAGGGAGAGATCACTTGCCTATGCTTATTCTCATCAGGTATAGTTTTTTTTTTTAAAAAAAAAAAAAAAATCAATATGCATAAATTGCCTTCTTGTGCCATGAACAAAGAAGGGAAATATAATACAAAGATGGATAGGTAATTAACATCAAAACAGCGTGCTGTGGAGTTCAAAGGGGAATGAAATACCGGAAAAGGAAATGGAAAGAAAGCAGATGAAATTGAGTGTGCTCCAATATGAAACAAATATACTTAGTATACATTGATACCTTAATTAAGGGTAGTTAACATAGAAATATTTATGTCGGAGGAAACTTTAATCAATTTCTTCATTAACACTAGAATATAATTTCAGTAGAAATGGTGAATTTTTAATTACATGCATGAAAAGGGTAAGTTTCTTTGTTATTTCAATCCTTATTCGATAACTCAATCAGGTATCTTGTGCATTTAATTAAACCTACTTTATGATAGTTTATTTTTGTCAATTTTATTTGTGTTTTGTTATTTTTTACTGCACATTCTCTTGTACTTATAGAATCAAAATTTTTAATCCAAAGAAAACCGATATAACAGTGGAAAGCTCCATCAAGAGCCATGACAGCAACATTTCTTCTCGATCCAGCAAACCCACAATGGGGCTGGGGCTGGCTTGACCGTTGGATGGCCCCACGACTCAGCGAGAGCAGCTTCACTCCAACTGAAAGAGATTCGACTAATAGCAACCCTTTTATAACAAAAGGTGCCCGAAAATCTCTCAAAACAAAATATGGCAACCCCAACTTTTCCCCAGAGCGCCCCTCATCTCCTGCCTCGTCCATCATGTCCCGTTCATCAGTCGCCATGTCAGTTTCCAGCCAAAAAAATTCATCAGCTTCACGCAGAAACAGTTACATGCAAGCGACCGAGTCAGCAAGGGCTCGGTCAAGGCTTCTCCAGACCGATATAAAGGATGAAAAGAAGGCACCAGAGATCATAGATGAGAAGGAGAAGAAAATCCCGGTGAAGAAACGGCCATCTTTTTCAGTGCCAGAGAGCAAATCCAACGTGCCTGGTGCCAACCATCCAAGGGGAAGGCATCAGATAGGCCCGCATCGGCCATCGGATGTTGCTTCAGTTAAGGGTGTTGCTTCTCTGGCATAATATAGTTATATGCATGAGATAATATACATTGGTTCATATGTATTGGGTGTTTCTGACAAGGGTTATGATTGGTCTTTATGATTTTATTTTAGAATATGTAAAGTGTGGTTTGTGAATGTGCTTTTTTTACCAAGATTTGAGTTTGGATTTGATCTTATTGTACATAATTACATAAGTTGTTTTCCATTTTTTTTTAAAAAAAACTTTTGGAATTTTAATGTCGAGCCATGGAGAAACACTCATTTAGTACAATGCTTGAAATAATGTTTTCAAACATCTCTCTTATTTGTAGTTTTGTTTTTAATGTTGTATTAGTTTGTTTTTCATGAATGTGAAACTATGTAACAATCACAAATTTGACAAATATTATGTGAAATTTACCATTTCTCATAAATAAGAGGTATATATATATATATGTAAGCCCACCTGATATTCTTAATCCTAGTCCGAGCTACTTATATATATTCCATGTTTCCTGTTACGACAGGTTCTAGGCACATAAAAGTGCAAAATGGCTTCCTGCTTCCATACACCATGAATTATATCTGTATTGTCTCCAAAATAGTAATAAAAAGATGATGATGACAACAATTACAACAACAAAAAGATGGAAAAGAATGTCGTGTTTCTTTTGAAGTAAACAATAATATAAGAATATATACACAGATGAAGAATTTTATTATCGTCAATCGACAAAAATCACTATCGAACGGCAGACAAAACAGTTACTAAAAAAAAAAGATTTTAATCCCCGTAAGTATCACAAATATATGATGCAGGTTTATAAAGACCAACGCATATGCAAATATATAGGATAATTTCACTCAACAACATAAAAAAGTACTCGTTAATATTTTTCTTAATAAATCGTTTAAACTGGTCCTTAATTATTTGTGCAATTGCACCAGTGTCTCAGTGATGATCAATAATTAATGCATCTCATAATACTTCTAAAAAAAAAATGCTATCTTATGAAAATTTTATAAAGCCCAAACTGATCAAAACAGGCTTAAATTCAATGGGCCGAACGAAAGGCTGAAAGCAATGACTGAAAACTATTATTTACTCTTATTTCCGTCTGTGCTTTTACACAAAAGAAAATGAGATCACAGCAACAAAAAAAAAAAAAAAAAAAGTCTAGAATATGTGTCGGAGAGTTTCTCATAATTAACCATAAAATAAATGAAAAGAAAATGAAAGATTAGTTAGCATGTAAAAGAATAAAATATTGATGCAAAACTAGAACACAAAATGATTAAATCCCAGCATGGGTGGAAGTTACCAAGCAAGGTAGGTAGTGTTATTTAATGATAGAACGAGACCACAAGAGCATCGAATTTATTTAGTTATTGCTTCAACATGTTAGCACATTAACTCAATTTGCTTGACATAATAATACTAAAATAGGAAAATAAATTATTGCAAATAGAAAAGGTTTATTGATCGAGAAGACAAAAATAAAGACGATAATTTTACATTTTATAATGCTGATGGTGTGAAATATTTTTAAAAGTAACATTAGTTATCATTGCAAAAAGGCACAAACATTTGAAAAAAAACAAATTCAAAAGTGTATTTATTTGATTATTTTTGAAGCAAAAGTATTTGTAGGCTGGATTGGTTAAATTTTATAGATTAGGTCATTACGATTGTTAATTTTGTTTGCAAGTGCTTTAATTATATTTGTAAGAACAATTTTGAGAATTATTTATTTGATTGTCTCGAAGCAAAAGTTTCATATATTGAAATGGTTAAATTTATATATTATTAGATCGTTAAGATAGTTAATTTTCACTATATATATGTGCTTGAAAACAAATTAAAAGATTTACTTATTTGATTGCCAGGAAACAAAAAGTGTTTTGTAGTTTGAAATGATTAAATTAATATATTAGATCGTTAGGATAGTTAATGTCATTACACGTGCTTCAATTATACTTTATTTAAAAATGCGCGGGAACGGGTACATCGTCGGGTCGGTCTGTCATAACCGCGTAGGTTCGGCCTAAAACATAGTCCTCCTAAACCATCCCATTAATCATACTGGAAAGTGGGACCCACTACCAGACTAGGTATCTTTCAGGCTCACATAGGCCAAGTCCACAGAACTTCTCAGACAGACTCAATAGGAAAAAGAAAAACCCTCTTTTAAAGCAGAAAACCAGGGAAACTAAAATGAGAAAAATGTAAAGGCAAGAAGAAAAAAATAGAAAAGAAATTGTAATGGCATGTTGCATTTGCTGACATCATGCCTTTGCCTTACTCCCTTCCCCTCTCTCTACTTCGACTTACTTCGCTTCTAATTTCTAAAACCCAATTTCTTATTTCTCCTTCAATCAATCTAGGGTTTTAAGCTCCGCTTCCGACTAACCCATCTCCAAAGCTTCTCGCGCCGTTTTGGTCTGAAATTGAAAATTGGAGCTTGGTTTCGTATCTCGTGGAGGTTCCCATGGATGCTGACGACGTGTTCTCAACTTGCAAGGTACTCCTTTTTGTTGCTAGCTTCACTGAATTCTGTTCTGTAATTTTCATGAATTTTGTATGTGTATTTGTCAATATTTTATTTTTTTTATGCCACATTGATCTGTCTTGGGTTGGTTGATCATATAATTTCGGTGTATATATCGTTGATATCTATCTGCATTTCGATTTCGTTACCAGATTTGTAATGTTTCTTTCTGTCTTTGTCAATTACAGGAGAAATTAAATCGGTTCAGATTAAAAGAGCTCAAGGATGTGCTGAATCAGCTTGGCTTATCCAAGCAGGGAAAGAAACAGGTTAGTTTGAGGGAAAAATGAAAAACAAAAATATATCACTATCTGCAATTGAACATAGTTTCAGGTTTCTACTTATTATGAAGAATTAACGCCATATCATAATTATTTTAAGAAGCATGTCAGAAAGACAAGGTTACATTTGTACCAGAAAAGACCATTATAGCATGCCACCTCTTATATGCTTTCCTTTTTGGCAACTTTATTGCATTTTTAAACCCAAAAAAAATGCTCAAGTAATGATCGGTTGTGGGTCTAATACTTGATGCCATTTACCAGTTCATCTCCTGAATGATATTGCTGTTCTACTGGGTGGTACCATATATTTGGAGCAGAATTCTATCATATCAAACTTGACCCATTGTTGGGGTGCATCACTTCATTGGGATGTTACCATATATCTGAGACTGAATCATTGTCTGCACCTGTTCAAATAAACCCATATTTCTCACTCTTTTGTTTATTTTATTGTTTTCTCTCTTGTGTCCGTTTTATTAGGAATTGACTGACAGGATCCTGGCTTCCCTATTTCAAGAGCAAGAGATAGGTTTGTTCAGTTTGTTTGCTTCTCTTTTAAGGATAATTTCTTGTTTGTCTCAAATACCTATACTTCGCAAAAGACAATCATCTTATGGGCCTGTTTGTTACATGCAAAAGTATCTAATGCACCTTTCTTCTCGTATTTTTGTTAAAGATTACCAAATATTATCCCTTTCTTTCTTCTTGATTTGCTTGGAGATTAATAGTACACATAGAAAGAGAGCTGGTCTAGAACTTCTTTTAATGTAAAGTGGGGAATGGAACATTCAAGAGTTTTTTTTTTTCCTTTTTGTTTGGAGAGATGCATATAATCACTTTTATTTGTCGGACCTTGTACACAGTACACGTGTTAAGTTCCATAGGGAGGACTGCGTGTTACTTGAACATTTTGCAGCACTTTACTGAAGTTACCCCTATTGAATTTGTTTTGGTTCGATTCAACAACCAACAATATTGTTTCATCTAGGTACAACCCTTATTACCTCCTTATATTTCTTCCTTGTTTTGTGCAATTCAGGCCCTAGTACAAGCGACGCTGCAAGAATTATCGAAGACACTTACCGGTAAATCTCCCCCCCCCCCCCCCCCCCCAACCCCAATGTGTGTGTGTTCAATCATGGCAGTTGTTTTACCTTTTTCTTTTAGGAAGATGTATCCTGAGACTGGCAATGCACTGACAGGAGCCAGCCCAAATAAAGCTGCAAAGGCAAAAATGGGAAATGGGGAAAGTTCTTCTCCAGAAAAAAAAGTTCGATGTCCATGTGACAGTTCAATATTCACCGATTCTATGGTTAAGGTATGTCCCAGCTGGACTTGCAATTTATGCAACCTTTGTAATTTGGTTTCAGTTACTGGTGGCAATATGAATGCACTTATTTGGCTGGAATATGTTGCTATGCTGTGATCCAATTTTCATGTAATTCTATTTGCATGAAGTAGAGATAATTGGAATAGGCATCTTCCAATCTAATCCTATTTCTTTTTCAGTGTGTTGATTGTCACTGCAATGTATGGCAACATATTGGTTGCATTATTGTGCCCGAAAATATTGCTGAGGGGGCTGCACCAGTTGTTCCTCCTAACTTTTACTGTGAAATGTGTCGAGTGGCTAGGGCTGATCCGTAAGTATTACCTCTATGGGCTTTCTTTTTTCCTTTCTTTGTGGGTCTAAAAAAATAGAATGAAGATTAAGAAATCCTAATCAATTTGATATTGTTCCAAGTGCTTGTAAATAATGGCAATTGCTGTTCAGAGTTCACTTGTTTTTCTCTTGAAAAATAGTTCTAATTTTGAATTTTCTTTTCTGACACAGATTTTGGGTTGCAGTCAGATATCCCTTGTTACCTGTTATAATAGATCCTTGTTTAGTTATAGATGGGTAAGTTGGTCTATGTTTTTTCTTATTTCATAATGTCCTTTTCTTTTACTTTGGGATGAGATAGAGGAAAAGCAATTAAACCAGTTATTATTTGTCTATAAATGAACTTGAGGAGGGTTTGAGTGCTCCCATTTTTCATGTCTCCACTATGCATCCATTTTTAAAACTTAATAAGCTCAAATTTTAAAGTTAAATATCAAACTAAACTGCTAGAACTCATAAAACATTATGGTTTCTCAACGTTGTTTTCATTGGCGTCAAGAGCTCGTAAAAGTATGCCAATTTGCACAATTTTTGGATGTTGAATTTATAAGTTCTTGAATCATATCATAGCGAAGTCGAATTGTCATAAACCTTTGTGTGCATGTAGAGCGAGTAATGCAGATCACATCTAACTGTTTTAATTTTGTTATTAAGAATTTAAGAAGTGGATGCATTTGAACCCTCAATAAACTTTTATATTTTGTTCATAACGAATGTTTATAAACTATAGTCTGTTGTTATTTTATATCTTTTATTTTTCTGAAACTCAATTAATATTTCTCATAATTTTAATTGTATTTTTATATTTAGAAAACCAGATGTTCAAATTATAGAGAGAGGATTTCAGCTTTCAGCAAAAGATTTGGAAATGCTTAAAAAAACGGGTCACCAACTTCAGGTTTGTTCCTTGTCGGATTTGATTTCTTCTTTTGGCACCACAAAACACACACACACACACAGGTTCAGGCAAATTGCTTTCCTAGTTGGCTTGCTGTTTATTCTACTGAGGTTTGTTTCTGTTGTTCATCATATATCTAACTTTCATTTAGTGGAAATAAATTGACGAACTGATGTGGCGTACCAACAGGATAGAATGGTACCTTTTTAATATGATATCAATTAATGTGTATTGAGGCGCAAAATTCCTTGAATTACCTTAATTTTCAGGTTTGGTCACTCCTCCTCAACGACAGCGTCCCTTTCAGGATGCATTGGCCTATATATTCAGAGCTGCATGTTAATGGTAGGTAACTGTTAGATACATGCTTATGTATGCTTATTTATCAATATTTGTTTACTGATGCCCTTGTCAATTGCATTACTGATACATCACATAAATTTACAATTCTTTTGTTTTCAGGTTTACAAATGCGTGTGATGACTAGGCCTTACCAACAACCTCTCGGCTGCAATGGCAGGGATGACTGCCCTCTAGTAAGTCCTATCTGAACCAAAATATAATGAAATATTGATTATTTATACATATTGAAGATTTTAAATAAAGCCATTCAATGTCTGCAACTTCAATTTTCTTTTTGTTCCTTTTTTTTTTTTCGAACTTGAAAAAAACAAAATTATAACAAAAAAATTTAGGTGTTGATGTATCGTTATCTGTTACGAGCCTTGGTTTGGTGCTGTACGTAGGTTGTACGGAGTTCCAGGGGGTTGGGTAGGTTCTGCCGTGACGAACAGGTAAAAGGGTAGAGAGAGATAGAGAGAAGAGGAGAGAAAGATAAAAGGAAGGATTCTATTAATTTGTTCTTAATTCTCCATACAATACCTCAAGCTCAATATATAGAGCATTTCTAATATGGTAATACAGCAACAATTGTAAACTAAGGAAATATGCATAAAAATAAAGAAAGATACATAATGTCAAATAATATCTAATAAATCTGATTTTAATAGAAATTAGAATCTAAATTATAATCTATTATATTATTTCCTTAAAGGACCGGTAACATTATCAGCATAGCTACCAGCTGTAAATATACTTCCATGCGTTGTCTATGTTTTTAAATAGGGTTAATTAACATGCTGCGGGGTAAATCCGGATAACGTTAGCTACCTAGGTATAAAACTAGCTCCAGTTGGGGTAAATCTTCAGGTAATAGTAATGCTGGTAGCACCTGAAAATTTCCAAATTTCTACATTTTTCCGAAAGAAATACCCCATTATGCCTTATTCTACCTATTTTAATGCAACTCATTGTATCAACAAAACTAATACAGCACTTGCTGAGATTGATGGTTCTGAATTCTGAACTAGAAACTACAGATCCCAAGAAATAAGTGACAGTTGTGACTTTTTCAAAAGCTGATGTTTTGTCAATAAATCTAATTCAGTGTCAGTATTTCTCCAGATAGGAACATGTTGCAGGGAAGGATATAACAAGATTGCTTTCTCCAGAGCTGATTCGCGTAAATTTTGTTTAGCCATCAGAATTGCCAGACACCGGACCCTAAATGAGGTTCGCTCTCTCTCTCTCTCTCTTGCTTGCTCTCACACATACACAGAGGCCTTGTTACAACTTCTTAACTTGTTCATTGCATACTTTTGCTTCTTCTTTCAAGACTATGTTTCAACAATTGTAAATAATATAATACCCTTCAAAAGCTAAACAATGTGTTTAGCGTATCTGTGATTGACTCAAGTCCTATTGTCTATTAATATTTATTTGCTTCTTCTTTGATCATATTGAAATTAAGCTATATTTTTAATTGTAATTTGCAAATTATTGTTTAATCAAACATTTGAACTATATAATGGTAACTTTGTACTATATTCCAGTGCTATGCATTTCAAGAGGGTTTAGATGTTTATTTTAGAAGTAGGTAAATTTCAACAATTAAAAACTTCAGCTATGCACAATGCTCTCAACTGTAATAATATGATTATGGGGAAACTAAAATAACCTGTGGAAACTTAGCCTACTCATTGTATTAATGGAAATTTGCTTTAAATTTGTTTGGTAGGTGCTGAACTTGATACCAAAGGAAGAAGAGGGGGAGACATACATGGATGCCCTTGCACGCGTGCAGCGGTGCATTGGCGGTGGAACCGCAACAGGGGATGCCGATGACAGTGACAGCGACATTGAGTTGGTCTCTGACTCTGTTACTGTCAACCTTCGCTGTCCTGTAAGCCGTGTTAGGAGTATAAGATAGTAGCATGTTGGTTCTTTTTTGTTTCCTTATATGATGATTGTCGTTTTGGCAGATGAGCGGAATGAGGATGAAGGTTGCAGGGAGATTCAAGTCGTGTGCACATATGGGTTGTTTTGATCTTGAAACTTTTGTTGCTCTCAATGAGCGTTCTCGCAAGGTCAATTTTTTATTATAATCTTCTTACATATATATGTGTATTGGCATGGACCTCCAGTTCCTTAATATGTAATGTAATTATCTCTATTTTAAGAATGGGACTTTCCTTTTCATTGAAAGAAACAAGATCTTAGATTCAGACCCTGACCCAGACAGTTTTGAAACTAAAAGCAGGAACAACCAAAATGAAAAGTTCCCCTGCTAAAACCTCGAGAAGAGATATCTCCCTCATTGTAAATCTGGCCCTTGTAATTTTTACAAACCAAATCCTACAACAAACAAAATGAAAAAAGCTGAAAAATAATTGAAAAGCAACCAAAACCGAATTATGAAAGCCCTCCTACATGATCTCCTAGGAAGCACATTTGGATGATCCTTCTAGCTACTATCTACCCTGGTATCCTTCTCTGTCCCTCCCAACTGGCACAGTTCACTGGCATCAGAGTCTCAGAGATAGCCCTTCAACCTCCAGCAGGACCATTCTTTTCATAGCATCTTGCCATTTTTGCCTAGTTTTCCTGTTCAAAATTTCATTAAGGAGAATAGTGATAGTTCATTTCTCTCTCCTTATGTTGTCTTGCAGAGTTCTTTGGCTATTCAACTCAAACATACCTTCTGGTTTTGCCTGACAAATAGTTTAAATTAATCTACTTATCTTTTGAATTTAGAAACTTTACTGATTGAATCTCCTGTTACTTGTTGTCTATGTTTATATATTGCAGTGGCAGTGCCCAATATGTTTGAAGAATTACTCCTTGGAAAGCGTCATAATTGATCCTTATTTCAACCGGATTACTTCTTTGGTAGGTGCCACCTCCTTTCTTGATCTCTCCTTTTAAAGAAGACACATGCCAAATTATGTATGCCGACTGTTGTTTTGTAATGGCATTGCTTTGCTTGAAACAGATGACTGATTGCAAGGAGGACACTAATGAGATTGAGATCAAACCTGATGGCTCCTGGCGCGTAAAAATTTCATGTCAATTTAAGGATCTTGAAAAATGGCACCTGCCAGATGGAAGTCTCTGTCCAACCTCAGTTGCTAAACCACTTTTTGGATCACATACTGGATCTGAGGTCAAACATGAAATGTTCACAGAGGCCGACCAAGGAGAAACCAAACCATCCATACAGAAACTAAAACTTGAGGCTGAATTCCCCAATATAAAATCTGTTGCGGGCAGCTCTGGTCTAGATGGACAAGGTTCGCATGCACCAGAGGGAGAAGAGGAGGTTGATGTTATAGTATTAAGCGATTCAGATGATGATAATGTAGAGGTGTTAACTCCTCCTGTGGTGCATGGTGTACCGCCTGCATTTAATGGAGGTACAGGGATCAGGCTTGGTGGTCCCTCGTGCCTTGAGTTACTTACTGGTGGATCTGATGACTTTGACCTGTCATTCTGGGATTACACCCAGACAGAGCCTTCAGCTGGTCAAGAGTTCTTTGTTGGGGGACAGCATCAAGCGCACAATGATGTAACTGTAGCACTGAATGGAATTGAGATGGAACAGAATATGAACACTAATGGTACCAGCAACCATACAGGTTATTGGTCTTCGCTTAATTTACAGGAGCACAATGATTTGATGGATCTCGATTCTGTCAATCGACCAAGTTCAAGCGGTAATCCAGCTGGTGACAATAGCACAGTCCAACCAATAGTAGATGCTGGTAAGAATCTCTAAGTTTTCACTCTATTTTCATGGGACCTCCTAAAGCCTTTTCTTTATTTGTACAGAATCCATACCATTTTTTTGGTACTATCTGGTATGGTATCAGTTCCTAATTTGACCAGTTCAAATGTCATACTAAACTCAATCGGATTGATTTTGATGCTGTTATTTTTTGTTTTGACAATATTTTGACACATTAGTAGCATTTAAAATGTGCCGTTTACCTGATGCAGCTACAGTTCTGCATAGCATGACTGGTGGAAATAACAATAGTAACACTCAGCAAGCGAATGGGCCCACCTCAGGGAGTGGAACTCAGAGCCTGTACAGTACCTTCTGCCCTCCTAGGCAACCCCGATCTGCCAAACGCAGAGTGATCTTAACGATCGATTCTGACTCTGATTAGAATTCCTTTCAATTTGAAATAAATTCAGTGGCCGTGTCTTCTTGTTATTAATCTTTGAAGATAGCCACCTGATATTTTGTAAAATGAAAGGGGTTATTTTGGTGAAAGCAGCATCACTGGGTATACTGGGTTAATAAAGGGTTAACAGCTTAGCAGTAAACTGACAGAGGATGTTGAGGCGAGATGGGGCAGCAGATCTTCTGGGAAAATGCCTGTTGGATTTGTGAATATCTCTGTTGTATTGTTAGTTGAATCCGTCTCTCTTTGTGAATATACCTTCAAATATTTAAAAATAGGCGACTAGCTTAAATTTGGACAAAGAAGGTTCATAGGTTTTTTTTTTTTTTTTTTAAATGTTAGAGGAAGTTGGTCAATAGCTTTTGGTGGAAATTGCAAAGCCTGTGAATGTCTATATCAATCTCTGCATCGTTGTTGAATGCATCAGTGGTAGCAGAGACTTTCCCATTTCCTCTTAATGTGGAACCATTTTTCTATCCCAGCCGAACCATCTCCCTCCACGTCTTTGTACATTTCATCTCTTTTTGTTGCCACTGTGTTTCCCAAGAGTGGTGCTTTGCTACTCGATCGTATATTTGAACCCATCCATATCATAGCAAGCCTACTCTACCCTTTCTTCCTCTAGACTTGGAGTTTGATTATCTTTGCTATGTCAGATTTGCGAAATATCTTCCTTGCTTCTTTCACCACCAGATTACTAGAATCGACGTGTATTTTCTGGGAGGTGCTAATTTATTTATTTATAAAATTGGGAGAAGTCATGAGGTGCTACCCTCGTCTCGTTGGATTGGGATTGTAAATTGGATTCCCAAGCTTCCAAGTTGGGATGTGCTTTTACCAAGCTCCCAAGCATCACTGGGGTTAGTTTGTTATTAATCGTTGGTCATAGAATTTAGAGTGTTCCAAAAAAAAAAAAAAAAACAAAGGCTGCCCAACAACGTAACCTTATCGATTCTTCATTCGATCAAAGATTCAAAATCAACATTTCTATTTCTCGGACACTCATCTAAACTTGCATGCCCACCAACCCCAACCCAAACTAGAACTAAAGAATTTAAAACCACGTCATCAGCTCTGTTCCTTTACCTGTAGCTTTCTCTTCTTTGTTTATGACAAATGCTCTTAGCTCCAATTCCTCTAGATGTTTATACAATTATATGCTCCTTTTGTAATTACGTTGAAGAATGAAACTAATCCCTCCCACAGTCCCACTGATGAAGAATGGCCAATATTAAAGAAAAAAAAGAAACTTCGTTACTGTCAACCCAACAAGAGTTCACATACTAGTTAAATATTCTCGTATTTAATCTGGTTCCCCTCTGTATAATTCACGCTTGTATGCATCATTTTTATGTAGTATACGTTGGATGAGGATAGCTAAACAGTAGATGAACTGGAACGATTCAGCTTGCACCAAATAAAATTTTACCATTTGCCATTAAATTTTTTTTCTTCATGCCATAAGACTTTAGGGAGAAGAAAGGTATAATTTACAACTTTATGGCAGTGCCAACCCCTATGCAAAATAAGCCAACCAGCCATGCTTAACCCCAAAATCAACATGATCTAAAAAAAAAAAAATAATAATATCTAAATTCTAGAGTAAAAAAAGAAACAAAAACTCCTAATTTACACCAATATTTTTTTTTGGGGCAAAATTCTTGTAATATTTCCCCATTTCTGAGTTGATATGCACCTAATACTAGAACTGTTACTATTAGCTTGGTCTCAGTACCAAAACTAATAGCACAGTTTTACTTCCCTATTTTCTTTTATGATTTAACACCCTTGGAAAGAATCTTGGTGTAAAGTATCTGATTCCATACATCAGGCACTCCAGGAAGGCACCAATGGATGCAATCGGCATAAGTTTTGGGATTGGCCTGCTGCTCAGGTGTCAACACCTTCCCCCCACGCACTGTGTATACTGACGTGTGTGCATCCTTGCGGTATTCTGACAATCTTGTTATGTCAATGAATGTGACAGGAACTTTCGACATTGATCGAGTCAAATTCGAGACTAGATCAAACATTTGTGGGTCAGACCCGACATTTGGTGGCTCAGTGGTGTTCACCGGTAGAGTCTCTAACGCACACTTAATACCATTTGGGTTGCCCCATTGGTTAGAGCTGTCAAAATAGATAAACGAAGGGGCAGTTGTGTGAGTACTCCTTCATGTACATAGCAGCAGTTTAAAATTTTATTAAAAAAGGAATGAAAAAACAAAATCTGGAGCCTTCAGCCTTGCATGTGAAACAAAAATACATATCAAGTAATATTGTTCTTAACTTGTAATTGATGGTGGTTGGGCTGTTAATAAATAGTTACAAACTATAGGTGCACATGGTTCCTTGACTATTTAAAAATAGAAAATTACAACAGGGTAGGTAGATGGAAATTTTTGGCATTATTACCTATGCAGGTCCCATATATCTACTTCCCCAATCCGAATCCTGTGGCGCGCGACACAGCGTGTAGCGCGCCACACGGACCGTCCGATCAGATTTTGACGGTTCAACTTTTTCGGACCTTACAATCTAGTTACATGCACGGGGCTCCCTCATCCATCCAGATCTGATCGGACGGTCTGTGGCGCACTACACGCTGTGTCGCGCGCCACAGTATTTGGATTTCTACTTCCCCATTAATTTGAATTTGGACTCGACTCGACCATATAGAATAATTGATATGATATTCTAACAACTGCTAGTGCCTAGTGATGCTTTAAACTGCAATATGTATGGACTATGTATGCAAAACCTAGTGCTTTCTGGTTATGTTGGATTGGTTGGCACTGGACACTAGTGCAATCCTTTTGTATGTTGTGAATCTGGAAGTTTTTTTCCATATCAACACATGAATTTTAAAGATTTCGTGAACCAGACAAGACCCTATCATTTCACAAGCAAACAAAATTCATTGTAAATACTCTGCTCATATACTCCCTCAATTTCCATAAGTTACCCCACAGTCCATACCTTGCTTTATATTATCTTGGCATAAAAAATGAGGCCTGATTCCAAAACTTATTTCTTTCCATTAAAAAAAGGCAACCGATTTGCAAATTATTATAGCTTCAACCGGCCGGCCCTATTTCTTTTTTGTCAAATATAAGTATTTTTTATTTCGGTATGCAACCTTGTTTAGTTGTTTTTACCCAGTTCATTGTGAATACTGAATAGGTCTTTTCTTATATATATATAAATAAATATTGCCAGATCTCTCCCAACCATTCTTTATTTATTGAATCCTTAAAAGTTAGATGAGCTGACCCCACCTATTTACCATGCCAAGGAGTACAAGCGGGGTCAAAAAGGCATGGCATGTTCTCATGCACTTGGTTTTTGTGCTAGTTCTGGCTGAAACATGTGACCATGCCTTGCATTTCTTTTATTGACTGGTTCACTTGACCCCACTATGCTATGTCTCTATTACTTCCCTTGTAAAGTGTAAACCCCTCCAGTAAATTGTACTTGTTGTCTTTTACGCATTTGTACTTATCATGTGCTGTCATGTGATTTGGGGATCATTAGTACTTCGCGCGATATTGAAAAGTTCTAACATACAAAGGTAATTAAATCAGTGTTAGACGCTAATAATGATGACTTGCGTTAATCTCATTATAGGTAATCTAATATGTTTTTAAAAACCAAATTTAATTAAAAGTTGTTTGGGTTTCTCATAGCACTTTATACCACAAGTGCGGAAGGAAAGACGTGACTTAAAATGTTGGAGGATTTTAAAACTGTCCGATGGTTACTATAAATAAATCATATAAAAGGGCCCACAAATCCATCATCAATAGTTCCTTGTGATTTGTGAAATCACATAACCAATCAAGACCCTATAAATCTGGGAATTGCATGTGCCCGGTGGTGGGGTTGCCACATTATTAGTTTTGTCCCCTTGCTTGTTTTTCCGTCTTGCTGTTCTCTTATGATTAACGCTTTTCTAAAACAAGTATTACTAGAAACAGCCAACTGCGGACTGGGCAGCATGATTCAAAAACTTGAGAACAAAATGTGTTGAACAATGGGGTAATATTAATAACAAGTCAACAGTCGCCCATCTAGTACAAGGAATTTTCAAATGTGGCAGTGACACAGGCAACTTGTGGGGTAGTAGTGGAAAATAGTACACGGTGAAGGTGAGTATACAATACAAGGGCATTTATTTATAAAATTAATAAATGGCTTGTTAGATGTCACCGACACAACATGAGGCTTCTATCGCACATATTCAAAGTAGATATATATAATGGACGTGTCATAGTCATAGATCCTCCCAAGAATCAATTAGTGTGCCTTCTCTAATTGCCACGGCCCACGGCTAATGTTTGTACATGCTTTTGCAATATTTTTGTTATAGAATGTTTAATTGAATTGAACAGAAACCAGAGTACGGACATCTAACAAGAACAAAAGAAAATTAAATAAACCTTGTCTTTTTGAAGATAAATTGGGGGCCTTAAATAAACCTTGTTAAATTAGTGTGACCTATCCTATGTCCTGAGAGCCCAAATAGTTGCCATCACTTAGAAGAATATAGCAAGAATTACTTACTTGATATGAAGAGGAGACATACTCATGAAGAACACTGATGTTTTTGCTGGGTCAACATTTTTATAGATCCAATCTGTCCAAGTTTTCATTACTCGCTCATACACCTCAATTCTTATCACTTCATCATGATCTGACCAATCCGTTGCGTTTGGCCTCCTGTTTAACATAAAAAAGTTTTTTCAGTGAACCAATAAAAACAATTTACAACTAACATTAAATATCGAAGATCACATGGTTTTTTTCATAGCAAGGAGCCTAGCTAATTTTCTTCACAACTCTTGTTTTGTTAACCATTAATACCATAAAGACACGATGTAAGTGTAAGTGCAAGCACTTACAGAATTTTCATTTTGTCAGTGTTCATCCACCAGATGTAGGTATTAAAAATCAAATAATCCACGCCTTTCCAGTACACAGCATGTCCCTCTATTTTATCAGGCTTTATAATACGATGCGGTATGCTGTGTATCTTTGGATTATCTGAATTTGACTCGACCAAGAATGGGGCCCAATAGAATTCTATGCTCGCATTGTACTCCTGAATCAGACATCAAACGAAAATGAGCAAATGTAAAAAGCACTGGCCTCGAACAAATATTTTTCATGTGTTATGAGTTGAGACTTAATTTGCTAATTTATCACAACCTTTTGCTTTCTTTGACTAGTTCAAATGCTTTAACATCCACAGTCTTCTGTTAAATTTCGTGCTGGTTCTAAATCATGTTCAAACACTCCTTTATTTTATTATTTTTTTTGTCTCAATTCTCTCTAAACACTCCTTTATGTTATTATTTTTTTTGTCTCAATTCTCTCTAAACTGAAGTATTGTAAATTGGTACTTAATATTGAACTTTGAATGCATTAATTTCACAGTTATATCAAATATGCAGTGAATCTAACCTTGGAATAGAAGATATTTCGATTACCATCTTCCCATTTCTTTGCATACCTCAGCTCCGATTGAACCATACAAACCAGCGACTCCCATTGATTTCGGTTCAAAGAGTCCCCCACAAACATAAGCCTCTTATTCCTCAACTGCTTCAGTAATAACAACGGTTCAAACCTTGATGCAAAAAAAATGACAAAAGTTTCAATCAAGGCTATTTGGTACATTTCGCAATTCGAAGGAAAAAACATATGGGTCTGCCGTGAGTGGACTTTTCTGTTTAAGAGTCAAACTCCTACCCACTAAACAAACATTTGTTAAAGGTTAGGTACATTATCATTTGCAATTAATTAAATGGTTGGTCTAATATTATGTACCAAGGAGAAAGGGAAAATAAAAAATGGACATTCTACCAAAGTAGGTAGAGCAGCTGAGATAGGATCTTCCCTTTCTGTTATAGGTGATTTCTTTAAGGACTTTTTGTACGATAACCCATCATAATCAAACCATAAATTGAGGAAGTTTAAAGTTATCCCTTGAAAGATCTAATATCATCCCCCAGATGTTATTCTTTTTTGTTGTTCCTTCTTTTGTAGTATATATTTACTTCTTATTAATAAAAGGTAACAGCTTGACAAATACTTCTTTTCGTGGAAGGAAAAAAATAATAATAATGATAATATAATCCCCACATAATGTTCTTATCAAAATATTTTCAGCATATTTTGTCATATAAAAAGAGGAATTTGGAAACAGTACCCAAAAAGTAAAGCATAATTGTATTGGATTGAAAAAAAACAAGCGTAGTATTTCAAAGGATATCACTATATTAACATGTGTAGTATTTGAAAGGATAAGCACTATATATATTATTATAACAAAGACAAAATAGCATGGTAAGTAACAAAAGATAACTAGTGGCATGGACATCAATATATATATTTTGAGCGTAAAGCTAAATATCTTATATCATATTAATTAGGAACAGACAGAAGGCGAGGAGGAGACGTCCCATTGTCGCATCCTTTAATTTTCTCATAAAAATAAATTAAAAGAGAAAAACAAATAGTTGGAAGAAATTGATGGGACCAATCAATAATGTAGGACTGTTTGCACACATTTTTCGTTTGGTTAACAGCTAGTGTCACAAGTGCAAAATTTCGGACGTCGGCAGCACTGCAGATGTGCATTAGTTGCCACCACTCACGTCCATAATCAAAATTCAAAATCATACCTAGAAAGGAAGAAAGAAAGAAAGAATTCCATTCAAACCCTTACATCAACTAAAATTGTAAAGGTAACCTTTACTTTAGTTTAGAACGGTGCAGAACCGAACAGAAAATGCTGTCGGCAGTGTCAGTGTGTCACCCAAATCTTAGACATAACCCCTCCAACTATTGGCAAATTTGAAACGATCAGATCCAATTCCAATTCATCCACAATTCAGTTGGATCTACACTCAAAATTAATTCACAGAGAGAGAATGGAGAGTTAATGCATATATAGATGCATACCTGGGCAAAGAGCAGTCTCTAGGCTGCCACCTCCATTGCTGGAAGGTCTCGTCTCTGCGGCCATTGAGGCCGCATGTGACTTGCAAGGTGAGGAAGCGGCACTCCTCCTCGTAGTAAAGCGGGAAGCTGGAGTTGTCGAAGACCCAGCGGCCGACGGAGAGATCACACGTGTCGGGCGGGAGGCGCGCATATGCATGCAGCTGGGTGGCATTGAAAGGGAGGCGGGGCCGGGGATTGTGTCTGGGTCGGTAAGCGGCGCGGACGTAGATGAGGTCCTGGCGGAGGCGCCAGAAGGAGAGCTCGGCGAGGGAGGCGATGTCTTCGCCGTAGATGCAGAGAGCGAGGAAGAAGATGGAGATGGCGGTGACGTAGAGGGGTATTTTGGTGGTTTTCTGGAAGTAGGAGGTGAGGTGGCTGGTCAGCGTGCAGGCGTCCGGGAGGCCGGAGCGGGGCGATTTCCGGCGAGGCGTTTGCATTTATTAATTCTAGCTCTAGGTCTAGAGAATTAGGAGATGGAAGGAATGGAGAGAGGTCTTTGTGTGATTATGACTATGACTATGAGTGCTGGTTTTAGAATTTAAGAGTGGGAAAGGAAGCAACAAAAAATAAAAGAGAGAAGAGGAGAGTGAGTTTGGTGTGTGGGTACTGGGTGGTGTTATTGATGTAGCTGTTGTTGGACTGTTGAGTTTTCATGGTAAGCTAGGTCTAGCTTTTAATGCGTAGGCTACAATTAATATTATTCAGATTAGGCCTATATACATATGTGAACAAAAGAAATAGACCAAGAGCAGAGAGGTTGGGAAACAGGAATGATTTACTTTCTGTTTCAGGACCAGCCAATGAGCCAAGACTTGATGAAGTGATTGTGATTTGCGGAGGAATTTGGAGGAATGAATCTGTCATTGGTCAAAGCCTCAAAGGTGTAAACTCATTTTGTAAACTTTTCAATCTCCTTTGAATTTTTGCTACCTTCTCTTGCCGCGTATCAGGTTTCCAACTTTCCATCTCCTTCGCCTTGTCCACGTAAAATAGTGCATGGTTACTAGTACTTCTTTGAGAATGATTCCGTGCAGTCTAGAATTTGTACTCTGAATAATTTTTAGTTAATAATAAAAACAACTCTAAAATATAATGAATTGCATCGATTTATCGGTGCAATGCGTTCAAAATTTTTCATATTACTGCATCAAAATTTAATACAAAATTAACCTTTATATTTTTTAAATTCTTCTTTACTGTATTTTCGAATTTTTATAGAATCAATTAAATTTTAAGGTTGTAAACGATTTAATAAAAATAGCATTAAAAAAACAAATTAAATTTCGCATGTTAAAAAAAAATACTGATGTATATTGCGTATCCTAAAATTCTTAAAACATGCCAATGGGATAGACAAGAATTAATTTGGTCAATTGATGATTAACTATATAATTTATTAAAATTGTCTATTCGTTAAAAGATGTTGAAAATAGATAATGCATAGATTATAGAGAAAGTTTAATATGCACTAGATTATAATAAATTACAATCTTTGTCAACCGCCAACCTGTCAAATGTTGAGAAAAAAACGAAAGAAAAAAGGGAAAAGAATGAAGAGCACTCAAGTATAGGCTCACCAGTAGAGAGGTACATTCAAAATAGCAACTTCGTTAAATGTAAATTTAATTCAAGTATCACGTGCCCATTTTCTTAAATAAAAAAGGGCCTCAACAACCAAAATAACCAAAAGAAAAAAATAAAAAGAAAACAATTTGACACATCGATCATAACCCCTAGAGAAATGCCCATGAAATGACTCTCTTGGCGAAGCATAATGGAGCTAACAACCTGATGTGAAACCATAAAAATTGATTAGCTGTCAAAGTCGCTATTTTTCAATTTCAAAATAAATGGTGACGTTATTTGTGCAGAATACTACAATAGTGACATAAAGTTTCATGCATATTTGCCTTTTCTTTTGTTGAACGCAAGGACTAAATTAATGAGGCTGTTGTGTAAAGTATTAGGCTGTTGAGTATTAATTATTGGGAGTTTGAGACAATTACCTTTTGGTACCGAATTTTATAATAAAAATTTTAAATATAACCATGAATTTTTTTTTAAATAGAACCATAATATAACGGGCATATAAAAAAATCCGCTATGTCCTCTGTCCCTATAACGGGCTTCTGATCCTCGCCATAGGACATAGCGTGGGTCAAAAGTCTGTTATAGGCCCCATAGCGGGGTCAAAAGCTCGTAATAGGCCCGAGATTATCTCCATTTTTGCTTTGTGCCATTTCAATTCACTTTAATCATTTCAATTCATTTCTACTAAGATTTTTGTTGAGTAACAAGTGAGTTTTATAACCACGCTATTATGTATTATATAAACTCCTTCTCCCTTCTCACAAAAATCAAATCTAATAAATTGAAAATCTCATTCCTTTAATTCCACATTAAAAAACGAAATCCAAAAATATGTTCGATTAGCATATATGTCAACAAATCTCCAACTACTGCAGCCTGTATTTTCAGTTTAGGTTGTAGTCTGCAAACCACCTAGGCAGATATTAGAAACGAACTATATGCTCTGCTCTAGATTTATGAAACCAAATTGTCGACCAAGCCTCAGGGACTCTAAGCTCTTCTACCCCTTCCAGGGGCCTTTCTTCTCCTGATGACAGAGGATCCGATGTGGCTAGCCGGAGTAGACTACCGTGTGGTCGTACACTGAGTGCAATCGATAAGAAGTGAGAAGAAAGCTGGAACGAGTCTGCGGGTAACATCTTAGAGGACGCGACAATGGGATAGAATGGAGAGGGAAAGATGCCACGGGGACGAGAGATTAGAGGCAATATTGATTGGTGATCCGAAGAGAAGGAAACACGGCGAGTAAAAGTTGCTCTGATTTGTCGAAGAGAGGTGTCAATCGATTTTTCGTCAGAGAAAAACAAGTTGAGAGAAGAAGAGAGACTGAACGGAGAACGGAGAATGGCGAGTCAACAAAAAAAATAACGAAATTGTGAAATTCCAGTACTACCCTCTAGATTTTTAACGGATGTGATTAATTTGATTGAAAAGTCGGGCAGGAGTCGGGCTTAATTAGCCCTCATGGCAGAATCTTCCTAATAAAATTGTCATCATATTCTTCATAATTTTATTATTAACTTTTGCTTCAGATAAACAAGCAATAGATTGTGTAGGCATTTTGGAACTAATTAATTAACAGGAGAGGAACTAACAAGAAAGGAGATGAAAGAGGTTGAGGGGCAGCTTAATTTGTTATACCATAATCAGGAGTCACGACAATTACAATTTTTTTTATTTTATTTTGGTTCTCGTCAGGACCGTTTGGTGAACAGTAATTTTTACGACTGGTCAATTAGTGTTTGATTGGTAATCGCCCTTTGGTTAGAAAGCGCAGCGTTTGCAATTTTTTTTTTTTCTGTATTCAGTTTGACAGAAGTTTTGTATATTTTTCTTTTGATAGAATTTTTTTTTTTTTTTTGTACCAAAGCGAATTGAAACATTACTTAAACATGTGACCATTATATGTTAGTTTTTCAATTTCTCTCCATCATTCTGCTACATCTTCTAAAACTGTTAACTTACATAAATCACAAACAAAAGCAATTATATATGCTATTGATTTCATTTCAACAATATACTTCTGCATTCGCAAAGTCTAAAGATGTTGTTAGCTTTGACAGAACCCTCAAGAACTTTTTTTTTTTTGATGCCCAGCCCGTAGGCGCACACTTCATTAAAATAAAAAGGTTCTGTTACAATAAAATACTGAAAGCCTGCCCCAGAGAGTACCTAAAAGACCAACTAAAGCTAGAAACCAGTAGAAGCTACCAGCAACAAAAGAAAAAATAAACAAGATAAAAGCAAAGCTAAGAACTACTTAACCAATCTACCAACGAAGCAACTATTACAGTATAAAAAGAAAATAAAGCTAAGACCAACCACAACAAGAACCCTCAGACTAGCAAGGCAATGAAAATGACTCATTTGGCCCCACTACAATGCCCAATCAAGTCCTAGTTCTGTGCTGTGCATGCCTCTTAAAGGTACGTTTCTGGACCAGCAACTTCATGCATTCTTTTCTATTCTCCCCTAAATGGAGACCTCTGAAATAAGCACAGCGGCGATTACCATCAGCATTACGCGGCAGCTTTGATCTCCAATCTTTCCTTTTCCTATTATTTGCCAAATAAGTGAACCTGGGAATCTAAAGCAAAAAAAAAAAAAAAAATGAATACTAAATTGTAACAGTAAGAATAAAACATAAATTGTACAGGGATGACAGCAACTCATGAAGGTCTCAGCCAGAATTATAAGGGTCAAACTGAATAAAAAAGTACTTTTAAAACCTTCTTTCCCCTTGACACTTGAAAAAACGTTGAGGACAAGAAAGGAGCTTGATTTCAACTGTGTAGCCCATTTGCAAATACATAAATACAAAAAAAATAAGAACTTAAAAAAAAAAAAAAAATGGGACGATTACGTAGAGAATACTTCAGAGCAGGACAATTATGGAGCATATATAGTCAACACAAAAGACTATAAAAAGGGAACAATTTAATCAAAGAAATTTCACCCTTCATATATGCTAAGCACGTATAACGAAATTGTGGTAAAATTAATACGAATTGTGAAAAAGAAAAGTCATGCACCTCATGAACGAGCTTGAGTAATTCCAGAGCAGGACAATTATGGAGCATATTGACGATGGCTGCAAAATGGTGCTCATGAAAGCAAAGCCCCATGTCCAAGCGCTTCAGATTAGGAAAATTTGGCATATTTTTTCCTGGTTCCAACAAGATAGGAACTGGATGCTGCACAAGCTGTCGAAAATAAACAAAAAAGAAGTCAAGAAAATCCAAGTAAAGCATAATGCGGTCCTAAGCATGGGCAAGCACAAGCCTATGGCTACACTTAAGCTACTTAAGCTCAAGTAAACTGTACATACTAACCCCTGTATGGTGCTGCCCCCGGTCTTAACAGATTTGTTGAGAAAAAAATTGTGAGCTTTAGATCTTTTAGCTATAGGACCAACTTCATTAGAAGGTAAAATAAATTCGTAAATTGTGACTCATGGGTTATAGCAACTTTTTGCGCCAGCTAATCAAATGTATTGAGTCGACTCACGACAAAATCATATATTGATAGCTTCTAGATGAACATTAACATGTACCAAGTGTAGTCTACTAAAGGTGCAGTTTTCATGTATCTTTGATCTTCAAAAAGTAAAATAGAAGCCCTAGTTTAATCTCTTCAAGCAATGAAACATTTTGCACTATTCAATTAGTGCAATTTGAATAATATCTTGGTCATTTGAGTCAATAAAATTTTTCCAAAAATACATTTACGGAAAAGTAAGGTTCGAATTAGTTAGCCTTAGTTCAGTTGATCTAGCTTGACTGATTTGATACAAATATATTTAATTTAAATCTGGTAAATATTTTTATTTGTGCCCAAGTTTTACAATTCACTGAATCCACCACTGCAAATACTGATAGGTTGAAGACACAATTTATAGGTGTCATACTAGCATCAGATGCATATCTGACGTATCATCACATCTATATAAATTTTGCAAAGCATGGATCAACTGATAGGTTCAAGACACAATTCTGAGGGATAGAAGATGGGCTTGAAGATGTGCAAGGTTAAAGTATAGTACCAAACAGAATGAAAATAAATAAAGGGGTCAAAAGTCTATTACCAAACTCTCCTTTATATGCAGGCTTAGATCTTCCACACGTGAGATGAAACTCAGCAGATTTCTGACAGCACTGGCATCTTTTGGTCTAATTCCATAAAGGTTAATCACAGCGGTCCTCAGAAGAGGAACCTCTCCATGGATATTGAACAGACTATCAAGAAAGCCATCATTTTCCAAATGAAGTGACTCGAGTGATGGTAGAAACAACCCTAAACCTAAAGTATTTATTTCTGGATAATCATTAGCAAATACTAGTTTGAGTTTTCTGATTGTTTGGGAGGAAAGGGTTAGCCATCTCGTGGAGTTAATCCTAAGCTGTAACTCCTCCAATGAAGACAATTGAGAGAGAAGTTGGTTGAATTTGGCTGGGTCGATGCGAGATAATCCAAGAGAGAGGGTTTTTAGGGAGGTCAAAGCGAATCCAGAGGGAAGCACATGATGTTGTCCTAACAATATATTAGGAAGAGCGAGAGACTTGAGAGTTTTGATGGAGAAACTGCAAGGGAGCGTAGATTCAAGATGCAAATAACCAGCAACGGAGAGATGGCACAGGCCGAGGGAGGCAGCCTTGGTGAGCAAGGAAGGCAGGTATGAGTCAGGGAGAGATCGGTTGAGATCGGAGAGCTGTAGGTGCAAGCTGAGGAGGGAGTAAGAAGGGTTGCGGTGGAGGATGGCACGATCGGCCTGCGCAACAAACTTGTCGATATGCATTAGATTGCCGTAAATGATCTGCACAAAAGGGGAGCGTTCCCAGAGACGGTGGAAGCGGCGGCAGAGGACGGAGGTGCGAGCCGCCGTAAGAGTCGGGAGAAAGGAGAGGATTGTAACAAGCAGCTCGTCGGGGAGGTCCGACAGACGGTCCATTTCGTTGGAATCTCTCTCTGTCCGCGTACACTCGCCTGGAGGGAAGGGAAGAAACTCAAGCCGTCAAGCGCCGGCTCCACTACTTATCCCGTTATCTGGTGCAATGTGGGTCTACTAATAATGTCACGGTTATTTTCAGATTCTTTTTTTGCCTTTCTTTTTCTTTTTTCTTTTCATCATATCTAACTTCTTTATTTTATACTTGTTCAGTTGTTCGTATATTTTAGGGTATTTTTTTTTTTGGTTTAAAATCGAATTTTTTTTGTTCCTATATTTCGTGCACTAATTTTTATTTACAGGCAAGATAGGTGCCTACTTTTTTTTTTTTTTTTTGCTATATAATCTGTCCCATCTTAAACTAAAATAAAATTAACTATTGTCAATTTAAAAAAAAATGTGATTCAGTTTGGATTCTTTAAAATTTATTATGGACTAAAACCATGTCACCAAAACTAAGATTAGTCGCATTAATGCAAGGACTCGTGATTGTGTTAATACAGATCCAATTCGAGTACACTATGTTCAAAATTGTTTGGAATGTTATGTATATTCCTCTGAATTAAGGCCCTATATGCATGCCCGAATTAAGCCTAATCTATACTATATATTAATTAATTAATTATTAATTAATATATATTAAAACCCGTGACCGCATTTATTAGTTTAAAATACGGTAAAAATAGGGTCAATTTTTTTTACACTATTATTTATATAAATTAAAAATAGTTTAAAAATTAAATATATTTGGAAATCTAAGGTAGATATATTTGGAAGTCTAAGATAGTTCATGCCTAATCTATAGAAAAAAAAATTATCCCCTTATATGACATGTGATCTGAGTCATCCAATTTTCGTTGATCGATCAATCTGAATATATGCTAGAAGTTTACCCTTCTTAATTAAAAGCCGTGACTGCATTGGCTTTTAATTTAAAATATTTCTTTGGTTAAATATATTAAAAATAGTTATACCAATTATTATTTAATTTAAAAATTAAATATATTTGGAAATCTTAAGTAGATATATTTAAAAATCCAAGGTAGTTCTTCATATATAAAGTAGATATAAAGTAGATATATTGAAAATCAGTGCTGATAAGTGCAATCAGACCTTCAAGCAATCAAGCAATCATATGCCTAAAATAGAAAGGTCGTTATTCCAAAATGGTAGGCGCTCCCCACCCGACGCGTTTTCTTCTCTGTCCTACTTCTTACGCACGTCCCCTCCCCTTCCCTCCCCTCCTTTCACCTTTCCTTCTGTCTTGCTTCACGAACGCCTCTCTCTCACCCGCGCATCTCACGTAAGCCGCGTGCACCTCGCGTCACGAACGCCTCTCCTCTCCCTCTCATCCGAGTCCCCTCCTCTCCTCTCCCCTCCCCTCCCCTCCCCTCTTCCCTTCCCCGTCCCTTCTCTCGCTTCTCTCCTTCCTCTCCAAGACCGCCTCAAACACTCTGTTTTTCTGCGCTGTTTTTTAATATACTTTCTTGCCAACTATAAATACTCCCTTAATGCAAAATAAATACTCCCTTATGATGTATTAATAATGTAACTTTACAGTCTACTCCCTTAGGAGAAAATAAATACTCCCTTGTATATATTGTTTTACTCCCATAAAGTCATTAGTTATTCTTTAAATTAACTACACATTTAAATCTATTACATACTCTCTTATAAATATTATTTACTTCCTTATGCATTTTTTTACTCTCTTGTTCGATATTAGTTACTTCATTAAATGAAAGTGTGTATTTATACTCCCTTTTTAATCTATTAGATGCTCCCTTCATCTTATTAGTTACTCCCTTACAAGTAATTATATACTTTCCTAATACAAATAAAATGCTCCCTTATGACCGATGAAGGAATTAAATCCTAGTACCAAATAAATTTGTACCTAGACCTAACCTCACTAGTCGTTCAAGTTAAGCTTAGGGTCGAACCCAAAGGACGGATTAACGATTACTAAACTTGTTCTTTTTCTGAATCTAGACGATAAAAATAGGGTGTGGAATATTGTAAATTAAAGTAAATAACAAACAATGAAGTTAAGTAGATATTTTTGGGTATTTTTGGTATTAAATGATAATTCAAGTAAGTAAACTAAAGCAGGTAAATTTTGGTGTTTTTCAAGTATAAAAAGGCGTTCTAGGGGTCAGGATTCACTTAGGTTTAGCCTTCGGTTCGCTGGATCGCTCGTTGTCGCGTTAAATACCAACAAATCGAAGCAGCGGCCGTCTGTTCAGTCCGAACAAGACCTGTTCGGTCCGAACAGAGACTAGTATGTTGAGTTATGACTGTATGGCTTGTGTTGTAACTTTATGAAAGGCTCAGATTGGCTATAGCTAGGTTCCTTACTCCTCAACTGTCGTCTTTTGGACTAGAAATTAGTACATGACTCTACTTTGCCCACATAGGCCAATTAAACCTAATATTTCGTGTCGGTATTTTAATTAACCTATGTCTTATTTATTTGTTTTCTTAGGGATATCTAAGTTGCCTTTCAGCCAACTTAGAAGCTACACCTTTCAATGCAAGCTAATCTCCTCTTTCGAATCGTCAACTTATCCCAAATACTTGGTTCAATTCTAATTGATTAACCTAAACTTGTAACTTAACTAAACAGGCCTTTATTTAGAAGTAAATCAGGTCGATCAAGAGGATTAAACAAGCAATTAAAATACTACTCAATAAATAGATCATAAAGCCAAACATCAAGTCATATCAAATCACAACATCAAACTAAACCTAAACTACATCCATACCCTAAGACATAAAGTAAACTACTCTAACATGTTCTCAAAACAACAAACAAGCATAGTATAAATATAGTAAAGATACAAGCCCATAGAACAAGAATATAAAAGCATAAAAGTATAGTGAAATCTACTCCTTTTACGCTAGAACGATCTCCTTCCGAGGCAATGGATGACGAAAGATGGGGTAGGACTGCTCCTTGCTGCTGCCGTCGCTTCAAACAAGAGGTAGAACACCAAGGTGGATAAAGAAATCCAAGAAACAATCACTCAAATCGCTCCTAGAAGGTGGCTATGCGTGTATATCTAAAGATGCGGCACTAGAGGCAGGAGATGACCTTATATAGAAGGTCAGGTTGCTTAGGAGGAAAGCTAGGGCATCCAAATCACCAGAAGTTACCAAAATACATCTTTCCTTTGTTGAAAATCCATGCCATATACGACTGTTCGACCTGGAGGAGAGAAGTTCGACCCGAACAGAGGGCGTTCGACCTGGAGATAGGGTCGAACTGGCTGGAAGTGAGTTCAGCTGAGTCCTTCGGTCCGAGCAGATAGAGATGGGGTCGAACTGAGGGTGAACAGAGCCTAGCAATGAGTCGTCTAGGTGGCATGTGGCTAGTATGTCGGTCCGGAATGTGTTCCTAGCGCCAGGAATGAGTTGTCTGGCGTGTGAGCAACCATGAGAGTCCTCCTTGAGCTTGTTTCCTTCATCAACCCTGTAAAACACAAGTAGAAGCAGCGGCAGAGCCAAATCCTAGGAAAATACAAGTGTTTGTTAAGCAATTTAGAGGTTTGGGTACAATTTCGGTGCCAAATACGGTCAAAATACCAATGAATATAAGAGATATCAAATCTCCCTAAACATAAACTTTGCTTGTCCTCAAGCAAGAGCCTAAACTTAAAGTTATCGACTATATTTAGACTTAGGAGAATCAAACTACCCAAACCGAGAGATGTCAAGAGATTAATTGCTTATGCCTACAAATGTAATCACACAAAACCAAACAAGCCAAGTCAATAAAATTTTCTCAAGGATTAAGTGCTTAAAATTCTACAAATTAACATGTGCCTCTCTTGGTCCTATTGATTGCTTTTAACCTTTCAAGAACTCTAGCTTCTATCATGCCACAACAATTGCAAACTCAAAGTTATTCATTCGTTCCTTTCCAAGTTTTGCAAAGATTTGTAAAGCCAATTTATCAAAGTTGGAAAATTTATAATGAATCTTGTTTCTAAATTTCAATCTTTTCAATTTTTCACCAATTTTTTATTTGTGTAAGTTGAGTCGTGGGGCTTTGTACCCTAGAGGATATAGTGCGAGTCATTGACCTTGTAAAAGCTACTGGCACATGACGCACTAGGGAGGTCGGTCCGGTTTTTACATATTTTTTTCGCTACAGACCACTACGAACTTTAAGCACTTTGCTAAGTTCCTTAAGCCTCCGATATTTGTGGTTAAGTTGGTGGAAAAAGGTCTCGACGCATCCTCATTTTCACAACTATTTGAATTTAAGTCCCATTGAAATTTTGCTCGTTGGTGATTCAAGCGCTTAAAAATAATTTCACAAGTAAAGATTCATTTTACAAGTTCCAAGGTTGATAAAAATTCTTTTTGAACAAAAATTTGTGATCGGGTGCAAACCTAGTTAAAATAACCTCGTTTTACCTGATTTAATCTATCGTAGTAAAGCTAAGGGTCGAATCACAGGGACGGTGTTGGAATATCGGTCTTTTATTTTAATTAATTAGCTAGACGAGTTCAACTCTTTTGGGTGTTCAAAGAATTAAAGGTGGGCTCAAATTCTAAGTCTAAAATCAAGGTCAAAACTAGAACTAAAAGGGAGATAATCAACAAATCTGAATTCTAGGATTTTTTATTTCAACTTATTTGGAATCGTATTTTAATCCTTGGTTACCAGATACTAACCATCGTTACAGTTCTGATTTCGTAGGTTAATCTACTACTTTCCTTAGAAATCCTAAGATTTGGTCATCACCATTGGCTTAAGTTTTCTAAGTCTATCTTTCAATTCGAAGGATATCTCACAACCATCGTTGCGACAAAGGTTAACCTATCGGCTACTAAATCCTGGTTTCACTCATCAGCTACTACCATCCTCAAGTTGGTCAATCAAGTCATGCAAAGGTATAGATTATTATTACCATACTAAACAAGGCCTTAATCTACTTGGTATAATCAATTCTACCTAAGCAATCAATGATATCACATAATCAATTAAATCATGAAAGATATAAACACATAAAGAAGTAACTAAGCAAATAAACAACTAAACAAATGAGTTTACAACCATAACTCTAGAATTACAAATCAACAACTAAAAGACATCGAACAAACAAGAGAAAATGAGAAATAAGAGAAGTCACAACTAATTGCCCTTGCTTTCCCTTGATCTTGTCGAAATTCCTTTCTAAATGACCCGTTGTTGTCGCACACGACTCGTCTAACGCTGTCACAATCTGGACTTGAGACTCGTCTAACGCTTCTAAATGACCCGGTGTGAGATGGCGGGTTAAGCATCAAAGCGGGACGCTCATGAAGTGGCTGAGGTTGTGGAATGGAAGGATCATGTCTAACAAACAACCCATGGAAGTTGTCTCAACCAGACAACATCTGGTGCCTCCAGATCCAGTGATTAGAACGATGTGCACCCTCGGGATCCAAGAACCGGTCTACGTATGATTGAATGGCGGCATCAGAAGGACTGAAAGGGCCAATCCTCCTAAACTGAAACTCAGGGATCATCCTAGGGTCTATAGCCTCTAGAAAAGAACATGAAAAAAAAAAGAATCTCTGAGCATAATAAAGAGAAGAAAGAGGAAGACGAAAAGGAAAAGATGAAATGAAATGATCAATGAAAGCATGGAAGGCACCAGAGAAAGCTGTTCCGTATGCAACTTCACAGCTCACTCTGGTGGGGGGGGCATTTGTTTGCCTTCAAATTCGGCTACAAGTTAATAAACAAGGAAATATGGTCAAACGGTATCAAAAAGGGCCAAAATTGGTAGTTAACTGACAGGCTAGACTTTTAACAACAATGAGGCAAGGTTTCTACAAGGGAATAAAAATTGTGGGGCTTAAGGGATGAAATACATGGTGACACGGTTCAGCTCAAGCTTGTAATTAGATCCACCAGACATAAAACAAGGGCCCAAGAAAAATTATCTAGAAACTGTATAATTTTGGGCTCTATCAATTATCTAGAAAATATACCATTCTGGGGCTCTGATAATTAAAATACCAGACCTAGATTGGTATATGACAAAGAAAATATGGCAACATATCAATGACAAATGCCTATGTACAAAGCAAGTGGTTAAGCAGACTATCAAATGATACAGTATGTCTATTTGCTATAATGGTATTCATGAAGAAATATAGACATATATTTATATGGGCTCAAATTAATTAAGCAAACTAAGGCCCAAAGAAGGATTAAAATATCGGAATGAAGAAGCCCATCAACAGAGTCGACCCAAATTGGGTTTAATTTAGCCACTCTCACTGACAAACGGGCCCCGTTGATTAATTTTGTTTTAAACTGCAAAAGCCACATGGCGCAATCCGATTGGCTTGGGCTGTGGACCTCATTATTTCTGTTAAAAAGAAAAGAAAAGAAGACAGACCCGTACGAAGGACCGTTCTTCTCCGGCGTGGGGATGTCCTCCGCCGCAGCTACACGTCGTCTCTGTCCCAATTGATCGCGCCACTGTGTAGGCAATGACTTCACAAATCCAACGACCTCAGGCACAAGAGGGATTGGTTACTGGAAACTTGCAATTTCAAAAAGACGAGCCTGAGAAGTCGGAAACAAGTCGTGCAAAATTGCGACGAAGGGATGATAAATTGAGTGATTGCAATACCTGAGAAGCTTCTTTGGAGGTAGGAGAGGAGTCTATAGTAGGAGTTCAGGACCAATTTGATGAAGAAAAGATGGCGGCACCAGTCACCATGGCTGCAGCGATGAATTTCAAGAGAAGAGGCTTTCAATAGAGATGTAACTCGAAACAAACATGACATATGGGTCCCCAGGCTCTCAAATGAATTGAAGAGAACAAAAAGTGTTAGAGTTATGTCCTAGAAGCCAATCATTATATGACTACTTCTATGGTTTATGTTATTGATGATATTTGATCATTTGTTCCTTGATTTATTTATTGACAGATCATTCAGGTTGAGGATCTGAATTGTAGATCTCTGTAGTTCATTTATGATTAAATGACAATAATAAATCTAAAAGGTTCATAATCTTGATAATTAACAATGAACATTAATTATTAGATAAGATTAGTATGCAAGTTAAGTGATGATTAAGTTCTACAAATCATAGGTAAGGAGTTGCCAACTTAATTGCATATGTATATGTTATGGAACATAGTACATGACATGACCCAATGAAATAAATATATGGATTGTGTTAAGTGTCATTATTTATTTCATATGAGCTTGATTCTAAGTTTGAGATGATTCAACTTTTCCACATGAGGATATGTTCTATAAATATCGTCTAACGTTGATTCCTGATAAAAGCTGCTATACGGACTTTATTTATGCTTCTCTTGAATTGTGCGGGGAAAAGTTGTTCATCAAGAAAACTGTATGTCCCTCATTAATTTACTTAGTGGGTGATGAAATCACCCACTAAATGAGAAGGGAGAAATCTCAACACATGAGCTAGATGAGGTGGAAAAGAGCAAGAGAAAGAGATGAAAATTCTGAAATTTTCTCTCTAATTTTCGTTCTAGGAGGAAGAGGGAGAGAAAAGGCTATGGTGGCTAGGGTTTCTCTCTCCAAATGACCTCCTTTTATAGACCAACCACTCCACAAACTTTAGGGACCTTTTTACCCCTATTAGGGCAGCCACTATATGGGCTATCAAGCCCATTTTGTGGTGTGTTAAATGTCCACTAATTCAATTAATTAATGGACCTTTCTCTTGTACTCAAATCGGGCCTTTAATTTACTAATTAAATAAAGGTCCATAAGCTCTATTTAATTCCTATAATTAAATTGTGTTGAACAAAATTAATTATTAACTTATTAATAATTATTTTGGGATTAGTTAATGCATTAATTTATTTCTATATGATCTCTTTGACTTAATTAATTATAACGGTTCGCAACGGTATATAATTAATTAATCAACTTATCATATTTTCGCAATACACTGCTGCGAATAAATAAATAATGCACTGTGTGATTAAAGTCATATTTGTGTGACACTTTGAGGATTTATGCTACGTTGGCCATGGAATTAAATCCCTATTTAATTCCAATAATCATAAGCGGTATCTAGCAACACGTTATGATTCCCAATTCGCATAAATAATGTACTGCTACAATATCTCAATCCTGCATAAGAAATAAAAGTATCTCCTTGTCTGATTCTTATGTCACATGATATCATCGTATAATCCAAGATAGGAATGTGTCATTCTTGCAGATTATACGTTTCTTGATCTAGAGTTGATTGTACAAGTTGGCCAAACAATCCAACTTCATCAAGGGGCCCAAACAGATATCATCACTCACTAGGTATACTAATAAGGGACATACGATTTTTTTGATGAATAACTTTTCCCCGCACAATTCAAGAGAACATAAATAAAGTCCGTATAGCAGCCCTTATCAGGAATCAACGGTAGACGATATTTATTGAACCTATCCTCATGTGGAAAAATTGAACCATCTCAAACTTAGAATCAAACTCATATGAAATAAACAATGACACATAACACAATCCATATGTTTATTTCATTGGGTCATGTCCTGTACTATGTTCTAATAACATACACATATGCAATTAAGTTGGTAACACCTTACCTATGATTTGTAGAACTTAATCATCACTTAACTTGCATACTAATCTTTTATGATAATTAAGGGGTCGTTTGGATGGGCTAGGAATAGCCAATTCCTAGGAATTTCATATTCCTAGGAATTTCATCTCTCTCACAAAGTTACACACTTCCCAACGAAAATCCTTATTCCTTCCTAGGAATTGGCTATTCCTAGCCCATCCAAACGACCTCTAATGTTCCTTGTTAATTATCAAGATTACGGACGATTTGGATTTATTACTGTCATTCTAATGAATGATCCACAAAGATCCACAATTCAGATCCTCAACCTGAATGATCTGTCAGTAATAAACTCTAGGAACAAATGATCAAATATCATCAATAACATAAACTAAGAAATTAAGTCATTAAATATTGACTTCTAGGACACAACTCCAACAACAAGGATATACTTTTATTTCTTATGCAGGATTGAAATACTATAGCAGTACAATATTTATGTGAATTGGAAATCATAATGTATTGCTAGATACCGCCTATGATTATTGAAAATAAATAGCGATTTATTTCCATGGCCAACATAGCATAAATCCTCAAAGGATCACACAGATAGAACTTTAACCATACAATGCATTATTTATTTATTCACAGCAGTGAGTACTGTGAAAATATGATGGCTTGATTGATTAATTATATACCATTGCGAACCGTTATAATTAATTAAATCAAAGGGATCATATAAAAATATTTTAATGTACATGCTAATCCTAAAATAATTATTAATGAGTTAATAATTATTCTTGTTCAACAATATTTAATATAGTTATGAGAATTATATTAAATAAGTAGGCCTAATTTATCAAGTCTAATTGAGCTCGTATGGAATGCAATTAAAAGGTCTATTAAATATAAAATTTAATATGTTAAATGGGAGCTTAATTAGTTGAATTAAGTAGCCCATTTAAGTGTTAGGAAGTCTAAGTTTTCAAAATTTTGTGTTAATTAACTATTTAATTAACAATCCAAACGACTTAGACCTCGATGGATCTAGTCCAAGCATTCACACACAAGAGATTAAGAATAGGAAGGCTATCTCTCTTTGTATCGCAACAAAGAGGTTCGATCCAAGGCGTAGGAGTCGGTGGCGTGCTCTCCTTCGCCTTCTCCTTCACTGGCGGCCGCCTCGAGTCCACCAAGAGGGTTAACCAATTTCTACTCAAATTGTGCTAGCAATTGAGAAGAACAAAGACTAATCCTTAGGTTTTCTCTCTTCTAAACAATTAAACCCTTTTAATTTGTGGAGAGAAGTTGTTCAACACATGAACTAGAAGTAGAATAGAGGAGAGGAAAGAGCAAAGAAAATTCTGAAAATTTTCTTCCCCTTTGTGAATTTCGGCCAAGAGAGGAGGTAGAGAGAGAATGTGGAAATGAGGCTAGGGTTTCCATCAAATGGGACCTCTAGTTATAGACCTCTCTTACCCTACCTACCATGAAATTAATTGGACATAAATACCCTCCCATGGCCGGCCCCATAGAGTGGGTTTTAATGGGCTACAACTTATTATAAAGGCCCATTTAATTTCCTCTCTAATTGCTCTTTTAATTCAACATCAAATTGGACTTTTAAATAACCAATTAATTAGAAACCCAATTAGCTCAAATAAAATAAAATATGTTGAACATAATTAATTATTAACTTATTAATAATTAATTTAGGATTAGAAAATGCACTAATTTATTTCTATATGATCCCTTTGACTTAATTAATTATAACGGTTCGCAACGGTATATAATTAATTAATCAACTTATCATATTTTCGTAATACACTGCTGCGAATAAATAAATACTGCACTGTATGGTTAAAAATCTATTTGTGTGACCCTTTGAGGATTTATGCTACGTTGGCCATGGAATTAAATCGCTATTTAATTCTAATAATCATAAGCGGTATCTAGCAACACGTTATGATTCCCAATTCGCATAAATAGTGTACTGCTATAATATTTTAATTCTGCATAAGAAATAATAGTATTTTCTTGTCTGATTCTTATGTCACATGATATCATCGTATAATCCAAGATAGGAATGTGTCATTCTTATAGATTATACGTTTCTCGATCTAGAGATGACTGTATCAGTTGCTAGCAAACAATCCATCTCTATCAAGGGGCCCAAACAGATATCATCGCTCACTAAGTAAATTAATGAGGGACATACGATTTTCTTGATGAACAACTTTTCCCCGCACAATTCAAGAGAACATAAAAAAAGTCCGTATAGCAGCCCTTATCAGGAATCAACGGTAGACGATATTTATTGAACATATCCTCATGTGGAAAAGCTGAACCATCTCAAACTTAGAATCAAACTCAAATGAAATAAATAATGACACATAACACAATCCATATATTTATTTCATTGGGTTGTGTCCTGTACTATATTCCATAACATACACATATGCAATTAAGTTGTCAACTCCTTACCTATGATTTGTAGAACTTAATCATCACTTAACTTGCATACTAATCTTATCCGATAATTAATATTCCTTATTAATTATCAAGATTACGGACCTTTTAGATTTATTATTGTCATTTATTATAAATGAAACACAGAGATCCACAATTCAGATCCTCAACCTGAATGATCCGTCAATAATAAATCAAGGAATAAATGATCAAATATCATCAATAACATAAACCATAGAAGTAGCCATATAATGATTGGCTTCTAGGACATAACTCTAACATTAAGCCCATTAGGGGGCCGGCCACCTAGTGGCATAAGTGTAATTAGTTACACTTGGATTAGGTAGGGATTGGAGCATTATAAAAGGGGTTTCATTTGATGTAAATCTAACCTAATCCCTTTTTCTCTCTTGCTCATCTCTTGGCCGCCACCCTAATCAAAGGAAGAGAAATTCCATCTTCTTCTTCCTTGCCTTCTCTCTTGCATCCTATAGGAGCTCATGTGTTGAGCACTAGTTCCACTTAATTAAACAAGTTGATTAATTGGAATTGAAGAGAGATTATCCTTGTTCTTAGGTGTGCTAGCACATACCATTAGAACTTGGTTAAACTTCTAGGTGGACTAGAGGCCGACGAAGGAGGAGGCGAAGGAGAGCACGTCACCGACTCCCACGTATTGGATCGATCCTTCTTGTTACAATACAAGAAGAGGTAAAAATCGCCTTTCCTTTTCTCATGTGGATGTGTTGGATGGCTTATGCACTATATTCATGTTGCTTGATGATTAATTAAGTTAATTAGTAACTAAAATTGAAAATTGAGCACTTCCTAACAAAAAGAGGGACGAAAGGTGCTCAGATCAGAGAGAGAAGTGTGGTGACTGGCCAATTGGAGCTCTCCAGTGCGATATTTCACGAGGTTACACAAGATATTTAAAATTGAGATGGTTAGATCGGCGAAATATCAAATATTGGGATTGTATGCACTCTCAGAGGCGTCAGGGTGGGAGCTATGTGGATAGTTACAGCCAGTGCAACCTCATTAGACGAGAATGCCAATCCAGTGGCATGGTTACACTAAGTGAACATTTAATTTCAGTTAACAGTCAATTAGGAATCTAATTGGTGTTATAAACATGTTAAGCATGGTGAGTATATACTTTAATGATAGAAGATAAGCGCTACAAGGCATGTAAAATCAACTGGAGATGAAATTGATGCTGGCTGCACTTGAGAGAAGAAAACAAAGTAAAAGTGAAAAAAGTGCATGTACTCTATGGTCCCCTCCTCTCCAGGTGTCTTCAATGCCATTAGAGACAAAATTGAAGAGACTTGATCCCCAAGTCCCTCCTACGGCCACTAGATGATGGTTGAGGGGCCGAGATTCCATCGACTTGAAAGAAATGACTTCAAACCCTAGTTTGGTCCCACATATGCCACTCCTTGATTAGAATTAATATCAATCGCCGGATTGCAAAGGCCAGTGGATGTGTGTCATCTGTCAGACCCACATGAAGCGATCAAATACTACTACAATTTAAAACTTGTAGCTCAAATGGCAAAAGAAGTAACATCATGAGAAAGCTACTAACAACTAGTGGCAATAATGAAATTTGTTTGTTTAATGATTATCATAAAAATCAGATTTCTGTGTGTCATAAAAAGAAAAAAACATTACTCAACTACAACATTAGTTGCTTCTGTGAAACTGCCATAGGGGGCGTTTGGATTGCTTAGGAATAGTTTATTCCTAGACAATATTTTCTTCACAAAGTTACACACTTTCCAATATTTTATTCCTAAAATTCATATTCCTTCCTTATTCCCATACGATCCAAACGAGCCCATAGAGAATAAATAAAAAAAAAGAAAGAGAAATTTAGTTAGCAATTATGATGACATGGCATCATTGGTGTTTGGAATTATGGAAACAAAAGACCCTCTCATACCCATGACAAATCTGAGCCATATATCCAATAAATTGAACATCTAACTAGTGTTCCACAAAAATACAGTCATGTGTGTACATTGAGCGTGTATGCCATGTATTACATCCAAGGGCAGAATGGGAAATTGAATGTTCAAAAAGGTTACATGGAGCCTCTCTGTCCATGAAATCAACAACGAGGTACAATATACAAATCGAGAAATGCTAGTTATACCTTTCTTATCCCTCAACCTTGAATCGTGTGACCTCAATAATGATTTAGGGGCCCCACAAGAGATGACACACAGGTTTCAACACCCAAAGAGAAACAGTAACAATTGCCACAGAAATAACATGATAAACCCCAAGTGGATAGGATCAATGAGGTAGTTGTTACCTAACTCAGCCGCTGCCTTACCAGATAAGTCAGTTGAGGGTTTCTGGCGCCAATGGGTTGAAACAGCAAAACAACAGTAGCAACTATACTACTCTTCACTCAATTGGCCAGATGGCACTATGTTCCACCTGTCAGGCCATGGGAGCCAATGAAATGTGGCCATAGCACCTCAAAACATCTCCAAGTAGAACTCTGTAATTTCTGTTAGTGCTATTAAGCTTGAGAGGGAAAGAGATGAAAATTCACAATGGAGACATAGCAGCCACGAGCACTCAATGCAAAGGCATGAACTAACATGGCGCCAAGTGAGAAATGGTGAACCAAATCTACATGCCACTGTGCTAAGGCTCATGCCACATGTCAAACACACATTGGGAAGTGTAATTGATCAGTAAAAGAAGAGAAGTGAGAAAAGAATGCATGAAGCAGCATTGAACTGTGCTCATCCTCACCATAGAATGAAAACAACCCAAAGATTAGCAATACCAGCCCATGATTTTGCAAGAAAACTTGATCCCCACGGCTCTACATCAACCAATGGATCAAAATGAATGGTGGGATGCTAAAGCTCAATTCCATGGGAAACCCTAATTCCAAGCCTATAAAAGAAGCTCAAGACAGAAGATTGAAGGCGCCTCCCAACCCCCACAAGCTCCTACACTACACCAAAGCTCTGTCTCCACCTAGGGTTAGATTTAGGTCAAGAGAAAAAGCTCTATAATTCTGTCGAGCAGTTAGCGTGTAAGAGAAAATAGAAGAAAGAGAGGAAAAAAGCAAGTGCTAGGTAGTTTAAATTTGTAAACCATCCTTTCCACATATCAATAAAGAAGCTTTGACAACTGAATTGCTGTTTTGATTGGCGTTTGAGCTAGCCCAACCACCAAGCCATGGTGGTCTGGTGCCATACTACTGTTTCATCTTTATTTCCTGTCTTGCATCAATTCACACGTCTCAATCTGCATAACTGCAACTAATATAATAAATAAAAGTGCTTAACATAATAAAAGGGGTTTGTGCATTTGTAAATGCACAAGGACATCAGATATTGAAGACAACCGCCATGGCCAAAGCTCGAGTTCATCCCATCAACACAATCGAAGAGAAACACGCCCTCCAATGACTCAAATCTACAGAAGGGGAGAAGGAAGGAAGTGCTGCTAGACACGACTGACAAGGAAATCGACCCCTGAGAAGGTGCAATTTGGCCGAGCAAGGAGGCTATAGTGAAGGACGTGAGCTAAGGTGGGCCCTATCAACTGTGAGTCTAACGGCACAATTGAAGATATAGAACAAAAGAGGAGGAGGAGACGATCTCGTGGCAACAAACCTTGCTCGGAATGGCGGTCGGAATAGTAAAGTCAACGGCGGAAGGTGTCCACCATCGTCAGGTCAAAGGCTATGAAAGGATGAGTCGAAGGCAACAGAAAGAAAGTCGAAAGGAGGAGGAGAAGTTGACTCGTTGACTGTGCACGAATCTTGACTCAAGCATGTGGATGGATTCCACTTGCAACGGTTAAAAGAGATGATCGTGTGAAGATCCTCTGTGGCGATAATATCGGGAGCTACTGCACAGGAGTCGGAATAGACAAGGAAACGAAGTGTTGCACGAAGAGCCGCACCAGAGAAGACTCAGAAAGAAAGGATAAGCTTAACCAAAAGAATCGCTTCAGTGAACTTGGTGTACCGCCAACATACGGACCCATCTGTCGGAAACAAACTCAATTCAGACTCCATCCGGTGCACAGACGCATGCGTGAACCAGCTGACTCAACCGCTTAACCTCAGCCACTTAAGTTGATCTTCTGTGACATATCCCGTGTGGCCAACGCAATCGCAGAGCGGAAACCACACTTCCCTGCCCACGTGGACCATCCAGAATATGCCACCTCAGCCTTGTCAACGCTGTGGACCAATCAGAGAATTTTCAGCAACCCGGAACTTAGAAAATACATTAAAAATAGTCAGAAAATCAGAAAAATTCCCATAAAATACCAAAATGACCAGAAAATTATAAAGAACATTTTTATTTGACATATCATATAGAAAAACCCAACTTAAAAGTCACTTTTATTTAAAAGTCCATAAAACTTTAAAAATATCATAAAAACAAATAATAAATAAACATAAATATTATTAAAAATTAGTATTGTTATTAAAGGACAGTAGGGAATCTTGGACAACAAATACACTTCAGGATCAGGACACCCTAGAGCCAGCCAAGCTAGAACCCATACTTCAAATTCAAAACTCAAGCCAAGTCAGAACTTCAAGACAAATTCTGAAAAATCAAATTAAGACATCCAAACTCAATCTGAACTCAGAAATAAACCTAAAGCCGAACTCCAGAACTAAATGATGAAGCCTTAACAAGACCTAAACTCAGAAATTCAAAACAAAAGCCAGAAATCAGAAAGCAAAAATCCAAATACCAATCTCAAGCCAGAATCAGACCCAAACCAAGGCCCAGATTCAAGTTCAATTCCAAACCTAAACTCCAACAAAGTCAAAGACCCAAATTCAAAACTAAAAGTCAATGCGAATCCCAAGACAAACCAGAACTAATCTCGCTTCAAGTTAAAACCAGGCCTATCTCCAAAATAAAATAAAATCCTCAAGCCAAATCCCAAGTCAAACGCCAAGCTGAGTCAAGCAAGATCCTAGAGCTCTAAACCCTGGCCCCACGTCAAAAACTCAAAATCCTTATCCAAAATAACCAAGACCAATCTGTGACCCATGACCCTGGCTGTCCCCATATAACAACAATCCTAGAAGCAATAAAAGTCTTAATTATAAAAGTGATAACAACATCAGAGTCTGCATGTCATCTAAAGTCAAAATCAACGTAACATGCACGTGCATTCTTCATCATCACCATACCCCACGTAGCATTAGTCATTAAATCAAATAAAACTGACCTCCAATTGCTTTTGTATTGCCTAATCACTTTATTATTTCCGATCTAGAGGTGCTCTTGTCTGGTTCTCAACTCAGCCCAGAGGTAATTAATAGCAGGGGCTTGTGCCTATTGGAAGGAAATGACCTGCAAACAAACAATCAACTCTTGAGGCACTTAAAACCACGTTATTACCTTTCGTCCGTTTCAGACGGGTAGTAATGCCTGCGTTCCAGGATGTCCAAGGGGTATCTGATCCGCATTCTTTTTCCACATGGAGGAAATACACGATCTTCCCCCGTGGATAGGCCAAAAAAGTGCGAGACACTAATTAACAACCCTAATTCAGTATCTTTGCACATCGCTTGTTGCTTGCTTTTCTTCGCGTAAAAAAAGTTAAACTTTAACAACTAATTTGTTTAAACCTTTTGAAACCCATTTCAACATTCGAAATTGGTGAAAAAGAATATTAAGGAGTATTCTAATTAACTTATCAACTTATTTGATTAATTAGAAAATTACTTTATGCATTTAATTTTTCATAATGGGACCTGATAAAATTCAAATTTTTTCGGTCTCCAAAATTTATGAAATAAATCAAGTAAACTCCTTACCATGATTGTAACTACCTGTCAAAGTTTCAAGAAAAGATCATATACCATCAGGGAGAATGAAAAAAGACAAAATCTCAGATTAGGCATAACACGCCGTTAGAGTATTTTCTGTTTTTCTTCTCAACCTTTTAGATTTTAGGATCATCTTCAAAACAGTTTTAATGTAAACAATTTACATAAAAACTTACTACAAACTATTGGCTAACAAGTCATGAAAGAAAACCATACTTAGTCTATACAATTTCATCAAGTAAAAGGGCATTAAACATAAAACCCCTGTTCTGTAACAGACGGAAGACAAAAAGTTTTTCACCAAGTTTATATATCAAACGAAGTCGAAATTCAGTGAAATTAATTTTCACAGAACCAAAACTTAAAATAAAATAATTATATTTAAACACTTTTCTATAAAAGGGTTTCATTTAATACTAGATTTGCAAAAAATCCGACTGGTACAAAATACCGGTCTGATAGTTTTATCTTTTCTACACTTAAAACATATAACAAATCTTTAAATTACACAACAAAATTTGTGTGACAGAAAGATACACAAGTCTAGATGTTTCTTAGCTAATAATACAAGCAGTTTATTTACAAAATAAATCGATTCAAGCCATAAAAAACGGAACTGTGCCGGCAGATTCTAGATCTGCGCACCGTCACCGTAAAATTCGCCATAAATCCGTTTTTAACTTGAATCAAGATGAAATCAGTAATAAAAGAATCAAAACTCAAATTACTATCTACTCATTTCAACCAAATAAATTTTTTGAAAGTTTTACATAGAGAAAAACACGCAACAATCACAGAAACAGAGAAATTTCCAGACAGCAAGCAAGTGAATCAACATAATTAGGTTGTTAATTACCATTATCTCTATTAATTAAGCACTAAAATGTCAAAACCATGACCTACTCTCTGATACCAATTGAAAGAATTTAATCGTGTACTTATTTTAATTTTATAAACCATATTTAATATAATTAAACAACAAGCATAACAAGGATCTAGGGGAGAGACAAAATAGTGCAAGAGCTAGAGAAAACGGGTTGTACCTCTCTTCGTATCGCAACGAAGAGGCTCGACCAAGGCTTTGGAATCGGTGGCGTGCTCTCCAACACTTCCTACTCCTTGTTCTTGAGTCCACCAAAAGGATTAACCAAATCCTAATAATTTGTGCTAGCAAATTTCAGGATAAAGCTAATACTTGTTTTCTTCTTCGATTAATCAATAATTAATAAGAAGAAACTATTGCTCAATACATGAGCACCTAAATGAACTTGAGAAGAACAATTACATGGCAGAAAAAACTACTTTTTCTCCTTGTAATTTCGTTCTAATTGGGAGAGGAAGAGAGAGATGAGAAAGTGAAGAGCCATGTCCCTTTATTTCTCCTTGAGTCCCTTCATATAACCCACTAATGAGTCCTTTCAATTAACCAATGATTAAAGGACAATTTTTTCCTTCTAAAGTCAGTCATAAACAAAAGCCTACATGGGCTACATCATATGTATTATTAGTCCATTAATCTATTTGTTAATTTTCTTCTCAAGTTGCTTTCAATTCGGGCTCAATGAGGCTTATTAAATCAAAGCCTATATATTCAATATAATTACTATAATTATATTAAATATTTTTGAAATAAATTATCAATTTATTGATAATTATTATTGTATTAGCATATGCATTAATTAAGTTTCATATGATCACTTTGATTCGATTAATTATAACGGTTCGTAACGGTATATAATTAATTAATCAACTTATCATATATTGCATTCTCCAATGCAAATAAACTAAATAATGCATTATATGGTTAAAGCTTTATTTGTGTAACCCTCGATGATTTATGTTATGTTGGCCATGGAATTAAATCATTATTCATTTCCAATAATCATAAGCGGTATCTAGCAACACATTATGATTCCCAATTAACATAAACAAATACTATACTTTTATAGTATTTCAATCCTGCATAAGAAATAAAGTATTTTCTCGTTTTGATTCTTATGTCACATGATATCATTGTATAATCCAAAATAGGAATGTGTCGTTCTTGCAGATTATACATTTTTTAATCTAGAGTTGATTGTCTAATTTGCACACATATGATCCAACTCCATCAAGGGGCCCAACTGATATCATCACTCACTAGGTATACTAATGAGGGACATATGATTTTCTTGATGAACAATTTTTCTCCGCACAATTCAAGAGAACATAAATAAAGTCCGTATAGCAGTCCTTATTAGGAATCAACGTTAGACGATATTTATTTAACCTATCCTCATGTGAAAAAGTTGAACCATCTCAAACTTAGAATCAAACTCATATGAAATAAATAATGACACATAACACAATCCATATATTTATTTTATTGGATTAAATCCTGTGCTATGTTCCAGTAACATATACATATGCAATTAAGTTGGTAACTCCTTACCTATGATTTGTAAAACTTAATCATCATTTAACTTGCATACTAATCTTATCCGATAATTAATGTTCCTTATTAATTATCAAGATTATGGACAATTTGAGTTTATTATTGTCATTCTAATGAATGATTTACAGAGATCTATAATTCAGATACTCAGTCTGAATGATCTGTCAATAATAAACTCTAGGAACAAATGATCAAATATCATCAATAACATAAACTAAAATTTAAGTCATTAAACTATTGACTTCTAGGACATAACTCCAACATATACATGGGCTCAGAGCTTTGACAAAGGGCATCGGTGGGAGATAATGACGAGTAATAGATCTGAGAGTTTGAATAGTATTTTTAGAGTTGAAAGAAGATTGCGGGTGACAACAATAGTGGAAGGCACATTTTATAAATTTATCAATTAGATAAATGACAGAACACAAAAAGCACTTAATAGACAAAGTTTGGGTGAAAGATGGCTAATAGTGATCCAAGAAAAATTGACCAAGCACATTAAACATGTAAGTACTTCAGATATAACAATTTATTTGTTTAATATATTTTAAGAGGCAAATTTTGGGTACATAATTCTTATTAATGTTGCAATTGTAGCTTCAATGAGCACAATCGTGTTGAGGCTCGACCTTGGAACATTTATTCTTAGTGTTCGAGGCGAATATCAAGATGGTCACGGGTGCGATTATTCGATGTATCAGGTTGTAATTTCACCTGGAATGCAGCCGACGGACCCTCCGCTACATTTTACAAGTACCACATGCAGTTGCCTGAAGCCTCAACAAATGGTATAGCTTTGTGCATATGTAATTGTTGTTTACATGCAGACAAATTACAATGTCGATCAATTCGTGGAAAGTCGCTACAGCTTGTGGAACCAACATATGATATGGTCCATGGGTCAATTTCATTGTTACAGGGATGAGGATCAATGGCCGGTTTATGATGGTCCAACAGTGGTACCTGAGAAGTGTTTGATCTATCATGGTAGGCGTAAGATTATTCGTGAGGGGATGTGGATGGACAGAATGGAAGGACAAGAAGAACAAGGGTCCTAAACTGAGAAAGCCAACAAAGAAGAAAGGCCAAGCTTTAACAAGTCAAGTGCGCTAACTATAGCAACCATATCCAATTGATACACTGCAATTTGTTCGTCATAGTAGCAGACCACAAACAAGGACCAACAGTCGAAGAAGGGAAGCCAGACCAACCGTTCAACCGATAGTTCAACCAACCGTCGAACCGACCATTCAACTTGCGTGAAGGTCACTTCATGTTGACCCACGAAGTATGAGCAGTCGAGAGGACATTGGTTTAGTTCAAACCACGTCAAAATTCAATTAGCATTGATCCGCGGAGCATGGATGTCCTATCCGTAGTATGTGATCCGAGTCAGCTAGGTTTTTGATAGGCCAAACGAGCAGAGCTACTACTTATGGGGAAGGAAGAGGAAAAGGAGTCAGATCGAAAATCCGGAACCTTTTTGGTAGAAATAAAAATTAATTCATGTATGTTGTATGGATTAGTATTTTTTTATTAATTACATGGGCTGAGAGTATTTAATTATTGATTTGCAAGTTTGAAATTTTAATATTTGTATGAATTGACCTATTATTATTTAATATTTTGCTAATTTCATTTCGAAAAGTTGATTCACGTATGTTGTATGGATTTGCAGTTTGAAAAAATAAAAACTGTGTTGGGTATCAAAAGTTGGACGCTAGAAAATCGAAAAAGAAAGTTAAAAAATCTAAATAAAATTCAAAATGCTACTTGCTCTTCTTTTAAAGAGTTCTATAAATTAATTTAAAAGTATTAGTTGATCCCTTGTCAATAATTTTTTTATATAAGAAAGGTCAATGGATCAATTTTGCGTCGCAAACTAAATGGACAACATGTCTATCGCCAACCAGAATTGGACATGACACCAAAAATAATGGGCCTACGTTAATTTTCTAAATGTTTAGTTTGGCAGAACAAAATGTCAAAATGACGACGTTGCTGGTTTCGGATGGAATTGATTTAGACTTGTAAATATTTCCATAGATATATAAAAATAATTTATTTTTATCATGTAATGAGATTTGACCCTCATTTTGGGAATTTGGGTGATCTGATGATCTCATAGAAGGAGACCTGGACTATGAACAAGTGGGGTGCCCCTGCAGCCCTAGTAATTGGCATGGGATGGAAGGTTCTGGATAAATGATGTGGATCGCAAAGCAAGGATCACGTGGGGACCCACCAAGTTTTGAGCTGTATTTCTAGCAAACAGCTACCCGATCCAATCTACGATTTATACTAGGTATTTTTAATTTTTATTTAGAGGAAGCCTAAAGTCCAATTCATTAGTGGAACATATTCATCCAATATATTCGTTTATAGATTTTGAGCCTTAAACACTTATTCAAATAGTTCAATGTGAACTCTATATTGAAATCTATTATAAAATAAAATTTAATATTTTTTTGAATTTTTGAGAAAATTATTAATTTAAACGGTTTATAATTTTCAGAAAAAATAGTAAATTTTCTAAAAATCTGAAAAGATAGTAATTTTTTAAAATATAAAATTTGGTTCCATATTGAATTTCAATATGAAAATTACATTGAATAGTTTAGATTGGTTGTTTGAGACTCCAAATTTTAGAACGAGACTTTAGTCTTGTTTTATTTATTTATTTATTTATTTTCTTTATTCTTTATTACTTCTCTAGGATGGAACTTTTGTGAGTGGGCACGTGTACCGTGTACATTGAAATAATTACATATTTCTTTAAATATATGTAAGATTTTAGTGAAACCTGATTTTTCAGTCTTCTATATCCATTGCCTACAATACGTTGTCATTATAAATATATTTTCTATGTCTGGAACTTCGAGAAGGTGTGTTTGGATGTTTTGAGAATAACACTAAGAATAGTGATGAAAAAGTGTTATTCTTAATTGGTTGAGAATAGTGTTATTCTGAAAATAGTCAATGTTGTTTGGAATAGCTTTGGAGGGAATTGAAATAATAATATTTTTTTCCTTCTCTAACTAACTTTGTTTTTAATATGTCCCTTTTAACTAATGACTGTGTTGAACAAAAACTATTGGAACGATACACAATAATCAATTTGGTCCAATTTTGTGTTTAGCGTTTTATCGACAATAAAACAATTGATAAAATAATCATTTTGTATAGTATTATGTGTAAATTATAATTATAATTTTCATTAGTCATTATATTGCATTGTATAATATTATACTATGTATATAATTTGTATAAATTATCATTACTATAATGTCTTTAAAAAATCTGTATAAATTATTTTGTATTATTTATACACTATCATATGTAATAATGTTCTACAAATCTAACAACAGAAATTTTTTTTTCAATAAATATAAGTATTAATGTGTAATATTTTAAAAATTTGGTACATGGATGCATTTTAAATCTTGGGAAAAGGTTCTTAATAAGAAAAATAAGAAAATGACAAACGCAGAGGAAAGGGAGAAAAAATGAGAAAGGTCCACTTCAGCATGTCATTTTGTTCGATTAATTCATTTTGGATCCACTATCAGTGTGTTCTTCCATTGTTTCCATTCCAGTCTTAAGTTTTTTCTCTTGTCGGCAAACGAAAAGGGAGACAATTTAAAAATTAAATTTACCCAAGTAACACAACACGTATTAGATTTTTTTAATATTATTTCTTGGATTCACAACTCGCTAAACTCTCTATTCCAGGTTCTTTTTTTATAGCTAAACCCAGTCGGTATAGCTATTTTGGCGCTATTCCAAACCTGTTTGGATGTGCACACCTAGCGAGTAGCGATGCTATTCTAACAATAGCTATTATTGTGTGCATCCAAACAGAGCAAAAAGTCTGAGCACTCTATTCAACAGCATAAGTTGATCTTTAAATTTTTAAATTCAAGCATGGGCACATGTCCAGCCTTGACCCTATGTGGCTCCGCCTCTGTACATGAGCTATGTGGGAATTCAAAAAAGTATTAAGCCTAGGAAAAAAAAGAATGACATAATTAAAAATATAGATTTCAAGTCTAATAAATAATATTTTTGCTTGAAATTTAAGCACCGTTTGATTAAATTTCATATATGAAAATCCAAATTTGATTAAAATTAATCTATAATTAGAGTCAGGTATTAATTTTCATAGTGTTAGTAGTGTCTGAAAATGAATAGATGTAAAAAATGGACACAAGGGATCATGAGGTAATCAGGTCAGTCGTGGACTAATTTAGGACAGCGTAAGGCCCCAAATCCTAGCGAATTGTAAATAAAGAAGGCCCAAAATCCTAGGGCTGAAAATGGAGAGAACACCAAATGGCCTGGGTCTCTTCTCCACCCTCTCCTCTTCCGGATTGGCATTCTCAGCAGACAGGATTTGGCTGTTCCAAGCAGTTAAATTCTTTTTTTTTTAATATTTCAACATTTTAAAATTCAAATGTTGAATCCAAACCGTTGATCTTATTTAATTTTACGGGCGATGCATTTTCATATAAGTTTTATAAAATTTGGAGTCGATTTGATACTTGATTAAGTGACTAAATTATGGACGTATTAGAATTAATCAGTGATAGTTAATCAGATTCGTTCATTTATTGACCACTTGATTTAGTATCAAATTAACTCCAAATTTCATAAAACTTATATGAAAATCCATTGTCTGTAAAATTGGACAAAATCCACAATTTAGATTCAACATTTGAATTTTAAAATATTGAAATATTAAAAAAAAAAGTTTGGCTGTTTGGAACAGTCAAATCTTGGCTGCTGAGGATGTGGAGCCCTTCCCTTCTCCTCTTCCCTCTTTCTCAACTAGGTAAAATCAATCGTACGCCTGACAATTTTATTTCAAATTAGAGTGAGATGAGCAGAAATTGGGTTATGCAGCCCTGCCCTATCAACCTATCAAGTAAAGGAAGGAAAAGGAAAAGGAAAAGTAAAAGGAAAGGAAGGATGCTTGAGGAGGGCTAAGTATATTGGTCAACAGGTACCATTTCCCTTCTTCTTTTCTTCAAATTTTGTGTGCCTTTGGTCTTGGGCTCACTCATACCATTAATGCTTTCACTACCTGTACCACTTATCTCTTTAGTCACTGCTGAACACGCATCATACCACTCATGTGCTGATTTGCCTTATTACTTACCATTTTGATGTTGCTATTCTATATTTTTACTATATTTTATAATAAAGTATGGAACCAATTTATGAATTGTTACTACAACAGTAACATGTGCTTTCAGCTATGACTAGTTCACTACAAATATCTAAGTATGAATTTTAAAGGATTTCTCATATATTATTACTTCAAGTTTCTAATTAAATGAGTTTGTTCATGTATATTACAAACAAGGTTATGATTTGACCCTGCTTTTGATGGTTTATTTAAGGACATTTGAACCCAAACTCTAAAAGTAAAGTAAATGCTTGAACTCTAATATCAAATAAGGGCTACTGTGCTTAATTCATACTTGGATGTGAAGTTCAGTAATATTTCGCCATGCATAAACGTTCAAGCAATCAAGCTGTTGAATTAACCCATATTTGAGAATCCTTTTTTTTTTTTTTTTTAACTTCCAGGTTCAGAGTTATCCAGGTTAATTTTTTAGTAAATTTTTATGTTGAAGGCCTATTACAGAGATTGGTTTCAGATAGCTATTGAGCTATATACTTATTTTGCTTTATTTTATCATTAGAATTTATTGTTAGATCAGTTTATGACTTTGGAGCTGTCTGCTCGAAATTGGCCTGTGTTCTTGTAATTTCATCGCTTACAAATTAAGCACAAGCAAGCCTCAATGCTACCAAATTTGACTTTGTTGACTCTCTACAAATATACTTCAATTACACATGAATCAGTGAATTTCCTTGCCCTTTTGTTTTATTTAGCTGGAGTAACTGTGTTTATTTAATGTTCACTATTTGGCTTTATTATTATTATTTTTATTTCAGAAGCACAACACAGAGCTACTAGTAAACATCGTGAGGCAGCAATTCAAGAGGCACAAGGATGAAACTGATCCTGAAAAAAATACAGAAACTCAAGGATGAGTATGCATTTATTTATAACTCTTTGCCACTTTTCCTTGCATACAAAGTTTTGCTGTTTTTTCTTTGTGCGAATTTATTAAGAATTTGGAGGATCATATGTGTTATTTATTTTTAATGTATTTCAGGGGTATATTAGATATTTCTCAGTCTTCAGGCATATTCCTGATATTGTGAGGTTCTGGAGTGGTAAACTGTAAATCTTTTATCCAAAAACATTATTAATAATATGAGTAATCTGTTTTGCAGTGCTGCTCGAGGCCTCATAAATCACATTTTGTATGAATCTGAGCAACTGACTGGCCGCAGTGTCTTCAAGACAAAATAAAATATGTTGCTTAGTTTAAATTGTGATGCTTTTTGTTTTTCCCTCCTAAATAATAGCATTCAAATGTCTCTTGGAATTGTTGTATTGTTCTTTCCTTTTTCGAAGTTAGTTTTTGTTTATGCAGGGATTTTACTCAGTTTCTTAGTTAATGTACCAAAGTTGAATTTTGGGAACTGCACATAATGGTTGGTACCAAATGTTTTGCTAATAGCTGATTTTTGGCTGAAGTGAGGATGACTGATTTTTTATTTTGTGTCTGTGTCTGTGTTTGTTTCTTGCCGAAACACATGATAATATTGGGTGATATTGGCATCCCAACAAAAGATAAAAATGTACGTATTATCTTCTTTATATGTTTTTACAGTTCTACAATAAATAAAATAACCCTGTTTTTTCCGGTTTTCAGTTTCTTGGTAAGTATGGCCCTAGTATATTGAATATTAGCACAAATCCGGCTCCACAAAAAAGAACAAAAAATGGTATCCCATTTTCTCATGTTACTTGTCAAAGATTGAACGACTTTTTGAATCTACCTTGAGGCTAATTAACCATAATATGAGAATTAGGTATTCGAGCGACAACCAGGTATATGAGAGTTCTATATATCAAGGACAATCAGATTTTAAATTTCTAAATTATGTGGTGGAGATTCTATATATGCTGCATCCCAGATATTCAGCTCAGTGCTCAGACATGTATTACATTAAAATTATTGTACATGGGCAACAAACAACGAAGGAGATACTAATTCCATTGTTGGTATTTTTTTTTCCTCCAACGGACCCAAACTTCTGCTATGAAAAATAAAAATAAAAAATTCCAAATGCCTCCTTAATTGGGCCATGCATGCTACTTCAATTTGTTTCTTTGAAACCTCTTCTTAGAAATATGCAAATTGCCCTCTTGTTACTTCTTAATTAGATTCCAGCATTCATCTCTCGTCTTTATTATTCCTACCAGGTACTGTGTGTGGAGTCTAATATCTATAGTGTTATTTGTTTGTTACTAACAAAGTTTTGGGACCCGTTCAGTTTACTTCTCTGGACTTTGTGTAAGCATATTTAACTGACCCCATTTTTTGAAAGGGGTTTGAATCCTCCTCAGAGGTATGACATTACTAGATGGTCCAATCAAATTATAATAATTAATAATAATAATAAAAAAAAACTGGATGGTTTCGCTCACATTTACGTCCTTAATTAACCGACATAATTTTCGTATTGTTAAAATTTGTGAGCCACAGCTGTGTTGTGCCATGCAAGTGAATTTGTTGCATGTCTTTGCAAGTCGTATGTATAAATTTTTTTAATTTTTTTGCTGAAGATGGGTAAGGAATGTGAATCTTTACACATTTAGGGGTAGCAAATTTTCATTAACACACATTTAAAGTTATGCAATGTTTTATACTTAATTTCATATAATCGTTTTGTACAAATTAATGAATGAATTTCAATTTACACAAGGTCGACATATTATATGCCAAAAAGCGTGTATTGCATCACTAAGATTCTAGTGCCCTGATTTACTCTATCTAGCTAATTAATGACCATTTAAGGTAATCAAACATAATTAATCTATGATCATTCGTTTGTAACAACTTTAAACTTTCTATTTCCTCAAGGCATGAAAAGAGGTACGCCAATAGCTATGCAAGCCTGACATAGCCATGTACCACCTTATCAACAAATTAACATGTGAGTTCATTGAACCTAGACGATCGATACAATTGTATGTTGTGTTATTTATAATTTCATATGATAGCACATGGAGAGATTTCTATTTCTGGACCATGGTTCAATGAACTTAGACGTTTTTTTGTTTTTCTTTCTTCCTTATTTTTGCTAAGATGTACTTGGACGCTTTAACAAGCCCTCTGCAGCTCTCGTACACTAGGAATGGATGTAGATACATTAATTGAACTTTCCTACGCACACTCATAATTCTGATATTCATGTACACAAGTAAGCCAGAGATATACAGACATAAATTAAGCATTACATATATATGATGTAACTCTGCTATATGATCGATTTTTGTGAGCTAGTAAAGCAATACATGTGGGGAGGGAGGGAGGGAGGGAGAGAGAGAGAGAGAGAGAAAATTGAGACTTGGATGTGAAATAGTTACCACATTTCCTCGACCAAAAAAAAATTGTTCACATTAGGTCCAGAATTTATAATATCATATCATATAAACTAACAAGAACCCTTGATTTTGGTTATCTCCTCAGTTATTAAATAAAGCATATTCTAAACAATACAAATGAACATTGATGAAATCAACTTGTTGACATAATTACCTCATAGCTAGTATAATCATGGGAAGGCAACATCCCTACATGCATCGCAAAGGTCAAAATAAACTCTTGTAAAACAACAAAATAAATAAGTTGGTATATCAATCATGATAAATAAAGATAAGATTGTCAGCACATCTCATTGTAATTAAGTGAGTGGTAAAAAGAATCCGGTAAGAAATCTACAAACCTCAGATTTTTATAGACAATTTCGGCTAGATATCGCGTAACTTATAATTAGGATAGCAAACAATCAAACTTAGCCAAACCTTGTGAAATGTACCATAAATCATATCTTTGAATATGACCGTTTTGTTACGAGTATATTCCAAAACCTTGTTGAATGTACCATTTAGTTTTTCACAAACTGAAAGGTCGATAACTGTTATCTAGATCTCTAGCTATGATAAAATTATTTCACATGCATGTACGACTGCTAACTCCTGAGTAAGAAATAATTAAATTAAGTAGTCATGATTAGTAGATTTAGTCCGTTCGAGAGCTAGCCTAACTATAATATATATGAGGACTGAGGAGGTATCCGTTAATATGTCAATTAATGTTATTATCAATTAATTGTGCTAATTTTTTTTTTATTCTTACTTGAATTCACGGATTTAAATTAAATGTCTTTAATTTCACTTTATTCTTAGTTAAATTTTATTAACTTTTGATATTATTAGGTCTTGATACATAGCCAAATCATATATTGAAGTTGAATTGATGTAATTTTTTATGTGCATTGTATGATATGTATAATATATATCTATAGTCAAATTAATTAGTTTTCTTATTTTAAATTATTTGTAATTTATCTTCAGAGCTATTGATTTGATATAAAATCCGTCTCAGTATGTTCCGACAGATACCTTAATTATATTTTACCTACATTAAAGTTGCGGGTTTAGAATAATTATTTATAGTATAAGAGTTCTCTTTCTCTTTGATGTCTCCATAAATGACAAGGAATGTCCTCACAAAGAACACACCTATCCATTTTAAACATATAATGGAGATCTGCTGCTTAGTTCATGTCCGGCCACCCAATATTGTATCTTTAAAAATTAGTCATATACGTACTTTATCCATACATTAAAGCATGCATCTGAGATTTAAACGCTGAAATTGGGATAAATTAATTAGTCATATACCTTATTATAAAAAAAAATTTCAAATATTTAAACTTGAACATTAGTATTGTTTTCCAAAAAAAATCCGGGATAGACAAATAAACGAAATCGGATTTTCTAATTGCATGGCCACAGTGGTAGAGGCCTCCAGTTCTGAAGTACTGAAGAGGATTTAAACGATTAACATGAATAATAAATGGTCTCTTTCGTAACAGGCTTACAACTGATTGGCAACGGGCCACTTAGACCCAACGATGCCATGACACGGCGCCGCTTGATAGAGATGCATCAATATTTATTATTTTTCATGATTTGAATTGAGCAAATAAATTATGAGTCGATGTAAAGGATCAATTATTCTAATGCAAATTATCAAAGGGGTTTAAAGATGTAAAATATCCAACACATATTCTAAGCGTGCTATTATAAAAATGCGAATCTTTTCAAAGATCCATGAATATGGATCCATATATTTACTTGATAAGCAAATTTGGATCCATATGTAAATCGGGTCGTATCTATTATGTTAGTGGGTCTAGATAATGTGTTTATTTAATTCTTTTGTGAATTTGTGCAGCACTAAAAGTGATTATTGTCAAAACCACCTTTTTCTGCCTTAAAAATCATTCGATAGCAATTATTTATTATGTTTTATTCTTTTCAAAAAATTATATAATTGTCTACCACCTTTGTTGAGTACTCCAACCGTCCAACGGTCCAACCATTGTTCGTATTTTACTTACATCCAGCTGCACTAAATTGGTTTCAAACTTTTCATGAGTGAGAGTGACTACTCATCTACACGAACAAATTAATCGTGAAGGATAATAATAGTTATTTAATTTATTTATTTTTTCCATGAGTAACTACCATTGGAGATGTATACACTTGTAATTCAAAAATATTAACTTACTGGGGCTAATAAAATTAAAATTGTTTTGTGCTCAAAAGAAACCTTTTTGTTTTCTTTAACTAACAAAAAAAATCTTAATTATTACCGTCTTTACTTTCTCTTTTCCTTAGCGAGTCAATTCATGCAATCTGAGGGACTTAATTTTCAGCGTCCAAAATGCCATGAATGAATGAGTTCCTTTCCGGGTCGGGTCTAGGCTACCTGGTCCATTAGCTGGTGCAACATAAGAACCGTTAATTTTGGTATAGCTGGCGCCTGGCGCCTATAAATAGAGAGCAAATTAAACATAGAAGAAAGACCACCAACAGAAAACCTCTCTTCTCTTACTCTCTCTTCTTTTGCTCCTCCTGATTAGATTTCTGCTGATTGTGGTTGAATAAGGAGTAATTATGTGTGGCATCCTTGCGGTATTGGGTTGTGCCGATGATTCTCAGGCGAAGCGAGTCCGAGTTCTCGAGCTCTCTCGCAGGCAACTCTTTTATTCTATTTTTAGTTCATTTTAATGTGATGATCTTCACCTTGATTTTTTACCATATTGACAAATTACATAGTCTACATTGTGATGCTACATTTTACAATTATGAAGCCAGTAAAAATGAAATATGCAACATCGGATTTTCACAAAAGTTTAACCATAATGATCAAAATATGAGCAAACCTTCTTAAAATTTTGTTCTTATCAGTATTCCAAATCGACCAATTACTCCAAATATTAACATGCATTTATCATTTACACTTTTATTAATAGTAAATACTTGATGAACTTGAATATCACTTCACATGTATGAGAAGTTTTAAATAATTGTGCCATTTGAGCTCAAGCTAACTGATTTTCTTGATATTGCAATATGTATTTCTGAGGAATATCACCTTATTAATTAAGTAATTAATTATGTAAAACTGGTTGCATTGCAAATATATATGGATAGGTTGAAGCATAGGGGACCGGACTGGAGTGGGTTGCACCAATTTGGGGATTGTTTTTTGTCACACCAGAGACTTGCCATTATTGATCCTGCCTCAGGAGATCAACCCTTGTACAATGAAGACAAATCTATCATTGTCACGGTATCGTTTATTTTATTTTATTTCATTCCTGCTCGCTCATATTTCTATGCTTTTATTCGATCAGTTTTTTTTCCCTTGATTATTTATTGTTTACATAATTTCTTATTAGTTTTGTTGGAGTTAATAATACATACTGCTATTATACAAGACATACCTCCCTCCCTCTTTTATTATGTTTTCATTTTTTAGTTATGTTTGGTTTAGAATCCTTAGGATAACTAAAGATGACAGTGAAAGATTTAATTTGATATACATGTAGAACGACAAATTGTTAATTTCCGGATAGTTGATTTACAAACAGTGTTAGCAATCTCAAACCTTTTAATTTAACTTACTGGTCTCAAGTTGTAATTCTATATATTCACCCATAAATACAAATATATTTGTGAAAAACTTCCACTAATAAGTATACTGTTAGGTTAAGGTTGATGCTTATCATCCGTTTTCAAATTATGACAAAGCATACTATACCTTTAATATTACGATGATTCGGTTTTCTAGCATTAAATTTAAAGTGTAATGTATGTGCTTTTGGCCGCAAGTGTTTGGAGCAGACTTGTTCGGTTGTTTCAAAAACTTATGTAAATTCAAAATAATTAGCTGTTGGGAATATTAAAAAGATTAAAACAGAAAGCAATATGAAATTATGGATATTTTTATTGCAAGCTTTTAACTGGTCTTTTGAAAGGGGACATTAGTTCAATAATAGGAAGCGGCACAAATCAATGCAGCATGCTTGATGCTGTTGCTAAGAGGGTATAATATGAAATTTATGCACATATGCCGCATGCTTGCATATATGTGCAGACTGTATTTTTATGGAGGTCAATTTTATATCAAGCATCGTTTTTTTATCACTCAAATTCACTAAATAAAACCGGATAAATTAAAGTTTGACTGTTTGAGTGCAAAAATAAATCAAAGGGTATGTTAAATTATCACCCGAATGTTTTTGGCTTATTTGTATACATTGTACCTTTGTATTGAAAAATGCATAGAAATTAGAACTTACATGAGCAGAATTTCAAAATTGATAGGTAAATGGAGAGATATACAACCATGAAGAATTGAGGAAAAAGCTACCCAACCACAAGTTCCGCACTGGCAGCGACTGTGAAGTCATTGCACATTTGGTAAGAGATAGATTCACTGCCCCCCCAAAAAAAAAACTTCATTAATGTTCTTCAGACAATATTATAATGTATAAAATTGAACTGAAATTAAAATGTTAAAATTTGTTCTCAGTACGAGGAGCACGGTGAAGGGTTTGTTGACCTGTTAGACGGCATTTTTTCATTTGTTTTGCTTGATACTCGAGATCGCAGTTCCATCGTTGCTCGTGATGCAATAGGAGTTACACCCCTTTATATTGGTTGGGGGCTTGATGGTAATTTCCAAAACCTATTTTACTTTTCCAACTTTTTTATTTTTAACTTGATAAGATATCATATGTCCAAAAATATGAAAAACAATATTCATCAATCACATTTAATATTGAGTTTACCACTGTATGCTACTAAAGTGGTTACTTCAAACTTCCTATTAAAATATAACAATGTAACACATCATATAAGGATTCCTGTACCAGTATTGTTTCAGACTTACCAAACCAGCGATGCAATAGCACCAACACTGCGTATTGGTGATACCAAATCTATCACTTTATTTGAAATTAAGAACAAAATTCTAATTGAAATTTTTTTTTTTTTAAAAAAAGAAAGAATAAGAAGAAAGGCTAAATTTTGTAACTGTTGTTTGCTTAGGGTCTGTGTGGATATCATCAGAAATGAAGGGACTAAATGATGATTGCGAGCATTTTGAGATATTTCCACCTGGACATCTCTTTTCCAGCAAAGAAGCTGCTTTCAAGAGATGGTACAATCCCCCATGGTACACTGAGTCCATCCCATCTACTCCTTATGATCCCCTTACCCTCAGAAAAGCTTTTGAGAAGGTAACAGCACAAACTTATGGTACTTCAATTTAAAATTTGTTTATGTCAGGTGTTTTTCATAAGCTACAGTGAAAACTCAGAAGAGAAGAGCAATAAATTTCATCAGTTGGCATTGTTTCTTCCAGAACTTCTATCATATGTGAAGGGAATTAAATACAAAGAAACCTAGATATATATACAGTAATTAGTTTCCTTTTATTTTCTCCTTTTCAGGCCGTGATAAAGAGGCTTATGACTGATGTGCCATTTGGTGTGCTCTTATCTGGCGGTCTTGACTCGTCATTGGTTGCAGCCGTGACAATTCGCCACTTGGCAGAAACCAAAGCCGCAAAACAGTGGGGCCCCAAGCTTCATTCCTTCTGTGTTGGGTTGGAGGTTTGCACTTAGCCCCTACATTTTCCCAATTTTGTATACTTCCCCTCATCTGTCACTATTGGCATTCAACCTTCAATCTTTTGTAGGGTTCCCCTGATCTGAAGGCAGCGAAGGAGGTGGCTGATTACCTAGGCACAGTGCACCAGGAGTTCCACTTCACAGTTCAGGTATCAAGCAGACTAATGATGTACCAGAAAATAATATAAAGTCTGACCTAAGCCAAAAACACAAAAGACTAAGTAAAAACTAACAATTTACTTTATTTTGGTACTGGTCAGTTTATAGCCAACATATCAGTAGTAAGTCTGACCAGAATCTATGAAGAAAAATTAACCTAATTTGATTTTGGCAGATTATTATGCTTTTATTTGTGATATGCCAGGACGGAATAGATGCAATAGAGGATGTGATATACCACACCGAAACATATGACGTGACAACCATTCGTGCAAGCACCCCTATGTTTCTCATGTCGCGTAAAATAAAGGCACTAGGAGTTAAAATGGTAATTTCCGGTGAAGGTTCTGATGAGATATTTGGAGGGTACTTGTACTTTCACAAGGCACCTAACAAGGAAGAGTTTCACCGCGAGACTTGCCGCAAGGTTCACATTTAAATTCTCACATTTTGAACTCAAATTTGCGATCCAAAATGTTTTTTTTTTTTTTAATGACGGCCAGTCCACAGAATTGCAGTCATGACTGGTACCATTGTAAAATTCATGAGTACCATTGGTACGCTTTGGTACGGTACCAAATAATTTATCAATATACTGATAACATAACAAATTATTTGGTGCTAATTCAATGAGTTGCTTCACCTATCCTTTAAAATTGCTTGCCATAGATGTTTAATGAGAAAAAGAAGAAAACTAAATTATGAACAAAACTTTTACATATTTTCTTTTTTCCATATACAGATAAAGGCATTGGATCAGTACGACTGCCTAAGAGCAAACAAGGCCACATCGGCATGGGGTCTTGAGGCACGTGTACCATTTCTAGACAAAGAATTCATCAATGTCGCAATGAGCATTGATCCTGAGTCCAAGATGGTTAGTATCTGAATTTTCTAACTTTGTGTCCCTCAGCTTGTGTTTCTGTTCGTGCATGTTCTAAGAAATGGATTCTAAATTAATAGATCCAACGGGATCTTGGAAGGATAGAGAAATGGGTTTTGAGAAAAGCTTTTGACGATGAAGAAAATCCCTATCTTCCAAAGGTTTGTGTTTTCTATATTCTTATGAAATTCAATTATTTCTGAAGATTGAAAACATTTAAATGTTTTACTTTTTTCCTTTTTTCTTCTTTTTGCAACATTTAGCATATTTTATATAGACAGAAGGAGCAGTTTAGTGATGGAGTTGGCTACAGTTGGATCGATGGGCTCAAGGCCCATGCTGAATTACATGTAAGCACATTAATTTTTTTTTTCACCTATCAAGATATAATTATATTTAGGTCCTCAAATTAGTCAGTAACTGGTAATCCTGTTGCAGGTAACTGATAGGATGATGCTAAATGCAAAGAAAATATATCCCCACCACACTCCCACAACCAAAGAGGCCTATTATTATAGAATGATATTTGAGAGGTTCTTCCCTCAGGTAATTTTTAAAATTTAATTTCCCCAATTACTCAGTAAAGGCTGAAATTGTTGGGATATTTATCATGAGGGGGGTAAGATTACCCTTCAACCTACATAATCTTATGCCTTTCACTTGAATTTGCAATATGAGAAACATCTAATATTTTCTGTGTGATGGTATAGAACTCAGCAAAGCTGACTGTACCTGGTGGGCCCAGTGTGGCATGCAGCACAGCAAAGGCCATAGAGTGGGATGCGCAGTGGTCTGGCAACCTTGACCCATCAGGTAGAGCAGCACTGGGAGTACATGAATCAGCATACGACCCCCATCAACAGAAAATCCCAGCCTCAATTTCTATTGGAAATGGTTCTGCTACCAGCAAGAAACAAAGGATTATCGAAGTGGCCACTCCGAGTGTCACTATTCAGAGCTGACTGCTTCTCCAGATAATACAGTATTGTTTCTCTAAATAACGTGTATTTGAAGTGTTTGTATTAAATAAAGTATTAGGCAGTTTATGTCTAGTTGATGTTATATTAGTGAATCACTGGTTTGTCTGGCCTTATTTATGTATGTTAGCACAAACACAATGTGGGTTATGATTGTTAAGATGTCAGTTATGGATGTAAGGTTATTAAACTTTAATCCTTTTTTCAGAAGGTTTATGTTTTCTGGTGAGTGAAATTAATCAGGAATCCTTCTTTCAGTAGTTTTTCTGCTATGATTTCAAATTAGCTTCATCATGTGTCTGCAACAATTAATACTAACGGCGGTGTTAATTACTACAACCAACAAAGCATAAAGAACATACAGAACCTATAATTGATTAAGTTAATTACATACCTACACAGGGTAGACCAGGATAAATGACAGCCTAGAAGCCTTAGTTAAAGACTTTGTGGCCCAACCAACTAAACAACTAGACTGATCAAGGCCTGATTTACAATAATACGAGTATACATTTGAGGCCAGATGTCATCACAGGTACAGAACCCTCTTAAATCATTTACAGACAACAATGCCTTCCATCCTGAGTTAATTTTGATATACAAATGAAAATATAAAAAGAGAGAGAGAGAGAGAGTAAATTCATCCAAATTCTCCAAAGAAAGAGTGCCAAAAGATCTCCAAATGCGAATAGATTCATACAAAGTATTATCATGGCTGGACTTTTTCTTTTGAGGAATTATTAGAAATGGATAGACCTTTTTTCTTGCCATTGGTTCTAACTTTCAAATGGAGTGCTATTGATTTTGCTGCTTCAGGTACTGATGGCAGTTTGGAGCATTTCAGCCTAACAATAAAAAGTTCATAGAAATTTCAGTGAGTGACTGAGAAAATTATATCACTTTCAGTAAACAGTTGAGTGCTATGAGTGACTACCTTTTGACTGAGACTTGAATTGGATCAACTGGTTCTTCATGATAGTCTCCCTGCAGATGCATCATTGTAAGAGAACTTAAATAGAAACTGAATCCATAAAAAGGTACATGATTTATGCAATTATACCAAAGATGCCTCACCTAATTGCCATCATGTAAAATGCCCTTTTGTAACACTTGACCATAACAGCAAACATGAAACGTGCTCCATTAGCGTTAAATCACAAGGTTTGTACCAAAATTGCACAAATCACGTACCTTTGTAACACTTAATACTAAGTTTACTATTACTCATAAAACACGACTAATTTTAAATGAAAAGGTTTGTATTAATATAGTGGCTTGAAGAAAGGCCAACACTTCTGTGTGAGACAACCTTAGCCGCATTTGTTGATAAACTCTACTGTGCATAATTCGAAGATTCATTGTAACAGGAATCCATGGCCATAATTTTTTTTTCTCAAATATTGCATAACTTTTTAGTGTTGTATCATATAAATGGTTCACTGGTTTATATTTCTTTGGTCATTTCTGCTAAAACAAAACCTTTTGTTGGTTGGCTTTTTTACATCTGAAAAAATTTATATCTCAGTTCAGTTGTCAATTCTATGATTATCCATCTATTTTCCTGATTACATTGCAAAGTCATAATGAGCTCAGCTAGTCCCTCAGCTTTTGCAAGATAGATAAATGCATATTAACAAATAAATGGAATGTAGAAATAAAGTAAAAGTTACTTGATCTAAGGCATCAGAAGGTTCCTCTAAAGGCAGAGTCTCTTTGTCTTTGTTAGAAGTAAGACCAAACCGTTTCCTTTTTCTCAATCCTGCATTCCATTGCTTCTTGTCCCGTATCTGTTCCAATTAGATCACATAAGTCAGCTTTAAATGTAACATTCAAGGTTAATCAGTCTCATTTTAGGCTTAACTGGACAAATGAGAGCAACTGAAAACAGATATGATCAAGAGCCTTATGCGAACAATTCAAGCTAAAATGCATATTGGGTATAAATTGAGGATAAATTTAGTAGGAAATGAGCATTTAAATCGTAAATTTGATTGGCACGACCTTCCAAATGGACCCTTTTCGAATCAAAATCTTAGCGGACTTCCACCCGGGCGTGCTTGTGTCAATGACGGTCGCTTCTGTTCGACCTTTGAAACCCGGAATGGCTTTCGAGGCGGTAGGCGATGCATTGAAACCAGAACCAGTTTCAGACCCCTTTTTGTCCTTCTCTTTGTCCTTATTCCTATTCTTAACTTGCTTATTCTTCTTGATCACCTTGAGCTTGGAACTCCTCTTGTTAGTCTTCAACTCTGTCACGCCATTACTACTTGCGCTCGGAGGAAAGCCTCGGGATTTTCTGTTACGGCTGACAACGCAAATTCTAGGGCTAGGTTGCTTGCGCAAGCCTCTTTTGGCACCAATTCCTGCTGCTGCAGCAGGGTTAGGGTTGGGAGGATCCATGACGAACAGGTCGGCTAATACGCTACTCATCGCATCAACAGGTCGCATTTGTGAAGAAGTCGAAGTCGAAGTCGAATTAGGGTTAGAATTGTGAGAAATTGGGTCAGGATCAGGCACCCTAGGGTTAGGGTTTGGAGGAGCAGGGTTGTTGAAACCCTTGAGAGTGTGAAGGCGATCGAGCCATGAAGAGCTCGATTTTGCGTTCGGGAGAGAGCAGAGCATCGCGATTTTGCTTCTGAGTAAGGGGAGACGAAAGAACTGGAGAAGAACAGAGAGGACAGCTGAAGAGCTGAAGAGCTGAAGAGCTGAAGAGCGACCTCCTCTTCCAACTGAACTCTCAAGATTCATTCCTCTTTATAGCAAACAATTCTCCCACGTGCAAATTTTAATAGTGAGGAGGCGAGTCTGAATGGTGGACCCCAGTTGTAAGTCATGGAGATGCACTATACGTATAAGTTTGTGTGGGCTTTGGGCTTTTTTATTCTTTTTTGCATTCTAATGTTATTTGTTGAGCCGTCTTTGTAGTTCCACTTAATTGGGCCGGGACTTTTGTTAGTGGAGACTGGAGATGTTTGTTTAAGTCGTCTATTTTTGTTTATTTATAGTTATTATGCCTTGTTCTTTTTAAAAAAAAATAATAATAATTCCCATGTAAATCTATCTAAAATAGATATAATTATGGATGAGAAAATAACCTGAGTTCAAACTAGACTAGGCGGATTCGAAATACGGTTTAAGAAAGCATAAACAAGGTTTCAAATATGTAAATCCTCTTCAAGTTTTGTTAAAATCTGTAATCCTATTTTCATTTGTCTTGTACTTTGCATAGGACTCTATTCGGTTGTATATATATTTTGTGTTCTCATATTATATCACTAGATTATTATAGTCTAATGTTTTATCTTAACATAATCTTCAACAAACAAACTTTTTTTAATCTATTTTTATTAAGTACGAAGAAAACTTTTCCTTATTTTTATGTAAAAGATCAAAATTTTTTTAACAAAACTGAATAAGTGGATTCCAACTGTGTCGACCATTTTTACGGACCGATTATGCTTTTCAGTCATGCGGCAAAGGAGGTACTGAGGGACTACCTAGCTTTTAATTCTGAAATGGAGAGAGCCAGAGAGGAACTCTTTTTCTATCGTCACATTTCAATTACTATTCACATCAAAATATGTCTCATATAAATTAAAATTATATATATAATGTCAGATTTATATTTAAAATTTTTAGTCAATATCCAAAATAGTCAAATAAACAATCCTACCTCAGAAAATTGCCTACACTTTTTCTCCAAAAAAAAATATATATATATATGTAAATAGTAATTAATTATACGAAACAACATATATATGTAGTAGACTTGGACTGGATCAAACCCGATCAGTTTGCTTTATTATTACGTACTGAAGCAAATATTTTTAGGAAGCATCATTTTCACTGTAAACTTTATTTAATTTTTCAATGTATGTAATTTCAACTTTTTTTTTTTCTTTTTTAAGAAGGGCCCTTGGGGCAATATTGCAAAGTTTATTTTATTACAAAATCTCTATCTATATTATTAATTAAAAGCTCGTGGCCGCTATTGACTTTTAATTAATTTTTTTTGTTAAATAAATTAAAAATAGTCGTATCAATCATTAAAATTAAATATATTTGAAAATCTAAGATAGTTTATGCCATACAATTTGAGCCCTCCAATTTGCAATGATCGATCTGAAGTTATTTTGGCAAGTTTATTTTTTGGCAGAAAATTTATGCTAAGTTTATATGACGACTTTTTGATGGCAGAAGTTATTAATTTTGAACTTACAATTTTTTGTTTATAAATTTTGGCAAATTTTTTAGATTTTTTAGATTTTATATTTTATATCAGAAATTTTGACAAAATTGACGAAACAAATTGGATTATTCTTCAATCGGGGCTGATAAGGATCATTCCCTAGAACAGTTACGATATTAACTAGAACAATTATATATTAACTCTCTATTATCATTCCCTCCCCTCCCCTCTGATTCACTCTCTCACTCCGATTCGTTATGTCGCTCATCCCCTGGCGCTAATTCTCTGATTCACTCTCTCCCTCCGATTCACTTCCTCATCCCTGGACTTCTATTAATGAATAATGAGGGCACTGAATAATTAATGAGCATTCTGAGGATGATGAGAATGATAGAATCTTAGAGATGACCTTAAGCCATTCCGTTCTTCAATCTTTGCTGCGACTGTCCAATGAATCTTCTACAAGAGAAGCGTCAGTTAGAAATACGCCAAAAGTGGGGACTAAGAAATTGAGCCGCCGATTACATTCAATCGTCCAACAAATAAAACATTCTAGCATAAACTTTCATCATATCTTAGCATACATCGTTTTTAATAAAATTGTTGGCGTGAACTCTCGCCACCTAACTTTGGAAAAAAAAAAATGTCTTACCATTCATCAAGCTTATTTGAATGCTAAATAGTTTTAAAAAAAATTATTATGTGTTTTAAGCTTATTTTTATTCTTTGTTAAAAAAAAAACATTTATTCATCAGATGTATACTAAAATATAATTCATCTTAAAATTTGAACGCTGGCATCACCCCCAATGAATTTGAATTCATCTTAACTAGAAGAAAATATCAACATACATTTGTATTAATTCCAAAACTATGATTGCTACAATAATTAATTAAGCTCAGTTTTGTCAAGACCTTATTAGTAAGATCGCCCCAAATTTCTTGGACATGACGTATCTAACTGTACATACATTGTAAAGCGTAACAGATGTGTTAATATTAGCCACACAATAGTTATGTTTTACTCAAGAGGACTTGATTAAAAATATTAGGCGTAACAGATGTCGTTCTGAAAGAATTCTTGAACTTTTGACTTGATTAAAAATTAATCAGCATGTACAGCTTGATTAATTAAAATAATTTCAAGGGAGCTTTCAGAACGACACAAAAATAGGAAGTCAAAACAATATCATTTAATTTTTTTTAAGAAAGCAGGCCGCAATTTGGGACTTGGGACTTGGGACTTGGGAGTAGCCAAGTATTTAATATAATAATAATAAGAATAATAAAAATAAAATAGAATTAATCCTACTTTGATCGTCATTGAAAATTACAGTCCATGGAGTGGGATCAAATGAAGTAACAGCCGTCGTTAGTTCTCTAAACGGAACTTCGACACTGATTTGCGGGGCCCACAATAAAGTAACTAATGAAACGACCATGTTGTTAACTTATGACGCTGAGTGCCGGTGCCAGAATCAGATGCACAAAACTAGAGAGAACAGTGACACAAAAAGAAAAAAAGAGAATTGGAGTTTAATTCAAGCTGAACAAGGCAATTGTTGGCTGACGTGGTTGCTGACTTGGCGCAACTTTATTTGATCTTCTCTTTCAAAAATTGCCCGGATCCGGATGGATCCCATCGATATCACCTTTTTATTATGAATAAAAATTATTTTCACTTATTGTATTTCTTATTTCGTTCTTTTTTTTTTTTTGTTTCTCTGTCTTGGTTATTTGGAAATTCAATTAGCCTATATATGCTAATTGGACTAAACATTTTACTCTCACTGTATAATTCTCCAGGAAATTATAACTAAAAGTCAGAAAAATTAACAAATATATTCTTGACATTGAGGTTTAGACTCATTAATTAATTATAAATCTTGCTTCACGGACTTCATTAACTACTTAATTGCACAAACAACCTGTTGTAGTGAAACGTTTTGATAATCTGCTCTATAATTTAAATATTTTCATGTCCATATTATTAGTTTAACTCTGATCTTAAACAAAAAAATATCCCCCATCGTTTTCATTAATTAAGCATACAAAATTAATAAAAGAAGATTTCTTAATTTTTTTAGCCAAAAATTTGTTATAATTAGAAGTTAGTAATTAGAAGCAGCTCTCGACAACCTTCAAATTTTTTTTTTTTTTTGTGAATAAGTATTAATTTTAAAATGACGCTTATTCGTTACTTCTTAACCAAAAACAACACAGGTGGCAACCATCAGTGTTGAATTAATACCTGACACTGTCATTAAATACTATTCGTATCGGTTGCAAATCTTGCACTGATTATTTTAAAATGCGACACGAATTATGTCGATAAATTAAAAAGAAGAAATTTAGCAAATTAGCACATGTATTTGACCAACTAAATTTGTACCCTGTTTTACACAAATTTGGGTGAGCGCCTGAATTTTAAACTATAGTATCGTGCATCATGGCTCACAGCAGAGCCATTAGCTCGTTGAAGTTCAGAAACCACGTCCTCTTCAAAACTAGGAACGACCTTTTTCTTCTTTATACGTGCAAGGATAGGTTTTTTAGCGACAAAAGCAACCAAAGTGATCAGCAAGACTCCTGCATTGATGACAAAGAGGCTCCAGAACACCTCGATCCCCAATCCTTGGCTGCCCGTCTCGCCTTTTAGAGTCCCGATTGTAGACACAGTAGAAGAAAGCCAGTCAACCTGTAACCTATCCATTGTACCGTCTTCTTGCAACTCAACTATTGCTTTTGACAGATCAGCTGTCATTGGATTGCCTTTCTGGAGCACCTGTGTGATAAAATTGAAATTTATCAAAAATTACCATTTACCAAGACATGTAGTTTATTAATTTATTTTGAAAATTAACCAAAGATGATTTACTTACGAAAGAGCATATGTGTTTCTCCGTCCACAGCGTAGTTTTTGTGCTTCGACAAAAATTCTGGAACATATGGAGATTCAATGCAAGCAACTGTTATAGTTCCATTTTCAAAAGCATCTGAATATTCATTTGGATCTCTGATCCGAACAATTTTCTTTTGCTTGAACTTAGGAGTATCTTGCAAGTAATTGAAAACAAAGGAATTGTCATCGCACCCAATCTTTGAGATATCTACCACGGGCTTTAGCTGGTTGGCCACTGTAATTGAGCTCAAATTTGCAGTAAAGCAATTGCTGATGATCAAAACTATCAAAAGCCATGAAAGGATTACAGTCTTCGAATGAAAGCTGCCAATCTCTATGAACAATAAAACATGTATTTTTCAAGATATGACAATATATATTATTAATTCGTAGCTAATAGTATCTTGTTGAGTAAGTTTGTCTAACAGAAAAAAATTTGTTTATAAAATTATAACTCACTGTCACCATAGTTTTGGAACAGAGTGTTGCCTATAATCCAAAATGTTGCGCCAAGCTGTTTGTACCATGGGCCTCGGAAATATTCTTCAGATTCCTTGTTATACCTCTCCAGGCACCAAATGGCGCTGAAGTTGCAGAAGAACAAAAGCAAGATAATAACCCAAAGGCTTGGAGTGAATGGCTTCAGGAGCATCCAAGGAACATGCGCACGCTTTATTGGAAAAATCATGGATAGACCTGAGGCTATAAATGGTTCAGTAAATGATACATTCTCCATTCTTTTGCTAGTTACTGTTATATCAGCAACCACAATATCAACTTCCTGCATGAATAAATTCATATAAGGTTGCTGTCAAAACCCAAAAGTAAGTTTATATACATGCATGTTATAAGTACTAAACATTGATTCCCCCTACTTGTTATTAAAAAAAAGGTAAACATTGATAAAGTAAATGAGCCATAGAAGAAATAAATGAATGAATGATACGTACCCCTGAGCATACTGTGTTAACAAAGCTATCATAGGAAAAATTGCTTCTTAATGAATACTTATGGACAACATAGGATATCCCCGGGCTTGCCTTTTTCATAGCTTCAATAAATACTGCAATGCAAAATCCACTGATTGATGTAACGTCTATAGTTTCCCCATTGATTTCTGTTGTCATTGGTTCACCCCACGGTGTATTTGTAAGTACACCTATTTTTAGCTTTCTTATACCAGTTGGTGGGGGTCTGGTCAGTTCTCCTGGCCAAAGCAGCACACTCAGGTTTTTCAATGACGATGTGGAATTTAAATTCAACTGACACTTATAATGAAATCCAGAGCTGTCTGACCAAAATCCAATCTCCTTATAACTCTTCCCAACTACATTAATGACCCGAAAAATTGAATTACTATTCGTCTCATATGTACTGCTTTCATTTGTAATGGAGTAACAAAACCACTCAGTCCAGGAAAATTGCTCGCCAGCATGCTTTTCACCAGTAAACTGCTATTCATCTTAGCTTTATTTACAGCTAAAGTAACCGCTTGCATAGCGTCGTATGCTCGAACAGCATATGCACCAGGGTTAAAGTCTGTCATGTCTTTGTTCCCATACTTGTTCTTGAAGACTTGTTGGAAGGTGCGGTTAAATTTCAAGTACTCAGTTGTGGACTCATTAACATAGTGCTGAACCCCTATTATGCCTTGCATGTACATCAAAGTAAAGGATGAGTACATGAGAGTTGAATCGAGGAGAGTCATGATGTCAGGACCGCATATCCATGCTGTGCCCCTATACAGCATCCCGAGTTCAGTTGCCTGCTTAAAGAAAGACAATGCGAGCTTTTCTGACATCCTAAGGATGATATACACAGTTGAAATAATGTGCCTTTCTTTTATATGATGCAATTCATCTTGAATAATGGTTGATGGATCAGATTCTGAGTCCATTGGTGGAAACACTAGAGAATAGTCTAGTTGTGCACCAACTTCCTGCAGTGCATGGGATAGTAATTGTGCCGTGCCCAACACAGTCCTGTAATAATCGTCTTCATACACCGCTATGACTCGTCGCCATTTATATGATTTGACAATAGCAGCGAAACAGTTTACCAGATCACTGTCTGGGTACGACATCTGAAGCAAGAAAGGCTTACTTGGAAAGGCAGAAGGCGTTAGAGATATAGTGGGGACTTGTCGATATTTGCCGACATCTGAGATGCCGAGAATTTGTGGCCATGTCCCTGTTGATATAATCACTTGTGTGCCTTTTTGGATTAGCTCTTGTGCTGCAATTAATCAAAAGAAGCATCTCGTTTAAAATAGAATCAATCTCATACACGAGAATAATTAAGCAATAAAGAAATTAATTTCTTCATGGTAGGAGAAAATTATCACAGAAATTGTACCCAAGGAAGCTGCTTGCAGAGGGCCAGTGCTTTCAAGCTTGGTAGTGTTAAGGAGGAGAACTCGAGATGTGGTGTTGAAGTTTCTAACTGCAACCTCAAGTGTAACCATCTGTTCCTTGCCCATCCTGGTGTTGGTTTCCAAGATGGCTCCGATAGAAAGGGTGAGTCCAGTGCCTCTGCTTACCCATGCTATCAGAAAGAGGAGGCAAATGAAAAATTGTGTTTTATTTGATTCCATGGAGAGATGAATAGGAAAGGTGGTTATCGTTGAGAAGGAGTTTATTATCATGAGGCTCGCTCAATTGATGTGCTTTTATAAGGACAGATCTGGTGTATTGACTATTGACTGAGAACAAGCATGGGTAGCAAGCTTCGCTTTACACGCTAACATAAAAAAAAAAAAAAAAAAGTTTCATTATCAACAAGTAGTAAGTATTGTTGGAAATATAAACTTAATTAAACACATAGGTAAAAGAGTTGATTATTTGAAAACGAATTAAAAATCTACGTAAATTTTGGCAGAACTCAAATAAAATAAATAACCATACATAAAGTTTACAGCACAAGAAAAAGTAAATTGATTAAAATATATAACAGCTGCTAATACACTGCCTTGATTATTAATATGCTATCATGCTGCTCAAGAGGGAACAAAAAAGATGAGAGAAACAACAGCAGCAAAAAAAAATGAAAGAAAAAAAGGAGAGTTCTTAGTTTATAACAGTCTAACAGATCAAGAGTTCAAAAACATTAATATTACAAGACATAACTTGCAAATTATACAACAGATAAACAAATTCAGCATAACTCATCTCAAAACTAGATGAAGCACCTACTGTCTCTCTATCTGAATGGTAATATGGCTAATATTGAACTCCCGTTTAATGTACCCAATCACCTTATCAAGCACCACATCCGCATTTGCATCCTTCGTAATGTTAACATGACATGCAAGCAACACCTTACCTACAGTAATTGCCCATATATGTAACTCATGCACAGCAACTACACCTTCCAATTGACACAACCCCTCTTCAAGCTTGGTGGCATCTATCTCTCTCGGTGTACTTTCCATTAACACCTCCAAAATATCCCTCAACATCTTAATTGTGGTGATCAGCACGATCACAGAGAAAATCAGCGTACATATAAGATCAACAATTTTCCACTCAGGCTTGTACCAAATGACAGCCCCACCTATCATGACACCCACACTTTGTATCGAGTCGCCCAGCACATGCAGATATGCGCTGTGTACATTGATATCCCTCTTCTTTTTCTCTTTCGATTTTTTCAACAATGGTTCGCTTGCATCCTTTGGTGAATGGTTATGACCATGATGATGCATTGTGATGGTAATGCCATCATGATCATGCTCATGGACCTGTTGGTCATGTCCATCAGCATGGTCATGGTCATGATCATGCCCGTGCCCATCTTCATGACTGTGGCCATGGCCATGGCCATGACCGTGACTGTGGCCATGATCATGACCTAATAAAACGGCCATGACAATATTAACCACCAAACCAAAAGCAGCCACAGCAAACATAAGCACACCTTTCACCTCCCCGCTCTCATAAATAAGCCTTTGTACTGCCTCGTAAATCAAAATCCCTGTTAAGAGCCATATAAGTTGAATAGAAACCAATGCACCAAGAATTTCTATTCTGAAAAAACCATACGACTGGCGTGGCGTGGCCTCCCAACCAGAAGCCCAGAGAGAGAACAAAGAGATAGCGAAGGCTGCCACATCAGACAAGAGATGTGCTGCATCCGTCAGAATAGCTAGGCTGTTAGCCTCGAGTCCCCCTACCACCTCAACAGCCATAAAAATTATGCACAGTACTATTGCCATTGATAGCTTTTTCATAGAGGTGTCTCTCTCTCTAGTAGCCGTGGTGGAGTTAGAGAGGTCGCATGCTGCACCAGCACATATTTTGGGGTTTTCAGGTGTGCTGGAGACGTCTCCAGGTACATCGATACTGATGTCTATGATCTGAGATCCCTCTGACCTTTGTCTTTCCATCTGCACAATTGATAATAATTCACAGAAATAAGTCAATATGTATATCCACAAATTGAAGACACTTTTGTCTTTTACATTTAATGGTTATGATCAAGTGCAGCTCAATTTTGTCTTTCAGTATTTCACAGACATATACATAGAAAAAGAAAAAAGAAAACAAATTTCACATATACAACCAGATAATTAATGTTATAGCACCAGGAATTCCATACGCTTGCAATATAGCATTATTATGTAATAGCAGCAGGAATTTGTGTTCAAAGTATGTTATAACAATTAATTGCGGCTAGCTCAGTCTACTAGGATTGAATTGGGTTAAATTGAGGCATTTATCAGAAAAGTAAGAAATTAAAACCAAAGGGAAAAATGTACATAATGATGAAATCAAACTGTACGCACTTAATCAGGCAAAACCCAGTAATAAAATCCACAAATAATTAACTAGAAATCAGGAAGTCAACTCACAAAACCGCCAATTCATAGGAAAGTAACACAACTTGTACGAGGATCAGAGTCAAAACTCAAAACCCTAGCTGAGCGAAAAGTATGAATGGAATTGAAGATTACCTGTAGAAAATTGTCTAGTATCGGGTGCTTTTGATTCTCCTTTGTAGAATCGAGAGTCGAAAGTAATGCGAGATGAAAGAGGAAAAAAATGGATGAAAGGATTCAGGAAGGAAGAAATTAGAAATAGAATAGAATAGAATAAAATACAGCAGCGGCACCGCCAACTCGCGTGTGATTGGTTCATTTATTATGATTGCTTCATTTCCTAGTCATTTTTTATTTTATTTTAGAATTTAGATAGATAGATATTAAAGCTTTTCGGGTACCGCAGTACCAGTAATCCGAAATTAGAAAGACCAAGGATTCTCTCCTCGACACGTTATTTTGTTTTCGTTTATATTTTATAAAATAATCATATATATATATATGTTTTCTTATTAATTTTTCTTTTTTGTGTCTTTCGACCTGCAGCCACAACTTCTAAAATTGTCCATCCGATGGCAGATTTAAGATTTTGTATTTAACTGATATTATTATAGTATTCTATTTTGGAACGGATGCTTCAGCATTTTTGGCTAGATTGGTAAATTTAGATTTTAGGGTATGAAAAAGAAATTTGCAAGTACGAAATGATGAGATTAGAACGCATGTCTAAAATTATCAACTCGCTCATAGGACATTATTTTAGATGCATCAGCATATGTTCATATCCGATTCAATCATCTCATTTAGTTGTAGGCATAGTATTTTTTTAATTTTATATTAAATATAAAAGGGTAAATTTTTTCGGAGGTCATTGAAGTTTATTTTATATATAATTTATAATTGGTCACTCAATCATTAATCTTTGATTTTGTCCAATTTTAATTCTTAGTTAGAGTTTCATCTAATCGATTGAATAAAGTTGCAAATATGGAGATCCGAATAAAATGTTACTTTTCTTTTTACCCAAAGCATGCAGCGATTTATTCTTCTCTACCCTTCGTCTCTCTCTTGAACTCTCTCCTTCAATAGTTCGATTCTCTCTCTACCAACTCAAAGCACCTTGATTCCAAAATCTGCGGGGAAGAAAAAAAGTAACATTTTGATTCGGATCTCCAAATTTGCACCATTATTAAATTAATTAGATGAAACTCTAATGAAGAGACTAAAATTGAACAAAATCGAAGTTTATTAGTTGTGGAAGGAAAAATTAAACTTCAGTGATCAAATCAGGATTAAACATAAATTTCTGTGATCTCCAAAAAAATTTACTCAATGTAAAATATTATCGTCATTCTTGTTAAAAAAAAAAGCTATATTTCCATCCGACCGAACATAATATTTCTTGTTATTAAGTAATGCGATTTTTCTGGATGGTTGCTAAAGTTAATATTATTCATCTATCAACTTGATGTTATAGTTTTAAAAAATAATGTTTTGAATATTAAAGTTTTCAATTTATATATATTAGTTCCATCACTATTACTAGTAAAAAAACTATATAATGATCAAACTTAAGTACTCAACATGTCGCAAATATAGACACTTGGTCCCTCAATTATTAAATTATTACATCATCTTACATACTATCCATTTATCCCTCAACTTAGTCACGCAAAATATTAAAATTATTGTTGTATTCTTGAATCAGATCAAACAATAGTTGCGACCCTTGTGGTGGTTATTTAATATGCACATTCCTTTGCTTGCCGGTTTTCTGTTGTTGGATTGGATTCACATTTAGTTGGGTAAAAAAATATAATGCTTTAACTCTTAATGACTTTTGACTTCTAATTTACTTGTTCAGATGAAATTTGTGTCGAAGAAACCTCTTAAGAAGAAGGATATGTATTTGTTGTTGGAGTTATTTCCAAAAAGTCAATCATTTTTTATGGCAATATTTTAGTTTATGTTATTGATTATATTTGATCATTTGTTCCTTGATTTTATTATTGACAAATCATTCATGTTGAGGATCTGAATTGTGGATCTCTACATTTTTTTTGTTAGAATGACAATAATAAACCTAAAGTGTCTCTAATCTTGATAATTAACAATGAACATTAATTATTCACATAAAATTAATACACAAGTTAAGTGATGATTAAGTTCCGCAAATCATAATAAATAAATATAGCATATTTGTATGTTATTGGAATATAGCACATGACTTGATCTAATGAAATAAATATATGAATTGTGTTATGTCTCATTATTTATTTCATTTGAGTTTGATTCTAAATTTGAGATGGTTCAACTTTTTCACATGAGGATTGGTTCGATAAATATTGTCCAACGCTAATTCCTGATAAGGGCTGCAATACAGACTCTATTTAAGTTCATATGCATTGTGTAGGAAAAATTTGTTCATCGAGAAAATCGTATGTCCTTCATCAGTTTACTTGATGAGTGATAATATCTATTGGGCTCCTTGACGAAGTTGGATTGTATGCATGCAAACTTGACAATCAACTCTACATCAAGAAATGTGTACTCTGTAAGAGTGACACATTTCTATTTTGGATTATATAGTGATATCATGTGACATAAGAATCAGATGAAGGGAAATTATATACTTCTTATGCAGTTGTGAAATACTATAATGGTATAGCATTTATTTATATTAATTGGGAATCACAATGTGTTTCTAGAAATAGCTTGTGATTATTGAAAATAAACGATAATTTATTTACATGGCCAACATGACATAAATTCACCGAGGGTCACATGGTACGAAGCTCTTAATCAACACCACATTAAGTTTAGTTTATTGTATTAGAGAATACAAATATGATAAATATGATATGCTGAATAATTAATTATAAACGTCGTTATGATTAATTATTTCAAGTGATCATATGAAACTAAATTAATGCTATGTCTAATCCATTAATAATTATCAAGTAGTTGATATTTATTTTTGTCTCAACATAATTAATATAATTGTGAGAATTATATTGATTTAATATACTATTTTATTGTATGTTAAATGGACCTTAATTTGATGCACTAAAAAAGATTAAAAGGATTAAAAGGCATAAAGTATTTATGGGCTTTGAAGCCCATAATAGGGCCGGTAATAAGGAGGGGACCACAAGTCCAAGCGACTTGTGGAGGGATCTAGATATTGTTTATGAAAATTGATTACTGTCATCTTCAGTTTTACCATCCCTGCCATCGCTAAATATAAAGTGAACACATAGAATAGACAAGGTGAACATATATAGTGATCAAAGTGAGCACATACAAACAAGTAAGTTTAATAAAAATAAGTTCAATATACATATAAAAATCTGAACAAAAGATGACAATACTTATTTGTTTGTAAGTGTTCACTTTGTTAGCCTTTATGTTCATCTTGTTTGTTGTATGTGTTCACTTTGTGTTTAGCGATGGCTCGCGATGGTTTATTTGCCGATGGTGGTTATAATTCCTGATTGTTTATATATACTCCTTAATTAGAAAATTTGGACAAGCAAGCTAGCCACCGCTCTCTCCCTTTGAGGTCGAAAATTTCAGCTAGGATTTTTTTCCTCTCCTCTCATTCTCTTGTATCTAGTAAGGTTCTTACATGTTGAAAATAATTGCTCTCAATTGATTGTTGTATTAGTTGAAAAAAGGAAATTTTGGATTAGACTCTTTCTTCTTGAGTTACTAGCATAACTTAGGTTGATTAATCTTTGTAGATCTTTTGATGTTGTAAGAAAGAAGGAAAAGAACATGATACCACCTCCATTGTTAAGAAACGAGCCTTTTCGTTACGATACGAGAAGAGGTATAAATTTCTATTCCATCTCTTTGTGAAATTGCATGAAAATGCTTGTTTCTACTAGATCCTTATTTTATTGCGATTTGGATTTTTTAAAATTATTTTGAATTGCTCAATTGCTCTAAACTAACTTTCTACCAATGTATGCAAAATTAAAAAATTCTTTTCTTTTTTTTTGTTGTAAGTTTGATGATAGGTTGTTTACATATATAGGTTTTAATCCGTTTTGGACCCAAATTATGATTAAATGTATTTGTTTTTAACTAGTTTTCATCATTAGATTAGAAGCTAGGTACTGCTATGACCTTTTTGTGTTTTACAGAAAAATCATTAGTATGGACACAAATGTTGTGTATAGCAACAGTCACGGACAACCTAACCAAGTGCACAAGTGATAAGATCAGGAGGACATGCGACCAGACTGGAGGAGATAGCCAAAACATAACTATAGACAATTCAAGCGGGCAGCTTGCCCAGTGAGCGAGCCGCTTGAATCGATTTCCAGCTTGCCCACGATTTGACTGACTTACCAGCACGATTTCTATCTTTGGAAGTTACTCTTAATGCTTATATAAGTGTCTGAAAACAAATGGCTCAGGGTTCGACTTTTTGGCGAGATTTAAACAGAAGCATATTCAAGAGCCATTATCTTCAAGCGACCTGCTTAGTAATCCAGTTAGGCCGCTTGCAGAGTCGACAAAGCATAATATTGAAGGATTTGATCTAATCTGTTTGTTATTTTTATTAATCTTTGATTATTATGTACTGTTTAATGATTGATACTTGCTTTTGTTTAACTATGAGTTTTTAGTAGAGTAGTTAATTATGGGCTATAGTTATAAATCTATTTGCTTAGTTGAATATGCATATTTAACTTTAGACTACTGTTATCATTTTCGAAGAAAATATATTCAACTTTCGACCTAATTTGACATACAAGCTTGGTTAAATTTTCTCTCGCCTATACCTGTCAATATACCTGTCAGAGATATGTCCTAGAAGCCAATCAGTTTATGGCTACTTCTATAGTTTATGTTATTGATGATTTTGATCATTTGTTCCTTGATTTATTTATTGACATATCATTCAGGTTGAGGATCTGAATTGTGGATCTCTGTGTTTCATTTATAATTAAATGACAATAATAAAAAACGTCCATAATCTTGACAATTAACAAGAAACATTAATTATCATATAAGATTAGTATGCAAGTTAAGTGATGATTAAGTTCTACAAATCATAGGTAAGGAGTTACCAACTTAATTGCATATGTATATGTTATGGAACATAGTACATGACATGACCCAATGAAATAAATATATGGATTGTGTTAAGTGTCATTATTTATTTCATATAAGTTTGATTTTAAGTTTGAGATGGTTCAAATTTTCCACATGAGGATAGGTTCAATAAATATCATCTAACGTTGATTCCTGATAAAGACTACTATACGGACTTTATTTATGTTCTCTTGAATTGTACGGGAAAAAGTTGTTCATCAAGAAAACCGTATGTCACTCAGTAACTCACTTAGTGAGTGATGATATCTGTTTGGGCCCCTTGATGGAGATAGATTGTTTGCTAGTAACTTTATACAATTATCTCTATATCAAGAAATGTATAATCTGCAAGAATGATACATTCCTATCTTGGATTATACAAAAATATCATGTGACATAAGAATCAAACAAGAAGATATTTTTATTTCTTATGCAGGATTGAAATACTGTAGCAGTACATTATTTATTTATGCGAATTGGGAATCATAACGTGTTGCTAGATACCGCTTATGATTATTGAAATTAAATAGCGATTTAATTTCATGGCCAACGTAGCATAAATCCTCAAAGGGTCGCACAAATAGGACTTTAACCATACAGTGCATTATTTATTTATTCGCAGCAGTGAGTATTGCGAAAATATGATAAGTTGATTAATTAATTATATACCGTTGCGAACAGTTATAATTAATTAAGCCAAAGGGATCATATAAAAAAAATAATGCGTTAGCTATTCCCAAAATAATTATTAATGAGTTAATAATTAATTTAATTCAACACATATTAATATAAATGGGTATATTGATAAATTGGACTTTTATTTAATAGCAAATAGATAGTTCAATTAAAGAGCAAACTTGAGAGACTTTAATTAATAGAATTAAAGACGCAATAGAGTGAGCTAGGTGGCCCATCAAGGCCCATGTATAGGCCGGCCATAGAGGTGGCAATTTGGTAAATATTGGAAACTTGTTTCCTAGGGTTTGAGCTCTATAAAAGAATCCCTTTGGTGGCTCCAAACCCTAGCCTCATTCTATCTCCTGCCTCCTCTTTAGGCCGCCACCTACCTCCTCTCTCTCTCCATTTTGCTCATGTGTTGAGCTCTCTTCTCTCCATTTAATGAAAGTAATTGATTGAAAGAAGAGAGAAAATCTTGTAGGATTAGCTTTGTTCTTCTAGTTGCTAGCACAACTTGAGAAGAACTTGGTTAGCTCCTTGGTGGACTCGAGGCCGGCGGCTAAACAGTGGTGGTGGTGAGCACGCCATCGATTCCTATTGATTTGGATCAAGCCTTCTATTTGCTATAATAGAAGAGGTAAACTCCAATTAACCTTCTTTCTTGTGTGTGCATGAAAGCTTGAGACTAAATCCATTCGTTTGTGCTTATTTATTGTTGTTAATTAGTAATAAAATAAAAATTGCACATGGAAACTAGTTTCTAACAATATCAACGTTTCGAACGTTTTCGTTCCGTTCCGTCCAAACAGAATGTTAAACGAAAGAGAAAATCAGTTTCGTTTCTGAAAACGGAACGAAAATTTGTGAACATTACTGAAGTGGAACGAAATGAAACACGGAAATTGGCTGAAATCAATGGAAAAATGAAGGACAACGTTAAACGGAAAGAAAAAAAAAAAATTTCGTTTGATGAAATGGAACGGAAATGAAAGAAATTTCTATTTTGTTGACTGAAACAGAACGGAAACGGAACACGTATGTTCCGTGGATGTTTCGCCCATTTGATAGGTCAACTCCCGCCCAATATGTTGACAAAACCCCATGAGAAGTTTCATTTTCTTTTAATTCTACTTTTTGGGCTGAGCTACTCTCAGCCCATATATTTTTAAGCCCACAGAGAATTTTGAAATGGGCTTTGTATTTTTTTTTTTTTTGAGCCAGTAAAGTTTGGAAAGACCAATAGGAGCGCCGCAATTGATTTATTAATAACCGGTGGGTGCTGTGGTATATGCGAAAGGTGGTTTGGATTTCTCATTTCTGTGGGTTCCAAATTTCCAATTTATTATATGCGTGCGTTGCAGCTTGGTGGCCGTTGGTACCAAGTCTCCACTGAATAATCTCTTCTTGTTCCTTTAAATAGCATATGCACCGAATTGATATACACTCTCTTGTGTCTTCTACCTCCTCCTTTGTCACATTCAGCAATTATTCAAGTGGACCGGCAATGCAAGCTCTCAACACCTCTGTCAGCCGCCGTGTGGCGAATCCGATGGTCAGAATAGCTCCGAAGAGGAGACAAATGAATGTGAAAGCTGTGATCACAGCGCCACCACTTCGCCGCAACGTGACACATTCACTTCCACCAGAGAAGGCAGAGGTGTTCAAATCACTGGAGGGATGGGCCCAAGAATCACTTCTGCCTCTTTTGAAACCTGTTGAGAAGTGCTGGCAGCCGACTGATTTCTTGCCCGATTCAACAAAATCGACTGATCAATTTGAGGAGGAGGTAATTGAAGCCTAATAATCATTAAATATCCATGCAATGTAGGTTTTGCTGCAGCTTGATTTGATGAATTTAATTTTTCATGAGCTATCTGGTAATTTGAATTATCATTTTCTCACCAATGCAGCAATTTTTGGTTGGAGTGTTTCTGAGAAAACTAAAAAAAAAGTCTGTAATTACAGATAGTCATTTAATTTTTGCATCTACAATTTATCATATGGTAATGCAATTTTCAGGTACGAGCTCTGCGAAAAAGGACAGCCGAATTGCCAGATGAGTACTTTGTGGTGCTTGTTGGTGACATGATAACTGAGGAGGCACTACCAACATATCAAACCATGATCAACACGCTTGATGGGGTTAGGGACGAGACTGGGGCCAGCTTAGACCCCTGGGCAGTGTGGACCCGGTCATGGACCGCTGAAGAAAACCGGCATGGGGACTTGCTCGGGAAGTACTTGTATTTGTCAGGTCGGGTCGACATGCGTATGGTAGAAAAGACAGTGCAGTACCTTATTGGATCTGGAATGGTATGTACATGATCAGAAATAGCATATACTAATATACTACATTACTACTTAATTTGGTCTTTATTTCCTGAGTTTGTGCATTTATGCGTTTAATATTAATTTTATTAATTTATGTTGTTTTCACAATATCCATTGACAGCTATATGCATATTTGATTATTTGTAGGCAGCACATGTGTCCATTGTCATAAGAATTTTTCTTTTTTTAGATGTTCATTTATTGCTGTAGTTGCCTCCAACATATTACTCTGAGGTGACTTAATCACTTAAAAACTCTGTTAGACCCGTTATACAAATTGGGCTATTGATTTACGACTTTTTGTTGAATTTTGAGCAAGACACAGATGTTTATGAATGTATATTTTTATTGATCGGATAGTTCTTTTACAGAATGTTACACGCCTTTTAAAGGCAAATGGCTAACGGTAAAGAAATTAGCCGTTACTAGTCTCTAACGGTCAACAAAAAAGACAACCCCTTTTAAATAAATAAAAAAGGTTGAGGGCTTATTTGTAAATTAGTCAATGATGATACATAATCTGAGGCTATTATTTCCTTAACTACTCTTGTTTTCAACACTTTTCACTTGTAAACTGTGTTTCTAACCTATTATTGATTACCCATTTTTCATTTTCCTAAAACAGGATCCTGGAACTGAGAACAACCCGTATTTGGGTTTTGTGTACACGTCGTTTCAGGAGCGTGCTACTGCAATTTCTCATGGCAACACAGCCAGGTTGGCAGTTGCAGCTGGTGACCCAATTCTGGGACGTGTTTGCGGTACAATTGCGGCAGATGAGAAGCGGCATGAGCGTGCCTATGCGGCCATCATAGAACGGCTCTTGTACCTTGATACCAACTCCGCAATGCTTGCCATTTCTGACATGATGCGCAAGAAGATTACCATGCCAGCCCACCTCATGCAGGTATAATTTATATCAATTAAGCCAAAAATGGAATGTAAATACAGCAACACTGTCAGTACTTAATGGCAATTCTTTGTTTGTTTTTTTTTTTTGTTTTTTCCAATAATAGGATGGACAGGAACCAAAACTGTTCGACCAGTATTCATCGGTGGCACAGCGGCTAGGCGTGTACACCGTGAAAGACTATGCTGACATTATGGAGCATTTGGTGAAGCTATGGAGGTTGGAGTACTTGCAAGATGGGTTGAATGGCGAGGGAAGGAAGGCCCGGGATTTCGTCTGTGGGCTTCCCGGGAGGATGAGAAGGATGCAGGAGAAGTTTGAGGAACGGGCCAAGAAGCACCCAGCTCCGGACGTTCCAATCACTGCCCGCTTCAGTTGGGTTTTTGGTCGGGAGATTAAGCTGTAGTGTTGATTTAACAGTGGTTATGAGGTTATTGTTTCTTAATTAGACATTTTGGAGTTGAGTTTGTTGAGCTGAAATTTGAAAAGAGAAAGGCATGTTTATAATTTTATTTCTTGGTTGCTATTTCCGGGATTATCATTATTGTATGCTTGCTTTGTTGGCTTATTTATGCAAAAAAAAACTTTGAGAAATTAAATTAAATTGTTAAAATCTGATAATGTAAGAAGTCCACATTAATTCAAAGTATAATCAAAGGTTAAAGTGTTGATTGCATTTTAAAAATCTGATACCGGAAGTTGAAAAATCAAACCTGAATTTTACATTTTGAAATTCGTATTGGTCAGACTTAAAAAATCTATCCGACCAACTAAATAATTGAAAAATGTGAAAACGAATATTTATTAAAATATGAAATAATTTTGAATGGCCATTATAGCATTGTTCGATTGTTTGTCTATTTAGAAAATATCGGATGATATGCTATTTGACCATACTGAAAACCATAAGTCCTTATTTATTACATAATATGAGAATGGATATAGTACATTGATGTGTACGGATCGTTTGAGAATTGAGAATTGAGATGGTGGAGGTGAATTTGTGTTGGGTGAGGTTCATTTCTGATCATTTCTTCTTTCCTTTCAAGATGTAGACTCAATAAGGTCAGGAGTGATATTGAAAAGCCCGATTCTGACAAGGCAACAAGAATATCAAGGTATGCATATTTTTCAAGTTATAATTCAGCATTTCTATAATTGATTTTTCTTATAGAGATCAGTAAAAGAAGAAAAGATGTTTTTTCCGTACAACTACAATGGTACTTTCACTAATGATTCTTGATTGAAAGTTTAAGATTGTAAAAATAAAAATTTTGTATTGTTTGTAAACGATTTTGTTGCTATTTTTTCTTTCTTTTTGGGTGTAGTCAGTAGTATATCAGTTTATTACAGGGTTGAATGGAGTTATAGTTTGAGGTTTACAAGCAAGTATATTTTCTAGAAATGATTTATCTAAAAATAATTAATTGTTCAATTATAGGCATGAATTGCATTACTGCTCGGCAAAGGGCTTAGAGGAGAAAGCTAGCATGGACACTCTCCGAGCAGCGGAGACGGTGTAGTGAGATGACTCGAGAGCATCTCGACTCCAGCCACTGTTTTGACCATCATGATATTCTTTCTTTTAGAGCTTCATCCGATTTTCTGTATTGGTATGATTTTCTTGAGATTTCAGGGACTAAAATGAGTATTTCCTGTGAAATTTCTAGAGCAAGCAGCTGCAATGGTTTCAGTCGACCCATCAGTGACCTCTCCTGAGTCATACGGCGCACCAAAAACTGAGCACCAGAGAAAATTTTGTAACTGCTTTGTTAAACTTGTCCATATATGATACAAATAAGCAATTAATAATGGAAAAAGAGGGTTGTTTAAGCTTAATTACTGGGGTGTTAAAGCATGGATGGTCTATACCGCCACATTATTTAGTTTATGTGCTTGTCTTACATGTGCTAATTAAATATTTAATTTTGAAAATTTGAATTGTAAAGGTAAAGGTTACTGACGAAGTAAATGCATTGGCCCAACTGATGACATGGAAGACAGCTGTGGCCGCCGTACCATATGGTGGAGCCAAAGGTGGAATTGGGTGCTCGCCGGGAGATTTAAGCAGTAGTGATTTAGAAAGGCTGACACGTGTGTTCACGCAAAAGATCTATGACCTAATTGGCGCCCATACTGATGTACCTGCCCCTGACATGGGGACCAATTAATGCACATGTACATGTTGCAGATTTCCCCATTTTCTGATATGTAATTGTCTATTTTCTATTATTTAAAAACTATTATGGTATTGTTTAAATAGGCGACGGCATGGATACTGGACGAAAGCATTGAAAGAAACCAAGCTGCCATCATCTTTTGGATAAAAGCATTGACTAATTTGTAATCTATCATAATAGGACCGATGCAAAAAGGTTGGAGTTAGCTCGGACTCAGAATAGGAGTTCATTGGTGAGTTCTCAACAAAAGAGGGAGAGGTAGAGGCTATGCTCAAAGATATATCTGAAGGGGCAGGAGGTAAAGGCAAACTTAGCTACAGTCGGTTTTTTGCAGTTGGTTTGTTTCGACTTCTTGAACTTGCTAATGCACCTGAACCATTTGTTCTAGAAAAGGTATTGTTCCTCCTTAGTTTTTAATATAATTTCATGTGTATACCTACAGAAGGGCAACCAAATGGTATTCTTACTGGTAATTCATGAATATAGTAGTAATTTTTGGTGCCAGGTCTTTGTCTACAACACTTACACTGTAGAAGGTGATTTTGTTGATTTAAAGCCTTTTCTTATACTCGATTTCCAGTCATGCTATTGTTTAAAAACATAGAATATTTATTTACTTTTACCTTTCAGGTGAACAAGATCAACGTTGGTTAACTACTTGATCAAGAAACTGGTATATCGAGGTAATCATGCCTGGCCTTTTGACTGGGTTTTTTATTTGGAGTTAATTGATTTTGGTTTGATTTCATTCTTCTGTTATAGTCTCTAACCCTATTTTACTTTCTTTATTTGGTCTGTGGCACTTCATTTCTGGGAGAAATTCCTATTTCACTTTATCCTGGAAAAAAATAGAAAAGTAGGAATAAGATATTCTTAAATCCCTTTTTCATCTTGCACTCCATTTGGGTTTTGACACTTATTTTCTGCGAATATTGCTTGTTCCACTCCATCCTGAAAAAAGAATGGTTGTTCCTGACGCACCCCGAGGGTAATTTTTGTTGATCATGCATCCACCGGTCTTAAAACTCTTTTTGCTCTTATATTGGTACCTCATTGATACTAAGTTGATCTATAACAGAAGCTGTGAAAAGAATGTCTGTACATATTTGTGTGCATGTGTGTTTCTGTGTATCGGTGCATCACCTTTAGGATAATGTAATTGTGATTTGCATTATAGGTGGAAACATTTATTGTGCGAAAGATACTGCTGGATGATGTGGGACTGAGGTATATATGTGTTACTGCTGAACAATTCTTTGCTGTAGGATCTGTCCTGGCGAACATGGTGGCTTCACTTGCTAAACAACCATCCACAAGGCTGTTAAACAGTTAAAGCATATCATCCGTTGCTATCTCCGCCTTTCTGACAATCCCAGATTTGTCTACAAAGTTCGACCATTTGTATCTCGCTGCACATGGGTTTGTATGCATGTTGTGTGCTGGTATGCTGCCTGATTATAATGGTTTTGTCGCACTAAACAAGACCATTGTTTTCTTAGTTTTTCTTTTATCTAACTTTTACATGTACATGGCATATAAATTTTACCAGTTAAAATTTTCTCTGTCTTCTTCGGGTCTTCTCTTTTGTTTCAATAAGCTGATTTTAGTTGCGAAATCTAGAATGTCTTTTATTATTATTTTTTATTCTTATAAAATTTGTATTGATTCTAATTTGTAGAGAATGTGCTGCCTTGCAAAGTTGCCTTCCGGAGATGTTGAAAGATGACATCTTCAATAACTGTCTTCGGGTGAGATCATGAGTGGCATATTTTTACTTGGTTTGTATTATTTTTTGGACAAGTTCTTGTTGATGAAATTTGACTTTTTTTTTTCTTGCATTTGATATTTGACCTCTCCTGATTGGTCAGTGATGGTTAGATAATGAAAAAAATGTAATTTGAGTCATTAATCGGCTACCCATTTTATTATTTTTCAGGTAAATCTACATGAATTCCCTCTAATTATTGTTTGTGTTGAGGGGTCAAGGTGAAAGGAGAAACGAACTGATTGAAATAGTTTTGAGGGTCTGGCATACAAATAGTGATTGGCTTAAATATAACACAATGGGATATTGTAATTTGTTTGCATGTTCATGTTTTATGGAAAGTTATTTTGAGGAATGTTGCATTTCAATATATCATTATATGCTCTGCAAAATTACTGTCGTAATTTCTATTTTAGTGATTTTTTAGTTTGTTATAAATTTGCCCGCACATTGAGTGGGCGAGTATCAAATAATATTTTCATTTTCACATATTAAAATCCGTCCACATATTAGGTGGCCCTAATATATATAAAGTGTTATCTAGTATCGCCGGTTTAATAAAATAAAATAAACTTTTATAAGCGCCAAAGCACAATTTTTTATTGCTTTAGCTACACTTCTTAACACAATAGCACATCACTCCCCCCCCCCCCCCCCTGAGAAATTGAAGTACATTTTTACTTCAAGAAGGGTTTAGTGACCTTTGACTATTATACCCCTTATCCTCTCCGTCTATACAGGGAACTGAAAACCCCAGGGCCAACACTGTAATTTACATTTCAAGGCGTTTCTTTTCTTCGCTGTTTTTCTCTACTGCTCAGTGCTCGCTCTCAAATCCAAACCAAAATTTATATTTTGTGATGGTTTCGAGTAAGTTCCTTTGAATTAATCACCAACAATGGCTACAATCGAAGGCCTCAGCTCGAGTTCGCTATTGCGAAATATGTCTTGCTTTTCATCGACCTCTCCTGCCCCTTTTCTCAGGTATCCTATCTTCCCCATTTTCAGACACTACAACTTACACCTCTTGGTCTTGGTCTTGGTCTGAAGATATGAATTTGTATAGTGCTGTCGTACTCATATTATAACTACTCTGGTATTGGTTTTCTTTTATCACCTGTTACCATAAAACCTCTTCATCTTCATTCAATTCAGAATGTTGAAGAACAATCTCGTAATTTTCATTACAAAATCAACTGCTTTACTTGCTCCTGTAGTGAAGTACCTTTAATTTGGATTTAGTCTTGTTGGGTTTTCGGTGCCACCAATTTGTTACCTTCGTGAAAACAAGCGTGTAATTAACGTCCATGATTGCCATATCATACTACTCAGGTCTTTGCCACTGCATACCTGATTGGTACCAGTACCATCTATGTAAAAGTTTATTCCTTGTTTTTGTATTACTTTTTTGTGTGCTCTTTTGCCTTCTTTTACAGTCCCAATTTAGGTTCTGTATCGGTACCATTTGTATGCTGGTTTGTTCGAATATATTAAATTATGCATAATCAATGTTAAAATTCTTTACAGGTTGAGGTCAATTGTCAGGTCACCAATTTTTCAACCGAAATTGCTTCATTGCAAGAACAAGCAATTACATCACAATCATTGGATTGTATCTGCATACAAGAAGAATGCTGCCAAGGCGGAAACAGGCGATACATGTGATGGAGAAAATGTTGACATTACTTCGAAAAAGAATAAAAAAACGACGAGGCGCAGTAGAAAGAAATTTTCAAAAGAAACCAAAGAAGAAATTATTCCAGTCGAAGCTACCACTGAATTCACTCTTGAGGAAGTGGGCTCCACCAAAGAACTTCAAAATGTGAAATTTTATATGCAACATCTAGGTATGTGCTTTCAAGAAAAGGAAAATTTCAATTATACTCTTGTTGCATGAAATTTTCTCATATAAATCTTTCAAAAATGAACAACTTGCGCGCAAACCTGTACATACTCTGTGAAAGTAATATATATATCCCTCCTGTTCTTGATTTATCTGCCACACTCAGCTCAATGTTTATTTCTAGTTCTCTACATAAATTATGAAATGCTATTCTAATTTTTGCATGAGAAGGCATGTAAGATATTTCTCATACGCAAGGCTATATCAAATATTTTGATTTCTAGTATTGGGGCAGGTGTGAATTGTCTGCTAAAGTAGATACACAGAAGTAACTGCAAGAATCAGGTCTCGGTATTCATTTGTTTCAGTAAATCTTATATATCTTCTCCACATGGCACTTTCAGATCCGTCCTTTATAAAACTACTTGAACCAAGTGTACAATTGGGAGATGAAGGAGAAGAAGAAGAGGAGATCACCAGGCCCACAAGAGGTTCCAAGAGAAAGGCCACAAAAAAGTCTGACTCGACAAGATACGTAATACTCGCCCATGATGAACAAGAAAAGGAAGACTCAGCCGAATTTGAAAATGTTATCTCCCAAATTCGCAAACATGAGAAAGGAATTGTGAGAGATGACGATGAAGATGCCAATGAAGATTACATGTGGCCCCCCCTGGTGATTTGCTTCGGCGCTGCAAAAGCCTCCTTTATACCATACGCAAGACCAGCCCATAGAATATTTGATCGGAAAATACATGAAGCTATGCATGAGTTATATTGGATGCCTGATCGATTCTTTAGGGCGCCTGGCAGTGCAGCCTCCTCTGTGGCCACTGAGCTGGCAAGGCTTGATGGCCAGGTCGAGTTCATGGGGAAATTGGGAATTGACCCACTTGGGAAGGAGTTGTTGTACACATTGAATGCGAGTGGGGTGCAGACACGGTGTGTGAAGATTGATACTTCAGCTGCCACGGCTGTTTCCCATATGAAGCTTACTGCAGATGGTCATTGTTTGAAATCTCAGTGTGTACAGTCGTGTGCTGAGGACAGTTTCTTGAGCTCTGATGTTAAGTCGGATATTCTAAAAGAGGTGAACAGTTGTTTTTAGTCTATTATATTTTATTTTAATTTTGCATTTTGTCGTGTCTAATAGTGCAAAACTCTTAGAAGGTTCTTTTATAACTGGTTAGATTTAACTGCTTGTTTGGATGTTTATAAATTTCTATTTATCCTCCCCATCATTGATTCTTCCAAACTAATTTTTCATTTATTACAAGTTATCTGCCACAGTGTATCTGGTAAATAGAAGCTGGTTCTTAGAATTTCTGGTTTAATTTTACCAGGGTAATGAGCCAAGAATGAATTAAAAGAAGAAAGGAAAAATATGGGTTAAATTACTAGAGTTCAGTTTCCCATTGTATAATTGTATACTGTCCCAATACCTACCAATGAAACAGATAAATTCTCTTTTTGCAGGTTCCTAAATTTCTTCACATATCAAAATACATCAAGTTACTGAATTAACTGTAAAGATGCACAAAAATCACAGAAGAATATTTCTCATAAATTATCAAACTGAAACAAAATATATATGTTCTCTTCACTGGTACAGGCAAAGATGCTATACTTCAATTCTTCAGCCTTACTGGACCCGAACTCAAAATCAACAGTAATGAAGGTGATTAAAATAATGAAATCACAAGGCAGCCTTATTTTCTTCGACCTTAACCTGCCATTGTTACTCTGGCACTCTCCAAAGGAAGCAAAATCACTTCTCAAGGAATCATTTGCTGTTTCCAATTTCATTGAAATGACACAACAGGAACTCGACTTTCTATGTGGGATCAAACAAAATGTGATGGAAAATGAAGATGTGAAGTTTGCGCACAGGACTAGAGAAGAGGTGAAGGAGGTCTGGCATGACGGCTTGGAGGTGCTTTTTGTTACCAATGGTACATCGATGATAAGTTATTATACAAAGGAGAGGGATGGATTTGTTAGAGGTACCGAGGATGTACCAATCCGACCATCCAGTTGTGAAATGTCAGCATCCGGTGATGCTGTTGTTGCAGGTACATATATCTTTGTTCTTATCTGTTATATCCTTTCCATTGATATTCCTCATAGTAAGCAAACATCGCCTGTATATGGGATGAGATCCCTTGACAATTGAATTATTTGACGATCTTGCCATTGTTTTTTTCATATCATTTTGAAAGTATTTTACTAATTGGGAAGTATTTAAATTGTGAGTTTTTCTACAGAAAGCCAGATAAATATAGATGCATCTGAGAATTAGGGATTTCTGAGGAGAAATTATTAATAACCTTCTTGTGCATTTTATTTTCCAGCATTGATGAAGATGATGGTATTGGAACCTGATATGGCAACCGACCCATCATACTTGCATACGAGCATAAATTATGCAATCCAATCTGGTTTAATAGCACAGCTGTTGTTGGTCATGGACTTAATTAATTCTGACAATCCACCGAATGATGAGGAGTACAATCAGACAGCGACGACTGATGATGACATCGAGGAAGAGGAGGAGGAGGAGGAGGAGGAATCATACCGAGATAGAGTAGGCGAGTTTGTAGCTTGATTGTATACTGTTGTTTTTCTATATTTAAGTTTTGTCAGGAAAATAAGGTGTAGTTGAAATTTGTCTAGAGATATTTTGTCAAAGTAGAACAAATTTTGGGCATAATGGTTTTTCTTTTATCATGCTGCTCATATAATTATAAAGCTGATTTGATTATAGCATAACAACCAGTTTAAATGCATGCACCGATAATAATAAATCATGACTAGCGTACTTTTCCTTTTTGTTAAGGCCCAATGGGCCAGGATCGTAAATAAGGCCTAGATGAACTCATCAATCTGTTCTTGACCCGATCCGACCCGAATAGAAGTAGAAACTCGAAAACTTGAAAACTTATCCACGGCATTCGGAATCACATCCTCTGCCGACCTTTTAAGGTCGGCAGAGTGCCAACCTTTGATCCTGACCGTTAGATCTAATCTCAACGGTTATGGGAGCCCCGTGCATAATACCAGATTGATAGGCCCGAAAAACTTTAACCGTCCAAATTAGATCGAACGGTCCGGATCAAAGTTGGCACTCTGCCGACCTTAAAAGGTCGGCAGAGGATACGCTCCCACGGCATTCTCCTTCAGTCCTTTCAACTTTCAAGAGAGGAAGCTTCAGTCTCCATCAGGCATCAGCCATGGCAGCTTCAGCTCAAATCTCCCGCCTCCACCCCATCATCTCGCCTCCTCTCGCCTCTCCTAAACCCCAGATCTCCTTCTCTCGCTTCTCGCCTTGTTTCAGACATCTCTCTTCCCCTCTCTCTCTCTCGCGATCCAAAACGCCAACCAAACCCTCCTACAGAAATCGAGTGCGCGCCTCCATTAGAAAGCTCTCAGAATCGGAATCTATTCCTATTGCAAAGGTGCCAGAGGATCTCCATGCTAGCATTCCCGCTGGAGCTGGGGTTTATGGCGTTTTTGACGCAAATGGAGAGCTCCAGTTCGTTGGCATCTCGCGCAATATCGCCTCCAGTGTGGACAAGCACAGGAAGACTGTCCCGGCCGACCTCTGTTTTTCTGTCAAGGTGATTACTGTTTTCGGACCAAATTTTGCACCTTTGTGCCAATGTAATTTGTTTCGAAATTTTAACCCAGTTTTTAATTGTTGTATTCTTGATTTCTTCAAAAACATATCTTATCTTAACTAGTTAATGCATGAATACATCAATATTTGTGTTCGTATACACTGATTTATTTTCCAAACATTAAAATGGTGCACCTCAGGTAGGTCCTGCAGACGCAGCCACACCAGATCGAACAGTCCTGCAATCAGCATGGAAATCCTGGGTCGAAGAGCACATATCAGCAACCGGCAAGCCACCTTCTGGAAACTTACAGGGCAACTACACCTGGACGGGGGCCCCACCTGACCTGCGCCTGACCCCAGGCCGCCACGTCAGTCTAACCGTCCCATTAGAAGATTTGATTGATCGGCTTGTTAAGGAGCACAAAGTAGTGGCTTTCATCAAGGGATCAAGGCGGGCCCCGCAGTGCGGCTTCTCCCAAAAAGTTGTTGGTCTCTTAGAATCACACGGCGTCGACTTTGTCTGTGTAGACGTGCTGGATGAAGAGCATAATTTTGGGTTGAGAGAGAAATTGAAGAGTTATAGCAATTGGCCGACCTTCCCTCAAGTGTTTGCGGGAGGTGAGTTGGTCGGGGGTTGTGATATAATTTCTGATTTGGCCGAGAAAGGGGAGCTCAAGGCAATTCTTCACAAATAGTTATAATTTTGGTTTCCCAAGGAAAGAGATACACTGTTGTTGTATTAGCAATGTGAAAGAATAACCCAATTACCCAATTAATATTTTGGGTAAGGTATGTGTAATCTTGGCTGTTTATCACACATGGAAGTCGCGATGCTAAATCTATTGATTTGTTTTTAGTTAGTCTTATATGAATGAGATTGTAATTGAATAGTTAATAGATTTCATGGTCTGGAATGCGTTGTTTGATTGTTTCAGAATTATCCTGCAGTTATTTTGGTGAGATTGGGATTTGGGAATAGGAGAAAAGATTTACAGGGATGGCACCATTACAGCAACCAGACCTGACAACCTCACTATCAACTAGGGTATATGTTTTCGGCCCAATGCCAATGAGCCCATAATAATAAATTATGAGGATCCAATGCAAATACAAATACAATGAGAGATCCATACCCGATTTCTGGAGTCTCGCACTCTCTAGTTTCTGGTTTCTGCTGAGTAGTGCGTTACTACCGAGGTCGGAGAAAGGCAGAAAGCAGAGCTTGAGATACATATCTGGCCATGGCGGCTTCATCACTTTCACACCTCTTCTCTTTCTCTCGCTTCCCGTCTCCGTCTCCTTCGAGATCCCTTTCTCATCCCTTCTCTCTCTCCCTTCCTCGACCCCGCCCTCGCCTCGTGTGCGCCAGCGCCTCCATCAAAAAGCTCTCTGAGGTGGACCCTATACCAATCTCGCAAGGCCAAGGCTCGGAGCACCCACTGGACGGCAGGATTCCAGTCGGACCTGGGGTTTATGGGGTTTATGATTCCAATGGAGAGCTCCAGTTCATCGGTACCTCTCGTAGCATCTCCAATAGTATCAGAAAGCATCGCCGATTGCTCCCTGACCAGTGCTTCTCCGTTAAGGTCTTGCATTTTTACTATTTTTATTTTTTTATTCTTAAGGGGCTCATTTGCAATTCTGATCTAGACAATGCTGCTGGCTCTTTTGTCAAACAAAAGGTTTTAGTTGAAAGCACTATATGCTTTTAGGCTAGACTAAATTAAAACCCAACAAAAAAAAAAAAAAAAAAACGAGGTTCAGGGTTCTGGGGCTTTGACTAGAAAGGCAGAAAATGGTGTTTCTAATTTTGTCATTCATATTGAAAACAACATTATTGCTAGCTTACAATTTTACTTGAGTGTGTGAGATTCTTTGCATGGATGCTAATGGAATGTATATAAACGGATAAGGCTATTTTTACCCTATTCCTTAAACCTTACCGTGTGTTTGGATACACAAGATTAAAGAATAAGGAATAAGGAATAGGGTACAAAACCTCAACTAAACATGGTATAAACCAAGGGATATGGCTATTTGTACCCTATTTCTTATTCCTACGAAAACCATGTTATAAGGAATAGGGTATAAATAGTTTTGTCCCCCTTGGCTTATATGTGCCCTATTTTCTATTCCTTATACTTGTGCAATCAAACGCAAAAGAGACTCACTATGCAATGTATTATAATTAGTTTGGTGCAATTAACAGTATAGTTGCCCCCCCCCCTCCCCCCAAAAAAAAAATGAAAACCTAAAACTCTTTACACTGTTAGGCTCAAAATAAACAGAAATCCCTCCAATCATGCTCCCAAACAAAAATGAAAAAGAAAATAGAGGAGCACAACCAAAAACCCTTAAGAGGTACTGATTTGTGGTGGCTGTTTTCTTATCGGTACAAGTAAAAAATTCTTCTAATATTAAAAAGATACTTAAATACAGGTGGGTCCCACAGGGCTAGGTAGGCCTGAAGGTCATGTCCTTCGAGATGCATTTTATGCCTGGATCGAGGAGCATATTTCCTCGACGGGGCACATCCCTCCGGGCAATGCATCCAAGAGCGATGTCTGGTCGGCCCCACCGACGAGAATTCGCCTGGGAACGGATCAACGGGGCCCTACCGAATCGCTGGACCAGCTGATCAACCAGCTTCTAAAGGAACACCACATGGTGGCCTTCATCCACGGGCCGCCCCTGGAGGCATCACGGGAGCTTGACACAGAGTACCATGCTTCTACTCGGGTTTTGGGTCTCTTAGTGTCGTACGATTTTGATTTTGTGACGGTGGATCTGGTCGAAGAGTGCCACTCTGGTGTGGAAGAGTGCTTACATGAGCGTTTTGGCTTTAGCACATGCCCTCAGGTTTCTTTCTTTTATTTATTTATGTAGTTGTTTTGTTTTCCATTAGAAATATTGGCTTAAAAAGTATCTGTTTTCATGAGTAGAAAAGGTTTTTGACAGATTGCCTTCACACAGGTTTTTGTCGGAGGTAAGCTGGTTGGAGGAGAGGAGGTCATATGTGATTTGGTTGAGAAGAGGATGCTACACACACTTTCCTGAGGTTTAACTCGGATCGTGAAGTATTTTGGTTAGATGCAAAGATAAATTTTGTTCAATATTTTTGTTTATATATTTTGGTCATGTCAATTTGTCAGCGCTTCTTGGCATGTTAATCTATTGTCAGCATCTAATAGGAAACAATGTAGACTGCCTAAAACTGCTTTAGAAATTTCTATGTTTAAAACTTGCAATATTTGTAAGATTTAGTTTCATGAAAACATAGCCATCGGCATTTTTTATATATATTTTTTGAAAAAAAAATAATGATTTTAGGGTTTTCGTGATGTGACAGAGAGAATACTTACCGAGTCGAATAGAGAGCCGGGGGGGGGGGGAGCCAGCAGAGAGAGAGAGAGGCGAGTCGGCCGGCCCACCTCCGATCAAGTGATCAGGCGAGCGATAAATGATCAGAGTTTTTTTTTTTTTTTTATTTTATAACGAGCGATAGGCATGGAACAAGAGTCGGCGCTTATTTTGTGAGAGAGACGGAAAAAATTAAGTGGAGGGGATAGCGCCTATATCTGAGCTGTTCTTTCAAATCTCCGCATGGATCTTGACGAGATCTAACAGTTCAAAAATTTAGCCTACAAAGTCAATTTACATATGAATAGTAGTATAGACATTCTCTCTCTCTCTCTTTCTCTCTCTCTCTCTCTCTCTATATATATATATAGTTTAGTTACGGTGAGATGCATCACAAAAAGTCTTCTGTGAGTCGTGATTAAAATTCTTAAATCTGGTTTAAAATGACCGATCCAAACTGTCCAATATGATCTCCCTATTGAAATCTCTATGTAGATTAAATTTTATATTTTATTAAATTTTTAAGTATTTTTTTCGGATTTTTAAAAACTGCTGTTTTTTAACGGTTCAGAACTAATTAGATTAACAATTTTTTAAAATCCGAAAAAAATATTTAAAAATTTCGAAAAAATGTAAAATTTGGTCTGTATGGAGATTTTGAATAAGGAGATCGTATTGAACGGTTTAGATCGGTCATTTTGAATCAGATCTATGAGTTTTGAGCGCGACTCACGGAGGATTTTTTGTGATGCATCTCACCGTAGCTAAACTCTTTCTCTCTCTATATATATATAAGGAAGGTTTTGCTACCAACATTTTGGTTGCCCTCAAATGCCAACATTTTACTATTAAGTTATTTTTTTTTAAAATTTTAAAATTGAAACGTTTAATCCAAACCGTCTATCTATTGATCGAGTATCAAATAAATTCTAAAATTTACAAAATTTATATGAAAACACATCACTCGTTAAACTAAATAATATCAACGGTTTGGATTAAATATTTGAATTTTAAAATTAAAAAAAAAACTTAATAGTAAAATGTTGGCATTTGGAAGCAATCAAAATGTTAGTAGCGGAACCTTATTCTATATATATTAATAAGAACATTCCAACAAGTCAACAACTGGGGAAAACGATTAAACGAAACCCATCACAAGAGGAGGGTGAAGAAGAACATGTCCCGTTTGTGCCCCTTTTAATAGTAAATTATATATATCTCTCACTTGTTACCTTTGTTTTGTCATAACTCTTTGACTAATCCCTGTCTATCGCCTAATTAAGTTCGTGTCCTTTTTAATTAATGATTAGATATAAAAAAAAAAGATGTGCAATCATTGTATTTCTGTACATTTCAACTATCCATGCATTTAACGCGCATATAAATACTTGATTACCTAATACTCTTTATTTTTTTTTCGGTAATGTACATCCACTACAACAGAAACGATTTGGAACCGGATGGTCTGCCTTATAGCGACGCGGAACTAAACTTAACTTTAGATGAATTTTTTGTTTATTTGCGTAGATGTGTTAATAATTAATATTGATATATGCCTAGTATGATATATTGTTGTATATATGGTTAGATTGTTTTGATATATTAATTGTTTGTTTTGATATACCGGAAGGTATTTATGGCTAGCAAAAAAGGAACTAGACCCAAAATAAAAAAATATTTTTCTTGTACATTGATCTTGAACATCGGTTTTTAAGCTAGAAAATCGGTGTTAAAGATCGAACAAAATGATTAAAATATTTTTAACACTGGTTTTTAGTTAAAAACCAATGTTAAAGATAAAAAAAAAATCAATCGGTTGGTTTTTAACTCCGGTTGTTTATGTACATTTAACATCCCACCCTATTAGTACCGGTGTCCAATCGGTTTTAAAGATCGATAGTTAAGAGTTGCTAAAAAAATTAAATTGCGTAGTGATCATTCTGAAATCCGAATTGTAACAGACTAATTAGCAATCTGAGGTTGAGGGTTTTAAAGAACGTTTAATTTGAGAAAGTGTACACGTAAAAAAGGAGTTTTGCTACGGTGAGTCGCGACTCACCAGAAGGTCGATGAGTCGGGCTCAAAACTCCCAAATCTGGTTCAAAATGACCGATCCAAACCGTCCAATACGATCTCCCTATTGAAATCTCCATGCATACCAAATTTTATATTTTTTCGAAATTTTTAAGTATTTTTTTCGGATTTTTAAATACTGCTGTTTTTTAACGGTTCAGAACTAATTAGATTAACGATTTTCTAAAATTTCAAAAAAATACTTAAAAATTTCGAAAAAATATAAAATTTGGTCTGCATGAAGATTGCAATAGAAATATCGTATTGGACGGTTTGGATGGGTCATTTTGAACAAGATCTAGGAGTTTTGAGCCCGACTCACAGACCCTCTGGTGAGTCGCGACTCACCATAGCAAAACTCCGTAAAAAAGACGTATTTAATGCGACGCTGTTTTTTCCTTGTTAAGCATCGTTCTTTCCGTTTCAGCTTAATCATCAAAGTTTATACAGCGCTAACTTCAAAGCACCTAATTATGATCATTATTACTAAGACAAAGTGTTAGCTTAATGTCCCGTCCGGAGTACCAACTGCGACCGTATGTCCGCATCTGATATATGATCACACACGTACAATTGCAATTAGATTCTCATTAAAATATTATCATTTTTTTATGTCCTAAGTAACTCCGCCGGACTTTGAAAGGACTATACGTTTTTTGAACAAGTAGAGGAAGATTTATTAAAGATGTCAAATCAAGAGCTCTCAATTTGTAATGGGTGATTCTAATAGGAAGTATATTTCAGTCTTTTCTTTTTATTTTTCGTTCCACCTTAATTTTTCAAAATCCTGTCTGTCTGTTTTAAAATTTTGGAAATCATATTTCAGAAAATGATGAAAATATAATTTCCAAAGTACTTATCCCAAAAAACATAAAGTTTTTCGCGATGGAAATTTAACTAGAAAAACAAATGAAAAGAACGGAATCACACAAAATTCTGCTTCAAATTTAGCGAAAGCAACTCAATTCTTTTTTTTTTTAATTCTGGGGACAATTATGTTGGTAAAGACTTATTCAACCATGATTCAATGCACTTTTGTGTAACTTAACAATATTAGAGAAAAATAAATGAACAAACAACATTTACTTCTCCAAAACTTTGAGCATCCTCTGAAATATGTAGTTGCAATAAGTAGCATCAGAATAGTTCATTGATGAATAAACAGTTTTTAAAATTGTGGGACAAAAATGGTAAGCATGATCTCATCGGGACCAACAAAAGAAATGGAGATAAATCAGATAATAAAATAAAAGGAAACGGCCGAGATCTCCGTCAAGACAGACAGAACAATAGATCTCTGTTTTTACTTTTTTGATTTAAATAATTGTAAGAACAAAATCTCTTTGGAACTATGTTGCATGGATATCGTATCTGATACGATGTGGGTGTGGGAATACATCATTTTTTAAAAAGCTAGAATACGAAAATATATATAAAATAATGAAAAATATATATTTTATATCAAAATATTTGATTTTTTTTTTTAAGTTCAACTACCACTATAGTGTATTTGCTATATTATTCAGTATTTCGATTTTTATTTTTTTAATTCAATAATAGAACAGTAGAATACATTCTATTTTCCAAGTTTTAACCAAAAAAATGTATTCAAAACATACTGAAAAATGAATCCAATGCGTATCTTGATGAATTTAGTCCAAATTCACTTGTCAAACACATTAAAATAATAGAATTCTCTCATGGAGTATCGCATTAAAAAATATTTATTTTGCAATAGGCACTAGGCAGTCATCCATTTTTTTTTGAAAAAAAAAAATTAAACTGAAAATTCGAACGGAATGCAAATTAGCCTCGATTTCTCAATTTTTTTAAGATAAAATAGAGCCAAGCCTTCCAACTTATTTTGAAATTAAATGTCGCAAAAAACTTCTAGTCGAATTTCGAACCCGGGAACTCATGGGTTGCTCAATTTTGAGCATAGAATTCGAGTTTGCTACACTTCAATTTTTTTTTGGGGGAAAATCGAATATAAACCCCTTCTAATCTTTCCTATTCGGATATAAACCCCTGTAATTTACAAAACCGGATATAAAACCCTCTAATTTTATGTTGTTAAGATATAACCCTTTTTAATATTTTTAATCATATTTTAAATAAAAATAATTTAAAGTTAATGCTATGACTAATATACCCCAAACTGGCATACCTTATTGCCTTAACATTCCTCTCTCGTAATCGTTCTGGCTGATCTCCAGTTGCTAGCTTTAACTCTTCCGAATCTTATTTTCTTAAATATGCAAAAGTCAAGTTAATGAATCAATTGTTTTGCAGACACAAATGCAAGAAAATGTTCTGCACTAGAGTGGAGAGAAAAACCCAAACGATACTACCAACTGGTTTTCGTTAGATATCCTTGAACTTGTAAAGATAGATATTTTTGGCACATTAAGAATTTCAACAATTCTCTTAATTTAATTTCACACCATCTGTTCTTGCATTTTAGACTAATTTCAATTGCATAATAACTTTGCTATTTTGTAAACCTATTTGTGTAACTCATTGTAATGGTTAATAGCAACGTGATCTTTTGGTTGCATCATTTTCATATAATATAGGATGAAATTCTAGCTTTTCAATCCCTTAAGCTATGCCCAATTAAGACTTTAATGGTAAATCATTTATCCAAGCTGCAACCAATTAACTTCTAATGATTTTTTCCTGTTTGAGTGTTTGCAATTATGTTTTGGACCTTAGCCAAGCAAAAGTATTCAAAGGAAAATCGTATGAGGAGAAATTTTGGTATTTTGCCTCAACGATTTGGAAAGGAAAAAAAGAATCGTCAGTTTCTACAATATCGAAGGAGGAGAGCAAATACAAAAGCAGGAAGATGAATCATCACTGGATGAAAAATGAGAGCAGGGTATTTCAGTCATAACAATTATATTTCAAATCTTTTTATTTAAAATATGACAAAAAAAAATACTGAAAATGGTTTATATCCAAGCGAAATATAATTAAAAGGGTTGATTTTGAAGATTACAAGAGTTCATATCTGAATAAGAAAGTTTGCAGGGGTTTATATCTGATTTTCCCTTTTTTTAATTTAGAAGGGAAAAAAAGATTCGTTGGCGTGACTTTTAGACGATATGGTTTGTTTGGAAGATGCAAAAAATTCAGTGGTACGGTCTAACTTCTAACAAGATAAATGAAATTAAAGTGATCATATTTTAAGACAAAATGATCTAAGACTGTCCTCTCGAAATTGAGCAAGTTGAATTTGAGAAAGAAACTTGTCATGTGACGGCCACGTGAGACGTTTATCGAGGTTCAATACTTCAATTGATAGAATTAGATTCAATGTCAGTAAATTGTCCGGATCATGACTTTATGGTCCTGTCTGTACTTTTTTTTTTTTTGTACCTTATGAATTAGAAAAAATAAATACAAATTAGGTTTGATAACAAAAGGTTTTCTTTCATTAAAAAGAAGTAATTAGAATAAATAAGAACAACTCTGTGGAGACAGATAATGGATCACCATTTAATGCATTGCGGATTTGCACTGGCATTTTGGAGATCCATCACAGGCTGCAGCTCAATATACGAACCAAATTTTAATATGCCACAACTTCATGCCACTTGCCACGACCTTCCAAAAATTGCAAAGGCGTGGGCCACAAGCCCACAAGCCATACAGTATGGAAGGGAATTAGTTGCGCAATGAAAAGCTAATATACCGGTAGGGCTGCAAGGTTTTGACCGTTTGACCGTTTTTCGTTTCGTTTCGTTTTGTTCTGGTGAAATGGTTAATAAAACAAAATTATATTTCATCTGATTTAGCGAAACGATTAACGAAATAATAAAAAAGGCGAAATTACGTAAATTTTGACCGTTTAATTATTCACTGCGAAACAGTTAACGAAATTGAAATCAATTTTGTCACCGAAACGAAACGAAACGGTTAACGAAACACCCTAGTTTCATTGCCGTTTCTAACGTTAGACACCCCTAAATATCTTGATAACTACTGCCGCGTGATTTCTTGATTTTCAATTAATTTCTTTGAATTTTTAATTTCATATTTTCTTTCATCATTTTGTATTTATAGTAATCTGTTTTATTTGATTAATGAAGCTTGTAGTTTGGTTTTCTTGCTAAACGGCCTTTATAAAGAGAATGAAATAAAAAGCCTCTTTCATTTCATCACAATTAATTAAAAGCATGCATGCAACGAAATCTAAAACCTTTTCTACAAAGAGCAATTAATAGCATATATTTAATTGTATATTAGACTTAATTAAATTACTGACGTAATGAAAACTTTACTTACGCATTATCAAGCATCGATCCAATCATATGTTTAATGAGTTTTCCATGATTGAAAAGATCTTGACTAGAAATCTGTCGGCGATATATGTTGATGTATATAGAGCGTATATATATAAAAGATTTATCCAATGACCTTACAAAATGCCCCAATAACTGGGTGGTCCTGCTTAAGTATTTAGCGTCGCCATCAAATTAATTACTTATCTTTGCATTTAATTTTTTTTTTTTTTATCTAAACATAGCTTCGACGAGCTTGAGTACTTATCATAATATAAATACCCTCGTAACCTAATAGAGCACCACCTCTAAATTTCACACAAAAACCTAAGACAGATCTAGAGAGAGAGGTGCCATGACAAAGCAATGGGCGCCCTTGTCCCGGGCGAAGGCACCATTTTTCTACTTCAAGCAATGGCTTTGGGGCAACTCGGCGCCTCAAAAGAAACAAAACCACAGCCGGCACAACGAGTCGTACCGAAAGGAGTTAGAGGATGAGAAGTCGATGTTTGACACGGGGTCGCCGCCTCCATTCAAAATCGGCGAGATACGCGCAGCCATACCCCCACATTGCTGGGTAAAGTCTCCGTGGAGATCGATGAGTTACGTGCTTCGCGATTTGGTCGTGATCGCGGCCCTAGCAGCAATGGCAATGCATTTGGATAGTTGCCTTGTTATGTGGCCGTTTTACTGGCTTGCTCAAGGCACCATGTTTTGGGCTCTCTTTGTTCTTGGTCATGATTGGTAAGTCTTTAATCCTTCAAAATATAGAATATATTAATTCCATTATTTCATTCATATAGATGTGATCTTATGAGTTTTACTTGTTTACTTATAATGCCACACCTTATTAATTTTCTAAATTTATGCACTAGTTGTGTCAATCTTCTTCTGCCATCTTAGACCAATGACAAGCTAACAATTTTTTTTTAACATTAAAAAAAATTGTTACAAATTGATACTTCCAAATTCCTTATTATTTATTAAAAATTTGTATATCATCATTTATTACCTAGTAGTTGTACATTAAATGTGGGAAATAATTACGCGAAATGTGACATGAGAATTTTGATCGGACAGTGGCCATGGGAGCTTCTCAGACAATGCAACGCTTAATAACATTGTGGGGCACTTTCTACACAGTAGCATCTTGGTGCCTTATCATGGGTGGTCCGTATCAAATCCTCCTCCTCCTTTCTTTTTGTTTCCAGTAAATTTTTTTTACTATTCACAAATTAATTAAGCATTTGTGTGGACTGATCACAGGAGGATCAGCCACAGGACCCATCATCAAAACCATGGTCATATTGAGAGGGATGAGTCATGGCACCCGGTTAGAAATTATTTTTTTTTTAATTGAGATTTACGTTTCTATTTATACTTCTGTGAATTATCTATATAAGTTTTTTTTTATTTTCCATTTTCCGTGTGATTATTCTAAAAATCAAGCTAAAGTTAACTAAAGTTAAACCTAATATTCAAAGATAAGAATCGAATTGTACAGTTGTCGACCTCTTTGTAAGGAAAACCAAACTTGTCGTGACAAAACACCTTATTATTATATAGATAGAAAGTTACCAAGAGGAAAAATATTTGCCTCATATAAGTGAATTTTAGTAAACAAAGAATATCTTATTTTTCAAAATTTGAGATCCCTTTACGAATTACGATGTTACTCACGCAACTCAATGAACTCATCATACAATTTTAGAAATCTTTGAATAGATAAACCTAGCTAGAGCATATTACACGAAGGTGCTTTTTGCCTTTTCAATTTTATTTTAGTATGATTCTTTCTAAACCAAGATCTCTGGCACTCTGGCAATCAGCATAAAGAAAAAAGATTCCCTGCGCACAAACTACAAAAATTTAATTCTAATTAATACGGTAGATATTTTAGGGTTCTGACAAACTTTGTCAATTTTCTGACCAAAAGGGCTGTGGTCATCACACACAGAGAATTTGAAAATGAAATCCTTTTTAAATTAACATGCACTGTGCCACTGCAGGCAATGATTCTCTGGAATTTGAAAATGAATTGGTTAGTTGAAATAATTGGATGCTGTACCTCGGCTTTTTGTTTGGACCGACCCCATTTTGCAATGAGGAGGTTGAGATGCCAAAACACTATTTGTTATTACAACTCCAATATTTAAAAAAAAAAATGTCTTGATCTTTGATTTTATTTTTCTTGACCAAATTGTTCTTGTATCACTCATACAAGTTTTTGAATTTCTCTCGGACAAAATTTGATGGCGTTTATTTTTTTTCTTATCTTGATCTTATATAAAGCGGACTAAAACAAGTATAAACTTGTATGTAAATGTGTAAGTTGTGAACAATAATAACACAAGCAATTTAGATATTATTATTAGATTTCAAAATACAAATTTAAAATTAAGGGGTAGTTGTGGTAATCATAACTCCAAATTGGTGGCATTGAAATTCTTCTAATATCCGATTTTCATAACTATGTTGGCCTTGAGTTGCAATTACTTTAGTTATCTGAATTTGTCTATGTTTATTACTTCAAACTAAAATAATCACCAATAAATTAGAAACCCAACTAATTTCCTTTTGATTTACTTTGAGCAGTTAACAGAGAAGACATATAAGAGCTTGGAGAAAAGCACAAAATGGTTACGGTTCACCTTTCCATACCCTCTCCTTGCATACCCCATCTATCTGGTTAGTGGAAAATTTTTAATCCAAAAAACCACAAAAAAATTGTGTTTTTTCCCCCTAGGATTCAATAGCATCTAACGCTATAACTGCCTTGTTTAGAAATGTAACCTCTGTAGTCAATTTTGTATTATGGTCCAATTATGTAGTGGTATAGGAGCCCCGGAAAGAGTGGATCCCACTTCAGCCCGAGCAGTGATTTGTTTGTCCCACATGAAAAGAGGCAGGTTTTGACATCAACCTTCTGCTGGTCAATGATGATAGCATTGCTTCTCGGTCTATCATGGACCGTAGGTGTCATTCCTGTACTCAAGCTCTATGGTGTTCCTTATCTTGTAAGCACCAATAAATTTGTTTATTATTATAATTATTTTTTTAATTTCTAAATATTTTTCCTATTTGTTATATATGTTCTGTTGCTTCATTTGTTTGGTAAAATAATATTACATTTCGATATGCAGGTCTTTGTTATGTGGATTGATCTTGTGACCTATTTACATCATCACGGTCAACCAAATCTTCCTTGGTATCGTGGGCAGGTGAGATCCTCCGTTATTGATTCCCAATTAATTAATTTGTAAATGTGTAAATTTCATGAGCATCACTGCATCAGTTTCTAAAGTGTACAAATTTGTAGGAATGGAGCTATCTAAGAGGGGCACTGACCACGGTAGACCGGGACTACGGATGGATAAACAACATACACCATGACATTGGCACTCATGTCATTCACCACCTCTTCCCTCAAATACCGCACTATAACTTGGTTGAAGCTGTAAGCCATTTTGACAATAAGTTCCCCCAGTTTACCGTATTCATGAACAGAGACTTGCAAAATAGAAAAATCTAACAAATGTTCCATTTAATTGTTTGAAATTTTCAGACTAAAGGAGCTAAACCAGTTCTTGGCAAATACTACAGAGAGCCACAGAAATCAGGCCCCTTGCCTGTTCACCTATTTTGGGTCTTAATGAGAAGTTTGAGAGTTGATCACTTTGTTAGTGATGAGGGAGAAGTGGTCTATTACCAATCTGACCCTGACTTAACCACAAAACATGAGTGAATTGGAGTTCAAAATCAGGCTGACTATTATTCGTGGCATATTTTAGCTCCAAATAAAAAGGTAGTTTAAATTACCAGACAGGATAGGCTAAGTACTATAAAGAAAGTGCTTGTTGTTAAGCATATATTAATTCGTGTTTATTGGCTGCATATTGCAGATTGTATTTTGTTGGCTTTATCACTGAATAATTTATGCTTTCGGTATGAATAAATTTTCCCAAATTTATGCATTCTTAGTTAGTTTAATCGTTTATCTATGATTTTATAAGAACTTTTATAATGTAACTAAAAGAGATCACATCATTTATATAGGAATCTAAGTACTTGCATATTTCAGCCCTATTGGAAAGGAATGAAATTATAAATAGAAAGATTGAAACAAAATTGTCCAAAACGAATAATTATGTTAGATTATGATATTGTAGTAATACATAACCATATGTAGACCCGTCAAACGTGTACAACGTCCACGTAAATAAGCCGTTACGTTTAATGTTACGTTTAGATAACGGAATTTTTTTTTTGTAATGTTTAATGTTATGTTTATTAAATGTAACGATTTTTTCTTCCGCTTAATGTTACATTTGATTAAACGTCAGAAACGTTAAAATGCTCCTTCCGTTTTTTCCTCTTATTTTGTAACATAGCAATTTTGTGAGTTGAAAATTGTAACATAGCAAAGAAGAAAATATACTAAACATAGCAAATTACAAAATGCAACATAAGAAAAAAATTACAACATAATTTGAACTCAACTCATTAGAAGTTTACAACACATTACACATCCAGACATCCTACAAATTTGAAAGATTGAAATTACATAAACTAGACTACTAGATCATGTTAACTATTTTGAACTCAACTCAGATCTCAAGCTACTTTCTCAGATCTTACCAATCTCAGCCAAATTGGCTACATAGAAAAACATAAAACACAATAAACACATTATTCATCATTGAAAGTCACTGCTTTGAGATCCAAGGAGCCAAAGAGTTAACAAAACTCCAGGCTTCAACCACGCAATTACATTACCAACTGTCCCAAATGCCAAAATGTCAAGCATACACATAACACAAGGAGCCAAAGAGTTAACACAACTCTAGGCTTCAACTGTTCCGAAATGCCAAAGAGCTAACCAACTGTCCAACATGCCAAAATGTCAAGCATACATCTAAACCATAATACAAGGCATACAAAATGTTCTAAAATGATTGAGAGTACCTCAGCAAAGCTCCCACTAACTGGTGGAAGTGCCATCTGGTACTGCTTCATCAACATACCAAAGTACCTTACCAAAGTCTCCACCAATTTATGCATATAACACAATATAAAGATGCATGTTAGTGTATATCTAATAGGTAACATATGACAAAGATTTAGTGTATATCTAATAGGTGCATATAACACAATACCGCCGTACCGGTGACTGAAGCTCTCAACCAGTCTTGAGCACATATAAGAGCCTCAATACTTTCATCATTTAGTGAGCTCCTTATTGGACTGAGAGTTCTACCACAATTACTAAATGTAGACTCAGATGCCACAGTAGAGATTGGGACAACTAGGATGTCTCGAGTAAGCAGAGACAGAATTGGATATTTGGCTGCCTTTAGTCTCCACCATGACAAGATATCAAATTCAATATCCAAACTGTTTTCATCTAATGTATCAGCTAGATACCTCTAACTCTGATTTTTTAGGATCAACCCTCTTTTTATTTTTCATGTAATCTTTCAATCTAGCTGATGCACTACTAGCTTGCCTATGAAACAAACATTGAAGTTATTCATAACTTGTATATCAAAATAATAAACAAATAATTATTGAAGCTAATTCAATTCAGATAAAGAAAATAATTATTCAAGTAAATAACTAATTCAAATAAACATCAACTAGTTTGCCTCTGACCTGCATGCATGTATATGCATGTAACTAAAAATTGCTCAAGCATTACTCTTATTACTTGTAATTCATGTTTTCAAAACAATAAACAGCATGCACTTTGCTATATAACTTGTATATCATGAAATGCACATATTTAGATAAATAACAAGTTGAGAGTTTACCTCACTTGTTGTGATGAGCTACCAACTTGTTCATGTGACAGCCTATTGTATGCTTCTTCATAATCCTTGAATAATGCATTCATGCAATTATTCAAGTTGGCCATGAATGTGTCATAGTTATTAGGATACATCTCCTTAATATAATACTCAACAACACCAAGTTTTGATCTAGGATCAAATACACAAGCAATTGCTAGCAACATGTTACCACCAGTCCAATACTTGTCCCATTTAGCATAAATTTCTAAACTCATTTCTACTATGAATGGAAAGTTGGAATTCCTCATCTTCTTAATACTTAAACAAACTTCACAAAATTCTGGAAAGAACAAGTTGAGAGTTGGATACTTGGTTCCACTCAGTTTTAAAGTAGCATCATAAAAAATCTTTAGACAATCAAGTAAAACCTTCATTTTGTTCCAATCAAGATGAGATACTAGGTTGGAATTTTTATCTAGAATGGCAGACTGATGTCTCTTATTTATATACATATTTTGACCATACTTAGCACCAAAATGACACTCAAATCAATACAATTGTCTCATAATTAACTGTATTTTCCAGGATTTTGATACTGCCGCCGCTTCTCTCTTTATTTTGTAGAATTTTCGTGGAAATTGAAGACGAAACGCGCCAAGCAAGAAGAATGGAGCCTAATCCTCAGCCGGACGACTCATTCCCCGCCCACACACACGTGCTAAGTGTTGGAGTTGTGTCATAGAAGTCAATATTTAATGACTTAATTTCTTAGTTTATATTATTGATGATATTTGATCATTTGTTCCTAGAGTTTATTACTGACAGATCATTCAGGTTGAGGATCTGAATTGTGAATCTCTGTGGATCATTCGTTAGAATGACAGTAATAAATCTAAATCGTCCGTAATCTTGATAATTAACAAGGAACATTAATTATCATAAAAAAATTAGTATGCAAGTTAAAGTGATGATTAAGTTCTACAAATCATAGGTAAGGAGTTACCAACTTAATTGCTATGTGTATGCTATTAGAACATAGTACATGACATGACCTAATGAAATAAACATATGGATTGTGTTATGTGTCATTGTTTATTTCATATGAGTTTGATTCTAAGTTTGAGATGGTTCAACTTTTCCACATGAGGATAGGTTCAATAAATATCATCTACCGTTGATTTCTGATAAGGGCTGCTATACGGACTTTATTTATGTTCTCTTGAATTGTGCGGAGAAAAGTTGTTCGTCAAGAAAAAAACCGTATGTCCCTCATTAGTATACCTCGTGAGTGATGATATCTGTTTGGGTCTCTTGATGGAGTTTGATTGTTTGGCCAACTTGTACAATCAACTCTAGATCAATAAATGTATAATCTGCAAGAACGACACATTCATATCTTGGATTATACAGTGATATCATGTGACATAAGAATCAGACAAGGAGATACTTTTATTTCTAATGCAGGATTGAGATATTGTAGCAGTACATTATTTATGCGAATTGGAAATCATAACGTGTTGCTAGATACCGCTTATGATTATTGGAATTAAATAGTGATTTAATTCCATGGCCAACATAACATAAATCCTCAAAGGGTCACACAAATAGAACTTGACTATACAGTGCATTATTTATTTATTCGCAACAGTGAGTATTGTAAAAATATGATAAGTTGATTAATTAATTATATACCGTTGTGAACCGTTATAATTAATTATGTCAAAGAGATCATATAGAAATAAATTAATGTATTTGCTAATCCCAAAATAATGATCAAATAGTTGATAATTAATTTCATTCAACATAATTTTATTAATAGAATTAAATTGAGCTAATGGGCCTTTATTTAATTGATGAACTAAAGGTCCAACAAGAGAGCAATTATATGGATCATTAATTAATGACTTAATAGACCATTTAACACATGATAAAATGGGCTTTTGAGCCCATTAAAATTTCAGCTAGGGCAAGTGGCAAGGTTGTAAATAGTTGCAACTTGTCATGAGGAGTGGTTAGCTATAAAATGAGACCATTTGGAGAAAGAAACCCTAGCCACTTTAGCTTTCATCTTCCCTCTTCCTCTTTGGCTGAAAATTAGAAAAGAAAATTCAGATTTTCTTTCTCTTTTCTTGCTCTTATTCCACCTCCTCTAGCTCATGTGTTGAGCAATCAAACTCTTCCATTAAATAGTAGATTAAATAGAAGGATTAAAAGGGGATTAGCTATTACCTCTTGCTTACTAGCATAGGCCTTGAGGTTTTGCTTAATTCATTGGTGAACTCGAGGTCGGCGACAAGGCGGTGCTGGTGGAGAAGGCACGCCATCGACTCCCATGCATTGGTCGAGCCTCGTGAATGCGATTTCGCGAGAGATAATCAATTCATTCCCTTCTCATGTGATGTGTTGATGTTTGAACAAGATCCATCGAGATGCTTGTTGTTTAATTGGGTTAATTAATGGTAATTAATAAGAAAAAATAAAAAATGAGCACTTTCTAACAGTGGTATCTGAGCTCTAAGTCGTGCTTAAGTATTTTAACACATAATTAGTTGATAAAATGTTAATTAACACATGGATTAGTGATGCACTTGCTTGCTGTCTGGATTTCTGTTCTGATTTCGTAACTTTTTCTGACTTTTCGCTGAGAAAAGCTTTCAGAAAAATTTTATTTTTAATTGAAGATTGTAGATCTATGACATGTGGTCCTTTTTACATTGGTTTCACCTTTTTCTAAGCAGTTATGAAATTTTGGTGAATTAAACGGTAACGGTGCGCAGAACCAGTTTCTGTCTGCACAGTTCTGTATTTATGGCTTGTAGAAATTATTTTTCGAAAATAACTATCTGTGTTTCTTGGCTAGAAATCTTTTAAACTTGATTCTCTTTCTGGACATGTATAATTTTATTGCATGCTTCAGACTTTATGTGGACGTTCAAGTCATGAGAAATGAATCGGTTGTCAGATTTGGTTTTCCAACAAACTGATTGTTTGGATAAACTGTACTTATTGAGAAAACTTTATGAAAAAATGTTTGAATAGAAAGTTTCTACTTGAAGTTAGGAATCTGTGAAAATTAGTTTCAAAGAATTTCATTAAGGTTTGATACCTCAACTGAGTCAAAAGTTTTTAGTCGTCAGTCTGTTTCAGAACATGGCAAGTAGGTTGTATGCTATTTATCTTGATGATTTTAAATAGAACTAGTTGGTTTTTCTTTTCATGAATTGGTAGCCAATAACATATAGTAGATTTGTCATGTAAAGTGTTTTCATGAAATCATTTTGGAAGATGATCCTACAGACCAAAAGAGTTAGACAAAACCAAAAGAGTTAGACAAAAATAGAAAATCGGATAACGGTGTTTCGCGCACAGTTTGAGAATTTGTTATTTTTATTTCTCTTTGATGTTAAGTGATCTCTCCCTTAAATTTTTACAGGTAGTTACACTCATAATAGGGAGTATGCATGATTTATTTCATAATTTTTGGAGACCGAAAAATTTCGGATTTTATTGGGTCACATTTAATATTTTAAATAGTTAAAATATTTTCTAATTAATCAAACTAGTTGAATAGTTAATTAGAACACTCCTTAATATTCTTCCTTTCTGTCTTCAAATATTGAAATAACTTTTCAAATGGTTTAAGCAAATTAGTTGTTTAAAAGTTAAACTTTTATGTGGAAAGACCCGAACTACAAGCGATATGCAAAGACTCTAATTCATTGTTGTTAATTAAGAAACAAAAGAACATGTGCTAACTTTATTTTGTAGGAAGGATCGTGGATTTAGTATGGCTCAAGAAACCAATGCCTTGTGTGCTGTAATTTTGTGAATGCATGTGAATGAATGTATGTAAGGTCTTTTGTGCCATGGTTAATTAATTAATAATGATTAATTTCTTAATGTAACTTGTGAGACTTGCATGCCCCTAAGGTTAGGAGGGAATTAGGAATATTTTCACATGTAATTTTGTTTCTTTAATTATATAGGATATGATCCATATGATTAGTGGGAGGGACAATTAGATTAGTTTTGCTACATGAAGATGCGGCGGAACTAATGCAAGCGGGAGCCATACAAATCCACAACAATGCTTGAAATGCTTATTATGTGAATGTTTGTGATTGCTATGAAATGTCATAGGATAGGTATGGGTGTATGTTTACACGACCACCAAACAAAGTCGCATAATTGCTTGTCCCGCCTTTAATTTGATTAAGTCGACCGTCCTTCTTTTCTCTATCCTCTTCACGTCAATTGCCCTCTCATGGCGCGGTCCGTCCAAGTGGACGTCATGGTTGTCAATTTGATAGTTGGGGTACAAATAAAATGATTTGTTAGAAGCAAATAGAGAGATGTTGCTTATCGATAGACCCAACTAGAGTTTGGACATTGTGGCGAAGTTTGTAAATATATATAGATATTCACAAATTAAGAATCATATGGTTGATATGATTGGTTGGAGAACCTACCTTGTCTAGTTAAGTAGGGTGACGTGCCATAGCAGGCTCTACTTGATGAAAACGAGAATCTTGGAGAATCAACTATATTTGGGACATTAAATAAATGTAGTGGGAGTTTTGCTTTTTATAAATAAAATATTATATAAATTAAATGACCTTTAAAATTGAAATTGTTATAGATGTTTAAACGTGTTAATTTTGTGCGATCAATCTTTGAAAAGAACAAGCTCGTTTCTAAAGATATTTATTTGGAGAAATAATATTGATTCCTAAGACATGATCTTAGTGAAAAGAAATTTGAGCATGCTTATTCCCAAAAAAAAGTTTCCTCAACGTAGTATCGCAATGATTGATTGACTTTTAGCGAAAAAGTTATTCAATAAAGCGGATGCCTATATCCACATTTTGAATTTCTAGACTTTTGAATTGAAGAATTCATACGGACTATATTTGATTCCTACGCTCCATTCACTTACTTAAGAAGGTGTTCTTAGAAAAAGTAGAAGTCGACTCAATCATTTATGATCGAGTGATAGAGTATGAGTTAACCAAGAGATTCTTATTTTATAAGAATATTCCATTAGCTTACAAACCGAAAGGTATGAGTAGCTAATTGCCAACTAGATATATTAAAATCTCCAATATCAAAGATCGTTGATATTGTCATGCAATCTCTTACTTAGTAATGAAGGATATGATGTTACTTTTCGCACACTTGTTTATGCAAAAGATAATTAGTCGAGTATTAAAGGAATACTTCGCTAAGGTATGAGTTGAGACTTTGAGACCCTCATTTAAGATCGTGTGTCGCATTAGATGTTTCATTTGCCTTTTTATGGAGAAATTTGAAAGGTTGTCCGAAATACCATGATTATAATAAAATAAAAATGTTCTAATCCTTAAGCTGCTTGTCATTCAAATTATCTCTCTATCTCTAATTCACACTAGTAATTAGGTACTAGTTCATGTGCTCGCATTTAACGAAATGTGTAGGCAATGAAGAATAAGAGAAAGTTCGAAATAAATAAAGTAAACTCCGTTTTGAAAATAACTTGTTCGTCTAAGTCACTACCATTGAATAAGTAGAGTTATTTTTAATTTGTTTAGAAATTATAGGTTGTATACTTTATTCCTAATATCTCAAAAACCCTTATCTCCACTTCATACTTGATGATGGATAATAATGTTTTGAAAAAGAGAAATGTTGTTCTCTTATTATGGATTTATTTATATGATTTCATGCATCTTGATTGAATTTGCTTGAAATAGATAAACATGTGTTGAACGACAAATAGGATACGTAGAACTTCACGTAAGTATTAGACTTTAATGTGAAATACCCGCTTAGTCATAAATAAACGAGAATTGCATTATGAGAGTTTATGTAACGTAGAGCTCGTAACTCAATTCGATTGCTAATCAATTGAAATATGCAAATCATGTTTGTTAGATGACAAAAGCGTCTTTAACCTACGAAGGTTTAAGGACAAGTGACTTGATCAGGACTTAAACATGTCGATGTATATAAACCTATAAGCACTTTGTGTTATGAAAGATTGTTAATACTTTACTACTTGACCAACTATCATAATAGATATTAATGTATCTATTTGATAAGATGTAAATATGAACCTTTTGACTAGTTCAAAAAAATTCAAGAGTGAAGTTGATACACCATTCAAGAAAAAGAAAAGTCTTAAAATTGATAATGGTAAATAGTTAAGTCATATGGTTTGGTATATTACTTAAAGAGTATGAAAGTCGTTTCACAACTCACTTCATAAGAAACATTATAATGATATGTCCAAGAATGGAGGTATCGAATATTATTTGATATAGTTCGATCGGTAATAAATCAAGTTGACTTATTCAACTCTGTTTGACCCTAAATTTTCGCGATTGGAGAAACATAGCAATCTATAAAGAACTTCAAAATTCACCAAAAATACTAAACAAACTCCAAAAATTCCCAAAATTTACTCAAAAATCCCGTAAGAATTATGATGAATCATCATAATTTTAAAATCCAAAAAATATCAACATAAACCCCAAAATTTATAAAGAAACCCCAAAAAATCTACAAAATTACCAAAATAAATCTGTAAGGAATTTTGCAAAACCATTTGAACCATTAAATTCCTTATATTTTTATGAGTTTACTCATAAAATTTCATGCGAAAATACCCAAGGGAATGCGTCCAAATAATTTATTTAGGATTGTCATCAAGGAAATGTATGTTAAATCAAAGAAATGGAAAGAAAATCACAGAAAAATCATAAGGGGCTGTCGGGTGCGCCCATTGTAGCGGATCCGGAGAAAATAGAGGGGAGGCGTTGGATTAAAATTACCATCCTTGTTATGAGGCCGGGTGTACCCTTCCTTTATACACCATGCACAAAAATTCAAGGAAATGTAATTGGTATACCATGAACCATGTGCACCCATCTCATCCTCTCTCATTAACTCTTACAAATGGGACCCATATGAAGAGTCTCCTTCTCCAACGGAAAGGAGATAGTAATTGGCCGAGTAAAAAAAGAGAGAAGGGGCTGCGCCATGGTGAAACAGTAAAAAGAAAGAAGTGATGTCGTGAGCCCTCCTCTCTGTGAAATTACCCTGAGACGTGGCATCTCCTCACACCAGAGAAAAGGCAGCTTAGTTCCCACGCATCTACAGCAGCCGTCGGATGAACATGGATGGCCAGATCTCCAAGCCTCTCTCCATGGAAACCCTAACTCAAGTGCATATATAAAGACTGAAGTTCGAAGAAAATGGGACTCTGGCTGGCTGGCCGCCTCTCTGGGTCTCTCTCTTACAAGCCTACGCAGCCACCAGATCCCCCCACAAGCTACCAAGCCAGAGAGAAGCTCTATCAAGGATAGGCAGTGAGAAAGAAAGAGGGGCATTTCAGCAAATATGTGTTAGGCATAGCTAGAAGAGAGAAATTAGGCAAGAGAAAGGTTCTGTAAGTGAGTGTAATCAAAGAGAAAGCAAAGGGTAAGTGTGAGAAGTGAAATTGTAAGTTGAATTGAGAGTTTAATTGAAGAAGTTGCATGCTTCCTTGTGAAATTTGATTGAACTATTGCTGCCTCGTTTTTTATATAAGCTTTGCCTGAGGTTTGCTCTGGTCTAGCTCCTCACAGCTTCGGCTGGAGTCTCTCCAGTCCTAGCTCCTTACCTCGGTTGGAGTCTCTCCATTCCCAGGTAGCATCTCCCTCTCAATGGCTTTGGCCATGGACAGGAAATTAGTTAAACAAAGAGAGGGGGAGATGCTGCCAAGTTTTGCATTTCCTTTAATTTCTGGACTTAAGTGAATAAAGAGAAAATTCTAAAACAATTTAGTTAGGTTCTTGCACGTTTAAGCACATACTCAAATAAAAGTCGTTTTGCAAATTATAATCCCTTTTAGTTGAAACTTAATTATCTGTGATTTGTGACAAAGTTCTTCTTTATTGTTAACGACTGGGTTAGAAATAAAATAATATTTTTAAACAAGCAATTAAAAGGCATTCAGCATAATTAGAAACTAAAAGGACCCATGTGCAAAGTTTGAAATGAGTTTGTCAGATCCTGTCAACTGTGAAGACGTTGCTATGTCTGAAAAGTCTGTAATTGTCAGAACGTTCTTTGTAATACAACAGGGTGCCTAGTTTAGATGTGTGCAAATAACATTCAGGATATAAAAGGACAGACTAGCAGCATGACAATAAGACGTGAATGTAATACTAAATGCTAAAATAATTGCGCATAGCTCAGTAGTGTGACCATATAACTTGAAATTGGAAATATCACTGTAATCCATCTTGTTGCTATGAACTTGATTAAATGGTATGCAAACCCAGTAATTAGGAAAGGGAAACGAAATTAAAATTTACATGGATAAGTGTTAGTCAGTAGTCAAGCTATATGAGCAAATTTGATAATGTGACATGGGAATAAAGAAAACCCAAAGCAACATGCCAATCATAAGTACATAGGAACACGTATTGTTAATCTGTAATACCAGTGGATCCCTTGACATAACCAGTCCCTACTTACCACATTTTAAGAATAAAGCATATTGTCATGTTGAGGCTACATCAAGTGAAAACCGTCCCTCAAATGCAAATCCAATTAACCAAACCACCGCTAGTTCTCTCCTGTACCTCTCGGTACCAAATCATCTCTTCACCGTACCAGTTGGTGACTCGCCCATTGATCCAAGACGACGCAACACGAACGAAATACACTACGACACTCTCCTTGCTCTCGTGAGTCTAACAAGCTAGTTCAGGGCCACTTTGGTGGCTCCAGTCGTCGGAAACTAAATTTATAAAGTTTAGGGGTCGAATCGAATAACAAAACTTAAAAACGGATGATTTAAATTTCCATTTCTCCGACCAAATAGAAGCGACGCGAGATGAACTAACCACAGAAAAACGCTCCCCTAACTCCCACGATTCCAACGAGCTCAACTTCACCGTCAATGGCGGCCTAGATCGTCGGGAGAGGCTGTCAGAAGGACTCGGCCAGAAAATAAAAAAAAGAAGAGGACGTAGCTACAAAATTCCCTTCTCCTCAAATTAAGTAAGGCGCCAACCAGCTCTTTGCCACGTCAGCAGGCCTCGTCAGCGACCAGTCATGCCCAGTCAGCGCCACTTCAATCTCTCTTACCTACGTGGCCCAATAAAAAAAAAAGACAAATATGCAGAAATTTTGAAAAATCACTAAAAATAGTAGGAAATTCAGAAAAATTCAAATAAAATATCCATAAATTTCTAAAAGTCCAAACAAACCAAATCTACTAATATTTTGAAATAAAATTTTATCAAAATAGTGGTCCTTTGTATTTTTGAAACATTTTGCTTTAAAAATGAGTTTTATAAAAGCTTAGAAAATTAATAAAAATCTCTAAAGTCTTTTCCAACAAATTTCTAAAATTATACTTTTCAAAAATCCAATGTTTTTGAATATAATCACTTTCACCAATAAAAAAAAAGAAAAGAAATTTTGAAATCAAGTATTTTAAATATAATGATCTTTTATATTTTTGAAGTTCTTTCAATATAAAAATAAATGTTTTTTGCAAAAATGTTAGGAAATAATAAATTCACTAAATCTTTTTCAATAAAATTTCTAAAATTAAAACTTAAACACTTTCAGGATAAAAATAATTTCAAAATATAAACATTACCAAAAATATAAAAAGAAATTTCAAAAGTCTAAAATTCAAAAATAAAAAATAAAAGAAATTGTAAAAATGATTAAATCTAAAGATAAATTTCAGAAAATTAAAAGTCAAAACACAAACCCAAAGTCAAGACCAAAACCTCTTCATTTAAGGAGGGATGACGCTTCAAGTCAAGACCAAGCTTCAACACGAAAATCAAAACCAAACCCAACTCAAATGAAAAGTTAAAAATCATTAAATATTTAGGTGTCCTCAATTGAGTCCCGTCAATTAGGTCTGGTACCATCAATTGAGTCCGGTCTAAGCCAAAAGAAATAAACCCCCGCTTAAATGCAAAAATCATTTTAGAGACGATTTTCCTAGCCTATTACATATAATTCTTTAGATCCCTTAATCAGAGATTTCCGTAGGCAACTACGGGGTAATTAACAATAGGGGCTTGCGCCTATTGGAAAGAAAGGGCCCGCGAAATTAATAAACCCTCGTAAGAAGCGACTCTTGTTCTGGTTCTCTTGTCGTCAAAGAGATACTCAGCGCAGAGATCGAACCTTAAGGGGGGTGATTCTAAGGCTTATTCCACTTTCTCGAGAAAACCCCTATCATTCTTCGAGAGATGACGAAAAAGACAACACAAACTCGTATTAGGAACTTATGTTTGAGGACAATATTATTTACACTGAATAAAGTTCCATCGAAATTCGTTGAGAAATATATCTTACGAAATTTGATCTCTAAGTACGTTATTTCTCAAGATTTGGTGTTAAAAAACTTATTTCAATGTTTGTTGATTGATAAGCTTGGACCCAAATTGGACAATTGATAGTTTGTAGGATATCTTATACTAACCGAAATGTACTACTTCTACGAACATGATAAGAACAAAATAGTTGTTGCTTATCATTACGTAGTCTTGGAGAATGATATTCTCAAGAAAAAGTAGTGGGACTAAAATGAGCATTAAAGAAATTTATGCGTCACCACAAGAAGTACTCTTATGGAAAACTTGTCACTCCATACATGATTCTTAGTGGGACTTGAGCGGAACTTTATTCACAAGCAGTTGTAAAAAGAGAAAGTTTATATGCACGCTCGCTTCTAAAGCGTACTCAAACATCTCGTGAGTGAATGATGTTTGAGAGACTCGTGCGATATATTAGGACCAAGAACTTATTCTACAAGTTGTTATAGAAATAGTTCATTAACCTCGAGCATCAATCCTACAAAGGTCAACGAAAGTGAATCGCCTAACCGAATGGTACATAGGCTTCACGATATCATCATACTTGGCATATGAGAATCCGTTGATAAATAAAGAAGCGATGGAAGAACTCGATTCCATAGGTATGATTTGAATCCATATGATCCTTAAAAGTAATCCATGTATTCCAATAAGGTATAGACCTTGGTTAATGTTTATGAATGAGTAGTCCATCAAGAACATTTAGATCATTAGAGGAAAGATTGACATGGACGGCAAATTGACTATGTACAAAACACAGTTTCGCGCTTGTAGCTATGTCTAAGTCGATAACAAGTTGACTATATACTAAGCACAGCTTATTGCTTGTAGTTATGTATAAGTCAATAAATATCGTTCTAGCAACGGCTATATTTCGTATATATTGATATATGGAACGAAACATCAAAACCGTCTTCTTCGAATGAATGAAGGAAGATGTTGTGTATATGATACAAATCAAGGACTATGTTTGATGTATTGCTAGAAACATGTACATACTTCAAGTATCAATTAATGTATTGAAGCAAGTATTGTGAAAAGTGGAATAAACATTTTGACAAGGAAGTCAAGGAGTTGAACTTCGTCAAAAGCATCTTGTATAGACAAGATATTCAGTAGGAGAATGATTGTGTTATTTGTATTGTACAAGATAACAAGACACTAATTGGAAATAACATTAAGGAAATGAATATTGTCAAGATCTCATTGGAGAATGTTTTTCTTAATAGAGAATTTGGACAAGATCACCTAAATCCAAGGAAACAAAATCTATGGAGATAGATTATGATGTATGTTAGGTTTGAATTAATGTGTATGTAATGACGAAGTGTTCTAGTAACATATTATGGTGAACTCTAAGAAAGGATGTCTAACCATGTTATATGGCATACACTTGAGCTTGACTCAGTCTATTGCAACTCAATTTGAAAAGAAGTGCATGAAACAGTTCAAGCATTTTTTCTTTATGAGTTTCATCATGTACGCCATACTTATGCACATGCCTCAATGTGTTGTATCCAAAGAGTGTGACAAACAGTTGTCAAATGGATACAGAAAAGACACATTTGGACAATAGTCAAGGATTTACTCGAGTATCTAATGAGAAAGAGTGATATGATTTCATCCGTCGAGATGAAAGAGAGCTCGTGTAAGTTGTTACACTGATGTTATTTTTCGAAAAATTGATATAATCACAATCGAGATACATATTTTGCTTCAAGGTGGTATCGTAAGTTTAGAAAGTATTCTAAATGGGATATTACAACCGTTTCCGTCACCAAAGCAAAATACATAGTAACTTGTGAAGCAATGAAAGAAGGTTATTTGGATCAAAAAGTTATCAGTCAAGCTAATATGGTTATATGCATCTCGAACCATAACTTAGTCCTGAAGAACCCAATATTAAATTGGTGATCAAACTATGATCTATGACATTATTACTTGATCTCATATGATGATGATCAAGAACATATATATATAGGAGTATATATACGTATAGGGTTAAATAAAATTGGATAGGTTCGCGAACACAGCGAATACTCTGACATAACATCTACCTTAAGCAGTATACGAGATGCAGTTGTGCATTCATTCGTGATGGACGTATGAGTAACTTGCTTTAAGCGTATTATTTCTTTTGAGGTTCGAGACATGTATATGTATGGATATATGACATCGATCTAAATTCTTCATTGGCTAGAAGTCACTACTGATTGACTCTAGACCAAGTGGGAGATTGTTGGAGTTGTATCCTAGAAGTAAATATTTAATGACATAATTTTTTAGTTTATGTTATTGATGATATTTGATCATTTGTTCCTAGAGTTTATTACTGACAGATCATTCAAGTTGAGGATTTGAATTGTGGATCTCTATGGATTATTCGTTAGAATGACAGTAATAAATCTAAATTGTCTGTAATCTTGATAATTAACAAGGAACATTAATTATCATAAAAAGATTAGTATGCAAGTTAAGTGATGATTAAGTTCTACAAATCATAGGTAAGGAGTTACCAACTTAATTGTATATGTGTATGTTATTAGAACATAGTATAGGACATGACCTAATGAAATAAACATATGGATTGTGTTATGTGTCATTGTTTATTTCATATGATTTTGATTTTATGTTTGAGATGGTTCAACTTTTCCACATGAGGATAGGTTTAATAAATATCATCTACCGTTGATTCCTGATAAGGGCTGCTATACGGACTTTATTTATGTTCTCTTGAATTGTGCGGGGAAAAGTTATTCATCAAGAAAACCGTATGTCCCTCATTAGTATACCTTGTGAGTGATGATATCTGTTTGGGCCTTTTGATGGAGTTTGATTGTTTGACCAACTTGTACAATCAACTCTAGATCAATAAATGTATAATCTGCAAGAATGACACATTCATATCTTGGATTATACAGTGATATCATGTGACATAAGAATCAGACAAGGAGATACTTTTATTTCTAATGCAGGATTGAGATATTGTAGCAGTATATTATTTATGCGAATCGGGAATCATAACGTGTTGCTAGATACCGCTTATGATTATTAGAATTAAATAGCGATTTAATTCCATGGTCAACATAACATAAATCCTCAAAGGGTCACACAAATATGACTTGACCATACAGTGCATTATTTATTTATTCGCAACAGTGGGTATTGCGAAAATATGATAAGTTGATTAATTAATTATATACCGTTGCGAACCGTTATAATTAATTATGTCAAAGAGATCATATAGAAATAAATTAATGCATTTGCTAATCCCAAAATAATTATCAAATAGTTGATAATTAATTTCGTTCAACATAATTTAATTAATTGAATTAAATTGAGCCAACGGATCTTTATTTAATTGATGAACTAAAGGTCCAACAAGAGAGCAATTATATGGGTCATTAATTAATGAATTAATGGATCATTTAACACATGATAAAATGGTCTCTTGAGCCCATTAAAGTTTCAGCTAGGACAAGTGACAAGGTTATAAATAGTTGCAACTTGTCATGAGGAGTGTTGGCTATAAAAAGGGACCATTTGGAGAGAGAAACCCTAGCCACCTCAGCCTCCATCTTCTCTCTTCTTCCTTGGCTGAAAATTAGAGAAGAAAATTCAGATTTTCTTTCTCTTTTCTTGCTCTTATTCCACCTCCTTTAGCTCACGTGTTGAGCAATCAAACCCTTCCATTAAATAGTAGATTAAATAGAAGGATTAAAAGGGAATTAGCTATTACCTTTTGCTTACTAGCATAGGCCTTGAGGTTTTGGTTAATTCCTTGGTGGACTCGAGGCCAGCGACAAGGCGGTGGTGGTGGAGAAGGCACGTCATCGACTCCCATGCATTGGTCGAGCCTCACAAATGCGATTTCGTGAGAGGTAATCAATTCCTTTTCTTCTCATGTGATGTGTTGATGCTTGAACAAGATCCATCGAGATGCTTGTTGTTTAATTAGGTTAATTAATGGTAATTAACAAGAAATAATTAAAAACGAGCACTTTCTAATAGTAAGGACCATAGAAGACTTCCATGGGCCGAGACAGATCAGATATCGCGCTAAGGTCTTGATTCCAGCCCAATCCACATCGCCAACGCCAGATTTCGGTCCGAAATGCATACATTTCGGTCCGAAATCCAAGTATGGAAAGTGGATTTTGTAAAGTTTCGAAGAAGAAAAGGGCATTCCTTGCCCTAGCCGCCTCCCTGACCTTCCATAGGGGTATTTAGGCACGGGATTTCGACCAGAAACGGATCCGACCTTTTTGCACTGTATTCTCCATTAATTTCTTAGGCGTTTTGGCTCTTTTCGCGAGATTGGTTGAAGAAGAAGCAAGCTTGAAGGCGACGGCAGCAAGCGAATTCATCTCCATCGATTTCCGACCCCGGAAGAAGAAGTAAAAGGATAATTCGGTTTATTCTTTTATGTTTTTATTTCTTTCTTCTATGGGTTGTATCTTATTTTCATGCATGATACTTGTTATTTGTAGTTTGAACATGTTAGGCTATATTTTACTATGTCTTGGGGCTAGTTAGTAGTTTTGTTTAGTATTTGTGATGACTTGATGGATTTATATTATGCTATGTGATTTGTTTAGTTGAGAAATTATTATTTTGCTTAGTTAAATTGATTACTTATTTGATTGTTTACCAATTGATGAACTGCAATATTTTTAGAGCATTAGACTAGAATATTTAATTAATTAGCTAAGTATTTGAGGTAAGCCAAATACTCGAAAGAGGAGGTTAGTTCACAACCGAAATATGTAACTTTTATTGATCTGAAAGGACATAAATATCTCTGGAAATCCAACTAAACAATCTTAAATAACTAAAATCTGACACAAAAGTTTAGGCTTAGTTATTTACGTGGCGAAAATCAAATTTCTTACCAAATTCAATCCAAAATTGCGACAGCTGAGGCTAGGGTTTAGGTCTGGTCGTCAAGTACCCTTCACATAGTATCGTGTAAATTGGCCAAGTCGAAACAAAGAATTTAAAGAACGTTTCGGCACAACTTATATAGATTTCTGTCCGAAATCTATATATTTCGGTCCGAAATTGTCTCCTGTCTCGGTGAAAATCTAGATAGAAGCGCTTTAAAGCTAAACTAAATGAACACAAAGTCCTGAGACATTTTATTGCATCTGTTTAAGTCCAGAAAAATTCAAAAATCAATCCAAAAATATTGTATTGTTTATTTTCTTTATTTTAATTGCTATTTAATATTGTCTTATCAATTCAAAACCCCATAAAAAAACTTTATTGTCTAGCTTTTAAAAAAGACTAAGTCCGGTACTGATTTTTTACTGTCCCTGTGGATTGACCCTTAGCTTTGCCAAACAACTAGTAGGGTAGAAACGAGGTATAAATTTATTTGATACCTAGGTCTTCGAATCTCTCTATCACAAACCTTTCAATTGCTTCTCTCAACTCAAAAGCTAATTGCAACATGAGATAGGTGGAGTTCCACCTTGTTTTGACATCCCGTGCAGGTTTTTTATTGGGGGCATTTACCTGAAATTGCATACAACATAATTAGTTAATAAAAATTACATTTGGAAAACACATTTAAATAAAAAATGAGTTTCATTTCATCAACCTGAGCTATTACTCTCTTGAACTTCTCCATTCTTGATTGCGAGTGACGAATGTATTTCATCGTCTCTCGAATTATTTTTATCTCATCATCTAACACAGCCAGTCCATCTTGGACTATGAGATTTAAGATGTGACAACCATACCTCTGGTGAAATATTTGTCCATTAGCAGGCAATGTACTCATAATTTGTCCACTAAGCATTTCCTTAATGCAAGCCTCATTAGCACTACTACCATCAAGTACAAGGCATAAAGTCTTTTTATCTAAATTCCACAACACTAACTTTTCATATATGGCATTAGCAATGTTTTTACCTGTATGAGGACTTCGCAAAGGGGAAAATGTAATAACTCTCTTATGCAGCTTCCAACTTTCATCAATATAATGACAAGTTAGAGCCATAAAACCTCTATCTCTACCCTTGTTGGACTATAGGTCACTAGTAAAACTAAACCTACAATCTAACTTGCTAAACAAATCATACAACATGTCCTTTTCCTTAACATAAATGTTTAGGCAATCAGCCCTAAGTGTATTCTTTGATGGTACTTTAAACTGAGGTTGTAATTCTCTCAAGAATTCTTTCAAAAAGTAATGATTTACACAATTGAAAGGGTAATCATGAGCAATTACCATTCTTGCAAGGCCCTTTCTGCATTTCATTTGATCAAATGCCCACACATCATTGGCTGGCACTGCATAAAAAATAGAAGTACACATTATAATTTAAAATGTACACAATATATTTTAAATATGCACATAATATAATTTAAATATCACAATTTGTACACAATATAATTTAAAAATGTAGATAGACACAATATGTACCTATAGTAGTACCAGCTTGCAATAATTTTTGTAGAGCATCAGGTTTGTGTCTCATGGATTTGGGCACTTTCTTGCAAGCCTTTTTAAAATGGTGGATCAAAGAACCAGTGCCCCTTTGATTCCCCATGTCATAAACTTGTCCACAAAAATTGTATTTGGCATCATAAAAGTCATTTTCTCTAGTCCCACCCCTTGTGAAATACTGCCAATATTTAGAGGTCATTTTTTCTCATTGTTTCCTCTTTTTGGTGGATTGAGGGACTTAAGTTTCAGGGACTTGAGTGTCAGCTGGTCTGTCTTGAGTGTCACCATCAGGAACTGCACCATCAGCTTGTATAGTTTCAGTTTGAATTCTTTGAATTTGCTCTGGAGTGTAATTTAGATCTAATCCAAAGCTACAATATAAGATATAAAAAATTCAGCTTGTATACCATCAGCTTGTATAGCACTGTTTGTTTCATGTAATATAAAAAATTCATGTAATATAAAAATATTCAACGTAACGTCAAAGGATGACAGACACGGTTTAATTAGTACTTCTATTAATTCTTCTGTTAGCAATTAATGACAGACACAATGATTAGCTACCAATGATTAACTAATTAGTACATCTATTAATTGTTCTGTAATTAATTAATGACAGACACAACACAATGATTAGTTGTTCTGTGTTAATTGTTCTGTTAGCTTTAATTACAGCTATTAATTTGTGTTACCAATGATTAGTACCTATAACTATTATAGCTATTAATTATCAATGATTGGTATCTCTATTAGCGCTATTAATTACAGCTAATAAAAACTAGAGAGGAGATGTACCAGAAATTGTGCCTTGATTCCACCTCGGTTTGCTTCCAGGCTCCAGCTAGTTGTATTATATAGCAAGCAACCAAGCACACCTCAAACCACACCTCGTCTTGCTTCTAGCTTTTCTCCCAATGAGTTGTATAGCATCAAACCACAAAAAGAAAAAGAAAAAAAAAAGAAAGAACAATTATAAATAGATCAACAGAGGCCAACAAAAAAGTATGTAAAAATAAAAAAAAATCATTCAAATATTTACCTTAAGAACACCACCTCTCCCTTTCCTCTATCTCTCTTTTGCTGTTTCTTTCTTTCTCTATCTCTATCTCTTTTTTCCTTTCTCTTTTTCTGTCCCTTTTTTTTCCTTCAGGAACCATATATACAAAAACAAACAAAGCTTCATTATTATTCATCAGTAATCATGGCTATTAACAAGTGACAACCATCATCTATAGACTATAGCTACTTAGCTACAGTTTATAGAGAAACGGTGACGGAGACAGAGAGCAAGAGAGACAGAGAGAGACACGGAGAAAAAGAAGAACAGTCATTGGTGTGATCTGGCTTGCCATCATCACGCTTGGGTCGACGAGGCTGCACAGACCACAATGCTATTGCCATGGATAGTGTGCTGTGAAAGAGCTGAGAGAGAAAGAGAGAGATGAGATGATGAAGCTTGCGAGAGAACCAGCGGCGCAATCTAGAGTTTATCCCTAGTTTTCTCCGTCATTCGTTTGCAATTCCCCTATTCCATACTCCTGCAATCATATTCATATCGATATCATTTCAATATATCATATATCTGAATATATATCGAATTAATACGTTAAAACGTAAATAAACGTAACGGAAATGGACTATGACGTTTACGTTACGTTTAGCAGCGAAAATTACAGCCCATTTCAGCTTACGTTACGTTGGCCCAGACATAACAAAAATGGACTCCGTTTAACATTCCATGGGCCTTACTTGAAACGTTAAAACGTCCACATATTGACAGGTCTAACCATATGTAACAAGCTACGAACTGGGGCATGTTATAGTTGCTAGATTATTGATATATAGCCAGAGACAGAGAGAGTTATGCATGCAATTTATTGCTTAAACCTAAAAAGTTTATAATTGTAAGTTAAACATTAATCATATGAAACGAACTAAATATTTATGGTCGATTGAGCGTAGCACCGGACCACCTATACAATGATCCATTAACAATAACAATAACTAAGTCTTTTTTCCAAATAAATTGGATAGGCTAGAAATAAAACCCAACAAGAAGAAGATATCACCAAAAAAAAAAAATAATAATAAGTTAAAACTATAATTATCTAAATACCTTTTACCTTTGACATTACCACCCCAGAAGTCCTAAGTTACGGCTCCGGTACATGAATCACTAACTTCCATACGTTCCTATCCAACGCCAACTCCTTGGAGACATTCCATTCTTTAAAATCTCTTTTTATTGCTTCCTTCCACTTCAATCTTGGTCTACCTCTGCCTCTCGTTGTGTTTTCGAAACAATTGAGAATTCCGCTCCGGATCAGTTCCTCAAGAGGTCTTCGTTGGATATGTCAAAACCATCTCAAACGATGTTAGATTAACTTCTCTATTGGTGCAACTCCAATCATATCTCATATGTCATCATTTTTAATCTGATCACTCCTCGTATGGCCACATATCAATATCCACCACAACATACGCATCTTTGTCATGCTCATATTCTGGACATGTAGTCAGGCAATGCCCTGCAGAATTTATGATGATTTTGAAGTTTTTGACGCCCTCTATATATATCATACCTTTGTCAAGTGATATTTTCTCTTGCTTTCCTTGCAAAATATTTGTCTTTGACTTTCAAATAGTTCTCATACTCTCAAGAGGGTGTGTTTGGATGAGAGGTTGAATAAGAAATAAGAATTAAGATCTCGAAATACGTGCTTGTCCAAATTTCTAATTCTAATTCTATGATTTTGTTAGAATATGGATAAGAACCAAATTTCTTATTCTATGGTTGTTTGGGTTACACAAGAATAAAAAATTTAGAACTTATTCTTATCCGAATCCTTATTCTTACGCATCCAAACACACCTAAGCAAAATTCTTGAGATTAGTTAGGCTCAATCAAACACCACATTGGCTTATAGCTAAATTTTGAGTGATATTGATTGATAGCATCATTCTTCTAGTTTGTGTGAGGATTTAGTACTTGTATTGGGTAGGCCGATCCACCTCGAGGTCTTGATTGTGATAAAGCAATTTGGTTCAAAATTATAGTCTCGTTCATTGTGGAATAGAACAGAGCACCATTTTCGTAGTTGCGAAACTCCTGGCACGTACGACTAAGGCTAGCCTTTTCTAGCAGGTCGGAACTCCGTAATCAAGTTTGTGTCTCTTCTCTTTGCTTATTTACTTAATTAAATGCTTGCTTGTGCGATTTCTTATTTTCTGCAAAATTGACCAAAATCGGTATAGAATTTAAAATTATGTCTTTTCACCCCTAGGGACAATAATAACGTTTAAGTAAATAATAAAATGTATAAGAATGTAGATCATAGATCAATTTTTAAAACCTCTAAAAGAAGAGTCAAATTACAATTTGGCAAATATTGGTAACTCCATGCGTTTTGCTCGCATGCATGATTTATTTTCGTCTTCATACAGTCATGAAAAAAAACAAATCTACGCTTATTTACAAACAGTAATGCCAGCATTTTGTTTATGACGTTGATTCTTCTATGGAAAATAAATAAGAAAAAAGATACATCGATAGAAACACAAGAAATTAAATTAAAATACATATATGTACTCAAATAACAAGCCCATCTCCAATGGTGGCGTTCTTTATTATGATTGTAATTCCCGACCGAATGTAGAATCCGTCTGTAGATCTGTCTGCCTCCTGTACCCCCTGAAAATAAAATATTAATAAGCAGATTTAATATCATAAAGCTCACCTGTTCTTTTTTTTTTTTTTTACCTATATAATAACTGGCAAAATATTTATTCTCGTTTATTAATACTTGTTTACCCCACTATTGGCAGCACACAAAATGTAACCCTTTTTTGGTATTTTTTTAACAAAAAGCGATCTCTTTTTGTCATGGTTAAACGAGTAAAACGCATAATAAAACATAGGCCTTATACATCATGAAGAAGTGATATAAAAATAAAAAAATTGAAAAGATTTGTACCTCTGAATTGGTGATTGTCACATTTTTCCCTATCCTTGCATTTTTGTCTATGATGCAATTCCTGCAATGAAAAAAATGAAGAAAAATTAAAGGCAATATATATTGAGAAAAAAATGAGGACATGTTATGTATAAGTGTTATATATATATTAAAGGCAATATATATATTACACGAAGTAGAGACCTTGATTAAACATATTAACGGAAAACAATAATATATATCATCAAAACAGATAAAAATATATTTTGAAGTACGAAGTAGAGATCTTGATTAAACACGTTTAATAAAATATATTTACTAATCAAGTAGTCTCTTAGCTGCTAGATAATTAATATTCTCAGCATAGATTTAAATATTTATATCAAATCTCCAACCTTATGACTGTGTTCTCTCCGATTCCAATGGGGACCTTTTGTCCTTCGGCGAGCATTGCCGCTCTCTCCACATCCGTTTCATAGTAATCCGCACCCAACATTACTACATTCTGTTTCCATTCCACCATAAAAACAATACTAATGCTTAGATGGGGTACGTCTCAAAAAAAATAAAAATACTAATGCTTAGATGAAGCTTAATTATAAGTGTTATATCAAATTGGTACGTCTTTCTGAGTGTTTATGGTTAGACTTTAATGATTGAACCACTAGGAACACTATTTCTTACATTTTTTTTAATACAAAATTTGGATCTATGGTTGATTTGGGAATATATGGGTCTAAAATTCAGTTGTATCCTAAATAACCCACAAATTTGTAATCTTCCTCTTATTTTCCAAATTTTCTAGGGACTAAAGGGAAGTTTATGCCCAATTCGGGACTTCTATCTGTTCTTGTTTCCCTTTTTCCTTTGCGTTTTCAGAGAAAGTGTCTTGTAGGTTCTATTTTCTGTTTCAACTGTACAGAATTACAAACTACAAATAAAACCACCAAAAATCAAGCAACACGTGCATCTAGCACCAAAAAAATTCAAGACAAACTTTGAAGAAAATACAGATATCTGGTTTCTGCTAAACTGATAGGCTCAAGTGTATGGCCATATTAAGGGGCTAATTACCTTCAAGCTGACATTGGAACTTATTCTCGACCGAACTCCAACAACACAATGTTCTATGGAGCAATTATCCATGAAACATCCGTGCGATATAATTGAGTCCAGAACCTACAATATTAGAAATAAATAGCTAAAAGTGTATTATTGTTTACATTATTAGTTTCAATGGCCAAAACCATGAGTGCAGCTGCTGAATAATGATATACAGTTTTGGGTAATATTCAGAAAATTCTGCGAGGGCCGATAGTGCTGTTTATTCTTGGGAAGTTTTTTAATAGAATCATGAAGGTTTTTCTCATTTGTGAGAATTCAATGCTTTGCAGGGTAAAATATAGAGTAATTTACTGATGAATGTACTCTTCGTTACCTTGCTGTTGTTGACCATTGATGGTGGTAAGTTTCTTCTTGATGTATACATTGGTTTGGTCTCGTCGTAGAAGCTGAACCTTGGTGGCTAAAATTCATTAAAATAAAATAGTAAAGCATAAAAATATATATTGATGCAATTTGCACTTATAAACCTCCTAGAAAATCCTTGGATTCTGTTTCAGTATGTGTTATAGTCAGATATAATTTTCATGATTTCACCAATAACTTGGGTTATTTTTGCTGCACACTCGTCATCCCCAAAATAACTAGAACAAAATAAAATAATTAAGTTGAGAATACATACATATTCTGCGAGTGCCAAATTTGCTTCAAAGAAAGATTTGATCGTACCAATGTCCTCCCAGTAATCGTTAAAGAGGAATGCCTATAAAGTTATAATTTGGGATAGTTAAATTCTCTGAAGTGAGAGGATCGATAGAACTGTTTCAAAGTCTGAACACAAGAATCTACAAGTAGTGTACAGTATCACACGACAATTTTAATTAAAGCTTCTCTGTAATTCTTGCTTGGGAAAACTTTTTTTTTTTTAAAAAATGGGGGTAAAACCCTCCAACTTATTTTAAAATTATACGTCACAAAAAATCCCAGCCGGATTTCGAAAAAAACCTCCACTAAAAGTGTGTTACTCTTTGCCACTGGACCAAGAGCTATTTCTGTGCTTGTGATAACTTAATGTGATAGGAATAATTATATAAATATTTCTCATATAAACTTTTTCTGGATTTGAATTTCAAAGATGAAGCTGACCTTTAAAACAAATTCCTTTGCTGATGCTGGTATTATTTCAGATCCAAAATCATTAGCAGTAGGAAACCGCCACCTGACTAACAAAGTACCATACATCACTTGAGCACCAGTTCAAATTTATTTTCTTCAATTAATTTCAATCATCAACTCTACTTAATTCATCAAGCCTTTCTAAATATTTTCTTGACTTGATTGATATTAGGTTCATCAGTTAAACTGAGGCCAAATAGGACAACAAGGGGGTGACAGTACCAGACTGGGAATGGTAAAATGGGTATGCGCCAAGGTTTCCATCCTTGACAAAATGGAGGTCAGTGCAAAGAATGACGTACCTCAGAAGGTTCAACAAGATATCTTTTTTGAACACATAAACCCCCATTGAAGCAATATATGGTTTCTTTTCTGCTTCGTCTCTTGAGAGTCCCAAAACAGTAGTATCCACTTGCTTTGGAAAACAAAATAAAATCAAGCATCATGAACACGTTACACAGGGAAATTACTTGGTGCCAACTTAGATAACAAATTGAAGATATTCTATTACCATAGCCTTCAAATCATTTCCCTTGGGTTTCTCACTGAAGGAAATTACTCTTCCTTTGTTGTCTATCTTCATCAAACCGAAATCTGATGCACGGCTGACATGGAAAGATCAAGTACCCACAGGTTATTTAACATGGACCACACTTGCAATTTAACAAAAAAAATATTTCAAATTACTTATCTACAGTTACCTGTCATCCATGGGTAAACAAGAGATGGTAATGTCTGCACCACTCTGCCGATGACTCTGTGCATGCAATAAAAAGAAAAATCGGCATGATTATAAATTATGTTAAAAATGTTGAGGAAAAACAGAATTCTTTTGTTAATTTTAACAGACCTGAACAAAATCCATATAGTCCATTCGATAGAGATGATCTCCAGATAAAATCAATACATCCTCTATCTCCTTTCCTTTTGCATCCTGCATGTATATTGTTACGTAGTCAGGGATATATATTGTGTTATTTTCCTCAATAATCTTTTGGCTCTTCGTTCTCAAATGGAAATTGATCATGGTTTTCATTTAAGATTCTTTGAGATTTTAGGCTCAACTAGATCTTAGGGGCTAAATCAGTAGTAATTGCACTAACCATTTACAGAAACCAACGTTTTGCTAGTAGCACGATTACAATTAGTAGGTGCATATATATGCAACTAAGGAATCACGAATATGAATAAAATTTCCCATAAAAAGAAGACATAAAAGTAATTAAGATATAAGAACCTCAAAAAGCCAATGAAATTGGCGAACAGCATCAGCAGTGCCTTGAAACCATCTCTTTCCAGCTTCTCCTGGAGTTTGGGTAGCTGCCAATACCTGCACACTAAACCATTAAATAATTGAACAAATGATGTGCTGTATTAGTCTAGGAAAACAGAGAGTTTTTGTTCGGGCATACATGAGTTTGTTGCGTGGTGGTTATGTCTCGATAATTTTGATTTTGGGTCCAAAAAGGTTATTTCAAGAACTTGTTTATGCCAGTAATATTCTTTTTTTTCTTAGTGTTAAAAGAACCACCAAATAAGCATTATTTAACACTGTAAGGAAACAAAAAACAATGAAGCAATGATAAATCAAAATCCAATCAATATACCTTTCCAAACTGAAATTTTTGTTAGGCACAAAGTGTACCAATTTGGTACTGAAATCACTAAGTAAATTTTCTGGTCATGCCAGTGACAAGTGAAATTGAAAACAGAAAATGAAATGAATGTGCACCTCCACAAAGCCATCTGCAAATGCAACACCATTGCTGAAGTTGTAGGTACGGGATAGATGTCGATTCAGAGAGGCTGAGTTGAACTGAGTGAGGATGTACACTTTATTCAGTCCACTGTTGATGCAATTGCTCATGGGCACATCAATAAGCCGGTATGCACCGCCAATCGGTACCTGGATCACAAGGAAAAATGTAAAACAATAAAATCTGCATCGTATATTGTTATATATGTACACATCATGTACCGATCTAAGAAAACTTACGGCGGGTTTGGCCCTTCTCTTGGTAAGAGGAAAGAGGCGGGTTCCAGCTCCACCACCTAGTATAACCGCCACAACCGTCCTTGGATTTCTCCTATCCAAGTCTACATCTTCAAACTAGGTACAAAAAACAAGAACCGATCAAGGATCTTTAATAGAGGTGTCAGTATTACAAGAACACCCCTGGGATATGATGCAGGGAAGATTTTATTCCTAAGGCCCCTTTTCCTTATAAATATTCTGAAATATGTAAGACCGTTCGAGTATTTTCAAAACCATGGTTTTAAACAGTGCCATTATTGGATTAAACTCATTATTCGTTGTGTGCAAAGTTCCTGTGCACAATAATATCTTGTTATTTTTGAGCTCAAGTCAAGTCATGGCTCATTTTTCTCATGTTTTATTGAAAAGCAAAAGGTATTGTATGTAACCGGCCGTCACAATAGCCATATAACTGTAAACATGTAAAACAGTACACTAGAAAAAAGACGAAAAGGGAAAATACGTACCGATATGCTCTGTGGATCTGGCCACTGTCAAACTTACTCCTTCCATTATTTCAATACAGGGAAACAACTACTTTATATGTAACTCCATCAAATAAAATCTGATTTAAGGAGTTTAATTTTGAACCTTGAATATAAACTTCTTCATCATTTATTATTATTATTATTAATTATTCTTTTCAGTCTCATTTTTTTAACTCAAGCATGTATAGATGTATTTATATATATACCTTGACTTCTCCGGCAACTTGACCGGTAGCGACCGACATTCTAACACAACAAGATTTTCTATTCATCAGGGGTGGTGTCACGACGACTCTGCCACGGGACAAGTCCAGACGCTTACCCATAAGCTCGCTTTCTTTGAGTGCAACACCAGCCAGCTGGTGCGCGGCCACTGGAGGTGGAGGCGCCACTCTGCTGTTCATCCACACAGCCATTTTTGTCTCTGTTGGAGTTGGTGGCAGAATGGGGGGAAGAGAGAGAGAGAGAGAGAGAGTAAAGAAGGGAGCGAGTGATCAGGGAGGAGAGCTCGTGTGGAGGTTCCTTTTTGGTTTGGAAATTGGAAATGCAGCTAGAGGCTAGAGGCTAGAGGTTAGAGCTAGGTACACAGAGAGTGCCACCTGTGCAGACGATTTTGTGGACGTTGGTAAACCGCAGCTTCACTCACAAGATAAGTCGTATTTAATTCGTGGTATCTTCCCTTCCTGACCTTCTGTACAGTACAGTGTACAGTGTGCCGATTGCTGATTGCTGAAAGCCAAGTAGCCAACAGCTTCCAGCTCGCTGCGCTTCTGCGGATGTAACCTTATTCGGACCCGGACCCGCCAACCCGATCCGAGCTCCCACCTTCGTCCTTTTATTATTTTTTTTAAAAAAAAAACTGAGGCGGGTTGTGGCAAGGCGGCCCAATTTGATAACAAGATAGAACCAGAATCGGGATCTAAAGCCCAGAATTCATAATAGGGATATGTTGATGCCCAAATTTATTTTTAAAGTTTGAAAAATACGCAAAATTTTGTTGTAATTTGACATAAATATAATTTTTCTATGAGTTATGTCCTTTCATCAGGAAACTGAAAGTACTTGTTTAGGAGGCTTCAACCGCCTTCGTCTCTACAAAAATCTAACAAAGAGCAGTGGCGGAGTCAGTAAGTTTTATAATGAGGTTCACTTTGATATAAAAATTTGTCAACAATTTAAAAGTTCTTTATAAGAATTTACACCTTTACAGAATTCAATAATAAAAAGTCACATAATTATTTATAGGGTTCAAATGGAGAGTATATATAAAAAATTTACATTTTATAAGTATAATTATTATTTCTAATAACAGTATTTAAAAAAAAAAAAGAGTGACATTGACACACCTTTGTACATGAATCCGTCCATGACAAAGAATATGATGCGTCAGTGTTTACAGTCCTCATGCTTGGGAAGGGGGGAAATATATTATTGATCAAGCATCATCCAAAATTGAATTATTAATTTTTCCAACCACTTGGATAGATATACTATTCGATCATTAAATTGTTAATAATTTGATATATAATCTATCTAAATTTATAAAAAAGATATGAGAACATTTACTTTTCTATTTTGATAATTGTTTGATCAAATGTCGTGGATGTCAAATAATGAAATAAATTTAGGATCAATATAGCCTATCCTCCATTTTTAATACTTAAATGATAAAATGGATTCTACTTCTTTTAGAATTGCTACATCTTGGGATGATAAATGTGTTAAGATTTACGAATAATAAGAATGATCAATAATGTTGAGAACTCAAAAATACCTATCGGAATTTAAGGAAAAAAAACCATAGATTTATAATAGTATTTTAAATAGGCTACATTTTAAATTAGAAATATTTATAATTTATCCATCCCATCGAGTAGCTTTAAAAATTAATATTTCAATTTGCAGCTGTTTATTGTATGTTTTGATTTTCCAAAATTAATTATCTAAAGTAATTTATTTATGAAATGTATTCGTTTAAAAGTAACGGAGAGATCAGATATGGATGATTGTTTTGGATATTGTGGCTTGTCCCTTTACTATACTATTAATTTGAAAGCGCGATTTAATAGAAAGGAATTGCATTCTGGTAAGAAGTTTTAAACACTTCCTGGAAAATAGAATACAAATACAATGAATGCTTCTTTTGTATTCTCATTCTCCATGAATGAATCGATATCTCCTTCCTCTTTTCTTCCACCTCTATTTTCCGACAATGGATTCTAGTGGAGGCAAAGCTTTTGACGGATACCTAGTAATACAAACCCTTCCCTTCTCTTTCAGCATTGTCAGCTAAGTTTCAGCGTCTTTCGTTTTCATTGATTTTATCCATGTCAGATTCTCATCTCAAAGAAATACTTCGATTTGTTATTTCCATGCGACCTAGAGAGTAGTGTTGTTACGAGCACTCACTATTCTGAAAAATATCGTCATTTCTACAAATTGAAGGATTTGGGATGCTCAACAAATGTTGCCATATTTTTCTAAGCATTGCCTCTTTCTTCGAGCATATTTTAATTGCTGCAGTTTCTGTCTTATTGTTTGGACTCAGTAAAAAATTATTAATTCACCACATGCTAATTACTATGTACGTAGAAAATTAATTCTGATATAAGAGCTTGCTGATGGTAGAATAATTCTTTGGTTCATGAAAGTTGCAGGATTATGACTTGAGATTTCAAGATGTTTCGAAACTAATGAGAAATATATTTACCGCTAGTGTTCTAAAAAAAACACGGCGTGTTTGAACACGGCACGACACGACACGACACGGTACGGAGATGACAAGACACGGTAAAACACGGACACGACACGGCACGCGAATTGTCTAGACACGACACGACACGACACGAAACACGGCACGAGACATGGCACGACACAACCCAATAGACATAATAAGTTTATAATCAAGATCAAAGATAGTAAATGTTATGAAATAATAAGAAAAATCCTTATATTGTCTATTTTTTAAGGATAATTTCATAGTTTGAATGTCGAGTTCATCCATAAGCATAAGTATATAACCATATTTAATGAAATTCAAACGTGTTCAAACACGACACGACACGTTTAAAGAAAACACGACATGACACGGCACGAGGACACGAGGCGTGCCATGTCCTTAGGCGTGTCGTGTCCATCTCGTAGAATTTAGACACGACACGACACGACATGTGAAATATTTAGACACGGCACGACACTACAAATGATTCGGACACGACGGATTTGGCACAGCACGACACTGCATAGCACGTATTTAGAACACTATTCACCACCATCATAATATTTTGATTTTCTTAGAGAACTAAGTTTTGATCATTATAGAGAATTCAATGTAAATTTGATAGAAATCAGAATGACGATGTAAGAAATAAAATCAAGTATAATGAGTGTAATCATCAACAAAAATAATATAATATCTTGCACCCCATACTTGTCTCTAGAGCAAGACCCCAAACATCATAATGAATTAACTCAAAGGCATCATTTGTAGAAGAAATACTTTTATTAAAAGGTAAAGTATGTTGTTTAGATAAATTGTAATGAATACACCTTTATTAATTATTTGACTCAACTTAGAAAAAGAAACATGACCTAAACGTTTATGCCAAGAAATAAAAGAGGATTCAGTGGAAGGCTGTGAAGAGATTGCGGCATAGCACTTAGATTTGTTGGGAAGGTGGAGTTTTTCCAACTAAAAGAGTCGACCATAAGAACAAATTGCATAAGTTAATCTAATTGCTCAACTTGTTAGTCAAATATATGTTAATCAAATTACGTAAGTTGAATTTTCCGTGTGAAATTTGAATGACTTCTTCTCTACACACTATACATTAATTTTGATGGCTTGCATACGTTTAGTGCTGTACTTAATTAACTAAATTCTAGTATATCAATATATATAAGAACTTAAAGAGGGTTCAAATACTTTCAAGATATTGTTTGTGACGGTTTGTGTGTTAAAAAAATGCATGAAATTATCAGAAATTTAAAACTAGTGCATGGACCAGTAATATACATGTCATAATCTCTAAAAATTGTGCAATTGATAATTACCATTTACCAAATTTTGATTTCTTCGTTTAAAAAGAAGAGAGTTTGGTCAGTAATACTTTTTGGAATCCTAAGTAGGCTGGCAATTAAAATCTCCAAATTAGAATGGTGACTGGTCAGACTTTAGTGTTCAACTGTATTTCTGGTCAACGCCCCAAACAAATCTTTAGACACTATATCATATGAAAATTTAAACAAGCATAATCGGTCTTTATTTTTTAAGACACCCTTATTCCTTCTGCTCAATCTTTTAGCACAGAAACTAGTTAGCAAGTCACACCACACTAAGCAGCCTTAAGCGACTCAACTTGTGACTTGCCAAGGGGACCCTTGTTGCGCACGAAGAGACGATATTCGTTGAATGTGATTGGTTCATAGAGTGGCATAGAGAGGGGGCTCACAAGCTCCGGTGCCGACCCAATTGCCATGTCTCCCTTTGGGTTGCAAAAGAATGCAAAGGAGAACCGTTCTGACTCGGCGTTAGCCAGCACACGGTGTTCCACGCTCTTGTAAATCGCATTAGTTAACACCTAATAAAAAAAATGTTAATTATGTCAAAGCTTGGTCCAAGTAGAAAATTATGCATTGTGAATTTGTGATGACTATCCTTATGGGCAATTATTGTCATGTATTACTTTCAAATATTTTCAACAACGCATATGATTAATTATACGAGTATATCTTCTCAAATTGAATGTCACCCTCAATTAGCAACCACTGGTTGAATATGGCATTGATGATTCGATTTGTCGAATCCGAAAAGGAAATTGTTTTACTAAACGTATATCGGTATCGGCACAAAAATATGAAAAGAAAAATAACAATAATAGAATGGAAAGGAAAACAAAAACAAAAACTTGCTTGAATTTGGTCAGCGATGTTGACTATAAATGCACCAGTTTTGGGCTTGATATCCACCCATAAATCACCCTTCTTCACTTGGCAACCTTTAACATGCTCATCCGCCAAAAGGACAGTTATAAGCCCCGGATCGGAGTGTGGTGACAAGCCAAGAGTTAACTCAGGTTGAGGGCATTTTGGGTAATAGTTAATTCGAAGAGTTCCTGCAATGTTGTCTCCACCAAAGGCCCTAAGCATGTAATTCTCATCTAAACCTAAGCTTGTGGATATTGCCTTGATTAGCATCTTACTAAGTTTCATTACCTTTTCACCATACTCCTCAGTGATCTCCCTGCATATATTTTAATATAGAAATCTTAATTTTCATTATGTCATGCTACATATTTAATTAAGCTATGAATTAAATATTTATTTAACAAAATTAAGGAGACAATTTAATTATTAATTAGATTCATGTATGTTAAATTAGCCCTGTCTGAACCATATTTTACTTTTTCAAATGTCGCTGTGTCTTTTTTTTTTTCCACTAAAAATAAGGGTGAAGACCTCACCTAATTTAATGTTGCTGTGTCATTATCGAATACTTTTTTTTATTAAATTAAAGTTATTGTTTTTTTTTGGGCCAGGCTAAAACCAACGTATAGATACAATTGATAAAGTATAACAATAAATATAAAATTAAATGAGAGCTTCATATATACATAGTTTCCTTAATTCTGTATTAATTTTAAGCTGATCTCTTAGTTTTGTAATTGTGATTCACCATCTCCATCTGCTATATATAAGAAATATTTGTTAAAATTGATAATTTAATATAGTATGTGAGGAATTAATAGGTATTGCATAGAATTATTGTAAGAAGAAATAATGCATGCATGTAAGTTTCATTATTCTGCACGGAGTTGCATACTCTTTTTGTATCATTCTTCTTAGAAACTTACTTTAAATTTTGTATATATATATATATATATATACACACACACACACACACACGTTAGATTTAGATATTTAAATTAAAACTCGACTACCCACAACAAGCATGCATGATCGCTAGCTGGTTATATATTCTGTTACATAATTAATTACCTTAAATTTGGGGGCAATTCAGGCCACTTGTTGAGGTTTTTCGTCGACTCTGGTAATAGATACAGAAAGAAATAATCACCCCAATCCAAAATCGCTTCTTTGTCCACCCCGACACGACTGCCGTATCCCTCATACGTCTTAGGATCGTTGGCATATGCCTTCTTCGCCTCCATAGGTAAATAGAAGAACTCTCTCCACGCAGCTCTCAATTTTTGCACCAGATCGGGCGCCACACCGTGGTTGACTACTTGAAAGAACCCCCATTCTTTGCATGCGTGTGATATCGCATGCATGGCCTCATCGGTGTGATCAGAACCATTGATGAGGGGACTGATGTCGATCACCGGTATGTAGAGATCAGTTTCAGAGTTAATTTCAAAGGAGTCGAGTGATGGACGGTCGATAGGGGGTTTAATGTATTTCGAGGGGATTTCAGTAATGCCGCTGTTTGAAAGTGACTGAACGGGCACGATCGGCTCCGGCCACTCACTTGCTGGATAACCCATTGGGATATTGCTGCGCTCTAAACAAATTAGGGTTAGGCCGCTGGAGTTCTGTTAGAAAGGTGTTGCGGATATTATGTGTATAGTTGCATTTATATATAGGGGAAGGTCAGTATCCTACCCATCTAGGCCTCACTCCATTTTTAAAACCACCGGAGATGTACTGAAATTGCTTGTTCAATGTATGTACTTAGTATGAACAAAATATATCCTAATTTCCAAAAACTAATCAAAACTGACAAACAAGATATCAGAAATGTTGATTCCATTTAATTTTGAAGACATAATTAATCAATAAATGGCTACGTTATATTGAGGACTTCAAACAATTTTTCAATATTAATAGATTTATAGGATGCATTTTTTTTCCTTTTTTATTTTTAAGTCCAATCAGCATTTTTTTTTGTGATGAGCCTTTGAGAAATCCTTCTGGATTATTAATTATTTTACTAGATATGTCCTTATATTTGAATTCTGAGACCTCAGGTAGAGAAACAATATTTAATATTTTTCAACGTATAAAAAATATTTCTACATATCGAGGCTATCTAACCTAAGAATCGTTTTATAAATTTAGGGAGTGTTTGGATCATCTAAGAATCGTTTTATAAATTTAGGGAGTGTTTGGATCATCTAAGAATAAAATTAGGATTAGTTATTCGGAGTAAAAAATTTTATTCCTAAACGATCAAGAATAAGTTTTTTGGATCAAGAGTGTTATTTTGAAGTGGTCCAATTTCCGGATTAAATTTTTATTCCTATGGTGTTTGGATCATCTTTTTAATGTAGATTAAAAAGTGGTCCCAACAACTTCTTAATCCGCATTAAGAAGATGATCTAAACATCTTAGGAATAAAAATTTAATTTGGGGTGTTGGACCACTTAAATATAACACTTTAAATTCTAAAAAACTTATTCTTGATCGTTTAAGAATAATATTTTATATTCTAAATAACTAATCTTAATTTTATTCTTAAACAATCTAAACGCACCCTTAATGTATAATTACAACTTACAAATCTAAAAAGGAGACGGAATAAACAAAGCAAACTTATAAAAAATAAAATAAAAAGGAGAGCAGGTGAAAGGAATAAAGGGAAAAGAGATGAGGAACAGCTGATATCCAAAGAATTAAATTAGGAGATTTAAAAAGACTGTTCGGAGTAAGAGTTTTCCCTTTTATTAATTAGTACAATTGAGATCATGATCTTTAAACGTAATGGATGTGTCCATTTTTCAGAAATGTAGAGCATAGCCATTTGGCATCTCAAACGCCAAATATACGATGCATGAGAAACGTGCTGGAATTGCGACACGTGGTAAAAAAATGCACGGATGCATTTGCGTCGCGGCCTGTTCGAGCATATGAATAAATGATACATGAGATCCTCGAGTGATGTTTTATTCTTTCGGCCACACAATACACAAAGAGCATAGCAATTATAAATGGTAATTGATTATCGCCATCTGGCGATTTACCATCGCGTGTCATCATTGAGGCGCTCCCCTCAGCGAACTCGATGGTTCCCTCATCTAACGCACATATTTCTTATCTAAATGTTCAATTGAGTAAGTATAAATATTCTATTTATTGAGTATAAATGTTCAATTGGTTGCAATAAAAAATATAAGAGTTATAAGCAAAAATGTTCATTTTATTAAGTATAAATGTTTAGTTTAGTAAGTACAAATGTTTAATTTAGTAAATACAAATGTTTAGTTTATTATATATAAATATTCAGTTCATTAAGTATTAATTTTCAGTTTTTTTAATAGGTGCGATGGCAAGCGAAGGGGTCACGGACCGAACAAAAAATACATAAAAAAAATTAGAAGGGGTCATGAACCGGTCCGGTTCAACTAAAAAATTTTCCGATTCTGCCTCTAGCGCGTCCATCTCCAAGACTGACGCGCGATGGTATGTAATAAAATCATCAGTTGACACATTTAACTGAACACATTTGATTATTAAACTGAACACGTTGGTCATTAAAATGAACATATATAACAGACACTTGCAAGTCACACGAGGCTCACGCGCGCGCCCTTTGTTCAGCGATGGCGCGCGATGACAAATTTGCCGATGGCACTTATAATTACTGATTATAAATTATTCAGAGACTCCGCAAGATTTTTTTAATTGCCACTACGACATTTTTTTAGCAACGGTTAAATACAACTGATTAACATCGGTTGGTGAGCAATGCTAATGGAGGTGTTAATAGTATATAAAAAATCGATGTTAAAAACCAATCCGATATTCTTTTAGTAATTTGTTTAATTGATCTTAGTACCGATTTTTAACTAAATACCGTGGTTAAAGATCAAATTTTTAACAAAATAATTTATAATTGCCATGCTAAAGATTGACTGTATTTTTTTAAATATTTTATTCTTTTTTTAGTACTGGTTTTTTTTACTAATAACCACTGTTAAAGTTCTTCAACGACATTCATTAGCAAAAAGTCGGTGCTAAAGATCAACGTGAAAAGAAAATGTTCTTTATTTTGGGGCTAGCCTCATTTTTGCTAGTCATAAATATTAATACCTATACCGATATATCACATCACATATGTATACCACAACAATATATCACAGCATATATAAATCGAAACAAACAACCATATCTACAACAATGTATCATATACCAAATATCAATACTAATTATTAATTATCTAGATACACATTTACGTAAATACTAAAAAAAAAAAACTCATCTAATGATATGTTAATATCTTCATTGCTATAAGGCTGACACCCTGGTTGCAAAATCTACATTTTGACACTTTATATAATTAGTAACCTAAACTAATTGGTTTCAAACTAATTCAATTAAACTTAATAATTAAGGATAAAATTGATTTTGAAATCCTAAACTATAAACCCTAAACCCTAAACCTTAATTTAGGCTACCCTAAACCCTATAAATCCTAATTAATTCTTAAATCCTAAATCCTAAAATACTCCACAATGTTAAGTAGTAATTCATACCGATGGCAACTCTGTGTTCATCAAGTAATAAAGCAAGATCTTGTGCATCGATGTCATCGCATAAAACCCGTAATCGGTCATATTCAGCTAACGTGGACCCTACAAGTAAGAAAAAAAAATTTTACGATTAAATCCAATAAATGAGAAATAAAATGAAACTATTAGTTCGATCTGTATACTAGAATCATGTCAACGTTGAACTTGAGAACTTTGACCAATCTGGATAAAGCTCTACAACATTGAAATATGAAGTTAGAAAAAAATAATTTGTAGATATTACTAGCAATGCATGTGTTGACTGATCGAGGAAAAACCTAGGTCAAAATAAATCCCGTGTCTATCAATCTGATCTTTTGTGGTATATCTTGAGGGTCGAATCACAAGGACGGACTATTCTTTTTCTAGAATTAATTCTTAACAATTCTAATTTATTTTACTAATGGAAAAAAAGGTCTAAAAACAATTAAATTGAGAATTATTTTTTGGAGTTTTAATTGAGTAAACGACTAAGGTAAACTAATCCAAATTAAACTAAACAATTACTAAAAGACCAAAGTTCGATTTAGGGACTGGAATTAGGGCCAATTGCTCGAGTTCCTATATCTACATGGATTCAAATGGGTTTGTACTCTTTCAAGTATATCCATTTAAATACAACATTATTAGATCATTTAAATACAACATTATTTTATCTAAATACAACTCTCGTTCTTAGTTTAATTCCCCAAGTTAACCTTCGAATTTCCTCAAGTTTAACTTTGGGGTGGCATTTTTCTAATTTTGAAGTTTTGAGGTGGCATATGTCTAATTTTTCCAAGAGTTAATTAAAATGTCATCATGAAACCCGCCGATCATTTGCGATACCCTAAAAGTGCAGCGCAACTTCAATTTTTTTTAATTTTTATTTCAAAATTTTAAATTTAAGCGATTCGAATTGTTAATCTTGTTTAATTTAATGAAAGATTCATATTCATAAAACTATGTAATCTTTTGAATTACTTTGATGCTTGATCAGATGATTGAGAAATAAACATATCAAAATTAATATATAATAGTTAACTTAAATGCGTTGGCAGAAAATGAAGACCCGCCGGATCCTAAACTCCTGATACAAATTTTAAAGGCAAAATTAGATATAACCCCCTCAAATCTTTTTCAATCGGATATAACCCTCTCTAATTTCCAAAATTGGATATAACCCCTCTAATCACGTTCATTCAAGAAATAAACCCTTTATCCTATTTTTAATCATATTTTAACTTATATAAATCAATTTCTAAAATTTCTGACCATATTAACCTTTGTCCATTGCTTATTGACTATTTTGTCTTCTCGTCATTTACATCTTCACGCCATAACACATCCTTGACTACTGTTGTTGTACAGCTCGCTGCCGATTCAATCCCATCTTCCCACCCTTTCGTTCTTGGAACTCCTATCTTTCTCCCAATTTTTCATCTTGCTTTCTTGTTCCATTGTAATAACTCATGTTGGTAATTTCCTGATTCTGTTCAAATTTACTCTTCGATTTTGTTATTTGATTCTGATGGAAAGGAAAAAAAGCATTGTTCTTAAATTCAAAAAAAAAAAAAAAGCATTGTTCTAACCTTAAACGGCAATACTATTTAAAAAAAAAGATAACAATTTTATATGATGTGTTTCTTCATTTTCATCTGTTTACCTTTATCTCCACTCTTTTTTTTTTATCTAGAGCAGGTTAAACCATTTGGGCAGATGTGGGCAGCTCGCCCTTCGCTCCATTATTCACCCTCTATACTAAGGCTATCAACGGCAGCTGTTATGCCGTTTGCCATGACGTGAAACACTAATGAAACGGTTAGTGGTAGAGCGAAATGATACGTTTCGATAACGAAACATAGAATTGTGCCGTTTTGAACTGTTCCGCTTCGTTTCAACAAAAATACATGTAATTTCTAAGTGGGACGAATAGTGGCACTAAATCTTGTTTAGTTTTCTAAACGGAACGGTTAACAAAATGAAATATCATATCGTTTTCTTAACGAAACGACAAACGGAACGACCTGTTCCGTGCCATTTCGCCATGTTAGACAGGTATACTCTGTACTTCTTTAGCAGACCCTCAAGAGAACAGGATAAGGTGAGTTTGAGTCATGTTACACTCTCTGATCAGTGCTCTCCAGTATTTTGAATGCTGTATACCTCTGGTGGTCATCTTAACAATTAAAACTTCAATTCTAGGTGCCACTTGGTGATTGGATCAAGACAAAACCGGAGAGAACACCCAGATTCATCAAAACTGGAGATAACCAACATGTATATCTTTCAAGAACGATGATGCCAAACAGCGCATAGGTACTTAAATTCTCCACAGCTAAAAAGGTTTTTCAAATGAATTTGTTTGCTAATAGAGAATAGCCATCAGATGTTTATTCATTGTTTCACCTTTCCTGTCGCCATCCAACTGTCAAGCAACTTTTAATTTGTATCATATTATTAGACCGCATTATGGATAAGTCAAAATTAATAAAGGCGTTGTTGTCCAATTAATTTAATTTTGTGATGCATGGATGTAAGATATAATTCAGCGTTAATGTATCCCACTTTGTTTTAAATATATCAAGTATTATACTTCCAGCTTTTTTCAATAAAAATTGCCGAATGGTAGCTTGGCATTCTGCCTTAAAAAAAAAAAAAAAGAAAAAAAAAGGGCACTATGCTTCCAGTAAGTGCGTTAATTATTTTAAGAAGATATATGGTCACTAATTTATTTTGGGATAGATCAAATTTCACGACAAATTTGTTTAAAATCACGATAATAGACTTAACATTGATTGATAAAAAGAAAGCAAATTAGAGATATATTACATGTGTTTTAAATAGGCCGTGTATCAGATGTGATACGATTTATCTCATTCCCAATACTATATTTGCATAAGTGCGTAATTAGTTTGATGAAAAGATAAATCACAAGTTTATTGGAATAGGTAATATCGCCAAGTAAATAATAACACGTTTGTGTGCGGTGGGAACAATTAATATGCAAAATAATAATAATAATAATAATAATAATAATAATAATAATAATAATAATAATAATAATAATTATTATTATTATTATTATTATTATTATTATTATTATTATTATTATTATTATTATTATTATTATTATTATTATTATTAGTAATAGTAATAGTAATAGTAAGAGAATATCTATTGTGAACCGTGGTGCATAGAGAGTTCCGTGCACCATGATCGTTTGATCGGTGATTTTCTAAATTGACAAATCTAAATTAACAAATCCAATCTATATATTGAAATCTCATAGCAAACAAAATTTTACAATTTTGAAATTTCTTTACTATTTTTTTCGAATTTTTTAAAACTTGCCATTTTTGCTATAAATTAGTGTAAGAATGTTCCATAAATGGCAAGCTTTAAAAAATTCGAAAAAAATAGTAAAAAAAATTATAAAATTATAAAATTTTGTTTACTATGAGATTTCAATATATAGATTGTATTAATTAATTTAGATTTGTCAATTTGCAAAATCACCGATCAAACGATCGTGGTGCACGGAATCCTCTATGCACCATGGTTCACAATAGATATTCTGTAATAGTAATAGTAATAGTAATAATAATAATAATAGTTAGGAGGCGCCGACGACAGCTTAGTTGATACATGACAATAGTGGGAACCTGCATCATATTCTGTTTCGCTTTTAAAATTTGTATGAGCTTTTTTTTTTTTTCCCTGTCAAACACACACAGGTGCCTTTTCTCCTCACTCCCTTTTTCCCAAGCCGCCTCGTTTTATCCCTAAAAATGTTATCTCAAATTTCAAAACGAAAAAGAAACAACTTCTATCCCACTATTTACAATACCCATCTGATAATCTTCGGCTGATCTGATTCACCTCTTTTAGATTGGTGCACTTCAATTTAGTAATTTTATTACAAAAACAAGATTTTCAATATGATTGCAGATGACGCGGTATATAGATACATATGCAGTTGATATATGTTTAGAAAAATATTAAAAGTCGAGAGAATTAATTTTCCAATATTACATTTTAATTAGATGAAAAATATTAAAAGATGAACTATATTTTGTTTTTAAATTCAGCGATGCGGATGCGGAGCACTCGAATCGTTTTCTCTTGGACCGCCGTTTTTTTATCAACTTACTGTGAATCGATGAACTCCAGATCAGGCCAAGGCCTGCTGGACTGTAGAATTGTTGTTCACAAATCACAGATGAATAAACTATTATAATTGGATGGAAGTGGGCCAGTGAAACTTTACTGAATCTCAGCCTGCTTTCTCACTTTTGTCTCCTTAGGATATTAATTTATTTGTTTGACATATACCAATACCATGCTTTTCCTCTGAATATAGCTGGTAAATGCAAATATATTAGGCTGCTTTGTTAACCGTCTGCAATAACGTATCAAATAGATTAAATGAGCACTCACTCTTATAGTTCTCGTATTTATTCAATACTCATTGCTTTTGAAAATCTCTCTTAATAAGTTAATATGAATGATCTCACTAAGTACATATAGTTTGCGTGCTTCCACCCCCTCATCCTTGTCTCTAATCTTAGCTGGTCCGTAAGTATTTCTACATTTTTAGCAACATACATGCGTCTATATATGCTTTCACTGATGTAATTCATTACACAAGAATATTATGCAATACGCTGCTATAATTTGTTGATGCATTTAATTAATTATTAGACAGATGTTAACATGAGTTACATGACAAAGATTAATGGATCGTGTTATTTTTCATTTTGCATTGAAACAACAATCCTAGCTATTCTGTAATTTCAATCTAAAGGCACGATAACATTTAATAAATTTTATCGTGTGCCCAAACAAGTACCATATTCGCTAGTATGAAATCATTATCATCACTCTCTTTTGGTGTCAAAGGTATGTTACACTATCGTTTATTACTATTGTCATGTTTAGTTGCCAGCTGAGTTGCTCAAATCTCCTACTGCCAACTGCCTCTGAAGACTGAATTTGCATATTGTAATGATTTCGGTCACTCGAAAAATTCTCTTTGGGCTCGTCACCACCCATGATCGGTGCATGTAAACTCAAATGTGAATCATGTACAAGTTTATCGCAACTGAGATCATAATGCAAATTTATATATGAAGGTTCTCGACTTCTGAAGGAAAATTATGTGTAAGATTATCTGATTATGATAATATGAGTGAAAATGTCACGAGAAACTGATATTGTACCTCTTTAATAAATTCATTTGTGACCATTGCAGCCTCATACCTAGCTCGGAGCTTACAAATGTAGTTTAAGTTCCTTTTCTCTTTTATAATCAAAGTAGGATAACTTCTTCTTTTGGCAAAATTAATACTAAACTATTACATAATATCTAGTTATTAGACAGTACCAAAGCAAGCTACGTTGCTTTAAGGCCGAAATGGACAGGGATGGGTCATTTTCCTTGAAAAAATGCTGCCTTCTTGTTGCACCTAGGGCCGTCAATTTCGTGCCGTTTCGCACGTTTCTGTTCCGTTCCGTCCAAAACGGAGCGAAAACAGAGTGGTTTTTTTGTTGCGTTTCACTCAACGGAACGGAAACGAAACGGATATTGGTAAACATTAGTGTTCCGTTTACTGAAAATTGGGCTAAAATCAATGGAAAATCGCTAAAATCAGTGGAAAATGAATAACGGAATAAAAAACGAAACGAAAAACTACTCTGTTTTACGAAACGGAACAAAAACGAAACACAACTCTATTACGTTACCAAGAACGGAACGAAAACGAAACACCCCTGTTCCGCTTTCGTTTTGCACATTTGACACCCCTAGTTGCACCTTATAGACATTGAAGAGGACAAAAGAACGTGCATGCATATTGCATGGCTATAAATTTCTTAGTTTACCCACGCGCCAGTCGCCACCCTGGTTTCCTCTGCCCCAATAGGACCCAAAAAGAACTGAGGTTTGAGAATTAATCTACCGATTCAGTAAAGATAGAAGAGAATTAGCTAGCAAATGGTATTAGTGACTCGAGTTAAGTATGAAGTAATGAACATAAATTAGTTTTTATTGATTGCAAGCTAATTATGATAGCGATATTAGGTGAAGTTCAGTTGGGGTTAAGCAAGTTAGTCATATTTGGTTAGAGATTTAGGTTGAATAGCAGCCAAGACCAGTACCAACGTAATACTATTCCCTTTCAAGTCATTATTGCCGTTCTTTTATGACGATTCTTAAATAAAAAAACAAAGAATGTAGATATTTCCGAGCACCTTAAGCAGCGTTCAAATTAATGAAAACTAAAGGTGAGATATGAGATCATATGAGATGGGCTGCTGAAACAAAATACCACACAATCACTATCAATAACTAACAACAGAACTACAATATACACACGCTACAAACTGCCTTCATCCCTGAGTAATAACCAAAATATTACCACTAGGCTACAGCATGCTACAAATTATTATATACTAATTTCCTTATATAAGAAAAATATACTAACAACACTACCATTATACAAAGTAATTACACCCAATATCTACCTACACTGTTAGCTTATGATAATCTTAGTAGGCAACAGTGCAGAACCTGGCAAATTTTCTCCCTCCCTTAGGAGCTCTCTTTCGCAAGCCACAAGCCTAAAAATAACTGCACCCGAAACCTGACTACACCTTTGCTTCAACTGCCCAAAACTAGCTCCCAAAACTGTCTCCACCCATTCACATATTATTCTTCTTTCTTCTACAGCAAGTATTTGCTCCATGGCATCCATTTCAATCTCCAACTGGCAACTCATCAAACCAAAATTTTCACAAAAGACCTTATTTACATTACGTAACACATCTTCAGCCAAGGCATTATAGTTGAAGGCACTAAATTCAACCCTTTGGTCCAGTTTCTCAAATAATCCTTCGACCCAATTAGTATCAATATCATCCTCTGATGAGGAATTATTCTCTAGTTCGCCTTGTGATTCTTCAATTGGTAGGTTCAAGTCAAGCCCTATGTGAGGTCGTTTTGGTGATCCATAACAAGTGTTGCTCTTACGTTTTGCCGACTCACATCTACGAGTTACCACAACCCTTCTATTCAAGGCACTACCAATCACCATATTAGGAGATCCCACTACAATCTTCATTTTTCGCCCTTGTGCTGAGAGAATATTCTCCTCGGCGAAACTAGAATATTCCTTGGTAGAGGAAAGCATGCCCTCTCTTCTACAAGATAAAAGGAATATTGTACCATCTATACCTATTTCTCTCCTTCTTGAATCGCAAAGCTTCCCAGTTTCAACAGCATTACTCAATGCAATTTGCTCCATTATATCAGCTTTATCAACATTTTCAATATAGACAACTGCAGAGGCCATTTTCGGAATTTCACCAGCTATGTAATCAATGATCGTCATCCTATGATTATTCACATTGAAGCTCTTGTCCAAATCGACAGAAACCAAGTTATCGGCTCTGCCAGATAGCATTTCTGAAAGTGCAATTGCAACTCTCTTTTGCGCACTTTGATCACCACCTTGAAACCCTAGCCAGATACCCCGTTTGCTGAAATTTCGAATAGAGTTAGGAGTAGCCCTGGAGCAAACCACAGCACTAATATGTTTCAAAGCCTCCTCCTGACGACCAACCCGTTTAAACAGATCAGTGAAAAACGACTTGTAACTGGCTACATCAGGAATATTTAGATTCCGACTCAGGGTAACTGGATCAGCATTGAGGTTAACCTGGGAATGCAACTGAGCTTTGGGGCTCTCCGATTTCTCAAAAGGACCCCGAGGAGTGGCCAGGGCCAGATCAGTTGTAACTGAAGTTGCTGAAGAAGGAGATGTATGACCTTCGGATGCATGCAAGTGGAGTTGCTCACTTTTCGAGTACCTTGGTTGGAGCTTTGAGATCAAATCTTCATCTCTCAGATTGGTGCTTAAAGGAAGTGAGATGCTTTGAGTGGGACGATTTGGTCTAGGCAGGGTCACCATAGCAGGGTTTTGATTTACAGGAATAAAACTAGGGAACAAGGCATAGTTGTTCTCTGGTGCCACTATTCTTGGGGGACAAGATGTGTGGACACGGTGGCAGTAATCAGTCCATTTCTTTTGCAGGTTGGCAATTTTACCATTCAACACCATCTTATTATCATCCGCGGCCTGCAGTGGATCGAAAATCATGATTTGTAACAAACCCAACAATAGTTCAAAGTTGCAGGGTTTTCTGCAGTAAGGTATTCAATCCACGTGCATTTTTTTCATCTCTTGAAAAAACAATTAAAATTGATGTGCTAGCTGACAAGGAAACCTTGGCTGGACTCAGTATGAGTTTAACATGGTAAAGTCCTAATCATTTACTTATATTTTCTGCAACATTAGTAAGTCTATATTCATACTGCCATACTGGTAAACCGGACTTTCCGATAATACATAACTGTGAAACTACCAAATCCGCAACCACACATAAAAACAACCATCCAACTGGTAGCATATCAGGAAACTCTGTAGATAAGGAAATAGGTACTTGCCTTCGCAGAATCCCCGAATACATTGGAGAAGGCACCTGAGTTAGATTTTGACATCCAAGAAGGCAAATTTGACTGAACATGGTCAACAGCCTCAACAGAACTTGCCTTTACAATGGTCATAGCCTCCTGCTCGTAATTATAGTTGCAATTAGAACACCTCGTACCAGACTGGTACTGGTATGGGCTGTTTGCCACTCCCACTGGCTGATATGTTTCAGGAAAGAAACCCCCAAAAGGAACAAAGCTGTACCAAAAATTAGTAGGATGCACAAGTTTAGGCCACATATAAATCAGAATACAGGTATGGGGTAAGATAACTTTATTACAATAGTAAGCACAGTTTAACATGTTAGTATACTAAGCATATTTTAACATAGTAGGACTGCCCGACCAACAAACAAAACCAATACCTGGTCAATTTTAATAATTTATATAAACTAAAAGACAGCCATCAAGACAAACGAGTGTTGACTCCTGTGAAACAGCAAGTATCTATTAAAGGTTAAAAAAGAACACTGCTATAAACAAATCAATAATAAACTAAACTACAAGTTAATGAAAGAAGCATATTTTTATATAAAAGAATGAACTAACAAACAAAGACACCAACCTATGAGCTTTGTTAAAGCATCCATTTGCAGCAGTTGCATTAGCCCTTGATGAGGAAGGAGTAATGGGTAAGATTCGAAGCTCCCAATCCTTGTCCACCAACGGATACTTCGACAAGAACTTCAAGTAGGTCTCGTAGTTCACGGACCACCCCATAACCCAAATCCGGTCCCGTTTGAGCTCCAAAACTCGTGAGACCTCCGAAACAATCCTGCCAGCCTTCTCCCCCTCCAGCAATTCATTCAAATCGCCAACACTCAAAACAACCCCGGGCCCGGGAGCATCGCCAAACCTGTTAACTATATCATCAATCCGATCTGCTTGGTCGAATTCCACATTGAAAATTCGAATACCCTCGAGTTCTGGTGGGAACAGAGACCAGTTGTGCCGGTCAACGGCTCCGGAGAAGTCCCTGGCAGCATCGCCTGCGCCCGCTCCAATAAGCATAGGATTTCCCCCATTACCAGAATCCCGGGACAATATCTCCCCGATTTTACGACAGTGCTCGTTCCCCGTACTGGCAACGGATCCAATAAGTTCGTCAGAGCCATTAGAGAAGCTACAGAGAAAGAGAGGCGGGCACCTGCGGGGGAAGCGAAGGATAGGAGGCGGGGCGGGCCGTAAAACTGCGAGCTTTATATCGGAGCTGCGAAAGCCGGCTTCTGCGAATACGCGGCTGACGACGGGGTCATCCAAAATGGCGAGTATGAGCTGCTGTAACTCGACTTTGACTCCGGAGAAGGAACTGGAGCTGGTACAAGTCTGGCTCTGCTGCTGGTAGAGATGGAAAGTATCGGGGTTGCGGCGCTGGTTGGCCTGGGAGCGCTTGATGGCGGCCATGAGGGAGTTGGAGATGGGAGGCTCGTCGAGTGGGGGCCCGGCTGAAGCAGAGGAAGAGGAGGAGGACGAGGAGCAGGAAGGGAGGCGATCCAAGGCGACGCTGAAGCAGAGCTCGAGTGCCTTGAACTGGAGGCGAGGCGAGTAAGCCGTGCTGCGGGAGCGAGAGAGGGCATCGCGGAGGAGGGGACTGCAGAGGAGACTGGAGATGAAGTGGAGGGAGGTGGTCTGGGCGTGGGAGCGGCGGCGGGCGGTGGCGACGGCGGCGTCGAGAGCGGCGGAGGCCTCAGGCGTGAGACAGGCGCGCGCCGCAGTGACCGGAGTAGGCATGGGGAAGGAGCAGAGTCTGAGAGCATGCAACTAATACTCTAATAATAGAAATAGACAAATAGTTAAAGCGGGAAGGGACTAAGGGAGGGTGCAGCGAGATATTTTATTGTTTTTTCAGGGGGGTGAATAAAAAAATTGGAGAGAAGAGAGTTGGGACTTGGGACTTGGAGGCGATGGAGATTGAAGAGTGGTGCGAATGGGATTAAAAAAGAGCCCAAAATCTCTCTCTCTCTCTCTCTCTCTCTCTCGCCTTGAAAGTCGAAAGTCGAAAGAGTGATTGCTTTGTGTGCATGTATGTATCGTGTGATGACTGATGCGATGAGATGAGATGAGATGAGATGAGATGAAAAGTGGAGACGGGACGGAAAGATGTGGTGGGCCCCTCCCTGGGTTTTTAGTTTTGTAGAGATAGATGATAGAGATATGGAGAGAGAGGGAAAAGTAAAACTCTACTTCTAGTCTTCTACTGCTACTGATGCTGCGCCTGCTTTCTAACTTTCTTCCTCTATCTAAATCTCGCTGCTCTGTAGTCCTGTAGACTCGAGTACAAATGTACAATACGGGAGAGGGCGTATAATTTGCCTTTTTTTTTTTAACAAAACTTTTTATGATTGTGACCTACTTTCTTTTATTTGGCTGGGGTGGGTAAAATACCAAAATTAAGGGGGGGAAGGAATGAAGGATGCAGATGCTCGGAGCACTGGCCAGTGGCCACTTGGACGTCGTGGCGGGTCCCACTCCCAGATGGTGCTAGTGACGGGTGGATTCAGCGCAGGCTTTCTGGATCTTCTGTGCTTCCAGCTAATCTAATCAACAATAAATAAGCATACATGAAATATTTTGTTACAAACGGTCTTTTTAGCGTGGACGACCACGTCATGCTCCTAGCAAAGTAGTAAGGCCATTCTTGCAGACCCTACATAAGTTTTACAAAATTGTCCGCAGAAGATCCAAAGAAGAAGCACGGACACGAGTCAGCTCCTTGTGCAATTGCGCTATCTTTTCCCCTGCACAATTGCACATCACACTGCGGGCGAACCCAGCATAACCTTCCAAGACTCGGTTCACAACAGGAACAAATCTATCAACCAATGGCAGAGTATCCCCACTTTCTGCCTCGCAGGATATTTTTTATCGGTTACGTGGTCCTAGTCGCGGCGTTTCGTGAACCGCTTCCAGTCTATAATTGAGTCGCCTGTCAGCTTTCTAGCACTTTTTGTCCGGAAAGTTGTCACATTCTCTCTTGAATCCCGGACCTCAGTGTACGGTTTGCACCATTCTTACAGTACTAGCCATCTTCACATGTAGCTAGTGTGCGTACGGAAGAAACCAGGCGCAGACAAACAATTAGCAAATAGCAAGTAGGCAGCGGGACCAATGGTTTAACGGTCTGGCTCATAATGGAAAGCGCGGTTTGCTGCAAATCGGAAAATCATCGTCCACTTGTCCGTCCCCGATTGGTTGTTTCTGAGTGCTCTGTTTGACCATAAACAAGGGATTGCTGATCACGGTTAGATGCGGATTCGAGAGACACACAAGTGTGAGAATCCGTGGGTGATCTTTAAAGGATGTCTTCAACATTTTTCCATGTCAGATGGGTTTGACAATTTAGAAGTGTATTTACTATTATTTTTAAAAAAATTAAAATAGGAGAGTGGAATTTTATAAAAGATTGTAAGCAAGCTGCTTGGCTGTATTAGAATTTTCATGTCTATAATTTAATTTTTTATTAATTAATTTTAATTACAATTAAGATAACTATTGTTTTATAATTAATCTAGGATTATTATAAAGAAATGGTTCAAATTGAAATATTTATCAATATAACAAGATAATCTTTCAATAAAAAAACAAAGAAATTGAAAATCGCAGCTATTACTGTATTATCATAATCACATATTTATTTGTTTTCAAAATGGAGGAAGATAGATAAATATTGGATTACTGTACATAAAAGGTAAAATAGGTGTGAAAGAGGTGGGAGAAGCGTATCTCATATCGCCATCAAAAACTTTGGGTGCGTCTAATAATTTTGGTGCCCGCCAAAAGAAAGTCTTGCGTCATCATTTCTGTGACCAGGCAAATGGCAAATGGCAAATGGCAAATTGCAAATTGCAAATGCTTTCTTCCTCCCACTCATTAACCATCAAGCAACAGAGGATGCACTTTGTCTGTAATTTAATAAAAGTTGAAGCATTCAGCAAATTCTCTTCATAAGTTCATGTCGTTCTATGATTTTTGTAAAAAGCAAAAAATAAAGGTCATGAAGTTTTAAGAAAGAAACAAATTCAAAGTTCTCACTATCTCAGAATAGGGAAAACTAATTAGCTACTTTTAATTTTATTTAAATTATTTTTAATAATAATTATTAGTATTAGAAATCAGACAAGTTCTAAATTCATTTGAAAATTGAAAAGCACTTAATTGTTGTTTAAACGTATTAATTTGATGCTTCCCGTACCAAAATGTGTTACGTGTGATGATTGTACCTTCTGTTGGATAAATTATAAATTTATGATGTCTTAATTGATGATAATTAGTTAAGCACAACAATAAATTAAAAGAGGAATGAAGTTTTTTTTTTTATTTTAGGTTGGTATGTTATATGAATTGGACCCTTACACTTTCTTGCAAAAACTTTATAAGTTATTATAATACTTTCTATAAATATTTTTTGTCAGCCAATGATCAGATAGAAATTAAAACACCATATCAAAGAAAAATTTACATCAAATAAATTACAAAACAATAGATTGTCTCACAGCGCATGCATTGAATCGTAGTCTTGGTCTAAACCTAATCTTGGTTTACAATAATATATCTTCCAACGATCAAGAGACATTCACCTTTTTAACAAGGTTGACCCTGGGAAGAGGAGCCTTTTTTCATCATATCTTTTACATTCTTTTTGTTATTTATTTCAGAGTTACTTTTTTTAAAAAGATATCTCAGATCGGCTGCTCCTCAGACATGGAGTACATATGGAATATAATAAAACAAAATAACATTTTTGTTTATATGCTGTGCGCATAAATCATTTTTATATTTGGTGGATGCATCCTATTGCATATGTTGCCTTGACTTTCACGTAATTTTTTAATAAAAATATCCATAGAAATTTAGAATATCTAAATAGTTAGGTCGAAAATTGTTTTGGATAAATATAGTTTCTCACTTAGACCAAGAGTATAAATCTACCAACTGGTACATTTGATACTTTTGAAAAAGTTTTATTCGGTGCGCATATGAAAAGTATTTTTTTTTTCTTTCTAAACAAAAAACAGCAGTTGCATTTTTATTAATTTTTCTGGTAAAAATTAAAGAAGAAAAATTCTCTTTCTTTTATTCTCATAAATTGATGGTGTAAATGGTATCTAAACATTGCAACGACGCTCAATAGGCAATATAGCATACTATTTCAAGAAAGAGATGTATCTTGAGATTATATACCATCCATGGTAATGCTATTCAGTACCAAACTTTATTCTCGAATCCTTTAGCCTTTATGTCTTTTCGTTTCTTTTTTTCCCTACTTTTTCTCTTATTTGCTCCATCTCTTTTCATTGAACTTTTCAAAGTTCTCAAACTTTCATGACTTCGGTTCCACTTTATTACAAAAGAATTTATTGATATTTCCTAGTATATCTCCACTGTTTATTTGAGTTCCCACAGTTTACATTATGGATATTAAAAAGATTTGTTTTTTTTTTTTTGTCAAGCTTTTTGGAAAAAAAAAATTATTATTTTCTGTTACTTGAGATATTTGTAAGCGAAATTGATTGATTTCTTTTTAATTTTATTAACACTTCACAAGATGTTTGCATCTCACATACGCATGTTATGTGTGTAAAAAATAAGAGAGAAGTTCTTTTAAAATATATCTTGTAAAGTAAACTTATAATAACAACTGAAGTTGTTTTAATGAATTTTCTATCTTGAAGCAGGACTTCATATGAGATTCAGGCTAAAGAGAAATTTTATATATTAAATAATAATGTTTGTATTCTTGATGGAGCTTGGGCATCTTTTGGACAAGTGACATGTTTTATCATATCGGTACAGATGGCACGTATTGTAATGGAGCAATACAAAAGTAGCACATTAATTTGTCATGGGGAAAAGGTAGGTTCTTTTACAAGTGGCGTGCTCCATATTCGTTGGCTCCGAGAGAGTGCAACGCATTTGACTACACAGAAAAATGGCGCAGCCGATCCGAGAAGAAATGGTGGAAAGAATAGAAACCTCCACTTTGAGCCACCACAAGCATCTCTTTCTAAACTTTAGAATCTAAAAGGCGTTTGAGTGGGACGCGTGGGGCCCACCATCCCACCTCCCCACCTTTTAATCGCTCCTTTTCTCCACAGTCCACACCTCCTTTTTTTATCATCGTTCATCATGTCCTTTAGACAAGAGGCGCTCTTATGGCGCTCCAACTTGCACCCTCTACAGTGTACTGTTCTATATATCTATGACTATTTCACTCTCTAAATCAGCATGATATCATCCGGTCAAATATAAATAAATAAATATCAGTTTGAGTGCCTGCTTAATCAGCTCTAATAGAAAAACATGCAATCATCACTAGTGTATCTTATTCTCTTAGGTATGTGATAAGATATTAGAAAGATTTGGCAGCCATGAGAATATATTATTCACTATTCAGTGCTAATTAAATTAATTTTTATTTTAAACAACGGTCATAGAGACCAGACCAACCACGTGGCCAAATTACTGATGATTACTATCAACTTTTATTTAATAAATAAATATTTGAAAAACGCTGGTGGCTAAATATATTAAATTAAGATCTAGGACGGATCCTAGGAAGAACGATTAATTAATAAATAAAAGATTCAGTTTTTTTTTTTTTTCTTCTTGTTGTGTTGACTTGAGTGTGTTATTAAACAGTACCTTTTGTTATTTTTTTTAGGAGGAGATCTTTAATGCTGTGAGTGAAAAGTGTTGGATATCTCATCCCTTGTCGGGTACTAATACTTGTCATGCCAAATCTTGAAGCCTTTGATCTTCTATGGATGGCAAAAGTGCGTGCCATGCGAAACAAGTTTCTGTCAAGGAAGCAACAGCAACTCTTTTGAGTAGTATAGAGATTCTTTTAGAGGGCCAATAATAACCACAAATTTACCAAAGCAACGCAAAATTCTAAAGAGTTAAACTAAGCACATCGCTTCACTTAATCAGTTAGTATGTTTTATTTTATATATTTTTTCCCCTTGTTTAGGCAGACTAGAAATAAAAAAGTAATATTGTGTAAAAGCGCAATACATGCAAGTTAGGTCATAAATCATAAATAAATGGAGCTAAATTGTTGAAAATGGGTGGGACCCACAAAATGGTGATGTCCCCTTCATACCCTTCAATTATTGGGGTATGGATCAGTGCCCATTGTTCATTGTTTTGTACCCCCTTTGCTTTTGGCTGATAATGAAGTCTGTTGAAAACAAAAAGGCTAAAATAGTAAAAATAGTATGGACCTAACTTTTTCTATCTCCTTTTTACGGTTTGAAAATCTTATTTTACTTCAAAGGCATGCTATCTTCTTTCTTATTGTTTTCTTAAGTTAAAATGCACAAAATAATATCAAGGAATAGTAAAAAAAGTGCTTTTGACTTGTTTCATTGTGTCCACAACGTACGTAATCAATCTTAAGACTTTCAACTTTGTAAATAAACTGGCTGTCTAGATCAAAACTTTGTAAAGAAAACCATTTTTCTCTTTACTTTTGGTATTTGCAGGCCTTCTTCGGAGTCTCTTTTCTTTTTTTAAAGAATAGTCTCTTCTTTTTCTTTTTTTTTATTTTACACAAGAATACACAATCAAATATGAAAATCGGAAAATTCAAGTGTTGACAAATATTTTTTACGGGCTAAAAATTTATTATTATTTTAAAATTATATGAACGGTTGTGATTGATCAAAACTCCAATGATCCATGAAAATTTTTTTCTTAAAAGACTAGTTATAAGAAGTTTGCATCAACGATTTTATAAGTAGACAATTGTTGACGTTTTGGTAAGTAAGAATTAAAAAAATATCAAGGTCCCTATCATTTAGATCTAGTTAGATTGTATTTATTATTTACAAGTAGCCACTGCTCATCTAAACAAATAGTTGAACTAATGTTCTTTTGCGCTACTTTTTACAATAAAAAATAATATGACAAAAGATCCTACCAGGTGCAGTTACCTGTTCTCCGAGAATGATGCCTTGTAACTAATTAAAAGGAAAAAAATAACATTAATTCTTGCTTCTCTCTATTTCAAAACTCTTAAAAATAGTGAAAATAAATTATGAATTTATATAGCGGTTGAGTGACTTAAAAGCTAAATGAGTGAAACAGGAAAGGAGAAAATAAATGCTACTCATGAAAGCGTTATATTTGCTTTGTTTGGTACATGCACTTGAATGGTCCCCAATTTAAACATAGCATGACGACCGCTATTTGCCCCACCATGCCATGTTATTTGCTAGGCTTATACATTATGTGTGTAGATTTTTCAATTTCGTGACTATATATTTGTTAATGTATTTTCTAGTGTATGAGCTTTCAAAGGCACTGTGGCTTAAAGGCTCAAGTCAAAACAAAAAAGATAATTAGAGGAAAGAAAACCAACTTCTATCATGTGCATATTCCATCCACAACATAATATTTGCTCGGGAAAAATAACACAGCATAAAACAATATAAAAACAAACAATAGCACAAGCGTTCTTTATACTATTTTGACCAATTATTCTCGCTGCGCAATTCCTGTTGAGCATGTTGTCGTGACAATGACATTTTTGGCAACAATCTTAGTGCAATTGTACCTGCCTTTTTCTAGAGAAGAAAACCCAAAACTCAAAATTCTAAAACAATAAAAATATGTCATCTCCTTAAATTAATTATATCCATATTGGTTATTGGGCCATTTTATTTGAACTCATGATTTACTTTGGGACCTTTTGTTTTTGTTTTTTTTTTTTGAGAGATACTTGGGGACAGAAGAAGGCAATGGAGTTCTCCTTGACACGCACTTCACGCCATTCTCTCAATCTTGTTCTTTTGCAACAGTCCAATATGTAGTTATCTGTAGTGCCGATACCCAAGCATGCATGAAAGAGATTCAAAATCTGCATCAGGAATGTTCCTATGTAACCATGTCCAATGTCATTTTATAATGAACCTTAAATGTTTCTCCACACCAACAAAAAGTTTCACTTGAATATAATAAAGATCTAATATTGGGTTGGACCAATTATTGTAGCATTAAACACCTCGTTTATGCATTAGATTAATATCTGAATATTTATTGTGTAGTTTTTTTAATTACAAAATCAACATGGTTTATTGGAAACAAATAAAACATGTTAAATTTTTTTTATTGAATATAGTAGATCAGTAAAATATTCAATAAAGATTATATTATGTCATTATACATATAAGGGTTGTTTCAGAGCTTTTCTCTAGTAAAAGAAATATCTGTCATAAAAGATAAAAAAATAAAACTTACAATAAACAATTTCTATACAAAAAATCAGAATTTTATACACTCATAATATGTTCAAATGCTAAAAATTAGAACAATAGAAGATAAGACAATAAGCTACATGAAAATTATGCAAAATAATACAAAAAGAATATAATACTTTAAGAGTTCTATTACATAATTAAATTCTCACTTGAATGAGGAGAACTATAAAAAAAATGCATGTTACACACAAAAACACATGGGTTGATGCAACAATAGAGCCGAAGTGGCCGTTCATGACAAGTCAGGAGCAAGGCCCGTGCGGTACGCCGCGTTGGACCACAAAATAAACCACAACTCAACCGAAAGGCCACCAGTTCACCACTCACACAGTCACTCTCAGGTCTCACCACCCATTGAAAAATAATACAAAAAAAAAAAAAAAATGGAAAAAGTCAGAATAACAGCAAAAACAAAAAATGATAAAAGGGGATCTTTTGTGTTTGGTATACTTTTTGAACGGAAAGGAAATGGGTTAACATGCTAGGGATGGAAATGGCAAATGTCCTACTTGCACTTGCAGCCTCCACTTTTTCTTGATTTTGATTGATTGGAATCTGATGCCACCCCGCACCTGTCATGTTTTCCTATCTTTGTGCTCTTTCCCTGAGGCGGGTCACCTTGCTTTAATAATTGACATAGTAACAAGATTCTTTAATATTGTCCTTATCATTATTTTTCAAAATTATCCTGGAACTTGATGAATATTATGAACAACCTGTCTTTTTATTCCATGTGGTCCGTTAGAATAATGAAAGTTCTATTTCCTTTATGAAAATATTAATAATTTGATTCTTTTTATTGGTAGGTATTATAAAGAAATCAAACTATTTCCCAATTATGTTCACATTTTACGTCAGACTAAGATGACTAAGCATCAATGTTTTGAAAACCGGACCGGACCGGCCAGTTCGACCGGTTCAACCACGAACCGGAGCTCAGTCCGGTCCAAACTGGACCGGTTATTTGGCTGTTTGCGAACCACAACAAACCGGCCGGTCAGGATTTTTTGGAACCGTTGAACCGAACCGCCGGTTTATAGCTTTTGAATATTTTTCTCATGTGGTTTAATGAAATTATCAAAAATTGAGAACAACAGAAATTGAACTTGAGCTTGCTAGGATAGCAAAGAGGTGCAATACCACTGGGCCAGTGGGCTTTTGTTGTCAATAGGTGAGCATTTAAATTATATAAACGATATAGTAACAATGATGTCCTCCGGTTCATTGAACCGGTTTGACCGGTTGAACCGATTGAACCATCGAACCTTAGCTTCAACGGTTCGATGTCCAGGTCGGTTTTCAAAACATTGCAAGCATTGACATGCAGTCTTAATTACTCACTCTTGAATTTACATGTCTTATCAAGTAGAGGTGATCAATACACGGAGGCAAGGATACTGGTGATGCTACTAGAAAACGACAAGAAAATATTAAGTCCAGAACTCCAGATCAAATGAGAAGCAACATATTAGATTATATTTCACAAAAATAAATTCGAAGTGAAATTCCGCAACGACAACAAGCATCTGAATAAGTAATAGTAGGCTATGTTCTCACAAAAATTAAATTGTTGTCTATTTAAATGTATTTTCTTTTCTTTTTTTTTACCATTTGCTCGACAATATATATATAAACACACACATTATTCACACGTGATTGTCAATTTTTATAGTTATCCAACAGAGAAATTTGAATGTCAACAACTTTGACTTTTAAGTGCATGCCGCTTATATATTATCGTCGTAGGATATATAAGCTACGTCTTACCGTATTCAACCAAGTTTCTATAAGAAAAAAATAACCTCACAACTAAATTTCACATTATTAATCAATAAAATCAATACGTAGCATCATATTACCTAAATGGGTCATATTCATCATGGCATTCATAAGTAGCTAGATTGATGGCGATATAAAGAAGGCGTGACCCTGAATTATGTCTCATTAGCATAATTAATTATGAATATTGTGCGACTTTAATCCTCCATTTCCTCAAAAAAGATCATCAACTAGAGATCGTGTGCACCGAGAAGCACATGATCAATTGGACACCACAAGAACTCACTCTCTTCCTGATTGTTTTAACTTTTAAATATAAGAAAGTTGACTTGATTGGTCTTCTTTCAAGCGATTTTTGTATATATATAAATAAAAGAGCTCAATTATTTTTTTTTTTTTGTAACTTTCTGAAAGTGTCATAAACAAAATAGAACTTTTCACACTACACCAGAAAATATTTTTAGCACCGCCACAATAAGACCGGTTTTTAATAATTCCGTTTCTAAATATATTCAGTGGCAATTTCGATATTGTCTGAATTTTTTTTAAGACCGGTTTTTTAAAAAAACCGGTCCTATTGAGTTCTCAAAAATAATCCGAAATTGCTGTTTTTTTTTAAGACCGTTTTTTATAAAAAACCGGTCTTAAAAGGTTTATTTTTAAGACCGATTTTTTATAAAAAACCGGTCCTAATGAGATAAAAAATAAAACGAAAAATCAGTTTTTATTAAGACCGGCTTTTTATTAGAAACCGGTCTTAAAAACAAAATTTTTATGACCGGTTTTTTATAAAAACCGGTCTAAAAAAAAACAGCAATTTTTCTTTTTTTGGTTGACTTTTTAAGATCGGTTTTTTATAAAAAACCGGTCATAATAATTAGCAGATTTTTCTCTTATCTTCATCCCTCATTGATTGTTCTGTCCACACATTCAATTCATGGCCGTTTCTTTTCTCTAAAAACCGAGTCTTATTCTCTCTCTAAAACCAAACAAAAAAAATAGCTAAAAATCTTGAAAAATTTTGAAAAATTGAAAAATCAAGAGAGAAGGCAAAGGAGATCAACCACAAGCTAAAAAAATTCATTTTTGAGGTATATTCTTTAATTATTCAGTATTTTATTTATTATTTATTAATTATGCAATTTTTTTTTTAATTGATTTTTTTCATTTTGATTTGATAAAATAGAAAGAGGAAGAGAAAGAGAAGATTATTCTATTGAAGAGGAAGAAAAAGAGAAGACAATTTCGGTAATTTTCTATTTTAACCCTCAATGATTTCAATTCGTTAATTTACTAATTTGTATGTGCATATATATATCATTTGGCATTTGCATATATTAGTTGTATTGTCATATAGGACCAGATTGCCGGAATTTGAACTATTTTAGGTCGTGCCCGTCCGAAATTAATCCATTAGGGATTAATCTCGGATAGTACTCCCGGTCGGGAGTACTGCTTTTTGGATATTCTTGTCTCATTTAGGACAGCGAGTTGTACGTTAGATGCAATTTGTTGTCTGAGAAAAATTCGACGGCATTTCTCTTTATGTTTCCCACGGATACGTACACACGAGCAATCGTGTGTTGGCGTATTCAGGGAACATAAGGGGAAATGCTGCCGAATTTTTTTCAGACAACAAATTGCATCTAACGTACGCTCGCTAATGAGACAAGAGTATCCAAAGAGTGGGCTAGGATGGTAACCGGCCCAAAAACCTAATGTAATGCATTGAACCTATAAATTTCATACCCTGACTTTTGGATATACATTTCTATCTATACAGATGGATCAGAGGGAGGAGTACATGTATGAATATTCGAGGATATCAGGTGAATTTGTTGGAGTTGTTGAAGAGTTCTTAAAATGAGCAGAAGAAAATAGAAAGTTGACTGGAAAGCCCAGAATTCTATGTCCTTGTAAACGTTGTGTTAACTTACAGAGACATGATAGTATAAAGATTAGATCACATTTGATTGAGCGTGGATGGATGACAACACCTAAATACATCCGGTGGGTTTTGCATGGGGAAAGGTTGGAAGATCATTTAAATATTGCGAGTAGCAATATTAATAGATCTGATTCAGAAAATAGTGTACAAAATGATTGGGGGGCTGATGTAAGGGATGAGGTATTTGTGGATGAAAATGTAAGTGAAGAACAATATTGTGAAAATGATAATAGAGAAAATGATTTAGATGAAATGATGAACGAAATACCAGATGGTTTTATTGATGGAGTTCCTGATATTTTTAAAAAATTAGATGAAAACTCTCATATACCGTTATATCCCGGTTGTAATGAGGATAAATTCTCAAAAATTAAAACTGTTTTTAAACTTTATAACCTGAAAGCCAAGAATAATTGGAGTGATAAAAGTTTCACATCTTTACTCGGTCTTTTACGAGAAATGCTTCCAGCAGAAAATACATTACCGGATACATGTTATAAGGCAAAAAAATTACTATGTCCTTTAAATATGGCAGTAGTGAAGATTTCAGCATGTCCGAATGATTGCATACTGTTTCGGAATGAGTACGAGAATCTTAATAAATGTCCAATGTGTAATGCATCACGGTACAAACTAAGGGACGATGATTTGGAAGATGATGAAGATAGTTGTAAAAATAGACCAGCTGCGAAAATATTGTGGTATCTGCCGATAATACCAAGGTTCAAGCGTCTCTTCAATAATTCAAAAGATGCTCAACTACTGAGGTGGCACGCAGAAGGCAGAAAGAGAGATAAAATGATCAGACATCCTGCGGACTCGCCCCAGTGGATGAACATAGACAGTAATTTCAAGGATTTCGGTAGTGAATCTAGAAATTTGAGATTGGGACTATGCACAGATGGGATGAATCCTTACGGTCTCATGAGCAGCAATCGCAGCGTATGGCCAGTTTTATTGGTTATTTACAACCTTCCTTCCTGGTTGTGCATGAAAAGAAGATATCTGATGATGCCATTGCTCATTTCCGGTCCAAAACAACCAGAAAATGATATAGATGTGTACTTGGCCCCGTTAATAGAAGACCTTGATAAGTTGTGGAAGGACGGGGTGGAGATATTCGATGCTTATTCCAAAAGTTATTTCACCCTACGTGCGATGATATTTTGCACGATTAATGATTTTCCCGCATACGGGAACTTGTCAGGTTATAGGAACAAAGGAGATAAGGCATGTCCTATTTGCGAGGAGGAAACACATTCTGTATGGTTATCTAATTGTAGGAAGAATGTCTACTTGGGACATCGTAGATTCCTTAACCGTCATCACCGCTACCGCCGGATGGATTATAAAACAAAATTTGATGGGAACACCGAAATCCGACGGGCACCAATACCAAGAAGCGGAAGACAGGTATATGAGGAGGTGAAGGATCTTAAAATCAAATTAGGCAAACCATTGGCAAAGAAAATTCCGGATGGCAATTGGAAGAAGAAGTCTATATTTTGGAACCTTGAATACTGGACGTATTTGGATGTTAGGCATTGTCTGGATACGATGCACATCATTAAGAATATCTGTGAATCTTTGATTGCTTTGATTTTAAATGCTCAAGGGAAAGTAGACAATGCTAATGTGAGGAAAGACATGGTCGAAATGGGAATACGACTGGACCTAGCCGCAAAGCCAGATACTAGTAAGAAACGGGATTGGTTACCCGATGCAGTTTACACTTTGACAAGAAAAGAGAAACTCAGTTTGTTGGAGTGCTTGAAGTCAATCAAGGTTCCGACCGGTTATGCCTCAAATATCTCAAGGAAGGTATCAATCAAGGATATGAAATTGATTGGAATGAAATCGCACGATTATCACGTGCTGTTGACCCAGTTGCTTCCGATTGCAATTCGAAGATGTTTTAAGGAAAAAGTTCGGAACTCCATCACTAAGTTGTGTTTTTTCTTTAATGAAATTTGCTCCAAAGTGATTGATCCTGAAAAACTGACTAATTTAGAAACTGATGCTTATCAGACCATATGCGAGCTGGAGATGCACTTTCCCCCATCATTCTTTGTTATAATGGTGCATTTGACCATTCATTTAGTCAGGGAGATCAAGTGGTGCGGTCCGATATTTTTACGGTACATGTACCCTTTTGAAAGAGCAATGGGACAATTGAAAAGGTTAGTCCGAATTAGATCTCGACCCGAAGGAAGCATAGTCGAAGGATATGTGGCCGAAGAGGTTATTGATTTCTATACTGATTATGTAGATGGACTAAAACCTATTGGCCTGCCCAAGAATCGGCACGAAGGTAGACTTCTTGGGAAAGGTATAATTGGTTTGAAAATAATTACAGTGGACCTTGAAAAGAGGGAAAAAGCACATCTTAAAATTTTGCAACAAGTCGCTGTTGTGGCTCCTTACGTGGATCAACATATAGCAGAGTTGCGAGAGCAAAATCCTCATAAAGGTGAAAATTGGATCACTAATGAGCACAACAAACTGTTTGTAAATTGGTTCAGAAAAAAAGTACAATTATCTCCGTCCGACAATGAAACTGTGAAATATCTTGCGAATGGTCCCAATGCAAATGTGTACACCTATCAAGGGTACGACTTGAATGGATTCACCTGGTATACTAAAAAACACGATGGAAAAAGCACAGTACAAAATAGCGGAGTCACAATAGAAGCCATATCAAGTGATGGCAAGTCATCAGAGCCGTATTATGGGTGGATCGAAGAAATCTGGGAACTTGATTATAATGCATTCAAGATACCTGTGTTTGAATGTAAATGGATCCTCAAAAGTGGAGTCAAAAAGGAGAAAAATTCTGGAATAACAACCGTTCATTTCAAAAAGTTAGGATATGCATACGACCCTTTCATACTTGCAAACAAACAAGCAATGCAAGTTTTTTATATTGTTGATCCAGCCGACATCTCACGACATGTGGTTCTTCCGGGAAAAAGGCGCATTGTCGGCGTTGAAGATGTCGTAGATGAAGAAGAATATGACCAATTCGATGAAATAGCATCATTCTCCACAGGTATAATATAATATAATATAATTAATCTCAATTAATTGCATGAAATTCTATTAATTATTAAATTAATTTGGTACCTACACTATTATATTATATTCACAGGAATCGATGGAACGCCGCTACCAGTTGAAGAATTAGCAACTAATTTGCGTGTGGATCGCCAAGAAGCAGGCGTGTGGGTAGCCCGACCAAAATCACCAAGGAATAAAGGAAATTAAGTTATATACATGTAGTAGTACTACATTTCAACTGTAATATAATTTTTAATATTTTTTAAGTACTATTTTGTAGGATTTTTCTACTTCTTTTATTTAGTTTTTCCAAGAAAGTTAAAATTTTTAATTTTATGATATATTTTGTATTTTTAAAAATAGCACAAAAAAACATAAAGGAAAAAAACGAAAAAAATTAAAAATTTCATTTTTTTATTAAGACCGGTTTTTATTAAAAAGTTTTTAATAATAAATTTATAAAAATATATAAAAAAAATAAATTAAAGGAATATACTAAAAAATATACATAACTATTAAAATATTTAGTAATAAATTTAAAAAAAAATCTATACAAAAATAATATTCAAGAAATCTATTGAAAAAACTGATACATAAATTTTAAAGTTTTTAAAATAAATTTACTAATATATTTTATTTACTAATAAATTTTAAAATTTTTAAAATAGTACCAAAAAAACATAAACGAAAAAATAAAAAAATTCAGTTTTATATTAAGACCGGTTTTTACTTTAAAAACCGGTCTTAAAAATCAATCAGAATTTTTTTAAAATTTTTTCCTTTTCTGTTTTTTTTGTGCGATTTCGAAAAAAACAAAAAAACATAAATTTTATAAAGTTTTTGATAATAAATTTAAAAAAAAATCTATAAAAAATAAAATTAAAAAAATATAATCCAAAATATACATATAACTTTAAAAGTATTTAGTAATAAATTAAAAAAAATCTATAAAAAAATAAAATTAAAGTAATCTTTTAAAAAACTGATACATAAATTTTAATGTTTTTAAAATAAATTTACAAACATATTTTATTTACTAATAAATTTTAAAATTTTTAAAATAGTACCAAAAAAAACATAAAGGAAAAAATGAAAAAATTCAGTTTTTTCTTAAGACCGGTTTTTACTTTAAAAACCTGTCTTAAAAATCAATCAGAATTTTTTTTAAATTTTTTCCTTTTCTGTTTTTTTTGTGCGAATTCGAAAAAAACGAAAAAACATAAATTTTATAAAGTATTTGATAATAAATTTAAAAAAAATCTATAAAAAATAAAATTAAAAAAATATAATCCAAAATATACATATAACTTTAAAAGTATTTAGTAATAAATTAAAAAAAATCTATAAAAAATTAAAATTAAAGTAATCTTTTAAAAAACTGATACATAAATTTTAATGTTTTTAAAATAAATTTACAAACATATTTGATTTACTAATAAATTTTAAAGTTTTTAAAATAGTACCAAAAAAACATAAAGGAAAAAAATAAAAAAATTCAGTTTTTTCTTAAGACCGGTTTTTACTTTAAAAACCGGTCTTAAAAATCAATCAGAATTTTTTTTAAATTTTTTCCTTTTCTGTTTTTTTTGTGCGATTTCGAAAAAAACAAAAAAACATAAATTTTATAAAGTTTTTGACAATAAATTTAAAAAAAAATCTATAAAAAATAAAATTAAAAAAATGTTATCCAAAATATACATATAACTTTAAAAGTATTTAGTAATAAATTAAAAAAAATCTATAAAAAAATAAAATTAAAGTAATCTTTTAAAAAACTGATACATTAAATTGTACCCTTTTTAAAATAAATTTACAAACATATTTTATTTACTAATAAATTTTAAAGTTTTTAAAATAGTACGAATAAAACATAAAGGAAAATAAAAAAAAATATTTCGGTTTTTTATTAAGACCGGTTTTTAAGTAAAAAACCGGTCTTAATTATCATTAAAAATTTTTGTGTTTTATAATTAAGACCGGTTTTTTACGTAAAAATCGGTCTTAAAAATTTTCAAATATTTCGGATCTCGCTCTTTTCTCTTCCCTCCTCTGCTCTCTTCATTTTTTTCTAAGTTCCGAAACTTAGGAAAAAACCGACCCTAGCTCTGCCCTCTCTCCCTCTCTCCCTCGATCTGCCCTCTCTCCCTCTGCCACCTCAGCAACTCGCCGCCTCTTTCCGCCTCTCCGCCTCTCGCCGCCTCTCTCCGCCTCTCCTCCTCTCTGCCGCCTCTCCTCCTCTCTGCCTCTCCTCCTCTCTGCCTCTCTGCCGACAGCACCACTGCCCCTCTCTACCTCCGAGAGCACCTCCGACCACCACTGCCCCTTTCTCCAAACTAAGGTAATTTCTATTTAAATTTTTAATTTAATCTGAAATTTAAGGTAATTGGTTGTGAAATTAATCTGAAATTTAGTTTCAAATAGTTTGATAAAATGTAATTAGTTGCAATTAGGTAGATAAAATATTAAAATGCAATTAGTTGCAATTAGTTGGATAAAATGCAACTAATTGATGTTGTTTAATTGAAATGTTAATTTAGAGTTGGATAAAATTCAACTAATTGATGTTGTTTAATTGAAATGTTAATTTAGAGTTGGATAAAATGCAACTAATTGATGTTGTTTAATTGAAATGTTAATTTAGAGTTGGATAAAATGCAACTAATATATTAATTGATGTTGTTTCTATACTAATTAGTTGGATAAAATGCAACTAATATTAAATTAAAATTGTCTAATTTAGAGTTGTTTAATTGATATATTAATTAAATCGATGTTTTAATTGATGTTGTAATCGTCTAAATATTTTTGTGAAATTGATTGTAATTGTGTTCATTATAGCCATGTCGAATCCGGATGAGAATTTTCCGTCGAATGTGGATGATGATCACGAGTTCAATGAGGATGAGGATTTGATGGCAAATCAGGAAACTCAACCCGTTAGCAGAAGGGGGAAAAGATCAACGGTAAAATGCCTAAAGACGGCAAAGAAGATAGCTGCTCAAGTTCCGTTGGAGATCACCTTCAACGAAAAAGGCCAGCCTAGCGGTGAAAATGCAATTGAATTTAATCGATTTTTGGCACAGAAAACGAGAGATATGGTTAAAATCAGGTACGGGGGAATTTGAATGTGAATTAGCATTTCTATAAATTTGATTAATGGTGATATTTCTATAAATTTGATTAATGTGATATTTCTATAAATTTGATTAATGTGATATTTCTATAAATTTGATTAATGTGATATTTCTATAAATTTGATTAATGGCGATATTTCTATAAATTTGAATGTGAATTGATCATGATATTAATTGGATTTAACGCAGTTATAAGACTTGGCCGTCAGTGCCAAAAGAGTTGAAACTTGATTTGTACAACACTATAGCCAAGACATGGAATATTCCGGATGACATTCCGAATTTAATCAAGCGGAAAATTCTTACAGCATGTTGCAATAGATGGAGGGCCTGAAAAACCAACTTGGTAAGAGATTATGCTTATAACATCAATTGTACTTATTATTGCTGAATTAATTAAAATTATAATATATATTCTTTCATTGTAGAATAAGAAATACAGGAAAAATGCAAAAGAAGGTGGACAGAAGCCATGGGATGTTTTTAACATATCGCAGGAAGAATGGGAACAATTCGATGAATATCATAAAAGCCTTGAGTTTGAGGTATATAAATAAATTTCATATATAGAATTATTCACCAATACTAATATCCTAACTTTTATTTTTCATATACTTACAAGTCTTTTGAATTTGATAATAGAAAAAGAGTAAAATAGGAAAAGAAAATGCCGCCAAGAAGGACATGCCCCACACACTCGGATCGGGCGGTTACATAAGTGCAGAGAAGACATGGAAAAAAGACGACGTGGTCCATGGTTCGACCTCGACCATTACCATTGCTGTTGATGACAGGTCTTACAGATGGTGCAGGGCACGTGCCACAGAGGATCCGGTGACGGGTGAACTTAGGGTTACAAATCCTAAGGCTTGTGAGGTCCTTGACAAAGCGGTACGTATTGTAACTCAAATAAATTTGTAAATTAACTCAAATAAATTTATAAATTATGTATTCAACAAATTCAACTTATATGCACATGTATATCTTTTGTGACAGGTTGCTCTAGCCAAGTCAGGTGAGATTCAGTCGATTCGTCAGAATGATGTCTTGACATCTGCGCTTGGGACTCCAGAGCACTCAGGACGGTTGAGAGGATATCCGATATTTTCCGGCGTGAAGCAGGTGTTTGGAAAGGGTACGAGGAAATCCAAGCAGTTTAGCCAAGAAGAAATCGACAAAAGAGTCGACGAGGGAATAAAACGGCGATTGCCGGAGGAAGTGAGCAAGGAAGTGAGCAAAGAAGTAGCTAGACAAGTTGAGGAAAGTTTATCGCGGTTGTTCTCGCTAGGGCAAACACCACATAACGCAGATCCAGTAATGAATCAAGGCATTCTACAAAGCTTCTCGCGGTTGTTTGCGCAAGGGCAAACATCGCATAACCTCGATCCAATAATGAATCAAGCTATGATTTTGCTATCACAGGGTAGCAACAATCAACCGAATCCAATTCCTGGCCCTCATATTGAGGTATATAGAATATTACTTGCAAGTTTATATAGAATTTAGACTAATATCTAATTAATTATGTTTTGTATTTGCTTATAATTTCAGGGATCCACAGAAGCCTTGCTGCTCCTCCCAGATGGGTTCAATTTGGTGTATGTCGCAAGAGCTATGGTGTTTGCGCGTTGTCCCATACCTGACACGGTCCATGGAGTACCATTGGGTCCGGAGGAGGTTAAGGTACAAGTTCTAGAAGTGTTCGATCATGCGAAACAAGTGACAGTACCTTTTCCACCTCCCAACGCAGATGACCAGCTCGGTATTCTCCAAGGTTCATTTCTAAGGTGGCCGCGTAATCTTGTGGATTTTGATATGTCGAAATTGGTAAATCTTACAAACTTTTCTAAATTTGGTATTAATTAAATTGAAAAATATTGTTTTACGACTAATATATGATTTTCAAGGAGCATCTGAGGACACCAATAACGAAACGGCCTCCGCCACCTGCGAAATCTCCGGAGAAAAAGAAAGGAAAGCAGCAGGTGCAGCAAAATGACGACGACGATGATTTCGATGCAGATGCATTTTTTGCGGAGGGAGGACAATTAAAGACACGGGAGCCGCTCTGCACACATGAGAGATTGCAAAAGCTTGGGCCTACCGCACAAGAACTGCATAACTACATCATGGCGTTGGATCCAGATATGAAGTATTTCGATATTCCGGCCAAGTTCGACCACATAGTACTGGATTCTTTCATGCTCAATTTTGAAGACATCGGCCATTTGTTCAATAGGGAATTGCCATTTGTTCAAGTCATGAAACTCTGGACCATGTAAGTATTTTTCGAACTTAACAATAATTTATTGATGATTATTATTATATGATATATGACTATAAATTGATAAATATAACATGCAGGTGGGCTAGAAACTATTGTCATGATTTTGCAATCAAGGCTTTCAGGTTTTTGGATCCATAAAGATGCTCGGGAACTGATGCCATTAAGGATGTGCCAGGCACAACATCCTACTTGATTCAAAATTTTGCCAGAAAAGAAGGCCGCTTATCATGTTTTGATACATCAGCATGCGTTAGTTAGAAAATATCTTGTTTTGACTTTATTTTTTATAAATTGCGGTTTAATTCTAATTTTACTAACAAGGTTTAATATTTAACTGCAGTTTTCATTTTGTGATTATTATCGCACAACCCTCGACAAAAACGATTTGGATTGTGGATTCGCTAAATCCAGATAGTTATTATTCTCCAATTTTAGAGTCATACAACAGGTAATTTTAGGATTTTAGTCAAAACATGCATTATCTAATAGGCAATATCTGCAAATTAATTCTTCTAACTTCATATTTTAATATTGCAGTGCTTTATCCAGAATGAAGTTAGGTCGTAGATTCAATATTGACATCATTCCGGTACATAGCTCGGACTAATAGTTTCATTTCATTTCTAATTAATTTATTAAATTTAATATTAATTTTTAGAAAAATTGCTTCGTATTTGTAGGGTCCACATCAGCCGAACAGTACCGATTGCGGGTTTTATGCGATGAGAAACTTGCAGATGCTACTGATGTATTACTCAAACTACGAGCAGTTGCCAAGGGTATGGATTACTACTTAATTAAGGTTTAGGGTTTAGAATGACAATTTAGAGTATAGTTTTTAATTAGTGTTTAGGGCTTACTACTTAAAGTTTAGGGTTTAGCCAAACAATACCTGATTAGGTTTTAAAATCAATACCTGATTAGGTTTTAAAACGATATATACCTGATTAGGGTTTAGTCAAACAATACCTGATTATCATTAACTAATTTAGTTTGAAATCAATTTGCTTAGGTTTTACTAATTGGTTTAATTGAATGCAGAATTTGGAGGGGGAGGGTCTACCTTATAAAGATGAAGAAATTAATGAAAGTTTAGATGAGTTTTATGTATATCTACGAAAAATTGTATCTTGTTAGATAATTATAATTTTTATGAATATTGATATATTTATAATTGCTGTTTTTTATTTTGATGATTATGTGATATGTGATATATAAATGCATGATTGCTGTGAATTTGAATATTGCATGAATATTATGGCTAGCAAAAATGGGGCTAGCCCGAAATAAATTTTTTTTTTTTTAATTATTAATTATTATGACCGGTTTTTAACTAAAAACAGGTCTTAAAAATAGTATTAAGACCGGTTTTTAAGTTAAAAACCGGTCTTAATAATAAAATAATTCGGAAAAAAAAAATATTATTAAGACCGGTTTTTTGTACAAAACCGGTCTTAGTCTTAATTATAAAAAAATTCGGAAAAAAATCAAATAATATTTAGACCGGTTTTTAACAAAAAACCGGTCTTAATGTTTTGTTTTTTAAGACCGGTTTTTTACAAAAACCGGTCTTAAAGTTGCGCATTCTTTTTTTGATCGGATTCCGTCTGGTTTTTAGCACCGTCTTTTTAACACCGGTTTTTTATATATTATTAACACCACATATTATTAGCACCATATACAATCCGGTCTTAAAGGCCCTTAAATAACAGGTCTTAAAAATCAAAAGTGGCGTAGTGTCATCTAATTATTTTAATCACGTATACATCAACCAAAGAATTAATCGATGTAACTAAAGCTGCATGTTCTGAGCGACTTGATACGTACGATGGCCCTAAAAGTTAATTTCCACGATCGATTATATAATTACTAATAATTTAAATTAATATAATTATTATATGATACTGTCACATTTAAAGTTCTTAACAAATCCACAGGTGTGGACTTTGGTGTCTGTACCTTTGTGTTGCATTATAAGTTTAGATTCTTATATAATATTAATTTTCAATTTTAGGTGGTAATAGTCTAATATTACTAATTATTTAATTAATTACATCCTTCATCCAAGCATGCATGTTGAATTCTTAATCGTGTGATCGTGTCCACAGATATAGCATTTAAACAATTATATATGTTCCAGCTATAATTGCAGAGCATTTAAACAATCGTGTGAATTCTTAACATATTTGCATGCTTTGTAGTAGTAGATAGATTGATCGATGATAGATACGCAAAGATGCGGTTTTTGTCTGTACTCTTTTTAATTTATGGCCTATGGGGCCTTGCTTTCATGTGCCTTTTATTGTATGTACAGCTTATCGTCTCGTGCCTTAGATATTCTAATATCTAATTCCTCTGTGGTCGTACGAGCCACAGGAAATGATGCGGCGAGTTGCTGATTTTAAATTAAGAGAGAATCTATGCCACCCATTAACTACATAGAAAATATGATAGACAACGATACCTAGTCATGGGTCTGTATCTACTCTTATTTGTTCTGATAATATAATTATATTTTTCCTCCTTTTTTCTAAAAAAAAAAAGAAAAACTTTGAACTGTTTAATTTAAAACTTACGGATCAAATTGATCCACTAATATTGATGCATATTATTTGATGTGAATGGGATGTGTTTGTAATGATATATTGTAATTCAAATAGGACAAAAACACGATTCCATTTTTCTAAAATAAAATTCCGATTGCATTGGTTGCTTGAATTTTGATCCTCAGGAATTTAAAATCTTGTACACTGCTCACAATCCCACAGATGAAGGTCCATGATTGCCTCTTTATTGATGTGATGCCTTCTGTCTCATATGAACATAAATTGTTGTACAAAATTACTCTGGAAGGAAAGATAAATTTTTGGAAGATTTTATGAAATAAAATTCCAAGTTATATATATTTCAGATACTGTTCCATGGAGTTGCCATCTGTCGTCATAATATAATGATATGATATTAATTACTTAATACGCCACCTTAATCTTCTATTTTAATCTACCACAATTTTTAATTTTTTTAATTAAAAATTCGCATCTGATTCATGCACTGTTTGGCCAGACAGATTCATATATTACATCCATAGTTATGATGCTATATATTATTTGTAGATACGAATCCATACCAAACCATAATGAGATGCAATACATATGCTGCATTGTTAGTAATTAAAAACTTAAAAAGTTTGTTCCATCCAGAGTGATGTTTTTTAATAATAACATTTCCATTATATGTTACAGCTTACATGTGCATAATACATTGTGGAGATTAATTAGCATAATATGGAAAACATCTATTACACTAGAAAAGTTATCTAAAGAAAGGTAATTATTTCTATTGCATAATCAATTAACCATTGTTTATTTTGCTTAGGATTAATTTATATTACTTTAATTGAGAATTGACTAGCTGTAATGGACGTTATAAATATTTAAAGTATAAAAGTTCAAACCATATTTTCCCTTTTTCTAAAAAATAAAAAATCTGTTGTTTGAATAAAAAAGAACATAGTCAAAAGTAATTTAAAGAAATCCAAAATCTACTTGTTTATGAAAAGAGCAACCATCTTAATGTGTAAAAGACGTTTGTATATGCACAAAATATGCTCCTCCGTTTTCCTGTTTTGATGTCTTTTTGGTTCAACTTGTGCACTATAATTTCCTAAAACCACTTTATACCATGCCCTTTTGGCCCTAAATTTTCAAAGCACACTTAGAATCAAATTCAAAAGGCATTTCAGGATGGGTTTGAAATAAGAAAAGGGTGCAATTATTTACTTTACATGGTGAGGGAGACACAAGTGGTCAAATATAACTCCACAAATCCATGCTCCCAATAAAGTGCATCACCCCTTTTGATATATGTTACCCGAGTTAATTGTAATTTTCTAAAATGTAAAGGTTAAAATATGCAGGGAATTTAACCGTACCCATGATATTTCACTTGTCTTTATTTATTATTTTATTGGGTTCTTTTTTAAGGTTAAAAGGCATATGCTGCTACTTTTTGTTTCCTTCTTGTGTATTTATTTATTTATCTGTGAAATCACATTAGGAGGCAAATTTTAATAGATTGGGCTTTTCAATAAAGATGCACGAATTGGAAGTTTGGAATTAAATTTAATTTTAGACAGTTATCTACCCTCTTACCTTAGAGCAAATAATAGCAATAATAATATAATAACATTAATCACAATGAGTGATAAATAAACAATAAGATGAAAAATAAAGTATTTCTATACATATTTGAAAATTGAGAGCGCTCATGCTCAGCACGCATGTGGATACAAAAAACGCGCGCGCGCACTGTGTCTGTCACTATTGGGAAGAAGAATTCTCCAATCAAATGCAAATAATTTTTGAGATATTCGATGAGCTAAGAAAGAATATACGGTGAATCTTATGGCCTAATATTCAGTGTTGGACTAAAAAAATACTTTTGAGTACACAGATGTTGCCCCCGAAAGCTTACTACAATCCACATTTCGAAAATAAAGGAAATTTTTTTTTTTTTTCCAAAAAGATGCTTACAACAATACAAGCTCTTTGTCAAGAAAAATATCAGATTGATAAAACAAGGGTTGCCGAAAATCCTCCTAATATACATTTATTCATGTCACTCGTTAGGACATTGTCAGCAGTTCATTTATTTTACTAATAGACATAATTCATATTTAACAAAAGCATAATACAATCCAAATTGTTTTGCTGTTAGTTGTTTATTTTTTTTCTTATATTTACAATTAACACAAAGTAAAGTCGATACTCAACACAAATTCATGGTTGATACACTTGCAAAAATAACAAACCACTAGCATAGTCAGTTATAAGTACCAGCGAGCTGTAGGCACTTTTTTTGAGAAACGAAATTATTTGTCAACTAATAATTACATATGAATAGAATTGATGAATGTTTTTTTTTTCTGAAATATTTTATTGAAGGAACTCAATAAAACCAGCTACTTCAACAAAAAAAAAAAGCGTATCAGACATTCCTTTTTTTTTTTTCAAACGAAAAGCGACTAGCTAATGGCTAGTGATAATTAATTGGCGTTATGTTTTTCATGTTTCCAAATTCTATTCTAAAAAAAGTAAAAAAGATGCTGCTTAAATACTACAATTAAGAGCTTATGACCTTTTATAGCACCATCTTTTTAAATTTTTTAATCAAGGGTAATAATTAAGAGCGACTTAATTTATTTTGTTGATGCAAGAGCATTTGGGAACTGAGACAATTATTGGTCTTGAAAAAATGAAAATAGTAAAAAAAAAAAAAACATACGTACTGATCAGACAAACTAAAGATTTTACTGAAATGATTGATAAGAGCTTTTTGTTAAAATTATTGATAATTTGTGCGTGAAAATTAAAACCAAGTAATAATTTGTGCGTGAAAATTATTGATAAGAACTTTTTGTTAAAAGAGAGAGTCACATATGTTTGGAGGGAGATTTGGAATGGTAGCCTTAAACAGTGATGAATATGCCAAGTAGGAGACTCAAATAAAGAGAGGATACTTCATATATTGTGTATGTGAAATTAATTAAGATGCACACTTGACAGTTGACACACTCTGTGCTCATTTAGGGGACCAACCCCACTCACCACTGGGCCCACCCTGCCCTCAGACTCTATTTGTAGAGAGAGAGAGAGGGAGAGAAGAAGAAAGAGGAATCAGGCACTTTTAAGTGGATATTAGAGAGCTTTCCTTTTTTTTTTTTTCGATACAACTAGATAGCGGCTATCTAGGGAGGATATTAGAGAGCTTTCAGTGGTGCAATCCGTCTGGCATTTGAACTGATACCACCCAAGGAAACATACATACCCGCTGTACTCTTCATGCATTATTGGTGGGTGTAACTCTCTTCTCTTCAAATTATCTGTTGCATTTAATGCTTCAAAATACACTCGACCAATTTGTTGTTCCTAATCGGTGAAATACAAACTTTAATATCATAAAGTTGAAACGTATTTATACACATCCAACTCCACATACGCGGTATGTAGTGTCGGTTAGCATGCATATTCAAAATTACATTGTAAAAAACGCTGGTTGCTTTGAACACATTTATTATTTGTTTAATATTCAGATTTGAGTACAATAAAATAATGTTGTGTACATATAGAAACCAAAAAAAATTGGCGGTGCAATAGAGATTATCACAATTGAAGGTGCAACTGAAGATCAGGAAGGGAATTGAGTGAGTGAGTGGTGAGTGGGGTTGTGTCAATTAGCTTTCTCCCAGGGTCAAGGTGTCTACAACATTTACTCACTCATTCTGGCACCAATCACACTTTCCCTGCACCTTTGGGTTTGCCCCATTTGGGTCTGGTACCACTCACCTCGGACCCCGGTATTTGGGCCACACCTACCGAACCATCTACGTTTCATTCTTTTTTGGGTTTTTCAAAAAGAAAGAAAGAGAAAAGGAACGGGGTGGGATGTTGACCTCACTACCTGAGATGTTACACTTACACATTGCTCGCTGCACTAATCTGATTAATTATATATGCTTTATAGTCCTACTGGTTGCTCTCTGAAATTAGTTTCAAGCTTAACGACCAAGTACTTTATATTACAGGTCATACTTACTAATTGACGCAAGCAACATGGTGTCTATATAAAAATAAGATTAAATGAGGTATCTTCAAAGTTAGTAACTTCAAAATCTCTTTAAATTTTGCTCAACACATGAAGCGGAAAATCGATCAAGCAATACAATCATTGTACTTATATAAGCAATTGATACTTACATATCAAAAGAATAAAACCTCTTACCGATGGTTTAACATGCTTTTGTTACTTATATAATAAAATAGGATGTGTTCTTATTAATAGTTACTGATGATATTAAATTCTACAGGAATTAAGACTGTTTGCTCTTTTTGGCACCTAATTTTACACAGGGCATGAAACTTTGATCTAAGTATCTATAACGTGATAAACATATCCATATTTCTGTTAAAGAAGTGATAATTCATTTATTTCTCTCAAAATTGTTATCTCTACGTGTCGTTTGTCTTTTCAACTCCTGTTTCCTAAGCTTGGTCAAAATATTTTGTATACCACTTCTATTAGCAAATGCCAAGATGAATATGTACCATTAATTTTTACCATATCCAATAAGATCTTAGTTAAAAGAAAGTTAAATGCTGATGAATTTTGAATCCAAGTCAATTGAGAAGTTAGATGCTGATGAATTTTGAATCTAAGTCAATTGAGAAAATAAGTTTCAGACAATGAAGTTAGCTTGTTAAGAGGGTGAAATTTAAATTTAATTAGAGACAACAGAAAAAAAAAAAAGATCGTCTACAATAAAATCCAGTAATTGTGTCCTTGGTTTAGTAAAATATATACAAGCAGTCCAACCATAGACCAAAGATCTCAAAATCATGACAAAATTACACTCGCTAAAGTTCAAAATGAAGCAAATGTTTTTTACAAAACAAACATTACAACCAAAAGAGTCATGTTTTTTTTAAATCCACCGACCCTTTTGAGTAATTGAAAACGAAACACCTTATACCAACCCTAATGGATCAAAGGCGCATCTCACATATGTATATATAAATAGCTGATTTAAATATACTAAGAAAAATTGAGTTACCCATTCTAAAATCTTGTCACACTTTATACAAATTTAAATTGCATAAGAAGCCTTACAGATTTGTACATGGTGCCCTTTTTGTCATACAAAGGAACGGCCCGGATGCCAGGCCTGAGCTCTGAGACGGGCAAGCAGGTCTGGCCTCCAAAGTCATGCTTTTCTGATATGTCATATTCTTTGACTTCAATTCGAAGTAGGGCTAGTTCGGGGACAGTTAGTGGGAACGAGAATTCCTCATCCCAGACTGGAATCCAGTCATCTTCTATAACTTTTGTTTTCATCTTCAGCATGTCAGCTGGTACACCTTCAATCCCAACCTGTTCATTTTTGTTATCCAGAAAATTTAAACTACTTCATCAAAAGATTTTCCTCTCTCCTTGTTTGTCTTTTCCGTAAAGCTATGCTGGTTGCAATGGGTACAGTACCGAATTATAATTGACAATACCTTTGTGTTTTTGAGAACCAGCTCTTTATCTAGTGGCAAGAAGCAAAGTATTTTCGCGGAAGGTCACGGGTTCAAAATCCAACTGGTGGTTCTTTCTAACATTTAATTTTGAAATAAGTTGGAGGGCTTGAACCCATCTTATCTTCAAAAAATACCTTTGTGTTTTCAACACTGGGAGTTTATGCTCATTGCCTTAATTTAATTGGGCATTAAAGAGAATAATTTTAGGTTGGGCCCAAAATTGATAAGGCTACCTGCTCCTACTTTTATAGAATGGAGAGGCCCAAAAATAAACTTTATGTTAAATGTTCATACCTTGGTATAAAAATCAGGAGGCGAGTAGGAATCAAAATGAGTTTTGCTAAAATCCATTCGCCAACCATCACCCATGTAAACCTTCACCTGTTTTGAGATATAAAGAGAAAATCATTAAAACAATATAAAAAAGAATGCAATGCATTTCAAAGAAAACACTTAATTTTTAAATGCACTTTGTTTTGGCAATTTGTGACTTCTTTTTTAGAGCTCTGTATTCATGAATAGAATTTTTTTAAAAAAGATTGCAACAGTTATGCCTTTTTGCTGCTAGAAAACTGAATTATGTTCATCACTGAATGAAACATGCATTCAAAGGGCATGTATCATCTGTGAAGATGGGCTCGTCTTAAATGTTATAATTTTGTATCCTTGCATAATATAATCACTTAAGATTTTAGAAAGGTGACAGACCTTCAGAGTTTGTTTCACTGGTAATGGAACAGAAGGGTCAAAAACTTCGCCATTTTCACCCATTTTCATCAAGAAATTAGGCTTTCTAACATAACCACAGCCACCATTGGCCTTGAAAAACCCTTGCATCAACCTAAGTTGTTTTCCATGTCCCTATATATAAACAACATTCAGAATCAATTTATTGTAGTATTCAGATTTTTCAGTCATAATTAGTACACTGGGATTGTACCACCAGATATTTTAGTAGAGTTCACTCCAATTGTCAGTCTATACTGAACTGTAAATAGTTTTACTATGATTTTGTCACTTCATGTGACACCGGATATTTTAGGAGAGTTTTTTTTTTTGTTATTATTTAATTCATAGTAGGGTTCAGGGCCTACATATATATAATCAGACAAACAACAAAAAGGTGCATAACAATAAGTTTCTTTTAGAGAGCATCTACAATAAACAAAATAAGATCATCGCATAACTTTGCAATATACTCCATTTTTGCTTATTTAACCTTTTGCACAAAGATTATATGACTACTTTGTAGAGGACATTTGGGAGATAAAGATTATAAACTGATGGTCCAGATAAAGATTCTGAACAGGTATATCACCATAGCTGGTTTCAATCAGAGTTTTTGTTTGTGCTTGTGTTTTTATATGGGTATGTGCATGTATGTGTGTGTGAGAGACAGACACCTGCATGTTGAAAGCAACCATCTGAGCACCATGGGCCCAGGCAAGCATTGGCTTGTAATTTGAAGATCTGACACGTGTTCCCTTCGGGAACACTCTCAAAAGGTTCCTCTGTGTAAACCTGTATTGTTCACCACAAAATTCATCAACACAAACTTACACTAAGTTATAATTTATCCAATCATTAATCCATTTGCTATAATTTACTTTACTAATTATTTCATTTTCCAAATAAAACCCTCAGAAGCTCACAGCTGCACCATTGATCATACTTTTCAACCCTCTATGTCCTCAAGCTAAAAATGGTATTAATTGTGTTACTTTTTTTTCTTTTTACTACTGTTTCATTCCAAAAATAAGTACTTTGATGCTTTTGATATTCTTGCTAGCAATTTTCCTTCTATTCATCAATCGAAAGAGAGAGTACCTGATGACATCAGCACTGTGCAAGGTGCAGGCCTTGGTGAGCTTCTGCTCACTCAGACTAAGACGCCTGACGCAAGTAGGGTCCACACGGAGGGCATCCTTGAGATGTCCTTTGGGTTTGCCAGCCTGAATTGTTATCAGTTTCCTATACTGATTTGCTGTATTCTTTCCAAATTTTGGGTCGTCGTCTTCTTCCTCTGATTCATCCTCATCCTGCACTAATTCATATTCAACCATCACAGATGAAAATAATTCACAATAGAAAGTGAGAAAAACTTCACTTTAACAAAGAAATAGATGCTTGGCATTTATTTGCACAGGTTTTCTAATCTTATTTTCCTCTGGATATATGTTCATTTTTTGCATGCTTTTCTTTGGACACCTTTTTGTCCACCACTAGCATAGTGCTACCAGCTTAGGCTCCAGTACTAGTATAACCAGTAAATTGTTAACAAAAATCACATTGTACCAGTTATGTACTAGTATGCCTAGTTGATCCATATCAAAAATAAAAACACAATTTACGAAGTTATCTACAAGACTACAACACCGTACCAGTACAAGTCCATGAGAATCCCTAACATACCTTATCATTAGATGCCTCAGACTTAGAATCTGACAAGTCCTTTGCACAGGCCTCATCTGCTTCTTCAACCGAGGTTCTTTCAGCTGATGCATTGCTATTGGAACTTTTACGAGAACCATTTGTTTTGGCTTCATTGGATTCGAGGTACTCTTTGGGTGGTTTTGTGGAGATAATTATCCTATTCTTCAGATCATCAGGAGAGGGAAATTCCTTCATAGGCTCATCTCCAGGGATATATAGCATATCTCCAAAGGTTTCCTTGATCATCTATATTGAATGAGAATGCATCTTTCGTGACTGGTACATATTAAAAAAAGTAATAAAATAAATAACAAGTGCTTAAAAATATAGTTCAAAAATATTACCTCAGCTACTTTGGCTTGGAGATTGGGTGTGAGGTGATCTTCAAGAGTAATTATAAGAGGATATGGCGAGGCACAAAAGGCATACTGTTTAATTGACCTTAAGCACTTAATTATTTCTACAGGAGAAGTCAGCGTCCTTCAAAGAAAATGAAAATGTGAATTAGAATAACAATTACAATCAAAACAAAAGATAGGAACGAAAAGTAAGCTTGGTAGGTTTTGCACCGCATTTTGTTTTTCGTTGTCTTTTCTTATTATAAGACTTGGATAATCACAATGGAGTACGTGCTATTAGAAAGTCGAAGGAAAAAAAAAATAGCTATTTATGAACAAATGGACAACCTTTTCTCTCTTTAGTACAGAAATAGAGGGGTTGGGGGGTGAACAAAATTGGCTTAAAAAAAGGGACAATCAGTACCTTCCATGGAGAATATCAACATTATCTTTGGTAGAATTAGGCCACATATCGAGTTCGATAACTCTGGCACCTCTCTGTAGTGCTTTAATAATTGGGATATCACTACAATCACTACTCAATTGGTTTCCCGTTAAATATGAATTGTGTCCCGTAAATACATAATAATGGGATATAGGAAGCGTCATATCTTGGTGCACCTGAACAGGAAAGACAAGATATCATCATTAACACATAGCCAATAAATCAAAATTCATACAACACGACCACAACACAATGGCTGGTACACCATTCCATTCAGGTTCAGTTCTAGTAAGTGCTATGTGCCTCGATCAAGTCAGTTTGTTAATCCGAAAATGGTACAACTGACAAATGTGGCCAATCCAAATTTGAAAACAAAACCGGACAAATAGGTACCAGTATTATAATTATAACTGTAAACTCCAACTACACCTGTTTTCATTTTTGTAAGGAGGATCTGATGTACCAACTAGGCGGGTTATCAGATACCAACAACGCATTTATGAGTTAAATTAAAATATTAAATCTTTGAGTAAAAAGTTATGGCATTTTGACATTATTTCACTAATAATGAAGGTATTTAAAACTCAAAATTCAATGTATGGGTTTTCCTACCCATTTTTAGAACTAAAAATAATGCGACAATACCAGCAGTCTAACTTTTTAAGCATATAATTGCAAGCATGGTATGTTAGATTTAATGATTTGAGTTTGTCATTTGAACTAAAGTCGTCTGATATCAGAGGTAAAAGTTTAGTCACACATGATCCCTCCTATTTCTCCAAATAAATTTAAATTTGAATGAATGAATAATTCAAGCATCTTTTTAGAGATGTACGAACAGGACTGTGGCAAAAGCATGTATTTTGAAAGCCACATTGCAATTATAATAGTTCCTGAAAACTGATCTAGTTTCGGAAAATTCAAGTTGGTTGCAAGTAGCAATCGGTCAAGTAACATTTCTATCAAAGTTGGTACCAACAGTGTAAGACTGTGTTGTCTAATCACAAATTAACATAAGCTCCCCCCAGACCCAGTGTGCACAATAATTAACTAAATGCAAAGAAAGAAAGAAAAAAAAAAAAAAAAAAAGATGTGGAATGACAAAAATAACCTTGTGTTTAATGGGTGGGTTAAGGTCAGGAGAGAAAAGGAAATGATAGAAGTCTTCAACGCTGAAGAACCCAGAACTGCTGGGCCTCACAATCTTCTCCAGGTAATGCTTCGCACCGCCTCCATCGGCACCCCGCAATTTGTCCATGATTGCGGTCACCTCGGCGGAGCCGATTCCCTTCTCCGCTTGCGACTCAACGAGAAATCTCCGGAGCCCCTCGGCGCTGATAGTGGGGCCCCCGCCTCCTCCGACCCCGTCAGCATAGGCCTCGAAAACGCGGCGTACGTCGTCTGGCGGTTGTACCTCTGCCATCTTGAACTTGCGCGTGAAGCAGAAGCAGTTGTAGGTGGAGGTCGCCATTGCTAGGTAGGTGTTGGTCAATGCAAATATGCAATGCGAGTGGTTGATGGAGTTGGGGTTGAGTTTCGATGGGGTATTGTGAGAGTGTGAGAGTGTGCAAGGAATAGAGAAAGAGAAGGAGATTGAATCTGAATGAATGAATGGTTTGGTGAAAAAAGGTGGGGAGGGAGATTAAATGGAGGTTTAGGTAAAAACACGATCCATAGCTAGCTAGCAAGTCTTAAAATATCATTAAAAATCGAACAAAGTGAAAAGATGCTTCTTCTAAAATCTAAATCTAATCAAAGAGAAAGAAGAGACCGCGGTAAGGTGATGACTCATGACTCATGAGCAACAACGTCAACATGAGATCGTGAAGAGGAAGATACGCCGTGACCGTTGACCACCACGTAGAAACGGTCTTTTAACAAATTCTCACTGAAATGTGGGACCTATGATAGTAATGTTTTAGCAGTTTTGGAAAACCAGTTCTACTTAGTAAGGTGTACCAGACCTGTAACAGTTGGAAGAGGATTAGAGGAAGCGTCTGGACAAGACAATTTCTACAGTAGTTTACATTAGTCATACGTGTTGGCTTTTAATTGGTGGTGTGCACGACCTTATTATTTTGACTTATCAAGCAAGTCAGGTCTCACCGTCTCAGCAAGGAGTAAAAGTTTGTATAAACCCGCGCCGTTACTTGATTTAAGTTAAAAATGTAAGGGAAAGAAAAAGGTTCTTTTAGTATGGACACATTTTGTACGACTTCCTACTAACACTATTTTCTTCAAACATGTGAAACACACACACAGTAGCTTCTAGTAGTGTTTTAAAAAAAACACGGCGTGTCCGAACACGCCACGACACTGCACGGCACGGAGGTGGTACGACACGGCAAGACACGGACACGGACACGACACGAGAACTTCGCGTGTCGTGTCCTAAAGCGTGTCGTGTCCAACTTTGATAAAATAAACACGACACGACACGACACGTGAATTTTCCGAACACGACACGACACGGCACGGCATGACACGAAAGACACGACACGTATTACAGACATGCCAAACACGAAATATTAGGTTGATTCAATAAATAAATCACAAACAAAAGTAGAAGGGTCTAGAGCCATTCGCAAATTAAAGATACAAATTTATCTGTGATTTGTCTTAAAAAGAATGAAATAATTTTTGTCATATCTTGTACTGTTTCGATAAGGATAGTATAAATTATTCATTGTCTTAAAAAATTGAAATAATTTTTTACGGCTCTTGTACTCTCAAATTTTCAATATTCGATGACCAAAAGTATAATTAATTTTAGTTCAATTTAATTTATTTTCATATTTTAATTTTATTAGTTTGAAAAATATACTAATATAATTTTAAGGTAGTAACTTCGTCTATGTTTTCTCAAACATAGCTGGTCCCAAGACCGAAAAAAGAGGAGGGTTACTATAAAATTAAAAATATTTTTTCAAATCAAAATAAAAAAATAATCTATATTTTAATTCAATGGTAAAGTAGGTCTACTTTCTTAATTTTTGACGTATTGTAGTAAACATAATTTTAAATTTAATAAATAAATTATATTTATGTCAAAAAGTTAAACGTGTCTGAACACGTCACGGCACGACACGTCTAAAGAAGACACGGTACGACACGGCACGAGGACACGAGGCGTGACGTGTCCTTAGGCGTGTCGTGTTCATCTCTTAGGATTTAGACATGGCACGGCACGACACGTGAAATATTGAGACACGACACGACACGGCACGGCACGTATTTAGAACACTAGCTTCTAGTGAACATCCAAAAGCCTCTCGCTCTGGACCCGGCCCTGGCCAAGCCTTTCTGACACAAAGGGCCAGCCCGACCTCTCTAAGCCCTTAAGAAGGGCCAGGGCCTAGAGAGACCAGGCCACAATCTCAGCTGAAGAAAGGCTTAAAGAGGCCAGGCTTTGAAAGGACCAGGGCTTAGAGGCCAGACTTTGGAAGGGTTAGGGCCTAGAGAGGCCAGGCTTAGAAAGGGCCTAAGGCCTAGAGAGACCGAAGTTATGAATAATCAGGCACAATCTCAAGTGAAAGATAAGATCATAACTGATCCAATATAAATTGAACAGATCATTTCAAATAATATTGAAATTTCTGAACATGATGCAAAGACAAGTTAAAAATACATACATATTTCTCATCTTTTACGTTACATTATTTCATACATTCGTAATTTTAGTTTATTTTAATTCATTAATATGTTAACAAAAACTATTTTTTTTACTTTTTCTATGTTATTATAATATAACTGGTCTTAAATCCAAATTAAAGATGAAAAAATTTAAAATATTATATATAATGAAAAATAAATGTGTACAATTATATTTAAATAATTTATAGCATTTTTATTATATTTTACAAATAAAAATTATTCATTTTAAATATAGTTTAAATAAATATTTATAATAAAGAAATATATTGTCTGTCTGTCGGCCCTTCAAGCCCTTCAGGCCCTTCTAGCCCGGCCTCTTGAATCCGGAGGGCCTAAAAGGGTCAGGCTCAATTTTCATATTTAAACCCTTCTAAGTCCGGTCCTTCCAAAAGTCTCCCTAAGTCCGGCCCGGTCTGGTCCTTGAGTAGGCCCTTTTAGACTCGGCCTCCCGAGAGGCCGGCCCGGCCCTAGAAGACGTTCACTAGTAGCTTCTAAGCTTCTTCCAAACGTTTCTCCTATGATTGTCTAACACTTATCTTTTGTAAGAAAAGGTATGCATAACTTTATTAATGTAACATTATATAAAGTGGTCGGTTTTACGTACAGTTTCCTCTTCTAGTTCCTTTCTTTTATTTATTTATTACTATAATTTTTACCAATTCTTCTGGTTCTGGTTCTGGTTCCGGCCAAGTGTCATTTAAAATTAATTTATTCTTTTGTTAATCACAGGTTACCGTCTCCATTTTGTACAAATAGGAGTACAAATGTACAATAAAATAGTAATGCACATTATATGGCACCATTTATATTATTTCAACTATACAACCAGAATTACTTCTTTTTCCTTTCCGATTTGTTATTTTTTTTAATATAACCAGTATGTTAGTTCCTGTAGGGGAAATGCATCTTAGTAAATTTTTTAGTTTGAAATCCTTTTATTTTCTTTTTAAATGGAGATCTCCTTTAATGAAAAAGGGAGACGAACAAGAGCATTTCCACGTTAATAATTTGTAAGAGATGTTTTTCAAGTCTTCCAATTATTAGTGGTAAGAACATTATGTTTCTGTAATTACCATTTTTTTTTCTCCACTGACCATGCTTACAGAAACTTACAATTACAAAGAGGGGGGATATTTTTATTTATTTATTTTTTTGGAGCAAATCCTTATCGAATAAAGCTAGCCGAACGTTAAACTTTTGTAAATTGGGAGATGCTTTCCTCTGTAAAAGTTATTCCCGCAATTTGGGAGATGGCATAGAATTTCTGAAAGGTTGTTCCCCGCTAAGTTCTTCATTCCTCACAAAATGATTTTGATAGATTTGTTTGATTGAGAAGGAATTAAGAAATGCTTTGCATCTCAACCTTTCAGCTTGTGTTTTTGTTTTTGTTTTGTTTTTTTTTTTTTTGGTTGACTAGGCCTGCACTGACCACATGCATGTACATGTAACATGGATAGCATGGCGAATATATGATATTCGAATTATTATTGACTAAGAATAATATTTTACTGTAGTACGTATTATTGACAAACAACATAGTTAAATGATAAGAGTTAATTTAGAATGAGTTTAAATTCATAAAAATACTCTATAAGCTTCATCTACAATCTCAAACAATAAAATTGAAAAGACTTTATTGATTTCAAGAGAGAAGCAACTATGTTCCAATTTATGAATTTTTATTTTTTTATAAATGGAATCACGAAAACTAAAATCCACTACTCATATAATCTATTCAGTAGCTTAAACTCAACATATGAAGCTATTGAATGCTACCGGGTGATTGTGCGTGTGAGTGTATCGTTGAAAAAAAGAAGAGAGAGATTCCGCTCTTTGAAGTGCCACCAAATTAGGGACTTTCAATGAAATTCGTTTATCCTATCTATACCGTATTAGATAAGACGGATATGGATAAAAATTTATTTTCGTTAAACTAACGGGTATGGGTATGGGTAAAGAAAATTTTTCGTTAACTTATCGGGTACGGGTACGGAGAAGGGCTATTTCGTACCCATTATCTAACGGGTAAAATTTTACAAATATATGTATATATAATCATGTTATTAACATATATCTTAAGATATATTATTAGTTTCGATCTTCATCCAAATTTCTTTATGTTAATGAAAAATTAATTTACACTATATTTTATTATAATTTATAATTAGTTGTATAGATTTATTGAATTCAATTGATATGAGAATAATTTTTTGTGATTTTTGTTATATCTAAAGTATTATCTAAATGTTGTGCTTTATCCATATATTTTATTTGATATTATTTATTATTTAGCACATTATATATTTTTTATTAAATTAATAATAATATTATTACCCATTATGTACCGTTATCCTATCCTTATCGTTAATTCTTAACGGGTACGAGTACGGGTATGGTACAGGTAAAGTCATTTTTAACAGGTACGGGTAAAGAAAATTTTAATGAATGCGGGTATGAAAATACCTTCTACCATACCGTACCGTACCCATTGACAGCCCAACACCAAATTCTAATTGTTGAATGAAATTGATTGATGATTGTTTCAATACATTGAGTACATTATAATCACAACCATCCATCAATTGTCATCGAACGGTTGAAATACGATGATATTTGTGGCAAACAAAAAGGATGTGGCAGCACAACCTTTCTCAAAAACAAACAATCAAGAATATCAGATATTGCCTTATTTAATTCAGTAGTTCATTTTTTATTTACAAAGTTAGTATCAAGTTTCAAAATTAACTATCCATGTAATATATAGAAATGAACTACTGTTTCTAACTTAATATATATATTTTTAGTATTATATAGAAATAACTATCCATGTAATAGTTGGGTTTGTCATTTGCAAACTACTAGAAAAAAAATACCCATGGGCAAAGACAGACACACACACACACACTTCAATGAAAATTGAAACCAACACATCAACATAGAAAGCGTAATTTAATAAAAAAATTATGTATTTTTTTATAATAAAAATATTCGAAAAGTTATAGGTAATAAAAATTTAAAATTTGTGCTCTCTTCTTTTCTAAGTTAGAGAAATAATTAATATTCTAATCAATACTTTTTTATTTTAAATGTAAAATCAAAACTTATTATTATTTCATCTACCAATTCACATCTATCCACAAATCAAATCGATCGAAGAACACAAAAAGTGTTTACACGTTAGATCTATAGAAGTTTAACACTCTTGGATCAGGTTCAATTTCCGGAAAGCATAGATTGCATTGAAAATTTTAGAAATATATTTACTAAGGAGATCAAATGGAGTTGCCGGACCCTATAAAAAGTTCGATTATATAATAATTAAGGAAAAAAAATTATATTTTCGGACGTCCAACCTTAGACAATATCTGATGAAAGGCATTATATATATATAAAATATAAATATAAAAATTAATCCCACTCTAAAATGCCTGGCAGTCTAACTGTACATATTTTTTGTTACCCAAAATACAATTTTGCAACATACATCTCGTATTTACTAAATATTGCAGAAAAGATGCATATATTCACATTCGTGAGAATATGTTTTAGGGTAGATTTCTTTAGATGCATACCATATTTTTCTGAACCTCCCTTGAGGTACCTTGAGGCTATGCTCCAGGATGAGTTTTCACGAGGAAGAGAAAGGAGAGTAACGAAAAATATTTAAAGTTTATTCTGCCCGTTGGTGTTACTTGCTCCACAACAAATGAAAAAGGAGGAAAAGGAAAAAAATGGAAGGAAGAGACACACTAAAATTTGAAAAGTTTTAAAGTAAATTTCTACATTCCGATTTGGAGAGTAACAAAAACCGGACAATTTTTCTCTCCTCTACTCTCCCTTCCTTTAATAAAGGTGCTCTGGAGCATATCTTGAATGGGGTAAATATACTATCTAATTTTGACAGTTAATCGCGGAACATCTATCATTAATCGGACGGACTGTAGTACTGCAGGGATATCAATTCACCATGAATGGGTCAATGCCAAGTCAGTCTTTAATTTTGTCCAAAATAACATAGAAAAAAGTTATATCATATAAAAGCAGCATCATGACCAATTTAAATTAAATTATCCTTGGGAACATTGATAGAGAGGCCGATTCTCCATCAATTCTTAAAGTTCCCACGACCATCCAATTTACAATTTTGATGATCTTTTTAATTAATTTAATTTAAGAGATGAACATTTAGCGCGTCAATTCACCTAACATGTTTCCCAGCTCAGCGAAATACACGTCCGATTTCGTTTTGGTTTGACAACTAGAAAGAAATACGACAACACTTGCTTACATCTATTCATCTTCATATCTAAATTTTTTTTGTTTGTCGCAAAGTCATCTCTCAGATCACTGCACCAATATTTATTGAGGAGGGTTCCGGTGCCATAAGTTTAGAATACCACAAAATACCACAACTTTACTTTTACATTAATATTTTAAATTTTAAGATGCAAATTGATCGGGTGCAAACCTAGTCAAAATAACCTCGTTTTACCTGATTTAATCTATCGTAGAACAGCTTGAGGGTCGAATCCACAAGGACGGTGTTGGAATATCGGTCTTTTACTTTACTTAAACTAGCTAGACGAGTTCAACTTTCTTTTGTGAATTAAAGGTTGAAAGTGAATACAAATCCTAAATCTACTATTAAGGCTAAAACAAGAATAAACAAGAGAAAATCAACAGGTCAAATAATTCTAGGATTTCTGGTTCCAAACGATTCTACTTTTGTCAAAGTTGGAACGGTCCGTTCCATCTCTGGAACGGTCCGTTTCAGCCTCTGTCAACAATTGGAACAGGCCGTCCTGGATCAGACTCCCCCTTCCGGGCGGTACGTTCTGATCTTGGGACGATCCGTTCCAATGGTTGATACTTGTTTTGTCATTGATTTTAGTTATTAATTAAGTGTTTTTATGCGAGTTTAAACAATACTTAACCTATAAACTTGTACTCTAACTTTCGTTCAGGTCAAGCTACTAAGTTCTATTGTTTAACTCCTAGAACGCCTAAATTTCAACTTCCGTTTCTTGGTTTAGATGTTCTAGTCTATCTCTTGGGTCTTGGTACACTTTTAATCTTCCGATCTCAAGTAAAATCCTAATTTCTTAAGGTCTGGTTCATCCTTCCGAATCTCACCTACCAAATAGTTTCATTACCACACTATAATTCAGGTTAATCAATATTGCTACCTACTATCAAACGTGGCCATCGCTTAACAGGTATATCAATTAACAATTCAAATCAAGCATAGCAATAGAATAAAGCAATCGAATCGCAAGAGATAAAACATAACTTAACTTAATTAATTAACTAAATATTCAAATCAAAACAAGCAACTAAGTAGAAAAAGTTTACAACCATAGTCCTAGAACAATCAACTCAACAACTAAAAGGCATCATGAAAAACAAAGAGAAATAGAAAATAAAGGAAGAATAAAACCCAATATGTCCTTGCTTCCTCTTGTATGTCGAAGCCTCCTATCGAAACGCCTTGTTTCTGTCACAAACCGGTCGATTCGGCGCTGCCACGATCCTGACCTGAGACTATTCTCTCAAATAGAACTATATCTAACCTCCAACTTCGATCTGGAATTGAACTCCACTCTTGTATATCTCAAAATCCCCTCAAACTCTGTTTTAATAGGCATTAGAAATGTGTAGAGATGATGAAAATAGCAGAAGACACGTTCTGGAAGTGCCAGAGATAGATTAGAACCGCCATGACATAATAGAACTCTAAATTTGGCAATCCTGGACTATTTCTGGGAATTCTGGCGGTTTCTGTCGGGGCGGACCGTTCTAATCTGGGACGAGTCGTCCCAAGCATCTAAAACGGACAATCCTGCTGTTTCTAGCAGTTTCGGCTGGGGCGGACCGTTCTGATTTGGAACGGTCCGTTCCAGAAATTTCAGCACTGCGTCCAGTCAGTATTTTGCCCATATCTCCTTCATCCGAACTCCGATTGAGGTGATTCAAGAACCGTTGGAAAGTTTACAACGAGCTCTACATCATTATTGATTCATCCAAGTTATATTTTTGTCCAAAATCTGCATAAAAATAGGGATTATGGTAGTAACTCCTTCTTTGACTCAAACTTAATTAAAACAAACCTAAATATATCAAAATCTAACTAAAACACAGATATTTAGTTGTAATTTGGGGCCTAAAAGAATTGAAATATCTATATGAAATCCGCCGATCAAATCTCCCCAAGTTTAAACATTGCTTGTCCCCAAGCAACAATCTAATCCTAAGAAGATCATTTAGGACCTAAATTACAATTAAATAGCTGGTATCTACAAGTTAAGGGAGATTTCTCAACAATTACCAATATCATAACTCAAGTAATTTTGGATTTGGACATATCAAAAGATTTTTTCAAATTCATTTTCAAAATCAGATTTACTTCGTGACCATTGACTTTCTACAAGTAAAACCTTAAAGCAATTGCAGTCTATTGTCCATAACTTATCTCGTTTAATTTCTAATCCAATCGGTTTTCATGTTTCACAATTGACTTGGCAACAAGATACGGGATCTAACCCTTCCAACACAAATAATAAGTAACTTATTCATTTCACAAACAAGAGTCAAGTAAAACACCGCAAAAATTTTCGAAAACCCATTGAAGAATGACTAAAGTGGGGCGGAAAAAAAGATACAACTCCCCACCCATCGTCTCCAAAGTTTTAGGGTTGGAACTTATTATTTCTCCCGGGGCTAGGAGGATTTTCCGCGGCGGAGAAGTCGGCTAGATTAATGTGGATTTATTTTCGAGTTTTTCCTCGTTTTTTTTTATTATGGGTTTTTTCTGTTTTTACCCATAATTTATGGATGTTCTTTTATCCACAAGAACCTATAGCTTTCCGCAATGTCCATGGCAAAGCACCGCTTTTTAGTTCCCCTTTTTATTATTTTTTTTATTTTTTATTTTTTTTATTTACATCTTCGACTTTTAGTAAACTTGAAAACAACGGTGTAATTACTAACTTTTGCAGCTCATTCCTAAGTTTAACTTATTTTCGGGTCGGAAGAATTGATCTATTGGCATTTGAGGGATTTTCTATTTGATTGGTGGATGCCTTTGGTTTACCGATTTCTTAATTGGTCAAGTCATTCATTTAACTCAAAAACTTTCTTGAATCAAAACTAATCGAGATAACTTATGCACAATACTTACTCCCACTTTAAATTTTTACATGTGTTGGTCGGCCAAATTCAAATTCATTTTCAAAAACGAGTTTTTGTGACATGTCCATTACTTCGTTGCTTAAGACTATGACCTTGATTATTGTCAATAGACTCCCAAAACTTACCTAAATGCAAACTATATGAGATTAACATGCAAATCCTACATGAATGCAAATTAATAAACCTAAATGCCATGATGCAAATCCTATATACAAATTTCTATTCTCTCCCCAAGTTTAAAACTTTGCATTACCTTAATGTAAAGAAAACAAAACTTAAAAGAGAAAAAAGAATAAAGAAACTTATCGGATCTTTGTAGAGGCTATGAAGGGTCAAGTCACGCAACATGAGCCTTGCTTGCTTTGATATATCATTGTACTCCAAGGTGTCTCTAGGTTCGTCTCGTTGGAGAAGGTGTGTCTTGCAAGTAGTGGAGATGGATGGTTTTGGTTGAGGATAAAAATCGCATAGGGGTTTGTACTATTCTATCCTTGGGTTAGGGTTTGGTAAAGGCTTGGTGAATGACAAGATTGAGCAAAAATTTGGTTCGTCGACTAACCAATTAAAACTCAAAATCTAACCATTGGTATGGATTGGTTTAGGTTAGGTTTAGGCTGTCGGGTTTTGGTCTTAGGTTGATTTCAGGCGGGGTCGTCTTGTTTCTGGCGACCTCGTTTGGAACAGGTCTGGGTTTAGGTGGTCTCGGGATAGTTTCTGGCGGGGTCACCAGAATTCAGGCGGGGTAGTCTGAATTCAAGTCAGGTATGGAACGAGATGGTTTCTCCGCTATCTTGAGACTTGTTGGGTTGAGTCGACTCGTATGCTCCTTCGTGGTGTATTCCCCAAGCTTGAGTTCTTGCATATGGTACGACTTTTTCAATAACCCGCAACCTTCTTCCATGTGTTGTAATGTTGCGTTGAAGTTCAATTGTCCTTTTGACACTTGCATGACTCAAACAGTTGTGCTTCAAAAAGCTTGTATTCTCACTTAAAATCTGAAACCAATCAACAAAGATCAATGAGTTATACCTAAATTAACCTTACTGAACTAAACATAAACTAAATTAAATTAGAGTAACGAAAATTTTGGCCTTGGGTTGCCTCCCAAGAAGCGCTTGTTTTAGGTCATTAGCTCGACCCCTTGTATTTGCTTATCTTATCTTCACTTTTCTCCCTCTCAACGCATCATAGTTCTTCCAAAAATGCTTGAACGGACGCCTTAAAACATGCTTGGTGTGTTCTTCTTTAGATGTCATCTTCCTTGGCTTGATTTCGATGTGATATTTGAGTTGAGGTTTGTTGCCTTCCATCACATCAAATTCCTCCAAGCATTGTTTAAGTGTGCTCAAGTCGATTTGGTTGAACTCTTCATGTGTTTTATCGGATGCGACGATCATCTTTGCATCACCACCTTCCAATTCTTGTTCGAATACTTGAAAAGAACGAAACATGGGGATAGAAAAATATTTTTGGATTTTTAAAGATAAGATAAAATAAGTAAGATACAAGGATACAAGGGTGTCTATACTAATTAACTAAAGCAAAATACCAATATTCTAGCAAACCGTCCCCGGCAACGGCGCCAATTTTGATCGGGTGCAAACCTAGTCAAAATAACCTCGTTTTACCTGATTTAATCTATCGTAGAACAGCTTGAGGGTCGAATCCACAAGGACGGTGTTGGAATATCGGTCTTTTACTTTACTTAAACTAGCTAGACGAGTTCAACTTTCTTTTGTGAATTAAAGGTTGAAAGTGAATACAAATCCTAAATCTACTATTAAGGCTAAAACAAGAATAAACAAGAGAAAATCAACAGGTCAAATAATTCTAGGATTTCTGGTTCCAAACGATTCTACTTTTGTCAAAGTTGGAACGGTCCGTTCCATCTCTGGAACGGTCCGTTTCAGCCTCTGTCAACAATTGGAACAGGCCGTCCTGGATCAGACTCCCCCTTCCGGGCGGTACGTTCTGATCTTGGGACGATCCGTTCCAATGGTTGATACTTGTTTTGTCATTGATTTTAGTTATTAATTAAGTGTTTTTATGCGAGTTTAAACAATACTTAACCTATAAACTTGTACTCTAACTTTCGTTCAGGTCAAGCTACTAAGTTCTATTGTTTAACTCCTAGAACGCCTAAATTTCAACTTCCGTTTCTTGGTTTAGATGTTCTAGTCTATCTCTTGGGTCTTGGTACACTTTTAATCTTCCGATCTCAAGTAAAATCCTAATTTCTTAAGGTCTGGTTCATCCTTCCGAATCTCACCTACCAAATAGTTTCATTACCACACTATAATTCAGGTTAATCAATATTGCTACCTACTATCAAACGTGGCCATCGCTTAACAGGTATATCAATTAACAATTCAAATCAAGCATAGCAATAGAATAAAGCAATCGAATCGCAAGAGATAAAACATAACTTAACTTAATTAATTAACTAAATATTCAAATCAAAACAAGCAACTAAGTAGAAAAGTTTACAACCATAGTCCTAGAACAATCAACTCAACAACTAAAAGGCATCATGAAAAACAAAGAGAAATAGAAAATAAAGGAAGAATAAAACCCAATATGTCCTTGCTTCCTCTTGTATGTCGAAGTCTCCTATCGAAACGCCTTGTTTCTGTCACAAACCGGTCGATTCGGCGCTGCCACGATCCTGACCTGAGACTATTCTCTCAAATAGAACTATATCTAACCTCCAACTTCGATCTGGAATTGAACTCCACTCTTGTATATCTCAAAATCCCCTCAAACTCTGTTTTAATAGGCATTAGAAATGTGTAGAGATGATGAAAATAGCAGAAGACACGTTCTGGAAGTGCCAGAGATAGATTAGAACCGCCATGACATAATAGAACTCTAAATTTGGCAATCCTGGACTATTTCTGGGAATTCTGGCGGTTTCTGTCGGGGCGGACCGTTCTAATCTGGGACGAGTCGTCCCAAGCATCTAAAACGGACAATCCTGCTGTTTCTAGCAGTTTCGGCTGGGGCGGACCGTTCTGATTTGGAACGGTCCGTTCCAGAAATTTCAGCACTGCGTCCAGTCAGTATTTTGCCCATATCTCCTTCATCCGAACTCCGATTGAGGTGATTCAAGAACCGTTGGAAAGTTTACAACGAGCTCTACATCATTATTGATTCATCCAAGTTATATTTTTGTCCAAAATCTGCATAAAAATAGGGATTATGGTAGTAACTCCTTCTTTGACTCAAACTTAATTAAAACAAACCTAAATATATCAAAATCTAACTAAAACACAGATATTTAGTTGTAATTTGGGGCCTAAAAGAATTGAAATATCTATATGAAATCCGCCGATCAAATCTCCCCAAGTTTAAACATTGCTTGTCCCCAAGCAACAATCTAATCCTAAGAAGATCATTTAGGACCTAAATTACAATTAAATAGCTGGTATCTACAAGTTAAGGGAGATTTCTCAACAATTACCAATATCATAACTCAAGTAATTTTGGATTTGGACATATCAAAAGATTTTTTCAAATTCATTTTCAAAATCAGATTTACTTCGTGACCATTGACTTTCTACAAGTAAAACCTTAAAGCAATTGCAGTCTATTGTCCATAACTTATCTCGTTTAATTTCTAATCCAATCGGTTTTCATGTTTCACAATTGACTTGGCAACAAGATACGGGATCTAACCCTTCCAACACAAATAATAAGTAACTTATTCATTTCACAAACAAGAGTCAAGTAAAACACCGCAAAAATTTTCGAAAACCCATTGAAGAATGACTAAAGTGGGGCGGAAAAAAAGGTACAACTCCCCACCCATCGTCTCCAAAGTTTTAGGGTTGGAACTTATTATTTCTCCCGGGGCTAGGAGGATTTTCCGCGGCGGAGAAGTCGGCTAGATTAATGTGGATTTATTTTCGAGTTTTTCCTCGTTTTTTTTTATTATGGGTTTTTTCTGTTTTTACCCATAATTTATGGATGTTCTTTTATCCACAAGAACCTATAGCTTTCCGCAATGTCCATGGCAAAGCACCGCTTTTTAGTTCCCCTTTTTATTATTTTTTTTATTTTTTATTTTTTTTATTTACATCTTCGACTTTTAGTAAACTTGAAAACAACGGTGTAATTACTAACTTTTGCAGCTCATTCCTAAGTTTAACTTATTTTCGGGTCGGAAGAATTGATCTATTGGCATTTGAGGGATTTTCTATTTGATTGGTGGATGCCTTTGGTTTACCGATTTCTTAATTGGTCAAGTCATTCATTTAACTCAAAAACTTTCTTGAATCAAAACTAATCGAGATAACTTATGCACAATACTTACTCCCACTTTAAATTTTTACATGTGTTGGTCGGCCAAATTCAAATTCATTTTCAAAAACGAGTTTTTGTGACATGTCCATTACTTCGTTGCTTAAGACTATGACCTTGATTATTGTCAATAGACTCCCAAAACTTACCTAAATGCAAACTATATGAGATTAACATGCAAATCCTACATGAATGCAAATTAATAAACCTAAATGCCATGATGCAAATCCTATATACAAATTTCTATTCTCTCCCCAAGTTTAAAACTTTGCATTACCTTAATGTAAAGAAAACAAAACTTAAAAGAGAAAAAAGAATAAAGAAACTTATCGGATCTTTGTAGAGGCTATGAAGGGTCAAGTCACGCAACATGAGCCTTGCTTGCTTTGATATATCATTGTACTCCAAGGTGTCTCTAGGTTCGTCTCGTTGGAGAAGGTGTGTCTTGCAAGTAGTGGAGATGGATGGTTTTGGTTGAGGATAAAAATCGCATAGGGGTTTGTACTATTCTATCCTTGGGTTAGGGTTTGGTAAAGGCTTGGTGAATGACAAGATTGAGCAAAAATTTGGTTCGTCGACTAACCAATTAAAACTCAAAATCTAACCATTGGTATGGATTGGTTTAGGTTAGGTTTAGGCTGTCGGGTTTTGGTCTTAGGTTGATTTCAGGCGGGGTCGTCTTGTTTCTGGCGACCTCGTTTGGAACAGGTCTGGGTTTAGGTGGTCTCGGGATAGTTTCTGGCGGGGTCACCAGAATTCAGGCGGGGTAGTCTGAATTCAAGTCAGGTATGGAACGAGATGGTTTCTCCGCTATCTTGAGACTTGTTGGGTTGAGTCGACTCGTATGCTCCTTCGTGGTGTATTCCCCAAGCTTGAGTTCTTGCATATGGTACGACTTTTTCAATAACCCGCAACCTTCTTCCATGTGTTGTAATGTTGCGTTGAAGTTCAATTGTCCTTTTGACACTTGCATGACTCAAACAGTTGTGCTTCAAAAAGCTTGTATTCTCACTTAAAATCTGAAACCAATCAACAAAGATCAATGAGTTATACCTAAATTAACCTTACTGAACTAAACATAAACTAAATTAAATTAGAGTAACGAAAATTTTGGCCTTGGGTTGCCTCCCAAGAAGCGCTTGTTTTAGGTCATTAGCTCGACCCCTTGTATTTGCTTATCTTATCTTCACTTTTCTCCCTCTCAACGCATCATAGTTCTTCCAAAAATGCTTGAACGGACGCCTTAAAACATGCTTGGTGTGTTCTTCTTTAGATGTCATCTTCCTTGGCTTGATTTCGATGTGATATTTGAGTTGAGGTTTGTTGCCTTCCATCACATCAAATTCCTCCAAGCATTGTTTAAGTGTGCTCAAGTCGATTTGGTTGAACTCTTCATGTGTTTTATCGGATGCGACGATCATCTTTGCATCACCACCTTCCAATTCTTGTTCGAATACTTGAAAAGAACGAAACATGGGGATAGAAAAATATTTTTGGATTTTTAAAGATAAGATAAAATAAGTAAGATACAAGGATACAAGGGTGTCTATACTAATTAACTAAAGCAAAATACCAATATTCTAGCAAACCGTCCCCGGCAACGGCGCCAATTTTGATCGGGTGCAAACCTAGTCAAAATAACCTCGTTTTACCTGATTTAATCTATCGTAGAACAGCTTGAGGGTCGAATCCACAAGGACGGTGTTGGAATATCGGTCTTTTACTTTACTTAAACTAGCTAGACGAGTTCAACTTTCTTTTGTGAATTAAAGGTTGAAAGTGAATACAAATCCTAAATCTACTATTAAGGCTAAAACAAGAATAAACAAGAGAAAATCAACAGGTCAAATAATTCTAGGATTTCTGGTTCCAAACGATTCTACTTTTGTCAAAGTTGGAACGGTCCGTTCCATCTCTGGAACGGTCCGTTTCAGCCTCTGTCAACAATTGGAACAGGCCGTCCTGGATCAGACTCCCCCTTCCGGGCGGTACGTTCTGATCTTGGGACGATCCGTTCCAATGGTTGATACTTGTTTTTGTTAGAGTTATGTCCTAGGAGCCAATTATTAAATGGCCACTTCTATGGTTTATGTGATTGATGATATTTTATCATTTATTCCTTGATTTATTAATTGACAGATCATTCAGGTTGAGGATCTGAATTGTGGATCTCTGTAGTTCATTTATAATTAAATGACAATAATAAATCTAAAAGGTCCGTAATCTTGATAATTAACAAGGAATATTAATTATCGGATAAGATTAGTATGCAAGTTAAGTGATGATTAAGTTCTACAGATCATAGGTAAGGAGTTGCCAACTTAATTGCATATGTATATGTTGTAGAACATAGTACAGGACGCGACCCAGTGAAATAAATATATGGATTGTGTTATGTGTCATTATTTATTTCATTTGAGTTTGATTCTAAGTTTGAGATGGTTCAGCTTTTCCACATGAGGATAGGTTCAATAAATATCGTCTACCGTTGATTCCTGATAAGGGCTGCTATACGGACTTTATTTATGTTCTCTTGAATTGTGCGGGGAAAAGTTGTTCATCAAGAAAACCGTATGTCCCTCATTAATTAACTTAGTGAGCGATGATATCTGTTTGGGCCCCTTGATGGAGGTGGACTGTTTGCTAGCAACTGATACAGTCATCTCTAGATCAAGAAACGTATAATCTGCAAGAGTGACACATTCCTATCTTGGATTATGCGATGATATCATGTGACATAAGAATCAGACAAGGAAATACTATTATTTCTTATGCAGGATTAAAAATATTGTAGCAGTACACTATTTATGCGAATTGGGAATCATAACGTGTTGCTAGATACCGCTTATGATTATTGGAAATAAATAGCGATTTATTTTCCATGTCCAACATAGCATAAATCCTCAAAGGGTCACACAAATAGGTTTTGACCATGCGTGCATTATTTATTTGGTTGTATTAAGGAATGCAACAATATGATATGTTGACTGATTAATTATGTACTGTTGCGAACCGTCATAATTAATTAATTAAGTCAAACGGATTATATAGAAATAAATTAATGCATATTCTAATCCTTAAATAATTATCAAATTGTTGATAATTAATTTGTTCAACATGAATTAATTAAAGTAATTAATTTGAGCTAACGGGCCTATATTTAAATTGTAAATTAAAGGTCCAACTTGAGAGCAATTAATTGGGCCACTAATTAATTGAATTAGAGGACCAATTAAATAATTAATGGAGCCCATTTAGGCCCATTTTATGGCTGCCCTAGTGATGGCATAGTTGTAAATTAGTTACAACTTTTTGGGAGAGTGGTTGGTCTATAAAAGGACCACTTTGGGAGCTAAAACCCTAGCCACCTTGCCTTTTTCTCTCTCCCTAATATTTTGGACGAAAATTAAAGGAAAAATTTCAGAATTTTTCCTCTCCACCATTGCTCTCTTAAGCTCATGTGTTGAGCACCTCTTGCCTCCATCCAATTAAATAGTTAATTAAGGCAAAGGGAAGGAAGGGATTAGGCTTAACCTCTCATCTACTAGCATAGATCGAGGTTTTGGTTAATACCTTGGTGGACTTGAGGCCGAGACACGCGTGGTGGTGCGCACAACCTCGACTCGACGGATTCGAGCCTTGCGATTACAAGTTCGCAAGAGGTAGCCCTTTTTTTCCCTCTTTCTCTTGTGTGTTTGGATGGCTTTTGCACTAGATCTCCTTTGCACTTAGTTTAATTAGGATTAATTAAAAGTAATTAGTCTAAAAATTAAATTTGTGCACTTCCTAACAGTGGTATCAGAGCACATGGTCGTGCTTAAGTTATTTTGACACTTAATTAAGAGAAATTGGTTAATTAATGGATTAGTAGAGTTGATGCTATTGCTTGCTGTCTGGAAACAGCAATTTCTGTGTTGTTATGCGTTTTTCGCTATGAAATGTTCTCTGGAAATTTTTTCTGTCAACTAGAAAGTTGTAGATCTGTGGATTGTGGTTCTTTTGGCGTTGGATTCACATTTTTATGAAATTGTATGGATTTACTGTGAATAAAATGGCAACGGTGCGCAGAACCAGTTTCTGCTTGCACTGTTCTGTTTGAATGGCTTAAAAGATTTATATTTTGAATATAAGTACCAGTGTTCTTTGGCTAGATTTTAAGAGGACTTGAAACACTTTCTGGACATGTATAGAATGTTGCATGGTTCAGATTAATTCGTGGTTTTTCAAGTATGAAAAGAAAGATCTCGTCAGATCTGGTTTATTGAGCAAACTGATTGTTCTAATAAACTGTACCAACTGAGAACTCTTTCTGGAAAATTGTTTGAATAGAGTTGTTTATTTTTAAGTTAGGATTCCAGGAAAATTAATTTCATAATTTTTCATGGAAGTTTGGTACCTCAACCAGGTCAAACCTTTTCGGTCGATAGTCTGTTCCTGTACAGGTCTAGTCGATTGTTAAGCTTGTAACTTGAATTTCTTAAACAGAACTTAGTGGTTTTCTTTTCATGAATAGTTAGCCAATAGATTAAACAAGTTTTTCTATGTATATTGTATGTATAAAAACTGGATGGAAGGTGATCTTTCAGACCGGATGGTTGAGAAGAAAAACAGAATATCTCAAAACGGTGCGTTCGCGCACTTGTTTCAGATTTGTCTTTTTTGATTCTCTCAGATGGTATATGATCTCTTCCTGAAATTTTGACTGGTATTTACAATCTAGACAAGGAGCTTATATAAATTATTTCATAATTTTTGGAGACCGAAAACTGTGGTTTTTGTCGTGTCCCATTAGATACTTTTTTTATCAAAGTATTATTTATCTAATTATTCAAACTAGTTGAAAAAGTAATTAGGATACTCCTTGTGCGATCTCCTTTCAGTTTTTTGATGATTGAAAAGTTTTCAAAAGGAATTTAAACAAGTTTGGTTGTTTGAAATTTGAGCATTTATACACGGAAATTGCGAATGGCAAATAATACGCAAAGACACTTGAAAGTCATTAATTATAAACAAAGTACACTAGTGGATAGACTTGTGCTAACTTTGTTTTGTAGGAGGATGTGGGTTTAGTATGGCTCATGATTCAATGCCTTGTGGTTTGTAAATTGAATGCATGTGTGATTGTGTGTAATTAGGCCTTTGGTGCCATTAATTAATTTTGATTAATTTTTGTGTAACTTGTGTGGCTTGCATGCCCCTAAGGTTAGGATGGGAATAGAAATTTACACATGTAATTTTGTTCCTTTATTTTATATAGGATTTAGATCCATATAGAATTTAGTGGGAGGGACAAAGGTTAGATTAGTTTTGCTACATGGAGATGCGGCGAAAACTAATGCAAGCGGGAGCCATACAAACCCACAACAATGCTTGAGATGCTTATTATGTGAATGTTTGTGAATGCTATGAATGTCATAGGATAGGTATGGGTGTATGCTTACACGACCACCAAACAAGAGTCACATAATTGTTTGTCCCAAACGATTGAGCCAAATCACTCTCCTTCTCTCTATCCCCTTCACGCCTTATGTTCGGCCATTGATGCATTCCGCCGACGCGGACATCGTGGTCCACCATAGGTAGTCGGGGTGTAAATCGGATTTGCAAGGAGCAAATAGAGAGGAGTTACTTAACAATGGACCCTAATCGGATTGGACATTGGAGTGAAGTTCGCGACGCGAACCAAGAGTCATAAAGTTGTATGATTGGTTAAGGAGAACCTACCTCATTATTAGTTGCTTTGATGTTGTGCCGACGCCGGCATCATCTCAACGAAAGTGGGGGTCTTGGAAATTCATTACTTTTAGGGACTTATATTAAAGTAGTGAAAGTTTTACTTTATTGGAAATTAAAACAAAACATAAACTAATTGACCTTTAATTTGAATATTGTTGTAGATGTCTTCCTCGTCTTTTTCGCTACGTTCTCTTTTAGAGAAAGAGAAGCTCGCCTTCAACGGTGCCAACTTTCTGGATTGGCACCGGAACCTTAGGCTTGTCCTTAGGTTTGAAAAGAAGGAATATCTCTTGACCACTCCCGTCCCCGCGGCTCCCAAGTCGGATGCCCCTAAAGCGGATCAGGACAAACATGACAAGCACGTCACGGACGACATGGAGATGTCCGTCTTGATTGTCGCTGTCATGGAGTCAGAACTCCAAAAGGAGTTCATGGATAGTGGTCTAGGAGTGTTTGAAATGGTCTATCGTCTCTCGAACATGTTCCAAACCAAGGCCCGCACCGAAAGGGCTCGTCTCATCAAGGCCGTCGCCAATACTCGATTGGCGGAGGGTCACGAAGTCGGGCCACACGTCATGAAGATGGCGGGGTTGTTTCGGCAGCTTGAAAGGCTTGATACGCCCTTCCCGTCAGGGGCGATTCAAGACTTTATTCTCAACTCTCTCCCTCACAGCTTCACCGGTTTTGTTGTGAACTACCGGATGAATGGTATGGACAAGAGCATGGATGATCTCCAAAACATGCTTGTCGACACGGAGGAGAGTCTCAAGAAAGAGAAGGGCCCCAAAGATGTTCTTGCGGTGAGTGACAAGAGCAAGAAGAGCAAGAAAAGAAAGACCCGCCGAACTAAAAAGGGCAAAGGCCCGGTGACGCCCCAAGGTCCGGCCAAGGGAGCTCCCGAGGGTTCCAAGAGAAAGAAGAACCCGGCCACTTCCGAGACCGTATGCTATTACTGTAGCAAGACGGGCCATTGGAAGAGGAACTGCCCCAAGTACCTCGCTGACAAGAAGGCGGGAACCGTCCAGCCTTCTACCTCAGGTATATTTGTCATTGAAACCCTTCTCGCTATCTCTAACACAGACTGGATTTTTGACACCGGTTCTTGTGCTCACATTTGTCGAAATGTGCAGGCACTAAAGAGTAGGAGGCGGCTCGAGAAAGGCGAAGTACAACTCCGCGTCGGTAACGGCACGTGTGTCTCCGCTATGGCCGTTGGGAATGTGGATGTAACTTTGCCTTCTGGTTTCATTTTGGAACTCAAAGATGTCTATGTAGTTCCTTGTATCACTCGGAACATTATCTCTATTTCTTGTTTAGACTTGGATGGATTTGGTGTTGTAATAAAGAACAAAAGTTGTACTTTGTTGCGTGATGATGTTTGTTATGGTGTTGCGCATTTATTGAATGGTCTTTATGTGCTTGATTCTAGCGAACATGTTTTGAGTGTTGAACGTGACAGTAGGAAACGTAAGATTTCACATGAAAGTACGACTCTAATGTGGCATTGCCGCTTAGGTCATATCAACGAGAAACGCATTAAGAGATTGCAAACCGTTGGTCTCTTAGATCAATTCGCTTTCGAGCCAATTGACACATGCGAATCATGTTTGATGGGAAAGATGACCAAAGCGCCTTTTCCTAACAAAGGGATTAGGACAAACGACTTGTTAGATCTCATACATACCGATGTGTGTGGACCTATGAGCATTTGTGCACGAGGAGGTTATTCATACTTCATCACTTTCACCGATGATCATAGTAGATACGGGTATATCTACTTGATGCGGCACAAGTCTGAATCCTTTGAAAAGTTCAAGGAGTTCAAGAATGAAGTTGAGAACCAACTCAATCGAAAGATCAAGGTCTTGCGTTCCGATCGAGGTGGAGAGTACTTGAGCCACGAATTTGGTGATTATCTAAAGGAGTGTGGAATCGTTCCACAACTCACTCCACCGGGAACACCACAATGGAATGGTGTATCCGAGAGGAGGAATCGAACTTTGCTAGACATGGTTCGATCGATGATGAGCCAAACCGACTTGCCTAAATCGTTTTGGGGTTTTGCATTAGAAACCGCAGCTTTTACTTTAAACCGTGTTCCGTCAAAGTCCGTTGAGAAGACGCCTTATGAGCTTTGGTTTGGTAGGAAACCAAGCATGCTTTTTCTCAAGATTTGGGGTTGTGAAGCTTATGTGAAAAGGCTAATGAGCGATAAGCTTGGACCCAAATCGGACAAATGTTATTTCGTAGGATACCCTAAGGAAACAAAGGGTTACTACTTCTACAACCGTGTCGAGAACAAGATAGTTGTTGCACGACATGCGGAGTTCTTGGAGAAGGAGTTTCTCTCAAGAAGAAGTAGTGGGAGCAACGTGGTGATTGAAGAAATTCAAGAACCGCAGCAACAAGAGATGCCTCAAGTAGGCAATCTAGTTGTTCCCAATGTGGTGCCAAATGAGGTGGTAGTCGAACCCATTCCACAAGTAGTTGTAGAAGAAGAGGTTCAAGAGCAAGCTCCCTCAATTGAAGACTCAAACATATCGCGAGTCGATGATGTTGAAGTTGCACCCACACTTGAAGTTCAAGAACTAAGTCCGCAAATCGTTGTGGAACAAGTTCAAGAACCTCAAGCGTCTACCCTACGAAGATCGGCAAGGCCAAGTCGTCCACCTATAAGATACTTAGGTTTGCACGACGTTCTCGTCATTGCGAATGACGAACCCTTGACCATAAAGGACATGAAGGAAAAATCCAACTCAAAGGAATGGCTTAAAGCCATGGAATCCGAAATGCAATCCATGTATGAGAACAAGGTATGGACCTTAGTTGACCTTCCCGACGGAGTAAAACCCGTTGAGAACAAATGGATCTTTAAGAGAAAGGTCGACATGGATGGCAACTTGACCATTTACAAAGCACGACTAGTTGCGAAAGGTTACAAGCAAGTTCATGGTATTGACTATGAAGAAACCTTCTCGCCAGTCGTCATGTTCAAGTCAATTCGGATCTTGTTAGCAATTGCCGCATTCTACGACTATGAGATATGGCAAATGGATGTCAAAACTGCCTTCCTAAATGGCAACTTGGAAGAGGATGTGTATATGACACAACCCGAGTGTTTTGTGGATCCAAAGAATGCTAACAAGGTGTGCAAGCTTCAAAGGTCCATTTATGGATTGAAGCAAGCATCAAGGAGTTGGAACAAGCGCTTTGATGAAGAGGTCAAGAAGTTGAACTTCATTCAAAGTGAGAAGGAACCTTGTGTTTACAAGAGGATTAGTGGGAGCGTGGTTGTATTTCTTGTTCTATATGTTGATGATATACTCTTGATCGGGAATGATATCCCCGAATTGAATGCAGTCAAGGATTCATTGAAGAAGGTGTTCTCAATGAAAGACTTGGGCGAAGCCGCCTACATCCTAGGAATCAAGATCTATCGAGATAGATCAAGAAGGTTGTTAGGCTTGAGCCAAGATGCATATATTGACAAAGTGTTGGAAAAACACAACATGGCTAGTTCCAAGAAGGGTTACTTGCCTATGTCACATGGCATATTCTTGAGCAAGACTCAATGTCCGACGACTGATACAGATAGAAAGTACATGAATCAGTTCAAGTATCCATCTGTGGTCGGTTCGATTATGTATGCCATGCTATGCACTCGCCCCGATGTGGCGCATCCGATTAGTGTGACTAGTCGATACCAAGCTAACCCTGGTATGCCACACTGGACCGCAGTCAAGAATATCCTCAAGTATCTCAAGAGAACAAAGGATAGCATCCTCGTGTATGGTGGAGACCAAGAGCTCGTTGTAAGTGGTTACACCGATGCTAGTTTCCAAACCGATCGAGATGATGCGAAGTCACAGTCCGGCTTCGTATATCTGCTCAATGGTGGGGCCGTGAGTTGGAAGAGTTCCAAACAGGATACCACGGCCGATTCCGTCACCGAAGCAGAATACTTAGCGGCGGGTGAAGCAGCGAAAGAAGGCGTTTGGATCAAGGAATTCTTGACCGAGCTGGAGGTGGTTCCAAGCATCTCAGGTCCAGTGGATCTCTACTGCGACAACACGGGAGCCATAGCTCAGTCCAAGGAGCCTAGGTCTCACCAAAAGACCAAGCACATTCTACGACGATTCCATCTCATCCGTCAGTTTGTGAATGACGGGTGGATCAAGGTCAAGAAGGTGGACGGTGCCGCGAACACAGCGGACCCTCTGACAAAGCCTCTATCTCGAGCCGCACATGAGTTGCACGTTGCATCCATGGGGATTAGGCGTATGCCTGAGTGGCTTTGAGTTGTATCTTTTATCTTTTGAGGTTTTAGTATGAGACATGTATATTTTGGATATTACATTGAGTACTATGCACTGGCTAGAAGTCGCTGTTGATTGACTCTAGGCCAAGTGGGAGATTGTTAGAGTTATGTCCTAGGAGCCAATTATTAAATGGCCACTTCTATGGTTTATGTGATTGATGATATTTTATCATTTATTCCTTGATTTATTAATTGACAGATCATTCAGGTTGAGGATCTGAATTGTGGATCTCTGTAGTTCATTTATAATTAAATGACAATAATAAATCTAAAAGGTCCGTAATCTTGATAATTAACAAGGAATATTAATTATCGGATAAGATTAGTATGCAAGTTAAGTGATGATTAAGTTCTACAGATCATAGGTAAGGAGTTGCCAACTTAATTGCATATGTATATGTTGTAGAACATAGTACAGGACGCGACCCAGTGAAATAAATATATGGATTGTGTTATGTGTCATTATTTATTTCATTTGAGTTTGATTCTAAGTTTGAGATGGTTCAGCTTTTCCACATGAGGATAGGTTCAATAAATATCGTCTACCGTTGATTCCTGATAAGGGCTGCTATACGGACTTTATTTATGTTCTCTTGAATTGTGCGGGGAAAAGTTGTTCATCAAGAAAACCGTATGTCCCTCATTAATTAACTTAGTGAGCGATGATATCTGTTTGGGCCCCTTGATGGAGGTGGACTGTTTGCTAGCAACTGATACAGTCATCTCTAGATCAAGAAACGTATAATCTGCAAGAGTGACACATTCCTATCTTGGATTATGCGATGATATCATGTGACATAAGAATCAGACAAGGAAATACTATTATTTCTTATGCAGGATTAAAAATATTGTAGCAGTACACTATTTATGCGAATTGGGAATCATAACGTGTTGCTAGATACCGCTTATGATTATTGGAAATAAATAGCGATTTATTTTCCATGTCCAACATAGCATAAATCCTCAAAGGGTCACACAAATAGGTTTTGACCATGCGTGCATTATTTATTTGGTTGTATTAAGGAATGCAACAATATGATATGTTGACTGATTAATTATGTACTGTTGCGAACCGTCATAATTAATTAATTAAGTCAAACGGATTATATAGAAATAAATTAATGCATATTCTAATCCTTAAATAATTATCAAATTGTTGATAATTAATTTGTTCAACATGAATTAATTAAAGTAATTAATTTGAGCTAACGGGCCTATATTTAAATTGTAAATTAAAGGTCCAACTTGAGAGCAATTAATTGGGCCACTAATTAATTGAATTAGAGGACCAATTAAATAATTAATGGAGCCCATTTAGGCCCATTTTATGGCTGCCCTAGTGATGGCATAGTTGTAAATTAGTTACAACTTTTTGGGAGAGTGGTTGGTCTATAAAAGGACCACTTTGGGAGCCAAAACCCTAGCCACCTTGCCTTTTTCTCTCTCCCTAATATTTTGGACGAAAATTAAAGGAAAAATTTCAGAATTTTTCCTCTCCACCATTGCTCTCTTAAGCTCATGTGTTGAGCACCTCTTGCCTCCATCCAATTAAATAGTTAATTAAGGCAAAGGGAAGGAAGGGATTAGGCTTAACCTCTCATCTACTAGCATAGATCGAGGTTTTGGTTAATACCTTGGTGGACTTGAGGCCGAGACACGCGTGGTGGTGCGCACAACCTCGACTCGACGGATTCGAGCCTTGCGATTACAAGTTCGCAAGAGGTAGCCCTTTTTTCCCTCTTTCTCTTGTGTGTTTGGATGGCTTTTGCACTAGATCTCCTTTGCACTTAGTTTAATTAGGATTAATTAAAAGTAATTAGTCTAAAAATTAAATTTGTGCACTTCCTAACAGTTTTGTCATTGATTTTAGTTATTAATTAAGTGTTTTTATGCGAGTTTAAACAATACTTAACCTATAAACTTGTACTCTAACTTTCGTTCAGGTCAAGCTACTAAGTTCTATTGTTTAACTCCTAGAACGCCTAAATTTCAACTTCCGTTTCTTGGTTTAGATGTTCTAGTCTATCTCTTGGGTCTTGGTACACTTTTAATCTTCCGATCTCAAGTAAAATCCTAATTTCTTAAGGTCTGGTTCATCCTTCCGAATCTCACCTACCAAATAGTTTCATTACCACACTATAATTCAGGTTAATCAATATTGCTACCTACTATCAAACGTGGCCATCGCTTAACAGGTATATCAATTAACAATTCAAATCAAGCATAGCAATAGAATAAAGCAATCGAATCGCAAGAGATAAAACATAACTTAACTTAATTAATTAACTAAATATTCAAATCAAAACAAGCAACTAAGTAGAAAAGTTTACAACCATAGTCCTAGAACAATCAACTCAACAACTAAAAGGCATCATGAAAAACAAAGAGAAATAGAAAATAAAGGAAGAATAAAACCCAATATGTCCTTGCTTCCTCTTGTATGTCGAAGCCTCCTATCGAAACGCCTTGTTTCTGTCACAAACCGGTCGATTCGGCGCTGCCACGATCCTGACCTGAGACTATTCTCTCAAATAGAACTATATCTAACCTCCAACTTCGATCTGGAATTGAACTCCACTCTTGTATATCTCAAAATCCCCTCAAACTCTGTTTTAATAGGCATTAGAAATGTGTAGAGATGATGAAAATAGCAGAAGACACGTTCTGGAAGTGCCAGAGATAGATTAGAACCGCCATGACATAATAGAACTCTAAATTTGGCAATCCTGGACTATTTCTGGGAATTCTGGCGGTTTCTGTCGGGGCGGACCGTTCTAATCTGGGACGAGTCGTCCCAAGCATCTAAAACGGACAATCCTGCTGTTTCTAGCAGTTTCGGCTGGGGCGGACCGTTCTGATTTGGAACGGTCCGTTCCAGAAATTTCAGCACTGCGTCCAGTCAGTATTTTGCCCATATCTCCTTCATCCGAACTCCGATTGAGGTGATTCAAGAACCGTTGGAAAGTTTACAACGAGCTCTACATCATTATTGATTCATCCAAGTTATATTTTTGTCCAAAATCTGCATAAAAATAGGGATTATGGTAGTAACTCCTTCTTTGACTCAAACTTAATTAAAACAAACCTAAATATATCAAAATCTAACTAAAACACAGATATTTAGTTGTAATTTGGGGCCTAAAAGAATTGAAATATCTATATGAAATCCGCCGATCAAATCTCCCCAAGTTTAAACATTGCTTGTCCCCAAGCAACAATCTAATCCTAAGAAGATCATTTAGGACCTAAATTACAATTAAATAGCTGGTATCTACAAGTTAAGGGAGATTTCTCAACAATTACCAATATCATAACTCAAGTAATTTTGGATTTGGACATATCAAAAGATTTTTTCAAATTCATTTTCAAAATCAGATTTACTTCGTGACCATTGACTTTCTACAAGTAAAACCTTAAAGCAATTGCAGTCTATTGTCCATAACTTATCTCGTTTAATTTCTAATCCAATCGGTTTTCATGTTTCACAATTGACTTGGCAACAAGATACGGGATCTAACCCTTCCAACACAAATAATAAGTAACTTATTCATTTCACAAACAAGAGTCAAGTAAAACACCGCAAAAATTTTCGAAAACCCATTGAAGAATGACTAAAGTGGGGCGGAAAAAAAGGTACAACTCCCCACCCATCGTCTCCAAAGTTTTAGGGTTGGAACTTATTATTTCTCCCGGGGCTAGGAGGATTTTCCGCGGCGGAGAAGTCAGCTAGATTAATGTGGATTTATTTTCGAGTTTTTCCTCGTTTTTTTTTATTATGGGTTTTTTCTGTTTTTACCCATAATTTATGGATGTTCTTTTATCCACAAGAACCTATAGCTTTCCGCAATGTCCATGGCAAAGCACCGCTTTTTAGTTCCCCTTTTTATTATTTTTTTTATTTTTTATTTTTTTTTATTTACATCTTCGACTTTTAGTAAACTTGAAAACAACGGTGTAATTACTAACTTTTGCAGCTCATTCCTAAGTTTAACTTATTTTCGGGTCGGAAGAATTGATCTATTGGCATTTGAGGGATTTTCTATTTGATTGGTGGATGCCTTTGGTTTACCGATTTCTTAATTGGTCAAGTCATTCATTTAACTCAAAAACTTTCTTGAATCAAAACTAATCGAGATAACTTATGCACAATACTTACTCCCACTTTAAATTTTTACATGTGTTGGTCGGTCAAATTCAAATTCATTTTCAAAAACGAGTTTTTGTGACATGTCCATTACTTCGTTGCTTAAGACTATGACCTTGATTATTGTCAATAGACTCCCAAAACTTACCTAAATGCAAACTATATGAGATTAACATGCAAATCCTACATGAATGCAAATTAATAAACCTAAATGCCATGATGCAAATCCTATATACAAATTTCTATTCTCTCCCCAAGTTTAAAACTTTGCATTACCTTAATGTAAAGAAAACAAAACTTAAAAGAGAAAAAAGAATAAAGAAACTTATCGGATCTTTGTAGAGGCTATGAAGGGTCAAGTCACGCAACATGAGCCTTGCTTGCTTTGATATATCATTGTACTCCAAGGTGTCTCTAGGTTCGTCTCGTTGGAGAAGGTGTGTCTTGCAAGTAGTGGAGATGGATGGTTTTGGTTGAGGATAAAAATCGCATAGGGGTTTGTACTATTCTATCCTTGGGTTAGGGTTTGGTAAAGGCTTGGTGAATGACAAGATTGAGCAAAAATTTGGTTCGTCGACTAACCAATTAAAACTCAAAATCTAACCATTGGTATGGATTGGTTTAGGTTAGGTTTAGGCTGTCGGGTTTTGGTCTTAGGTTGATTTCAGGCGGGGTCGTCTTGTTTCTGGCGACCTCGTTTGGAACAGGTCTGGGTTTAGGTGGTCTCGGGATAGTTTCTGGCGGGGTCACCAGAATTCAGGCGGGGTAGTCTGAATTCAAGTCAGGTATGGAACGAGATGGTTTCTCCGCTATCTTGAGACTTGTTGGGTTGAGTCGACTCGTATGCTCCTTCGTGGTGTATTCCCCAAGCTTGAGTTCTTGCATATGGTACGACTTTTTCAATAACCCGCAACCTTCTTCCATGTGTTGTAATGTTGCGTTGAAGTTCAATTGTCCTTTTGACACTTGCATGACTCAAACAGTTGTGCTTCAAAAAGCTTGTATTCTCACTTAAAATCTGAAACCAATCAACAAAGATCAATGAGTTATACCTAAATTAACCTTACTGAACTAAACATAAACTAAATTAAATTAGAGTAACGAAAATTTTGGCCTTGGGTTGCCTCCCAAGAAGCGCTTGTTTTAGGTCATTAGCTCGACCCCTTGTATTTGCTTATCTTATCTTCACTTTTCTCCCTCTCAACGCATCATAGTTCTTCCAAAAATGCTTGAACGGACGCCTTAAAACATGCTTGGTGTGTTCTTCTTTAGATGTCATCTTCCTTGGCTTGATTTCGATGTGATATTTGAGTTGAGGTTTGTTGCCTTCCATCACATCAAATTCCTCCAAGCATTGTTTAAGTGTGCTCAAGTCGATTTGGTTGAACTCTTCATGTGTTTTATCGGATGCGACGATCATCTTTGCATCACCACCTTCCAATTCTTGTTCGAATACTTGAAAAGAACGAAACATGGGGATAGAAAAATATTTTTGGATTTTTAAAGATAAGATAAAATAAGTAAGATACAAGGATACAAGGGTGTCTATACTAATTAACTAAAGCAAAATACCAATATTCTAGCAAACCGTCCCCGGCAACGGCGCCAATTTTGATCGGGTGCAAACCTAGTCAAAATAACCTCGTTTTACCTGATTTAATCTATCGTAGAACAGCTTGAGGGTCGAATCCACAAGGACGGTGTTGGAATATCGGTCTTTTACTTTACTTAAACTAGCTAGACGAGTTCAACTTTCTTTTGTGAATTAAAGGTTGAAAGTGAATACAAATCCTAAATCTACTATTAAGGCTAAAACAAGAATAAACAAGAGAAAATCAACAGGTCAAATAATTCTAGGATTTCTGGTTCCAAACGATTCTACTTTTGTCAAAGTTGGAACAGTCCGTTCCATCTCTGGAACGGTCCGTTCCATCTCTGGAACGGTCCGTTTCAGCCTCTGTCAACAATTGGAACAGGCCGTCCTAGATCAGACTCCCCCTTCCGGGCGGTACGTTCTGATCTTGGGACGATCCGTTCCAATGGTTGATACTTGTTTTGTCATTGATTTTAGTTATTAATTAAGTGTTTTTATGCGAGTTTAAACAATACTTAACCTATAAACTTGTACTCTAACTTTCGTTCAGGTCAAGCTACTAAGTTCTATTGTTTAACTCCTAGAACGCCTAAATTTCAACTTCCGTTTCTTGGTTTAGATGTTCTAGTCTATCTCTTGGGTCTTGGTACACTTTTAATCTTCCGATCTCAAGTAAAATCCTAATTTCTTAAGGTCTGGTTCATCCTTCCGAATCTCACCTACCAAATAGTTTCATTACCACACTATAATTCAGGTTAATCAATATTGCTACCTACTATCAAACGTGGCCATCGCTTAACAGGTATATCAATTAACAATTCAAATCAAGCATAGCAATAGAATAAAGCAATCGAATCGCAAGAGATAAAACATAACTTAACTTAATTAATTAACTAAATATTCAAATCAAAACAAGCAACTAAGTAGAAAAGTTTACAACCATAGTCCTAGAACAATCAACTCAACAACTAAAAGGCATCATGAAAAACAAAGAGAAATAGAAAATAAAGGAAGAATAAAACCCAATATGTCCTTGCTTCCTCTTGTATGTCGAAGCCTCCTATCGAAACGCCTTGTTTCTGTCACAAACCGGTCGATTCGGCGCTGCCACGATCCTGACCTGAGACTATTCTCTCAAATAGAACTATATCTAACCTCCAACTTCGATCTGGAATTGAACTCCACTCTTGTATATCTCAAAATCCCCTCAAACTCTGTTTTAATAGGCATTAGAAATGTGTAGAGATGATGAAAATAGCAGAAGACACGTTCTGGAAGTGCCAGAGATAGATTAGAACCGCCATGACATAATAGAACTCTAAATTTGGCAATCCTGGACTATTTCTGAGAATTCTGGCGGTTTCTGTCGGGGCGGACCGTTCTAATCTGGGACGAGTCGTCCCAAGCATCTAAAACGGACAATCCTGCTGTTTCTAGCAGTTTCGGCTGGGGCGGACCGTTCTGATTTGGAACGGTCCGTTCCAGAAATTTCAGCACTGCGTCCAGTCAGTATTTTGCCCATATCTCCTTCATCCGAACTCCGATTGAGGTGATTCAAGAACCGTTGGAAAGTTTACAACGAGCTCTACATCATTATTGATTCATCCAAGTTATATTTTTGTCCAAAATCTGCATAAAAATAGAGATTATGGTAGTAACTCCTTCTTTGACTCAAACTTAATTAAAACAAACCTAAATATATCAAAATCTAACTAAAACACAGATATTTAGTTGTAATTTGGGGCCTAAAAGAATTGAAATATCTATATGAAATCCGCCGATCACAAATGTCCAATCTAAACTGTTGATCTTCTTCGTTCTAACGAATAATGCATTTTCACGTAAATTTTATAAAATTTGAAGTTGATTTGATACTCGATCAATATGTTAAAAAATAAACGAATCTAGTTGACAATAACAGATTAATTATAATACATTCATAGTTTGACTTCTTGATCAAGTATCAAATCAACTCAAAATTTTCTAAAACTTATTTGGAAATGCATGGCTCGTTAAAACGAAAAAGATCAACGGTTTAGATTCGAAATTTACATTTTAAAATTTAAAATATTAACGAAAAAGTAAAATTGTGACATTTGATGAGACTCTAAACTTGTTACACTGCAACTTTACTCATATTTATTCATGAAGATGAGAACCTGATGCTTTCCTCCATCTTAAATAAAGATTAATTGTTGCCATGTTTGTTCAGCAATGACGTGGATGTCACTTATTTGAAAATTTGAAGCAACTTTTCAACCTTTTGGAGATATCAAATCCTAATGCTTGGAGTTCCTACCAATTATAAACTGTGCATTTTATTTGAATTGATTTGGGTATCATGCTCGATGTGGACGTACAGATAGATAAAGCAGAAGAAACCAAAATCATTTCTCATCTTATTTATTTATTATTATTATTATTTGTCCATTTTTGCAATCCTAAACTCGTAACCTATTGCCGCTATATGGGTGCCAAGTTGATAATTGGTTTCTCTGCTTCTTCTTTATTATTATTATTATTATTTTTTTTTTTTTTGAAAAGCTTGTAGTGCTTCTTTTGATTGATGAGCCTTTTCGTATTTAGTTGAATTAAGAATTTCGTCTTAACATGCACAAATTAAAAAATATGACTTTTCTAAATTGTAAATTTGATAATCGATGGGATGCATGAGTAAATATTTGTTGCAAAACCACAAAGCAAAAACCAGCTTTCGATATAAATACAAACAAATGAAACAGGAAACATGTTGTAGGCCTGTCATTTTTTTTTCCTTTTTATTTTAAGAAAAATTAGGGTTTCAGTCTTTTCAAATTATTTTTAAATTAAATGTCTATAAAGATACTCCGGTCGAGTTTCGAACATTTTTTTTCTTTATTCAATTTGAAATAGCAGATAATTGAACAATAAATTTAAATTGCATGTATTTATTCTATTTAGTTATGTTTTGGCTTCATAATACGTGATAGAATATATTTATTATTAAAAAAATAATTATTAAGTCAATTTTCATGTCTGTCATGCGGTAGTGTGATCATGTTTAGACCTGACTAACGTTGATAACGAACACGGATTTGGTTTAAATCGTTTGCGTTATCGTTTAACTAACGAAATGATTGTTAAGGCGTTTATCGTATCGTTAAGCTAACGGAAGAGAAATGATTTGCGTTAGTCGTTCCATTTAGCTTAACGATCTTAACGATTTGGCGTTAAGCCGTTAGCCACAAAATCAACAGATTGAAAAAGTAGTTAAATACAGTAAAATTAATAAACATACATGCATATAAAATGACATAATCACTGATTGAAAAACAAGTTACAAAACATTTACAAAATGCAGTACAATTTGTTCCAATCTGATGCCCCAAGTTCAAACTTCCAATTTTCAAAATATGATGTCCCAACTTACAATACTGGCTGTTCCAAGTTACAAAATATGATGCCCCAAATACTTGAACAAAAATCCATTTGAATTACAACAAAAATTCCCTAATACACCCCTGGAGTCTAAGTTCAAGCATAGTCTGATTTTGTATTTCCATAATACACCCCTGAAGTCTAAATTTGTCATCAACTCAACCCAGATCACACACTCCCTTCTCAGTCTCAACTAATACCAATCTCAGCCATTCATGAAAAAAAAAAAAAATAAGTCGACAACATCATCATTGAAGATCAATGTATGAGATCTGAGGAGCCAAAGACTTGCTAGAAGAACCAGCAATCCAGGCTTCAACTGTGTATTAGGGCATACAAACAGATACTACACTTGAACTTCAAACTACACTTGAAACATGAATAAAAAAAACTCACTGCCCTTCCTCATTGATATCTTCTTCCTCAATGGTCCATAATGGAGCAGGAATGATTTTTCCAGTCTCTGCAAAATAGATGTAAGCAATTAGCATGTCATTAACTTAATAACATTAAGAATTAAAAATAAAAAAGAGCAAAGAAGGTATCATAAGTCATACCTGCAATGGATACCCTCAACCAGTCCTGAGCACAAAGTAGAGCTTCAATGCTCTCATCAGACAAGGAGCTTCTTACTTGGCTAAGCACTCTACCACTTATGCTGAAGGCAGATTCAGAGGCCACAGTTGATATTGGAACAGCCAAGATGTCCCTTGTTAGCTGAGCCAGTACAGGGAATCTAGGTTCCTTCATCTTCTACCAACTAAGGATATCAAAGTCATCATCCAAGCTGGCATCATCTCTATCAGAACCTACATAACAATTAACAAGTTAACAAGTAAATAAATAAGTAAATAAATAAATTAATAATAAACTACTAATTACTACGTAAAATAACATAAGTTAATTACTTAGATATTCTTCTAATTCTGTCTTAGGTCCTGTTGTGCCCTTCCTTCCTTTGAGATAATCTTTTAGTCCAGCCTTCCTATCACTTGTCATGCTAGAGGCACCAACATCACTCTTGTGCTTGTTAATTAACAAATAGAAAAATTAGGGAAATTAATAATCAATAATCAATAAGTTTGAATAATTTTTAAAATTGTACCTCTTGGACATGCCAGGTTGATTCAGATCATAGGCTCCTTGCTCTTCTGTCTTGGCTTTTACATACTCATTGTACAACTCAGACATGCACTCCCTTATGTTTGAAATGAAGTGTTCACACTCATCAGGGCACATCTCTTCCATGTAATACTGCACCACATCTAACTTGCATCTAGGGTCAAGCACACATGCAATGGCCAAGAGAGAATTTCCCATGCTCCAGTACTTATTAAACTTGGCATGCATTTGAGTACCCATATTCACAATAAAAGGGTACTCATTAGAAGCCATTCTCTTAATAGTAAGATATACCTCACAAAACTCAGAGAAGAAAAGGTTAAGAGTTGGATATTTAGTGCCACTCAATTTGAGTGTGGCCTCATAAAAAACTTTCAAGTGTTTCACTAACTCCTTCAGAATACCCCACTGAGAATCAGATAGTGCTTTAGAAAACTTCTTATCTAGTGAAGCATACCTCATAATTGCTGGTTTGAGTTCCAAGGCCAGCTCCAACATCAAATAAGTGGAGTTCCATCTTGTTGGAACATCCCACTGTGGCTTCTTGTATGGAACATTTATCTACAATGAAATAAAATATAAGTATAATTAAAATATAAGTAAATATAATTAAAATAAAATATATAAGTAAAGTAAAATAAAATATAACCTGGGAGCAGGCCAGCTTGAACTTCTCTATCCTTCCTTGAGAATGTTTGATCCATTTCATTGTTTCTCTTATACAATCAATCTCGTTGTGCATAGTACTGAGTCCATCATGTACAATGAGGTTCAAGATGTGGCAACCACATCTTTGGTGGAAGATCTTACCTTCAACTGGTAAATCATCTTTCATTGGTGTTGAGTACAGAAGCTCAGATATGCATGCATCATTGGAAGATGCATTATCCAGAACAAGACAGAAAACCCTCTTATCCAAATTCCACAAGCATAACTTATCATAAATAGCACTAGCTATGTGTCTGCCAGTATGTGGACTTGGCAAAGGTACAAAGGTCAAAATTCTTTTTCTTAAAACCCAACTTTCATCTATGTAATGGCAGGTTATAGCCATAAACCCCCTATCCCTACCCTTGTTTGTCCACAAGTCACTTGTAAAGCTAAACCTACAGCTAACCTGACCAAACATTTCATATAGATTGACTTGTTCCTCTTCATAAATTTTCATGCAATCAGCTTTAAGTGTTGTTCTTGATGGAATCTTGAAAGATGGTTGCAACTCACATAGAAATTCCCTAAAGAAATGATGGTTTACACAACTGAAGGGGTATTCATGGGCTATGACCATCTTTGCCAAACTTTTCCTACACTTCATCTGATCAAATCTCCATGCCACAAGTGCATTTTTTTCTACAATCAATCAAAACATATAATAAAATTGAGAAGTATTCAAATATTCTTAATATTTAATAATTAACCTACAATTATAATAAACATATAAGATATAATTTACTACCTGACTTTGCCTGCAACAATTTCTGCAGAGCTTCTGGCTTGTTTCTTGGGATCTTGTTGCACTTTTTATCAATGTGGTTTCTCATAGAGCTAGTGCCTCTTTGTTGACCTTGCAAGTACCTGACATAATAAATTAAGGAATATATTATAAAAATAAATTGAGAATTGAACATAATCATAAATTGAACTTAAAAAAATTGCACATAATCATAAATTGAAATTTACTTTTCACCACAGTAGTTGCATATGCCATAGTAGCTTCTATTAGGTTGAACAGGCCCCCTTGTAAAGTGCTTCCAAACATCACTGGTGGTCTTCCTTGTTTTCTTCTTAGTTGGATTTTCTTCCTCACCACAAGCTGCTGCTGCCTCACCACCAACTGCTGCAGCAGCTGCTGCCTCACCACCAGCTGCTGCCTCATCATCAGGCTCATATGTGGGATCAGCCTGTATCTCTATCCTCTGGATCTCCTCCTGTGTCTCCCCATGTATCCCAATACCCATGCTAATGCACACAACAAACACATCAGCAAAGTTCAAGTGCAAGTGTACATGTACATCCAAGTCAAGTACTGATGTGTACATGTACAAGTCAAGTACAAGTACTCAAGTGTAGTATCAGTTCAAATGCAAGTTCAAATGGATGTGTACAAGTCAAGTACTCAAGTGTAGTATCAGTTCAAATACATGTGTACATGTACAAGTCAAGAACAAGTACTCAAGTGTAGTATCAGTTCAAATGCATGTGTACAAATCAAGTACTCAAGTGTAGTATCAGTTCAAATACATGTGTACATGTACAAGTCAAGTACAAGTACTCAAGTGTAGTATCAGTTCAAATACATGTGTACATGTATAAGTCAAGAACAAGTACTCAAGTATAGTATCAGTTCAAATGCATGTGTACAAATCAAGTACTCAAGTGTAGTATTAGTTCAAATACATGTGTACATGTACAAGTCAAGTACAAGTACTCAAGTGTAGTATCAGTTCAAATGCAAGTTCAAATGCATGTGTACAAGTCAAGTACTCAAGTGTAGTATCAGTTCAAATGCAAGTTCAAATGCATGTGTACAAGTACTCAAGTGTAGTATCAGTTCAAATGTATGTGTACTGTGTACATGTACAAGTCAAGTACAAGTACTCAAGTATAGTATCAGTTCATAACATCAAAGTACAAGTCATGTACAAGTCAAGTACTCAGCAAAGTTCAATTATAATTTACAAGTATAGTATCAGTTCATAACATCAAAGTCAAGTACAAGTCATGTACAAGTCAAGTACAACTGTACAAGTATAGTATCACTGTATCAGTTCATAACATCAAATGCATGTATAGAAGACTAGCAGTCAAATGCAAGTATAGTACTCAAGTGCAGTATTAGTTCAATTTTAAGTATAGTATCAGTTTCAGAAAAATAATCATACTCATCGTCAGATATCAAATCTGGCTCCGATATCACATCTTCTCTTTCAGGTGAAGCCATGGCAACAAACAAACACAAATATTGACAATTCACAAGATCGAATCGGCCTAATAAATCAACAACTAAACAAATCAGCACTCAGATTAAGCTGGACTCAACATATCAACAACAGAAGTACATAACTAAACCCTAAACTAAGATAAATCCAGCTTAATAATTCAACATCTCAACAAATCAGTTCGAAAAACTAACCTTTTTTTCGCCTCTCTTTCTTCCTCTCTTTTCTTCTTCTTTTCTCCTTCTCTGCCTCTCTGTTCTCTTCCTTTTAAATAGGCCAGAAGTCATCATTGTTGCTGTTAGCTCAGCCCTCTCAGGAGGTCTCGTCAGCAGTCTACAAGAGAGCCCCGTGGTGCCACGCCTAGCAAAACCCTAGCTCACGTCACGCCTACTAGAGCTCTTGAAACCAACTGTCGTACCTCCAATGGGCAAGCCATCAACTCAATCTGCACGAAAATGCCACCAAGTCGCTAGGTTTTAGCCACAAGGGGCAAAAAAAAAATGATTAGAACCAAAAAGAAAAATTTCTTCTTAGATCGAGAAAAAAGATGACAGATATATAGATTGGTAAAGGCAAACGACAAAGAGAGAGGCAGACAGAGGCTGAGCACCTTGCTATGATGAACCCCGTCACGTCGGAGAGAGACACAGAGGATAGGCAGAGAGAGAGAGAGAGTCACCATCGCCATCGCCATGGTCGACAGCGTGGGGAGACATTCAGTACACAGAGTCAGAAGCACAGAGAGAGATAGAGAGAGGCGCTCAGGCGAAAATTTCTAGGGTTTGCGAAAGAGACAGAAAGACAGATGCGGCTAGGGCTTCGGAGACAAATTCAAACAATTTACGGGATTAAGGGGGATGGGGCGAATGGATATCTCCAGGGGGTTCTGGAGAGTTCTATTCCCTCTCCCCTGCAATACTTAATAACAGACACGTAAAATAACGGCTAAACGCAATAACGGTAACGGCGTACCCCATTTTGCATACCGTTCCACTTAGTTAACGGCTTACCACTCCATTTCGTTTGCCATACCGTTTTTCTAACGCACCGAATTTCGCTGCCACTTAGCGTTTCGTTTCCGTTTCACGTCACGGCATAACGGCATAACCGTTACCGTTGACACCCCTAATCATGTTTGATCAACTAATGCTACATCATTGGTAAGCGCTCCTTTTTTTTCTGTAGCTGATGTGCCATATATAATTTATTACAAACATGATAGATTGGGATGGTATCAAATCTTGTTCATGATTTTTGTCGGACTCAGGTTTGGTCTTTTTTAAATCTAAAAATTTTCTTTTATATATATTGTGGAGACAAGTTGGAAAGAATTTGACCTATTACATGTGTGACAGTGTTGAGTGTGAGAAACCGGATCTATGTGTTGCCCTCGAGTTCGCCCTTTTCCAATAGATTATAACTTTTAATGCTTGCCAAAAAAATCATTACATTTGATATCTTGCAAATAACCATTTAATAATTAATCTACCATTTTCTAACTTATGGGCAACATCAAACTATCAAAATTGTCCAAAATTGGTACAATAAAAATAGAAATGTTCAGTTAAGCCGGTTTATGTTTACGTACCAAACGTCACACGTAGGGCTGCATAACTTGTAGAGTTTATTATAGAGGCTTCATTAAGTTGAAAATATGCTGCTTCTGTGACTAACATTTACTTCATGGCAGTTTTCGAAAAAAAACATTCACTTCATGGTAGGTTCTACAATCTAAACAATCACTCGAAGAGATGCCGGAAGAAGTTTTTTTTTTTTTTTTTTTCCTTTTTCCTTTCTTTGAGAAGTTTATAGAGCTTTAAAAGTCTGCAAAATTTCTACGAGTTACTACATTGAACACCAATGCATTCACTATGGCCACCAAAATGTCGGCTTTCAAATATGCATTCACTCTTGACATTCTTACCTGGTAGTGGTAGGTTATTTGTTGCAATTCCAAACATATATAACCAAATGACTATTTTCATGGACATTTTATCTTTATGTTTCCGCATAAATTAGAGCTTACCGTTCTAAAATATGGATTATAAATTTGTTTCCAAATGAAGTCATCCCATCCGCATTTTCAAAAAAAAAAAAGTTGTCCCATCCGGAATGTGTCTGATGATGATGGGCCCAATTTGAAGCCTTCCGAGATATATTAGGCCTTGGGCCACATTTAGTCCTACGTAGGTTAATTTCACTGAGTTGAAGAAGAAGCCTATTTTGTGTAATTTGAGAACTTTTCAGCGGAATGATTTGCAAATATGTAGAAACAATTAGAGGGGCCCAGGACAAAGAGGCTTACATAAGCCGGGTTACAGACGCATATATTGAACCAATCTCATTGTTATTTCTCTTCAATTAAATTTTTATGCAAATTTTTCATTCCCGATAAATAGCACATTTTTCATTATAAGAGGTAGCTGATTTGGTTCACAAACTTGATGTTTGTTTTCCAAGGAACAAAAAGTTATTTTGCTAAAAAAAAAGGAGCAAAATTATAAAAGTTGAGTAGCTGACAGAGTTACTTCAGTTTGACTGCTAAAGTTAATCTTTCGTAAATGATAATTTATGCATAATAAATAACATAATATATCAATACTAATTAATAAGTTGAACCAGATATAAAAGACGAATTATGAGTTGATGGTTATTGCAAATAATAAAACGCCAAAGTAGCATGATAAATTAATTATTCAACTTTTTGTTATTCTGATGAAATTTTTGTTTTTCAAAAAATTTTTTCTTCAGTGCGTATAATTTAGTAATTAGTTATTATGACGTTGTCATCCCTTTACTCCCATTTGCACCTTTTTTCTGGAGCACACCATTCAGGGTACAGAACTTTTATTATGATGTTATTATTATCAATTCAAAAAAAAAAAATGTTGTTATTACAGTTTGGTTTGCACTTTGCAGGCCAGAAATATATATAAATGTCCATGGAAAAGCACCCGCCACACCAAAGCTATAGATCCCACAGCGATCGATGATCAAAAGTATTGCGAGCTATTTAGTATCTGGTCCCGGTTCTCAGGAGGACCCGCAATGAAGGTGGCTATAGATATACAGAAATCTGTACACCGGTTGTCCACCAAGTCTATGTGAATTTGAAGTGATGAGATAGACCCGCCTTTGTTCCTCCCAAAATGCTCCATCCATCTTCTACCACCCATTTTTGGCACCTACAGAAACAGATCAAATCAATTCCTCTAATTCCATTCTTCTCATTCTCGAATCAAATCAAATCAAGTAACAAAAACAGAACGCAACTAGTTTCTCTACACATTCCTTGACGGCTCTCAGTTCACCTCATGTCAGACGACATGCTTTTTAGCAAAAATCTACAAAGGCGAGTGCATTGGATGAAACCCGACTCCAATTTCGGTTTATTTCGGCCGCCGGTTCGACTCGGAACCGGTCGACCTTTCAAACCGTGTATAATAAAATCTTATCTCAGAGCTGCTACCGGGTTTACGGGCATCATACTGTCACAAATTCCCTTGAGAAGAAGGAAAAAAGGTAAGTAATAGCAACCAAGACCATACATCTTTTTACATTTATTTATTTTTTTACTTTGTCATCTTGATTCCACCAAGGATAGATGGTCTGGTGTGGTGAATTGATTAAATTAGTGCAGCATGGGAAGTGCATGTTCTTCCACTGACCGAGGAGAATGTGGAGATGGTGCTGGATGAGGTGCGGCCCAGCCTGATGGCCGACGGAGGCAATGTGGCGCTGCACGAGATAGACGGGCTGGTGGTGGTGCTGAAGCTGCAGGGGGCGTGCGGTTCCTGCCCCAGCTCCACCATGACTCTCAAGATGGGGATCGAGACGCGGCTCCGAGATAAGATTCCTGAGATTGAGTCCGTCGAGCAGATTGCCGATACCGAAACCGGGCTTGAGCTCAATGAGGAAAACATTGACAAGGTTAGAAACCTAGCTAGAATTTGGAATTAGAATTGGACAGATAGATGCTTGATGGAAGTCAAGAACTAGAATTAAAAATCTAGGGGTTGTCCTGCCAGTTACCACTTAGCTGTAGGAGAAATAGTAGTACTCTGTTGGTTACCTTCTCTAAAATTGATTAGCTGTGTCACTTTCGTACAGCTAATCACTGTTTCCTTCATTTGTATTTGTGATTTAACTGTCAATTAAGCTAGAATTTGAGCAACTTTTATCTGTAAGCATCTGCATTGGTTGGAAGGTCCAGTTAAAATCTCAATTACCCAATTTATTGGCAATTGAAGACAACAAATCCCCCAAATGGGTGGAAAAATAAATTAAAAAAATGTATATTCACCACCTGTTACCTATAATGATGGTTAGTAACAATACACCAACCAAACATTAATTGTACAGAGACATCATACTGAATTACATAAATAAATGATTACTTGCACTTTGGTCACACATTTCATATAAAGGAATAACATGCACTACCTGTTAAGTTCTTCAGGTTTTGGATGAGATTAGACCATATCTTTCTGGCACAGGAGGTGGTACGCTAGAGCTAGTTCAGATCAATGGTTATGTGGTTCAAGTTCGACTCACCGGTCCAGCTGCTGGAGTAATGACAGTAAGAGTTGCCGTAACACAAAAGCTAAGAGAAAAGATCCCTTCAATTGGAGCTGTTCAGTTGATCGAGTAGGGGCATTAAATCTTTGAAAGCCACTCACTGAGGAAAAAGTAAATTTAGCAACAGAAAAAAAAAAAAAAAAAGTTTTCGACCCTTTTGACAAGTGAATATTAGTTGGTTTGTCTGGGAGCACTTCCAAGCATAGCAAATTGAATATATGAAGTTTTGAAAATTCAATTTTGAAACTTCAATGTTGCCAAATGGAAATACTGCTGTAAGATTTATTTAATTGAAGAATGACCTTTTCTTGCTTAAGCTGGGATGAATAGAAAAATGAGGCATTTGTAACTATGTAAAATTTTCTCTTGGAATACATCTTTTACTGGAAATACAAAACTCTATTCTAGGATGCTACAATCTAAGAAGCACACAAACCTTCTTTTCACCAGAAGTCCTTCCGTTTTAAGGCCCTAGAGGTCTCTCAGCTCCATCCATCAGAACCACATCCTTAAAGCACCTATAAGATTCCACAAGGTGGTTGACAAGCGTGCAACACCCGTTTCCGACCAAGTATGATTCCACATCTCAAGACCCAAATCTGTCAATCCCTTCTCATAAATTGACTCCATCACAAGAATTAGGCCCTGATTAATATCACTTTTTTTTTAACACAAGATTTCATTTCATTAGAAATTTTTTTATCAAAATGAACGAATTTGATTGAAATTTCCATGCCATTAGACCCAATGAAATCTGCATAAAAACCATTTTGATTAGAGCCTTATTGTCCAGTTCTTGGTAAGAATTGCAGTTGATGTTCTACACAATAATTAAATATTCTATTAGATAAAAAAAAAATTGACACTGCTAGCAGAGAAGGACGGGTGATTGTTGAATTGGCTGGAGAGTTTGACCTGATATACAACAGTATTTGCGTAGCATGGTGTAAAATAACGTCAATATCACATGAATGAATTTGGGAAGCCAAAATGAAGATGTTATAAAGAAGTTGTAGTTCGCAACTTCCTACTAAGGCTTTCTACCGAGAGTCCTGTTTTCCCCTACTCAACAGTTCAAGACAATAGTTGGGGGGGGGGGGGGGGGATTATGCAGTGAGATCCAAATATATAAAACCATGAGATTCAAAACTTAAATCAGACATTTTTCTCATCATCATCTTTGACTGGATAGAATATATGAGCTGCCTAGTATTCTTTATCTCAAATTCCCAAATAATTGCCTCATAATTCATCACCTTGTGTCAAGATAAGCTAGTTGTGTTGTGCTATTTACTGTTATTTTGTTTATCATTAAAATATTCTGGTATTTTTGTTGTAGCGCCACTTTATGGCATGTATGTTTTAGTTGGTAATTTTTTTTCTTTCTTTAGCAGCTACAGATATGATTTGGTGGAGATTAGGAAATCAAATTATATTTGTAAGCATATCTATGTAAGATTGTTTTTTGTTTCTTGTCATCAGAAAAACAAATAAAAAGGAGAAAAACCCCAGAAAAGGTGCGGCAGTTTTATGCACCACAAACTTTGTCTTCTTTATTCTTTCTACAGAAATTTTAATATATACTGGTAAATCTGCTGAAACAGTAAAACTATTCCAACACCTTGTCATTTTCATTCTGTAGGTTCTACCTCCTTCATCATAGTATTATCCCTCTACAACCTTGACAAATGAGATATCGCTACTGGCTCGGTTGTTATATATGATATACATATTTGGCTGGGAAAATTATATCTTGCTTGCTTACTGCTTAGGTTGGAAATTTGATCCCACCTTCTTCCTTTGTAGGAGGAAGCTTGAATGGCAAAGAGAAGGCCAACAAAGAGGCAAAGAGGGATATAAAAAGTTGTCGCTGTTAATATACAGATTAATTTATAATGCAGCAAGTGACTTGTATCTTATTAAATCTTGTAGAAGATAGAAGATACACAACACCATCCGGAAAGAAGTTTTACACAGTTACACTTCAAAAGATACAGTAATGGATTTGGTTATATGCTTTTTTGAAGGTAGGGGGACGATTGTCTCTCCTACAATTTCAATTAACGAAAAAGTTATTCGTACAAGGAATAAAAAAGAAAAGAAAATTAAGGAACCAACTAAAATTACACCGTCACACTGAAATTAAATGTAAAACTAACTAGCAATTTCAATCCAAGCCCTAGCCTCGAAGATTGAATTACGTGCAGTGTCCTGAACATTCGCCGCCCTCCCTTCAAAAATAGCTGCATTTCTTGACTTCCAAATGTTCCACATGGCCGACATCCAAAAAGTATCCCAATTGTCCTTGTACGAAGAACTCAATAGTTGTCTGTTCGAATTCCAAAATTTCCACAGCTTATCGGACATCTTTAGGCTAGATCCTGGTCTCAAAAAGCAATCCCAGATGCTTCTTGCAAAGGGACACTGCGCGAAGAGATGCAAGCTCGTTTCAGATGCATAAGAGGTGTTTACAAAGAGACACTACACAATAAGGCAGAAGAGAGCATACACGGTACTTAATTTACATCCAAGTTATCATCGTTCACCTTCTTTATTTTAGTACTTTTTTTTTGGAACTTTTGTTTTAAGATTTGATGCATATATTATTGGAGCACAATTAGCAGGAGTGATCAGGTCTCCATCGATCCTGTGCGTGGTCAGCTCGGAATTGTCTGACTTAGATCGAATGGTTAGATTTTGGTTAACAACTTTTGACTCGTAATAGATAGCCAATCTGCACTGTTGATTTTGATTGGACAGTAATGCCACATCAATGACACTAAAAGAAACATAAGAAAATTAGCCGCACATAACTTGCCAGCTGAAGATGGGCCTTTTTTAAAATATAGAACAGAATCTAGCAACTGCAATTGAAATAACCGGAGAAGCCAACTTTCCATAAATTTACTACCCGTCAAACAAATATACATTTACATCAAAGAGAACCATGATTCTCAATAATTCCAACTTCCCCACAAAAAGGTACAATAGACGCACCAAAAAAAAAAAAGGAACTTCACACTAAAAACATTACCGTATAAGTAATGCAAAGATAACTAAGTAGACAGATGTATACAGACAGTGACACAGTGCTGAGCCATTAATTATCTTAACGACATACAGGCAACAACATGTACCAGTGCACACATGCTAACAACCGTCAAAAAAATAGCAATGGATGGAGGTTCTTATTTATTCTGTTCTTATGCCATTTAGTCCCATCGGATTTTGCGGTGGTAGGTCCAGTCAGACGGGTTGATGGTTGATGCTCCATCAGGAGTGACCACATAGTAATCAGAGTTCTCTCCAAACTCTGTCGGAAGGGACTTCCAATACAGAGATGGTTCCCATTTTGCATTCTTTATCACCTTCAATATCTCTCCCACCAACAGTTTGCTCCCTTCCTCCGTCAAATGTATTCCGTCCCTCCTGTACGAGTGTTATCATCATTTTATCATACATCAAATCATGATAATTGTGATTTGAGGGCTCTTACCTAATTTCTAGTTCTGGATTTAAATAAGAAATTAGATATTAATTAGTATTTACGTGATGCAGGTTGTCTCCCAGTCATCTCGCTTCTGGATTGTGTGGAAAAAATCGACGGCTTCAATTTTCATTTCTTTGCACATCATGATCAAAGCATCAGAATATCTTTTGCCAACTTCATTTGTGCGAGTCACATTAGTAAGAGCACCTCTGTTGATCATCAAAAGCATAACTGTTAGCTAATGTATGTCTGTTTTATATTATTACTAGTTTTGTCAGCATGAAATGATAATTGGCAGATCGACTAATCAAAACAATCATATACCTTTTGTTGTTTTGAAGTGTCTCCTCATTGACCGGAGGGCAACTGAGCATAATTAGGCGCGTCTTTTTTGATAGACTCTGGATATATACCAAGCAGGTCACAAAACAAAATTAAAATAATCACTCTATCAAAGTTAATTAACCCTAATGAGTATAAGAGAAAGTACCTTGATGTGATTTGCAATTTTTCGCATGTTTTCGACGTACTCTTCAAGAGGCACATGGGGGCCAAGACCGGAAGGGTGCTCCTCGATAGAATCATTACCTCCAAAATAAACTATTACCAGAGAAGGCTGCACAAGTGCATCCTGAGACAAAAAATACAGAATACACAAACCTCAACTTTTGGCATTCTGAACTCAAAAACAGAGAGTATCATCAGACCTGGTCCTTCATCAAGTTTTAATTAATTTCAACAAAGAAACTTGATTTATCCTACAGATTGTCCTTAAGATGATGGTGATAACTGTTATGATCTTGATTAGAATCGTATATCTTTTAAAACCTCAAAAATTATACAACTTAAATCTTTTTTTAAGAATCATGTACTATTACAACTCATTTAATTCTTTGTCCATTTTAACCCACTGAAAAGGTTATAAGTCTTTCATTTTACCACTTATAATACATATATAGAATGGTTTAAAAATTGCAGAATCTGTGTATAGAATTTAGTTGGATTCAAACATAATCTGAGTACTGAAATATAGCTAGGGTACTGCCATGTGGAATGAGTGATGAAAATTGTCAGGTTTCTCGGTATTCCTTGATTAGATCACCATATGCAGAAAATTAGTAACTAAAAATTTTAAAATTAAATTACCTTTGGAAAAACTTCGTCGATCACCTCCAGGGCACGTCTCGTGTTCCATCCCTGGTATCCTCGCATGACTATGTCAGCCTGTCAAATAGAAAGCCAAATTAAGTAAAGAAAATACATTCTTATTTGTTTTTAATTCCCTATGTTGACTGGTGATGTTTCTCTAAACACTTCTGCCATACCCTTTAATATGAGTAAAACCTTTTTCCTATATTCAGTCATTATTAAATTTATTTTTCAAAAGTAGTGGAATATTAAACTAGCAAGAGGATATATTTACACTGGTGGCCCACTATATCCATTATTGCTAATTAGATTCTTCCCATTGATTTGGATAAAAAGTACTTGTTAATGAGAAAAAATACATGTGCCTAAATTGATGTCCATGTCAGTTAAAAGTGCACGCTGTTATGAGGAGGCTTTCAACAAATTCTGTCTCCCCATACTAACAGTAAATTATTGGGTTCCATTTTTGAACCATACCAAGTTTCAAATCCGGTGGTGTCTAACTTAAGAGCTGCTTGACGCAAAAAAATGCAGGAATGAGATTTTGCTATGGTGGTAATATATTTATGCATGAATTCAGAATATAGAAGGAGATAAAGAGAGAGAGTGCGTGTGTGTTGCCAGCCTCTTGTAATTTAAAAAAAAAAAAAAAAAACTATATCTATATTAACAGAGAGACATAATGATACAGTTTGTTTATTGGCACCAAAATTTGTTAATAAGAAAGGATTTATATATATGGTGGTTAAATGATTTTCATATCAATTCACCAATTCGAATGGCATAATAAATTAATAACGTTCATTCTGTTTGTATAGAAACCAAGTCTTTAAACAGGATTTATGGCCAAAATGTAAACTGAAATTGGTGAATGTTACTGCATGTTGCTCTTTTTTCAGCACACAAAATACTGAAACTGAGTGTGCGCAAGTGCAACACAGACCTTGCGGGCATAGACGTCAGCTAAAATGGCACCCCAACCACCGTTGCTGAAGCTGTACTGTACAAACGACGACCCGAAGAGTGCAATCACCGGTCTTTCTGGCCCCACCATGTTGCTTTCTTTTATTTTAATTTTATATTCGCCTTAACCAAACACTAAAACTCTCTTAGTTTTCACACCTCTTATGTGTGTATGTGCTCATGAGCCTGTGCACATATATATAGCCCATGGATAATGCTGCTGGGCACGTCTAGGTTCCACTGCCACCAACCAAAAAAAAAAAAAAAAAAAAAAAAAAAACCCAAAAAATTTAACGGTAAAATAAAATGGATAAAATATGGCAATAATTGAGCAAATTGAATTGGTGATCATAAATGAGCAGGGTCTGGTGGTGTCCCTGTGTTTGGAGTTTCACTCTCCCGGGGCGAGGGAAGAGGTGACATGATTGGTCCAGACATCACCTCATGCAATTATACCTCTTCTATGATTGGTCCAAATTTACATCTATCCCTTCGTCTTCGCTCATCGGATGGTCCAGAAGACCAGAACCATTGCTCTCAGTCGGTCGATTGTTGCTGAGTGGTACCCTGCAACAGCATGTGGCACACATGCAATTGTTACTTTGCTAGTCTCTGTTACTGTACGTGCATCCAATTTGAATCTGGACTGGATTCATTTTAAGTGCCAGGTCCAATGCTAGGTAGATCTGAATCTCCAAATTCATCCTTGTTGTAGGTGGCAAGCGGCAACTAATGTAATTAATTAATTTCTTGCATGTCCGACAAACTATCTATCTGGATATAAATATATAAGAGATTTCTATATGAGGATAAGATAGGCAGGCAGGCAGCAAGATAGTTGAGTGCACTTACCAAAAGATAAGGTAACAAGTAATAGGCCAATAACCAGCTAGAACTATCTACAATAAGTAGGCCCAAATCCATTGTCAAAAAAAAAAAAAAAAAAAGGATAGCATTAAATTTCCAGATTCTTTTTTTTTTTTTTTTTTTTTGGTTGTGTTAACGATTCAGGAAATACTTTTGAGGGAATTGGTGTGTGGTTCCGTTTTAGATGACACCGTAGAAAGTAGAAACCGTAGTGTAATTATAATTATTTTATTGTTATTATTTATTTATTATTATTATTATTTTTTTTTGAAAGAAGATCCTTTTCAAATAATCACAATGGTGCAGTTTTTACCATATCACAAAAAAAACAGAGACGGACATAAGGGTGGCCTGGTGGGTGTGTATGTGGAGGAAAAGAAATAACTTTGAGGTTTTACTAGATTAAACATATCTAGATTTTTTTTAACTGTGTAATTTTAGAGTATAGGAGAATCAATATAAGATGCTACAATTATGTTTTATTAAATAAATGTAATGTTTATATATAGAGAAAAAGTTCCGTCCAAATTAAATATTACAGTAATCAATCCGCAATAGCAGCTAACAATAAATTGGGCTCAACCAAAACTTGTCCTACATGCATGGGCATATCTAGATGTTTAGTATGAGGACAATGTCCACATTTTATTATATTTGTTTCAACAGTTTTGAGCATTTTTTCCCCTAAATTAATTAATTTTGTTATAATTATTGTATTTGAACGCCACAGGAATTCACTAGTGAGCTACATTTCTAAATTTATGGTTATAATATTCATATGAAATACTATGTGGAATATGATATTGAACACATCAATATATATATATATATATATATCGAGAATGGATAAAATACACTAATGTGTACGGATCGTCCCTGTACACATGAGTTATTTTTCAAGATCCACAATTCAAACGGTCAATCCAAACCGTTCAAGTTGTTCTCCATATTGAAAAACTCTTACAGACCAAATTTTACATTTTTTCCAAATTTTTTGTTATATAATATGATATTTTTCAAATTGGAGGGCCTGAAATACTCCAATTATAGTATTTTTTTGAAAATATCATAATAAATAACAAAAAAATTTGAAAAAATGTAAAATTTGGTCTATTTGGATTTTTCAATATGGAGAACAACTTGAACGGTTCGAATTGACCGTTTAAATTTTGAATCTTGAAAAATGACTCATGTGTACGGAAACGATCCGTACACATCAGTGTACTATATCCATTCTCTCTCTATATATATAGAATATCACCCATCAACTAACTCTGTAGCTTCACCACTATCAACATGAAAATCAGAATGACTTGAAAACTGATTTGTCAATCAATAATCGCAACCCGAACCTTTCTCAGCTAACAAAAATATTAATTCAAACAATCCCAATGAAAGAAAAAAAAAGTTAATGAACAAAAAGTGCTTAAACGGAAAGTTCAATCAATATTGACATTTGACAGCGTAATGTACCGAAATGACAGTTGCAAGTACTTGCGAGTTGCAACGCACTAGAAATCCAAATCCGAGACGCAGGCAGCTCTATGGTAGTACACTGTTAAAACAAATTCGGGTCCGAACCCAGTACCAGACCCGAACCAAATAAGCTTTGATTCTACTGCCTAGCTACTGGTATATAATTGAGGCCGGAGCTGAGGTATCCTTCAGTTGGATCCTTCCAACAACATTTTGATTCTCCTTAAAATCCGTGGGACCCACTGTAGGAAAGTGAATGGTGTGTGGGCCCCCACAATCATGCTCGCCAAGCCACCAATGGCGATGCAAAATTTACTAATTTCTAGAGATAACGATTGGTGGCGTGGGTGCACTGTACGGAAGAAATTGCATTGGATCCCCAGTCCTGACTCGGATCAATCAAATGATTCGTTTGTTACATACGAGATTTTGCGCAATAGTACCGAAGGTTACTGATATTTTTTATAAAGGCCTCATCCTCGTGACTTAATGACGAACTCGAGTAGGGTTGATATTGAACCAAAAATTAATGACGAACTCCACCTAATTTGAACATGAATCGAACTTGAGTTCCGCACGAGCACCTTTGTTATAATTTTCTTATATTTGTTTCATAATGTTCTTTCAAATAATTAAATGCAAATAATATTGTTCAATATATTTTAGATATGTGTATTAACATAGTATATTTTATTGATTTATTAATTATAATAAGAATTGAAAAAAATTATATTTATACCTAAAATAAATATATTATATGTAATATCGAGTAATTGATACTATAAAGTTAGATAACATAATTACATATTGAGATATTACAAATCGAACTTCAGCAGGCTTATTAAAATACTTTCGAACTTGAACTCAACTAGTCAAAAGTCTAGTCAAGGGTGTGTTTTAATTGATTTGAGGTGAACAAGGATTGTGAACAAAAATTAGGATAAATAACTTGTTCATGAACGAAGAATAATTATTTGGATGATATTTTGGAAATAAGAATTGAGGGAAAAAATGAAATTTCTATTTAATTTTATTTAAAATAATAATAGCTATAGACATAATAATCATAACATAATTGATGTAATATTTAACAACAACAACAACAACAATAATAATAATAAATACAGTCTGGGCCTCCATTTACAGCAATTTTATACAATCTGAAAAATATAGTAAAAAAAAAATGTAAAAATTTGTTTTTTAGGATGTTTCAATATGGCAAACATATTGTACAGTTTGGATCGTCCATTTGAATTTTGAATCTTCAAAAACAACTCTAAAGCACCACTTGATCCGTGCTTTAGAGTGTACGGTAATCATTCTCTCTATATATATAGTTCGACGTGAGATCAAAATTTTAAAATTACCTCAATAAAAGAGGAAGTACCATATTTCTTTGCAACTAGCGAATTTAAAGTGAAATTTGAACTGTATTCGCATCACGTTCTAGATAATAAATAAATTTAAAAGTAATATACCAAAAGAATTAAAAACTATATAACAAGCCAATTTGCCAAAAACTTTATAGATCCTACTTTTTTTTTTTTTGTCAATCTTTTCCATGTGTTAAATTGGCGTACGCTTTTTTTAATTTGGTATTTGTAGTACTATGGAATTGGGTTAAGTTTCATTTATTTGACATAATTACTTTAAATTCAATGGTCAAATCTAAAACATTATTTGTTATATTTCTCTAGGGTTTTTTTTTTCCCTCATTTTCACATAGGTGTGAAAACGAATCAAGTAAAAAGGTAAAGTCGATTGAAGTTGTGGCAAACTAAATTAAATTTTTCAATCTCACAATATTGGAAACTTTCTGCTCTCAACATACATAAAATTTGTTCAAGTATTTGTACAATTTTTTTTTTTTGTAGAATTGGTAATTGCAATATTTAAGAATTTGAGCTTATTAGAATTCTATCAATTTGAAATGAAACCTAATCATAATTTATTGTCCTTTTTAATTATAATTTATAATTTCGTAATTTATTTTAAAAATCCATCACAAAAAGTAAAGAATATATGACATCTAATTATTGAGCCAGACTAGTATTATACGCCTCCTCGCTACATCCAACTAGCTCTTCATGGTTGCGAAAATTTTAGGCGCGGCAAATTGTGAGTTTAGACTTCAGAGATGTCCCTATCAAGAAGAAATTATTTGTGGAGGAGGTCATACACGGCAGTACGGCGGAAAGCAACTGCTTATGTATGCGGAAGCGTTTGGTTGTATAGTAAGGAGTTGCATAAGTTAAGGATGTATAAGTGTTTATGTTGTAAGGATGAGTAACTTAATGCATACATATATTCATATCAAAAGACTAAAATGGCCTTAAATTTGAATTAGTATCATGTATTAATAATAATTAAATATTATTAATTACCAATTATTGTTAATTATTAATTATTAATGATAATAATAAATCATTTTTATTATTATGAAATATTAATAATTACTTTTAATTAAATATTATAAATATTATTGATTAATTAATAATAAAAAATATTATTGATTAATTATTTTTAATAATTAATATTACGTGTTAAATATTATTAATTATGATTTATTATAATTATTGTTACTTATTAAATATTATTAATTATTATTAATTATTTGTTAATTATTAAATATTATTATTAATTATTTTTAAGGGGTATTGTTAGAAAAAAATTAAAGGGGACCGGTGCATAACTTATGCAACCTCTTTTAAGGCTTCTTATGTAACGGGTTTTGCTTGAAATTTTAAATTTCGAAATTCAAATAAGCGATTCAAGCTTCTTAAAATAATTTAAATATTCAAAGTTATTATAGGCTGGATTATATTTTTTAAACATCTTTTTGTTTTTTGATTGGATGGGATAATACTAGTATAATTGGATGCTGAAATTTCTTTTAGAATAATAAATTAGTTTTTTTTTTCGCGATAAAAAAATAGGAAATTTTTTTTTTAAGAAATCAAATAGAAAAAAATTAAAAATTATAAATTCGTTCTATGTTTGGAACCCTTGGAATAAGGCCTTATTCGGACTTGCTACTTCTAGAGGTTGCCAAACACATTTTAGAACAAACGGAATAGCTTATTCGGACCCTTGTTCTTGTTCCAACAAAATGTTGGAACTAGATTGGAACAAACTAACCATCCAATAATAAATCATTATTTTATATTTTTTTCTTGTTCTTATTCTTAACTAATCACCCAAACAATATCTCTTAATTTATAAATAAGCAATTCTTCACCATTTCTTATCCACCACCCTTGTTCTTGAAAAAACTATTTTATTCTTATTCACCACACTTCCAAACAAGAACCTGAAAGTTTGTGTTTGGAAGTTTGTGGAACAAGAACAAGAACATTAGCTGGCTAGTTCTTGTTCCACCAAAATCTCAAAACTAGAACAAGTTCTGGAATCACGAACTAGCTTTCAGCTTATTCGGATGATGTTTGGTTTGCGTGAATTGCCAACCCATTCAAACACAGCCTAGACAGTAGCGGAGCCACATGTAATCAAAAGTGGGCAATTGTCCCCCTATGAATTACAAATAACCCCTACAAAGTATTAAATTTACATATAATTGTATTTGATTTATTCAATTTGTCCCCTCATAATCTTGAAATTTGAGTGTAAGTAACTCTTTGCCCCCTTGTTTCAAAATCCTGCCTTCGCCACTGAGGAGTGGCTTCAATCGGTCATTTGAATATCGAAATTTGAGATTTTAACGCAAAGTAAATCTTTTTTTCTTTATTTGAAAATTACTTTGACATAATCTATTAATCAGGCTTTTAAATAATTTTTAGTAGGATTTAGCAATGGAGTTTTCATTAACGATATTTTTGACATGACAGTCTTTTTAAGAATTTTAATGCAATGGGTTGGAAACTTCAATTAAATCAGTTTAATCGGAGTTTTTTTTTTCCCCTCAAAAAATGGCTATGTATAATTATCCTCGTCCTGTTCTATACCTAGTTTCCTAATATAATATAATATATAATTCCATTTCCACAAGTATATATAAATGTTCCAGTTATTTACCCTGATAAAAATTATGTGTAGTTATTTATTTATCGCTATTTTTGTTATCAATACTGAATATTCCAGTTATGAATCTGATAAAATTTCATATATTTATCCATTAATTCCGGCAGTTCTTTAGCTGTTGTTATTAAAGAATGTTTTAAAATAGTTGTTGTGTACTTGTGTGTGTGATAATGTCGTTTGATTGTACTTGAAAACAGGGCATGTGGCCATGAAATCAAATCTAGTGCCGCACGGCACCGTGCAGCGCGCAATCTGAGCCGTCCAGATTAAATCCAACGATGATGGGTGCCCCGTGCATGTAACCAGATTGTAAGGCCCGAAAAAATCTAACCGTCGAGATCAGATCGAACGGCTCGGATTGCTGAGCGGCACGGTGCCGCGCGGCACGGGATAAGGATTCATGTGGCCATGTGGGTCTTGGGCTCTTGGCCCGACGAATAAAAATTTTGGGGCTGATGTTCGGCTTAATGACGATTATGCCACTGCTTAGTGTCTCCTTCAAACAATTGTGGATTTGTGGTTCACGTTGGCTACCGTACGACGCTACACGCGTCAGATTGATGTGTACTGCTGTAATCAATCAAATTATTTATTAGTAAAGAAATATTGTTCACGCAATTGATTATCCCATTTTTTATGTAATAAATATAAAATTTCAAATCCCGTCAGTAGCTATTCGAGTATTTTCTCTTCCGATCCAAACATAATAAACTTAGCTCTTTTTATTTTATTTTATTTTACTTTTTCTTTAAGGGGTCCTCACGTCACATCGTTAAATTGAACGAGAATATTGTCTTTCTGAATGTATTTAAAGTTTTAAATTAGATTGGTAACGAGATTTCAATATAGAAAATAAATTAAATAATTTGAATCTTGCCCTTTTTCTCAGATCAATTGAATATGCCCTAGTGAAAGGATTGACGTACGAAACATTGTTATTAAAACGAGAACAATTCTAGTTATCAATATTTCGATATGTTAATGTCACTTGTGAATGATGAATTTTAAACGAAATTACTTATAAGTATAATAAAGATGGAAGGATCTATGGTGTTTTGCAAAGTAAAAAAAAAAATAGGTTGGCAACCACTGGTTCGAACTTTTCAATTTATTCTTCATATCAAATCTCGTTGGTGAACAAAATTTACTTTTTTTTTTGCATATTTTTTATTATTTGTTTGAAAATTTTAAATTATTTTATCTAATTAAAAAAATTAGATTGGTAACGAGATTTCAATATGAAAAACAAATTAAATAGTTTGAATATGTCGTTTGAAGATTGAATTTTTAAAGTAGCCAATATAATTATCTTACTTTGCAAAGCATCATCCTGCTCATCTGAATAACGTTTTTATAGAAAAGTAGCCAATATAAAAATTGTGATGGTAGATTTGCAAATAAGTATTTTTTTTTAAAAAAAAAAAACGAATGAAATATATGTGTTTGAACACAATTCCTGAATTAACGAGCCTGGACGTATACAGAATTACTAAAAAAAATAATAATAAGAACATTATTGTTGTTATTTAAAGAAAAATTAAAAGAAACAGGAATAATTGTTTTAGAGAAATGGCCCACCACAAAGTTACCTTTTCGTGCACCGTTCATTGCACGCTGGTCATTTTAAGGAGTTTGGACGCTTCCTTACATATCGTTGGATTGAAATCATACACCAATGACCAATCTAATAATAATTGAATAGCTGAGCCTGAGATTGCTTTTTGAGGGGCAGTCGCTTTCCAGTTTCCATCTCTGACGTTTACTGAAAATTTATAGAGGTACCTTCGTCACAAAAAAGAAAAGATTTATAGAGGTATTAATTATTATAGATATAGATATTAGTAATTTTATTATTATGAAAACATGCAGTCACAGTTTCGTACAGCATTTTATGCATTTTTGCTTTTCTGAACAATGATGCTATTACTTCTATATAATTTCTTTTTGGCATTTTCTTAAGGAAATTTCCAAGATTAGATTTGCAGGATTTTACTTAATAAGTTGTTATTTGATTTAGAATTTATTGGCAATAAAGATAAAATTTTTTTGTCTCAAAATAAGTTGTTTTTTTTAAAGAAGTTGGATAATGTATCAAAATTCATACAATTTGAATGTTACCTATAGTAGTAATAAATATTAAAAGCCGTGGCCGCTATGCATTTTTTGTAGTTAAAAAAAATATATTTTTTATTTTCTATAGTTAAAAATAGCTATCTCTTTTTGTCAAATATATTAAAAATAGTTATACCAATCATTATTTAATCTAAAAAATAAATATATTTGGAAATCTAAGGTAGTTCATGTCTAATTGTTATTTGACCTCTTCAACCATTGCTTTAAATTCCTATGCAATAAATTTTATAAAATTAAAATAATATCATATAATATAATTTTCAATATAACCATTGCAAATGATGATCAATATTAAAATTTTAAGAAAATCTTCGTATAATGAAACTCGATTTGTTGCAAAAAAATATTGATAATTAAATGTCAGTAAAAATTTCAGTATCGAGCGAAACTCGATGTATCGCTCTAGTTAGATGTAAAGTCGATAAATTTGGATTGTTAAAATTTTCATCTTTCATTTAGTGAACGATAAACTTACATTACAATTTATTTCATTTTATATGTGTGGCATTAATTAAAGAGTATATACTTTTTAAATGTTAGATTTGAAATATAATTTGTTTAAAGATAAAGATGAGAGTTAAGTCTTCTCATGAATAGGCTGCTGACACATGAGAATTTGGAGAAAAGATAATGGCCATCAATGCAGCACTGTGTCTTGTGCAATAACTCGGATAAAGAAATAACTCGACATCTTTTTCTACAATGTGCGTTTGCTAAGGATTTATTGGAGAGCACAATAGGGAATGGGCTGATAATACACCAAGCTGATGAAGTCATTAATTTTTGGGATAGGAATAACTCAATACTTAATGACAAGTCAAGTTTATGGCTGGCTGTTATGTGGAGAATATGGAAAGATCGAAACCTCTGTATCTTTGAAGGGAAAGGGAAGAGACCGAACGCACATACCTCTAGAGGTTCATCCAGGACTAGTTCTTTGGAAAACTTACAACAGATGATATTAGTTTGTATATATGTAGGTTTAAGCTGTTTCGGATTGTAAATTCCTTTCTTTTTTTTTGACCGTTTATTGTACATATCTTTTTATTTAATGAAAATCTTGTAGGGTTAACCCTACCCTCAAAAAAAAGATGAGAGTTAAGTCTCGCAACTTCAAAAATTCACAAGGATTTTTTCAAACGAAATTCAATCGGCAAACTTCATTGATGATATATTACTTCCAAAATATAAACATCCTTTTACAATTGTCAACATATAAAGCTAAAAATGTTATCGTCATAAAATGAATCCCCGTTCTTTTATTTTTATCTCAGTTCTGACCCTTGAATCTTTGTACCCAAATTAGACCACCGAATAGAGGGAGAAAAATGAACAGATCTCTAAATTTTAACTTTCCAATGCACTTGGGATTTGTTTGCGGAAGAAAAGAAGTAAATCAGCAAATAGTTATGCAATTTAATATTTCTGCAATGTGTTGTGATTAATAGAAATAGGCGATTTGCTTTAAGGCGCTACTTTTTTTTTTTTAAAAAAAGAAAAGGAAAAACAATGCCAAGGAACTGCTTTTACATATTTCAACACGAATACTTTTTTTTTTAATTGATGTTTCCTACTTTTAAACGATTAGGTTTTGACAATCTATTCCTCGACCAATTCGAATCACAGAAGCTGTCCGATTTAAAAAAAGGTTCTCACACAGCCATATTTCAGAAAAAAATTAAAAATAATATTAAAATATTCAAGAAATTCGAAATTATTCCAAAAATAATTCAAAATTTTTAAATAGTGTTGCGATATCGATTTTTTGAAATCCGATATTAAAATCGATTTTTGAAAAACCGAGATTGTCTAGTATCGGTTTCTCAAAAACCGATATTATGTAATATCGGTTTTTAAAAAACCGATACTATGCTTAGCCCTAACATTTGGAAAAGTTGGCCGGATTTAAGCTAATAAATAATGCAGAAGGATGTTCCAATGAACTCGGTGTATTGATGTACTTTCATACACCCATCTTCATAAAAACGAAGTATCAGCTTATTGGTTAATATATAATGATCCGACTTTCTAGTTAAGACCAAACAATGTTTAATTAGCGACTATGAACATTTTGATTTGTTCGTACTATGTTATATATATCACTTTAACAGAATAACAGCAAATTCATGTCAATAAAAAATTGTAGGTTGTTACATGTACTCAAGTACATTAATACACCCGTTCTACTCAAAAGTACAATTTGATTTGTTTGTACTCATGTTGGTTTATTATTTTAACATTTTTCATTTTAGTCCAACTATTTATTTCTATTTACAAACGAAAAGAAATGGTGAACAAAATTATCCAAAATTAAATTTATAATGTAACCTATATATTATTTATACATATTAATTATAGAATATTTATATGTTATATATATATATATACTTATAAATAGAGGAATGCTACGGTCCTACGCGTAGGACGGATGTGGTCCGTCCTACATGATCGCATTCGCGTAATCAAATTACAAATCGCCGATCCAAACCGTTAGATTGAATCTTCATATTGAAAACTTGTATGAAACCAAATTTTACATTTTTCTAAAATTTTTTATTATTTATTTTGTATTTTAAAAAACCATTATTATTGGATGCTCCATATGAGTTCTAGGAGCGGTTTTTTAAAAATACGAAATAAATAGTAAAAAATTTCGAAAAAAATGTAAAATTTAGTTTCATACAAGTTTTCAATATGAAGATTCAATCTAATGGTTTGAATCGGCGATTTGAAATTTGATTACGCGAATACGATCATGTAGGATGGACCACATCCGTCCTACGCGTAGGACTGTAGCATTCCTCCTTATAAATATATATTTCATATAATTTTAATTTTTACAATTTCTAATTATTGAAAATTTAGATTATTTCATAAAAAAAATTAAAGTTAGGGTTATCGGTGGATAAAACTAACTAAATTTGAATATATTATATTGAATTTATTTGCCGATAGCTAGCTTTATTATTTTATAATATAATCCAAATTTAATATTTTGTTATTATAAATAAAACAGAGACATAAATATATCAAATACGAATAAATTAACTTCATGCTGTTTTATTTATTTTGTAATAACATGTAGAAAGCTAATTAGAAATAAGGTCTGAGGTATGATATCAGAGTATCTAAACCTAAATGACTTAGACGAAAAAAATGTATCTATAAATATGATAATACTATATTAAACAACTTGGATAATACTATATGTCATCTTAGCGTATAACATGTTTTACTACTGGGATATATAAGATGATGAAAGAAAGGTTGTACCCGAGATTAAATTAAAGGATAACAAATTAGGTTTAATTACTAATTTAGCTAACTTAGCCTAAAAATAAAAATCACGTAATGCTAGATTAATGCTTAAGAATAAGCATAGTTAATAAATTAATTAAATGTTGACTTGTATTGTTGGATTCGGAAGTAAATGGGAAATGATAAACTAAGCGGAATATGAACCTGATATATAGGCCATCTGATTCGTGAACTTCCAAAATAAAGCTTAAAGTACATATACGGGCGTATGAAAGTACATCAATGCACCAAGTTCATATTTATTTGTCTACATCTTTCTCACCTTAGGCTCTGCTCCAGAGAGGGAGAACCGGGGAAAAGGTAAGGAAGAGTAGCCTCAGTACCGTGCTCCAAGAGCTGTCTGCGGGTGAATCGAAGGAAATGACAGGAAACGAAAGATTCCCAGAAAGTGGTTTGAGAAGAAGATGAGTAAACCCCAAAATCGGAGTGTACTTGAGTTGTCTCAGGAATTAAATTTTTGTGACAAAAATACCCTTATGATTTGAGGCGCTGACATCATACCCCACTATATTCATCTCTATTTTTTATTGAAAATTAAAGGACTAAATTGTCATTCTCTATTCTAGCAATAAGGTAAACGACAGTAACTTTTGATATGAGCTTTTGAGATTGGAGCACGGTATCTTCATTATTCTAAACTTCCTTTGCCTTCTTTCCTCTTCCGTCCCTTTCTTTCCCCTTTTCTTAGGAATCCTGGAGCAAAGCCTTAAATCCGTCCAACTTTTCCAAATGTCAGGGTTAAGCATAGTATCGGTTTTTGAGAAACCGAGGCAATCTCGGTTTTTCAAAAATCGATTTTAGTATCGGATTTAAAAAAATATATATCGCAATACTATTTAAACAATTTAGATTATTTTTGACATATTTTCAAAATTTCTGAATATTTTAATATTACTTTAAATTTTTTCGGGCCATTTATCTTTCTGCCGGGCCTTTATAAATTTGTAAAATTTTTATAACATTTTAAAATCATCATGACAGGCCCAAATTGCGGAGAAAGAATAAAGCCCAAAGACAAAGCAAATAAAAAGGCCGAGATATTTGATGTGTACTAAATAGATAACAGATTAAATCCAAAAAAATTAAAAATAACGTTACTATTCACACGAATTACGATAACAACTGTTAAAAATTTAAAATTTAAAAAATAATATTGTTGGATCGGCATTCAGATTGCCGAAAATAAAAACTGCTTGGATCGGCAATTGGAATGTCGATCCAAGCTTAGATCGGCATTCCAATTGCCGATCCAAGGAAACCCCTTCTATATAAGCGCGGGACAGCTCTCCTCTCATTCCCACCCCCTCTCTCTCTCTCTCTCTCTCGCACGAGACATCTCTCTCCACTCCGGGTATGTTTTTTTTTTCATATTTAGTTTATTTATTTAATTTAATTAGTTTAATTAGGTAATTAATAGAAAAAATAGAATAAATATTGAAAAAAATTAAAAATTATTAAAAAATCAGAATAAATATAAATAATTATAATATTTAATTTAATTAGCTTATTTATTTAATTTAATTAGGTAATTAATAGAAAAAATAGAATAAATAATAAAAAAATTACTAAAAAATCAGAATAAATATAAATAATTATAATATGTAATTTGAAAATTTTTTAAAATTATTTTGTACATTTTATAATTATGGATAAGTTATTTATAAATTAGAAAAAGTAAATAAAATAATAAAAAATTGATAGAATAATTTCTTAAATTTAAGAAAATTTTCTAAAAAGAGACAAACAGCGCTTCTAGTCGAGGTGAGTTTTTTTTTAATATTTATATATTTAATTAATTTATTTTATTGAGATAAATAAATGAAAAATTAGAATAATTATTCTAAAAAAATTTTAAAATATGTAAAAAAAATAAAAAATATGAAATGTTGTTGTATGAGATTGGAAATATTGTTGTATGAGATTTGGGTTTGTAATTAGGGAGAATTTGGGTGTTTTTTTTCGGAAACACTCCAGGTATAGGGGAGATTCTGCCGAAATTTTATTAGATTTTTTACATTGATAATTTTTATTACAGTGTAGTAAAAATGGTACCGAGAAGAAGAGCACCAGAGGCACCATCTCATAGATCTATGAGACTTCGTGGAGATGCGGGTGCTTCTACATCTACCGGTTATGTTGATGCCGAAGCTTGTACATCAGCCGATACTGTTGTTCCCCCCGGTCCTGTTAATGCAGATCGTCTCTTGCATTTGGATGAGTCAAAAGTTCGTAGCACTGGTGTAAGTTATTATTGTTCTTTTACTTTTTTACTTATATATTTTCATTTTGGTAGTATTTTTTAAAATAATTAAAAAAAATATATATACAGCATTGGAGGACAGTAGTACATATGGCTAAAATGTCACGTACTGCTGAGGTGGATGAGCGTCTGATGACACTTGGACTGATACATTTCATTCAGTTGGGTCATATGCAGCTCGATCATTCGCTTTTGTAGGGTCTGGCTATGTTCTGGAGGCCAGAGACCCACACCTTCTTTTTTCCGCACGTTGGCGAGATGACGGTCACTCTAGAGGTACGAATCAATACCTATTTGTAAATTTTTTTTCGGAACTATATATATATAAAATTTGAACTATTTGTAGAATGTGGCCTTCTTGTACCGTTTACCTACGAGTGGTAGAACCGTTACTGGACGGACCGATTACAACGCCATACAGTTACTTCAGGATTTGACGTTGCTGGAGGATACAGACACGGAGATAGTTGAGAAGTGCTTCAGGGAAAAAAAAATTTATGTTAATTTTAAATATATATAGTTCTTACAATCAAATTACATTAATAATGTAATGTATGAAATCTCATTCCGTTAGGTTCACGAAACTGCGTAAGGTCTGGGATCAGGTTGGGGGGCCTGGCACGAATGATGCAGCGAGAATCGATAGATACACACGCGCTTGCGTGCTGGAGATTTTTGGGTGGGAGTTATTTTCTGACGGTACGGGTGACTCGGTTCCATGTTTCTATCATCAATTATTGCAGGTTAGCCAACAAATAATGGAAAAAAAAATCACGCTTATGATATTCGTAAATATCTCACATTTATTGCACTTTAATAAGAAATTAAATATATGAAAGAGTTGGTGATATTCCTTATAAAAAAAAATTAATATTTACAGGATCTTCATTCTAGTAACTCGGTACAGTACAATTGGGGTAGGGCCACTCTTGCCATGCTATACCGAGGATTGGACACTGCCTTCATTAATAACAATATACATGTTGGTGCTCCTTGGTTGCTCTTGCAGTTGTGATCGTATGCAAGATTGCTACTTAGTCGGCCGACGATCACGAAGGATTTTGATGGTTGGGGTCTACCAAGTATTGACTCGTGTCCGCCTTATGAGAGGTATGTTAATTTGATTTTAATTGAAATATTTAAAATATATTTTATTTGACTTTAACAAATAACAAAATAGAAATGCAAGAAGTGGACGACGAGACAAAAATCGAAGAAGGTGACTGGTCCTACTCGCAGTGTCGAAGGGTCTTCATTCAGACATCGACTCTATCCCTGATACGGATGATGAGGATTATGCGTCAGAGCTGGGATCTGTTGAGGAGCAGCAGTTCATGCGGGTATAATACATTTTTCAATCACTTTTATTAATATTATTATTTTTTTATGTTTAATATTCTATAATTATTTAAAATATTTTTATTATTTTTATTACTATTATCTATAACAGGATGATTTTAGTCTGCATGATTGGGATACATTTTTCGATATTCCACGACCAAGTCAGCCTCTTATTCGGAGCAGACGGTCACATTCCCAGCCTCAGACCACAGACCCGCAGGCTCCACCCCATTCCCAGCCCCAGACCACACAGCTGCAGGCTCCACCCCATTTGCAGCCCCAGACCACACAGCCGCGGCCTCCACCCTACAACACGCAGTACTCCACCTACGGGAGTCCTTATCCTCCACCTCCCCCATATACTCAGACTCAGTATCCTCCACCTCCACCATATACTCAGACTCAGTACGAGGAGGGTACATTCATCCTTTTATGCCTACCCCCACACCTATCTCTCAGGCAGATGCTTATTGCCAGGCATACGGTACCCAACTACAGGACCTATTCACACCTATCTCTCACCATCCATTCGGCCATTCTAGGGCCTCATCTAGCAGAACGCCTCGTCATGCCACTCCATATTCTACGCCTCTTCCTCCCCCCTCCCCCCAGGACTTGCTCCGAACAGAGAGCGCCGAGAGCCGCCTGGTGCTTATTGGGATTATTCTCCTGCGATGGGACCGTTCCATCGTGATGAACGCCAGTAGGATAGTGTTATGTATTTGTAGGATTATTTGTGATATTTATATTTTTGTATGAGAGTCTTATGATTCTATTTCGGACTTCTACTGCGATATTTCTATTTTGTGTTATGATATTTCTTGAGTTTTTTGGATTGCAAAACTACGCATAAAAAAGTTTAAGAAAATTCATAAAAAATCACATTATCTATTGATTGAGTATTAAATAAAATTCCAGAAAAATATTTCTCATATTGAAAATTAAGGCTGAATACCGGTTTAAACTTGTGCGTTAATAATTTCGCCTCTAAACTTGTCCTTTAACGATGTAACCTTTTCGTACTTTTAGAAAGGCTTTTCAACAAGACATTGATCAAATATCAAATTGAAGAAATTAAACTTTTTTTAAAAAAACGACAAAAATAATCAATTAATATAATAATAATTAATAATCAATGATAACTATCAATTAATAATTAATTAGTAATTAAAAATAATTGTATAAATTTAAATTAATATAATAATAATTAATAATCAATGATAACTAATAATTAATTAGTAATTAAAAATAATTGCATAAATTTAAATTAATATAATAATAATTAATAATTAATGATGATTAATAATAATTAGTAACTAATAATAAATGAAAACTAGTAATTAATTATTAATAATTAAAGTATTTAATAATTCGAAATAAATAATATGAATAATTATAATAATAATAAGTAATAATTAACTAATAATTATGGTAATATTTATAATAAATAATTGATAATAGTTATTGTAATAATAATTGTATAAATTTAAATAATCTTTGATGTAAAATTATAATAATTACAAACCAACTAATCAACTAATCACTCAAAGAAAAGAAAATTTAGCGGACAGATTGGATCGGCATTCTAATTGCCGATCCAAGCAGTTTGTATTTTCGGCAATCCAAATGTCGATCCAACAACATTATTTTTAAAATTTTGAAATTTTAACAGTTATTATCGTAATTCGTGTGAACAGTAACTTTAGTTTTAATTTTTTCGGAGATTAAATATACAAAGTCTAAAAATAAAGCTAGATGGTCACCACTGTGGAAAGTTCTTCAAGATTATGAGCAGATTGTGAAAATTAATAGTTCCTGAAAATTAGGGAATGGGAGGTATATAAAATTTTGGACAGATAATTGGACTGATCAAAACATACACATATCTTACCCTTCTTTGTTCAATATATGTTCAGATGTGTCAATAACTGTGGAAAAAGTGTTTGAGAACTTTCAAAACTTAAAATTCAAAAGACAGTTATCTCAGATACAACAAATGCAACTTTAGGAGTTGCAGCAACATTTATTGATATATAGCCCCATTATTCATGTAGAGGATCAGATAAGTTGGCAGGGGTCTAAAGATGGTAATTTCTCCACTATGTCACTGTATGAGTGGCTAGATAATAGGGGAGTGAGTAATAGTCATGACAAGATAATATGGCAAGCAAAAATCCCTTTAAAGATTAAATTCTTTTTATGGCTCTTGAGTAAACGTAGAATATTGACCAGAGATGTGCTGACCATGAAAGGCTGGGTTGGGGACATATCATGTGTTTATTGTAATGAACCAGAAATAATAGATCATCTATTATTTGGGTGTCACCAAAATTGTATCTTAAGGAGATGGATGCTCAAAACAAATTACCCTCTTGTTTGTCTAGAGGACTTGTGGAATAAATATCTCAATAACCCCTCAGATAAATAAATGTCCTTTATAATTTGTTGCAGTGCGGTATGTTGGATTATATGGATTGAAAGAAATAATTGCTGCTTCAAATCGATTTCTGATAAGTCAATACAGGCAGTGGGGTCAATGATATTGACGACTTTATCTAATTGGTCAGTGCTATGGAGTGCTGCGTTGAAGAGGGAGATTGATGCCATGTTACCAATGGTTAATGAATAAGATGCAAGAATAGTAGGATTTTTTTTTTATTAGTTTGCACAAAATCGACACATGTCATTAAAATCGTGGTTCATTGCATGCATTTTTGTATACAAAATTCACATGTAATTTATTGAACATGCATATGCATATGTAACTAAAATTTGAATATCTTCGGAAATATTAATATGTTTTAGTGATGAAATAGAAAAACAATTTTATTTCTTTTTGTCGTTTATAACAAGGGGACGTTGCATCTATGTATTTATGAAATACAACAGCAGAGGTAAAAAGGGAAAGTAGCTAAAATTTGGAAACGAAGATAACAGAATATGTATGTTGCTATACATGGACAGGACAGCCTTAGGAATGAAGTAATTAAACCTGAAATTAGCGCCATGTAGATATCATACCATCTGTAAATTTGTCAAATAAATAGTTTCACAGCTAAGAAACGCTCCTTGGGGTATTGTTGTAAGTGTCATATTTTACAAGGGTGGGCAGGTAAAAATCTCGGAGCGTTCTTTTGTCCGAATTGCTGCTAGTAGTACTGAGTCGTTTTTAATTAATAAAATTATTAATTATTGATACAAGTACGGAGTACCTCACATCGCATCGCACCTTGTTTTTATTATTTTGTTCTTTGTTTGGTTTTTATTTAGATAGATCCAATCTCCCTGGCTCTCGCACTCGCTCTGGTCGCTCTGGTCTCTCTAGATCTGAGACTGAGACTATTAGATATCTATCTGATCGGAAGAAGAAGAAGAAGAAGAAGAAGTAGCCTAGCCTAGCCTAGCCATGGCGGCGGCGAACGCTCCGATCGCCACCAGAGAGGCGCTTACGGTTTGTCCCTTCCTCTCTCCTCTCCTCTCCTCTCCTTACTTACTTATGCTCGGATCTACAACTAGAAGGATCATCATCTCTGGATTTGTGTTGTGTAGTGGATCTGTTTATACTTTATAGGAAGTTAGGTCTAGTTTTGTTTGGCCATGCTAACTATTAATTAAACATCTCCTTTTTAGCTGCCCAGCCTGGGGATAACCCCACAGTTCATCACATTCACTCATGTTACCATGGAGTCAGACAAGTACATCTGTGTCCGAGAGACGTCCCCACAGAACAGTGTTGTCATCATCGACATGACCATGCCTATGCAACCATTAAGGCGTCCCATCACTGCTGATTCAGCTCTCATGAATCCTAACACTCGCATCCTTGCTCTTAAAGGTCCTTTCCCTTTTCCCTTTTCCCTTTTTTCTTCACTTCCATTTTCCTCACTTCACCATCTTCTTCTGCTTAAAATAAATATTACTAACTTCCTAATGTTTCATTTACTTAGCTCAAATACCCGGAACCACTCAGGATCACCTACAGATATTTAACATCGAAGCAAAGACCAAAATGAAGTCTCATCAGATGCCCGAGCAGGTTATAACATTTATTCTGTCTTCTTATCTTTCTCCTCTCATCTCAAACTCAATCTTTTATGGGACCTTGACTATTGTAAATAATTTTCCTTTTAATTTATCTGTTGTCTAGGTTGTATTTTGGAAGTGGATCACCCCAAAAATGTTGGGTCTTGTTACACAAGCATCTGTTTACCACTGGTCAATAGAAGGTTAGTTTCCTTTTTAGCAAATTGTACAAGCTAGTTGAAAACTGGGACCCTGATATATCCAAACCAGGAAAAATTTGGTTACGTATGCTGTCAGTTTACTTGGGAAGCAGATTTTCATGCTGTTTTTGGGCTCTACAGGCTTTATTGTAGGTTGTGAGAAGAATATGTGACTGTGACTGATGCTTTAATGTACATTTGAAAATAGGTGAATCAGCACCGGTAAAAATGTTTGACAGGACTGCTAATTTGGCTAACAACCAGATAATCAATTACCGGTGTGACCCTTCTGAGAAATGGCTTGTTCTTATTGGAATTGCACCTGGTGCTCCTGAGGTAAGTGTTCTTTTAATTTTTATTTATTAACCCACCTATTAGTCTATTAGTATGATATAAATCATATTGAGGATCTGACCTGTGTCATTGTTGTGCCTGATTGTTCAACCATTGAAGTTCTTATATGCACACGGTAATAAAATTAAACAGATCTAATTGGAGATTATATGTTCTAGTCAATTTATTGTCCCTTTTTGTTAATTACAGAGGCCACAATTGGTCAAAGGGAACATGCAACTTTTCTCTGTTGAGCAACAACGTAGCCAGGCTCTTGAAGCACATGCAGCCACATTCAGCAGTTTCAAGGTTAATAAATTATGATTTCCTGTTAGTTTCTTTCTTTTTTCTACCTTATACTTCATTTAAGCTGGAACTAAATCCTGTCTTTGCGACTGCTTTTTATGATATAGGTCGCAGGAAATGATAACCCTTCTACTCTAATCTGCTTTGCTTCAAAGACTAGCAATGCTGGCCAAATCACCTCAAAGTTGCATGTAATTGAACTTGGTGCCCAGGCTGGTAATATTTTCTTGAAAACTAACATATAATTTTTTTCGATATAATTACCTTCTTTTAATGTAGCCATTTCATAATTTCTTATATTGTCCACCATTAGGCAAGCCTGGTTTTGCAAAGAAGCAAGCTGATCTCTTCTTCCCACCAGATTTCCAAGATGACTTCCCTGTAGCTATGCAGGTTTAGCACTTCTGCTCTTATCATGGAAATTTACTTAAATTCTTTTGTTTGTTAGTCTGTTGTCCATGAGCCGAGTAATTATTAGGCAGGGTTGGAGGGACGGCATTACCAAATGGGTTTTGTTTGAAAAGAAGACCTTACCAAACATAATTGCTGGTCTGATATGGCTAACCAATGTAATAAACTTTTGATATTTGGAAGGGTTGTTAGGCTAGATGATATCAATTTACTTTTGACATTCTTTAGTTGTTAGGCCAAATTGTTGTCAGGTTCAATGATTTGGCAAGGAAGGTCTTGGCTAACTATTAGCCAAACTGATGTCCAGATTTTGTAAAATGTGTTCAATTTCCACTCTTGGTTGTAAATCTTCTGGTTGTGTGGCTTTCTTATGCTTAAATTCACTAATGTATCTCTTTCATGACAAGCAAAAGGCAAATGTGAAAATGAAAGAAGAACAAATTTGTCCTGATATCATGATATTTATTATTGAATGCAGGTTTCGCAGAAGTATGGATTGATTTATGTGATAACGAAGCTAGGTTTACTTTTTGTTTATGACTTGGAGACAGCTGCTGCTGTTTATAGAAATAGAATAAGTGCAGATCCAATTTTTCTCACAACAGAAGCCACCACCAGTGGGGGCTTTTATGCAATTAATAGAAAAGGCCAGGTTCTTCTTGCAAATGTCAACGATGCTACCATTGTGCCATTTGTTAGTGGTCAGGTATGTCAGTTGCTAATGGCTAGCTAGTCTATTCCGTAGGACTGTAGTTCATTGGTGAATTTATTTAGTTATGATGTTTTCTTACTGCAGCTGAATAACCTAGAGCTTGCTGTCAATCTCGCAAGGAGAGCTAACCTTCCTGGTGCAGAGAATCTGGTAATACAAGCTGATTTGTAGTAATAATTCCCCATCTTAACTCCCTTTTGTTATTCATAGATCACAAGTCAAGGATGTAAATGAATTTAAGAAACACTAATAATAATAGTAGTAGTAATGCTGATGACACTAATATGGGTAGGGATATTTTGACACCCAAATTTGTTTGACATCTGCAGCATCAAATAAGACAAATTATTAAAACAAAAAACATATGAAATTGTAGATATGTTCTTTATATTTTAGATATGATTTGTATAAATTTTTTATGCAATTTGAGAATGCTTGGCCATCAGTCAAATGCCATTAAAACTGAACTGTTATTTTTATAAAGCACTTGGTAGATAACCAAATGATTCTCAAATTCCATTGAATTGATACCCAACCTGTCTTGATGATAAAGAAGATATATGCAAATTTAGAGGAAGAATTAAGTAAAATTAGGGATTATGGCCTCTCTTTTTATATTAATCCAGAATCGTACTTTTACAAATAAGACCCTAGACTTCTACAAATAACATAAATACTAGAAATAACATAATAACTAATATAACTCAACAATATATACATATATGATGTCAATAACCGTTTGATTTGATGTCCCACATATCAAATAAATTGGATGTTAATACAACCTACCCTACTATTATTATTGTTAACATCATTAAAATTCTTGTTACTTCTGTGATATTTATGATTTATTCTTTTTTTCTTGGGGGGCAGGTCTTGCAAAGATTCCAGGAACTATTCGCACAGACAAAGTACAAGGAAGCTGCTGAGCTGGCCGCTGATTCTCCGCAGAGCCTCCTTCGAACTCCTGAAACAGTTGCTAAATTTCAGGTTAAGGCCTACTTTCTTTTTAATTTCATGTACTAATTCTTAACATCTCCTAATGAAAACTATTTTACAAACAATAGTCTGGCAAACTGCTAATACCTTTATGTTTATGCAGAGTGTTCCTGTGCAAGCTGGTCAGACACCTCCACTGCTACAATACTTTGGCACACTCCTAACCAAAGGAAAACTTAATGCTTTTGAATCACTGGAACTATCTCGCTTAGTTGTAAATCAAAACAAAAAGAATCTATTAGAAAATTGGTTGGCTGAGGATAAGTTGGAATGTAGTGAAGAGCTTGGAGATCTCGTCAAGGTATAAACACTTTTCATAGAAAGAAAAATATTGGGAAGACTGAAATGTGCTTGCTGTTATATTTTATCTTATTTTTGTCATGTTGTTGCTCTTAGACTGTGGATAATGACATGGCATTGAAGATCTATATAAAGGCAAGGGCTACTCCAAAAGTTGTTGCTGCCTTTGCAGAAAGGAGGGAGTTTGACAAAATTCTTATATACTCAAAGCAGGTTTGTTTTAAGAGTTATTTCAGGAGTTACTGGATTTATATTATGCCCAAAAGCTTTAAAGTGCTAAACATTTTCCTTGGAATAATAGGTTGGATACACTCCAGATTACCTTTTCCTTCTTCAAACGATCTTGAGGTCAGATCCACAGGTATGTATTTAATGTACTTAGCTTTATGATTGCTATAAGAATGTTCTTTCTAGTGGTCAATAAGTATTTATTTTTAAATGCAAAACAGGGAGCAGTGAATTTTGCTCTCATGATGGCACAAATGGAGGGGGGCTGTCCTGTAGATTATAATACAATCACTGATCTCTTCCTTCAGGTAAAAATTCATTCTTTATATTGCATGTATCATAATTTACCTCTAGAGTTGTATTTTGCTTGATAAACATTCTACTTGGTTTTTACCTTGATTGCCTTCCAGAGAAATATGATCAGAGAGGCAACTGCATTTTTGCTAGATGTGTTGAAGCCAAACCTTCCTGAGCATGCTTTTCTTCAGACTAAGGTCATTTTTTTTTCGTCTCTTTCATATTTTTAATCTTTTTATAATTTATAATTTATGTTTGTTTGCTAGCAATGCACATGATGTTCGGTGAGTCAACATTATACTTTATTCTGGAAAAAATGGTAATCTTTGGTTGTTTTGTAGGTTTTGGAGATAAACCTGGTAACATACCCTAATGTTGCTGATGCCATCCTCGCAAATGGCATGTTCAGTCATTACGACCGTCCCAGAATTGCTCAGCTTTGTGAAAAAGCCGGGCTCTTCATGAGGGCTCTACAGGTTTTTTTTACCCCATTTGTTTTTCAGATTTGTTCAATGGTTTTCTTCCTTCCAGAAGTTTTGGTGCTGTTTTTGTAACAAGTAAAATATGTTTCCAGCATTACTCTGAGTTGCCGGACATCAAGCGTGTCATCGTGAATACTCATGCAATTGAACCTCAGGTAAATACTGTTGTCATGTTCTTCTTCATTACTTTAAATCTCCTGTTAAGTTTTATGTGGTTAAAGCTTTTGTAAAACTTGTTACAGGCTTTAGTGGAGTTCTTTGGAACACTCTCAAAGGAATGGGCTCTGGAGTGCATGAAGGACCTTCTACTTGTTAATCTAAGAGGAAACCTCCAAATCATTGTTCAGGTGACAGAATAATTAACTGCTCTTGTTGTTACAATAAGTGGCAAACTGCTTATGTTGTTTAGGTACATGGTTCTTTTTCTTTATAAGGAGATCTATCATGCTGAAAATAATTTTCTTTTCAGGCTGCAAAAGAATACTCTGAGCAATTGGGAGTGGACGCATGTATCAAGCTCTTTGAACAGTTCAAATCTTATGAAGGCCTTTACTTCTTTCTTGGTTCTTATTTGAGCTCAAGGTTAAATTTTTGTATTGAGAATGATGGAATATGTAATTTTGCTATAAGTGAATATTTAGTAATTATTTCTGAAACGCAAGAGAGTAATAAAACTTTTAGCTTGATAAGGATTATATTTGGTATGCTTTTTAATAGAAACTTCCAAAATTTGCAAGGGTGATTTTAAAAGAAGACTAAGACTGATTGTTCTTACTGAAACAGCGAGGATCCTGATATTCATTTCAAATACATAGAGGCAGCAGCCAGAACAGGTCAGCTCAAAGAGGTTGAACGGGTCACAAGAGAGTCCAACTTCTATGACCCTGAGAAAACAAAGAACTTCTTGATGGAGGCTAAACTGGCAGATGCACGACCTCTTATTAATGTCTGTGATCGTTTTGGCTTTGTTCCTGACTTGACACACTATCTCTACACAAACAACATGCTTCGCTATATTGAGGGATACGTGCAAAAGGTACACTCTCCCTCTTGTAACTCGAATAACTAACATTATTGGCTACAACTTTCAAATCTAAAAATATGAAGCATGAAGCATTCTGGAAAGAGAAGGTAAAAATTATTGTCATTATTGTCTTTGTGGTTATTCAGAAACTTTTGCTGGGTTTCTTTTCTAGCCTACCCCAACTTGTTTGGGACAAAAGGCTTAGTTGTTGTTGTTGTGCTTATTCAGAAATAAATAAAAATATGGTTGCAGTAAATAATCTGATAGGAGAGGAACCCTAAATCTGGTATTTTGTGACCTCTGTTTGAAAATAAAAACGGTTCTTCATTTTCATTTTGACGGCTTGATGTGTGCTTAATCCACAATAACATGTTCTAGTTTATCCTTGAGGATAATAACTTGTGTATACCCGATTCATAGGTTAACCCTGGAAATGCTCCTTTGGTTGTTGGTCAACTGTTAGATGATGAGTGCCCTGAGGACTTCATCAAGGGACTGATACTCTCTGTTCGGTCTCTCCTTCCTGTGGAGCCCCTTGTGGATGAATGTGAAAAGAGGTATGCAACATTTTATTACTTCTTTCCTCTGTTTGGTGCAAAGGTCTTGTTTTTGTAAAGAAAAATCCAAACATACAATCTAAGATGATGCCTCAACTTCATACGTATGAAAAACTCGGGAGAAAAATAGCAAAGCATAAGAATAGCTTAATTCTACCTCTCACATTCCAACATTGGTTGTATCTTTGCCAAAAGACTAGCCTTCAAATAATTATGTACTATGAATTCTTTTTAATAATTGAAGGAATCGGCTGAGACTGTTGACGCAATTCCTTGAGCACCTGGTCAGTGAGGGGAGCCAGGATGTACATGTGCACAATGCTCTTGGGAAGATCATCATAGAGAGCAACAACAATCCTGAGCACTTCCTCACAACCAACCCATACTATGATTCACGTGTTGTTGGCAAATATTGTGAGAAGCGTGATCCCACTCTTGCCGTTGTTGCATACCGACGAGGCCAGTGTGATGATGAGCTCATAAATGTTACCAATAAGAACTCCCTTTTCAAGCTCCAAGCAAGGTATGTAATTTTTCCTTTGCCCTTGTTTTTTTTTTGAAGGCTCTGATTTTTTTTTTTTTGTGGATATGTTTTATTTGATAGTCATATGTGCAGTACACTAATGTTGCATATATATCTTAGGATATGAAAGGAATTGAATTAAAATATTGGTTATTTAAGCTTTGCTGATTTATTATAAATATCCTGCTTTAAAGGCATAAAGGAAATATTACACTTGTATTTTGGTTAAGCCTGAATGACACATCATTAAGCCTGCTAAATATTCCTGATTGTAATTCAAATTAGTGAATTTGAAATGATGTTTCAACTTTTTTGAGCATCTTATATGTGCTCAACAGTATCAGTTTAGTTAATTTTTTGAAGTATGGGCCAATTACTGGATACTTTTTGTTTTACTTATCCAAATGGTTCATGCCCCAAACTGCCTATTTAATACACTATTCTCCAATAGTTTATGGCCCAAACTGTGACAGCAAGTGTTTTTTCCCCTTAACATATCTAATAGTTTATGGTCAAAGTGCCTGTTTAACACACTATTCCCCAATTACAAAAATATATAAAATGAAGGATCAGGTCACTACTCTTTCTTGTAACTTGACATCCTTTGTGATATTGAGTTTTGTGCGTATGGGCTCTGGATAAAGAAACAATCCAAGATAAGACCACGTTCATCGCAGATCTTGGGTAGCTTTAGCGTGTCTTTTGTGTTGGAGGCAAGATAGCATAGAATGGTCAAAAAAGTGTTCTAAAAGCAAAGAGTGAGAAGTATATGTAAGCTTATGTCGATGACATGCTCGTACAAAGTACATCGGGAGAAAAAAAGAGAAAGGAAGGAAACTTTTGAGACCATGAACAAAGTAGGCATGAGGCTGAACCTGAATAAATTAAACCATTGATCTGAAAAATATAAATTGAACCATTGATCTTGTTTAACATCACATGGATTATTTGCTATCTGAAAAGTTACAATTTGGAGTTCATTTGATGCACGATTGACTAGTGAAGAATCTAATCAATGTTTGATTCTTCGATATATTGATCTTTCTACTAAATGAATTCTAAATGTAATAATTTAGATGAATATATTTTACCTGTGATATTAACAAAATCAGCAGTTTAATTTTGTAATATGAAATTGTAAAATTATATTTTATTGTAATTAAAAATCTTGTCATGATGTGTTGTGTTGTAATTGGATCCCTCCTCATATATGAAAGACTAATGGCAAGTATGTTTTTATGTTCTGACAGATATGTGGTGGAGAGAATGGATTCTGATCTGTGGGACAAGGTCCTCCAACCTGAAAATGAGTACAGGCGACAGCTCATTGACCAGGTTGTTTCAACTGCCTTGCCAGAGAGCAAGAGCCCTGAGCAGGTGTCTGCTGCGGTCAAGGCCTTCATGACAGCTGATCTGCCACATGAACTCATTGAGCTCCTTGAGAAGATAGTTTTACAAAACTCAGCCTTCTCTGGCAATTTCAACCTTCAAAACCTTCTCATTCTCACAGCCATCAAGGCCGACCCGTCTCGTGTTATGGATTACATCAACCGGTTAGATAACTTTGATGGGCCTGCTGTTGGTGAGGTGGCTGTGGAGGCCCAACTCTACGAGGAGGCATTTGCCATCTTTAAGAAGTTCAATTTGAATGTGCAAGCAGTGAATGTCCTCTTAGATAATATCCAGAGCATCGAGAGAGCTGTGGAGTTTGCATTCAGGGTTGAGGAAGAGGCTGTCTGGAGTCAGGTTGCGCTGGCTCAGCTACGTGCTGGTCTTGTCAGTGATGCCATTGAATCGTTTATTCGGGCTGATGATGCAGTTCACTTTTTGGAAGTGATCAAGGCGGCTGAGGATGCTGAGGTGTATGATGATTTGGTTAAGTACCTGCTCATGGTCCAGCAAAAAACCAAAGAACCCAAGGTTGATGGTGAACTTATCTATGCCTATGCCAAGATTGATCGGTTGGGTGAGATTGAGGAGTTCATTCTCATGCCGAATGTGGCTAATCTGCAAAATGTGGGAGATAGGTTGTATGATGCTGCACTTTATGAGGCAGCCAAGATTATATACGCATTTATTTCTAACTGGGCCAAGCTGGCTGTTACCTTGGTGAAGCTGAAGCAGTTCCAGGGGGCTGTTGATGCTGCACGCAAGGCCAACAGTGCAAAAACTTGGAAGGAGGTCTGTTTTGCATGTGTCGATGCAGAGGAGTTCAGGCTTGCCCAAATTTGTGGTCTTAATATCATTATTCAGGTATATTTTCTTTCCTGTGGAGCTAGTTCTTGTTGTGTTAGAGCCATCAAAATAAATTGGTCTTTAAGTCTGCAACTTCTATAAGATTTCTTCCAACACAAAACTTGCAGTTAATTGCATCTTCCTTTTTTACTAGAATTTTTTTAGTTTAATCTCGAAAGTAAAGATTCCAAAAAAAAATGCTATGTTTTTATCTTTCTTTTTGGGTATATTTTTTTATTTACTTATATTTCTTCTCTTAGCTTTGATGTTTTGTTTACTTGATTTTTGCTTCTTCTTTGGTTGGTCTTATTTTATTAAAAAGATGTCCCAATGTTAAGATACTGTCTTGTTTTGTTGCTATACTTTTCAGTGCTTTGTGACATTTTGATATTTGTGAAACCCCTTGAACAAATAAGCACCAGTCTAGTTATGTACTTGCACTGATAAAATTCACAGGAAACACTGTCATGACTTAATTTTTATTATTTTTTCAGGTGGATGACCTTGAAGAAGTCAGTGAATATTACCAAAATCGTGGTTGTTTCAATGAACTCATCTCCCTCATGGAGAGTGGACTTGGGCTTGAGCGGGCCCACATGGGGATCTTCACTGAACTTGGCGTGCTCTATGCCCGTTACCGGCCTGAGAAACTGATGGAACACATAAAGCTTTTCTCAACCCGTCTGAACATTCCAAAACTCATTCGTGTTTGTGACGAACAACAGCACTGGAAAGAACTCACCTTCTTGTACATACAATATGATGAATTTGACAATGCAGCCTCGACTATAATGAACCACTCTCCTGATGCATGGGACCACATGCAATTCAAGGATGTGGCTATCAAGGTGGCGAATGTGGAGCTTTACTACAAGGCTGTTCATTTCTACTTGCAAGAACATCCGGATTTGATAAATGACATGCTTCATGTGTTGGCACTCAAGCTTGATCATACACGTGTTGTTGATATTATGCGCAAGGTATGAATTTATTATTTTAGGTTTTTACTAATTCCTTTTGCACTTCTCGGGACAGTATTTTTGTGCTATACTGTTGAAGAAAATGAGAAAAATTGCATCTACAATATGGCCTATAATATTCTAAGGATACTTAATGTGTGCCTCATTTCTTCCTCACCTTGAAAATTGATAGTGAGGAAAGAGGGTTAATTAATAGCAGTAATTTGGTTTATTTACTGTCGTTTGTTTATATAGGCCGGACAATTGCATTTGGTGAAGCCATACATGGTGGCAGTTCAGAGCAATAATGTGGCTGCTGTTAATGAAGCATTAAATGAGATTTATGTTGAGGAGGAAGACTACGACCGCCTTCGCGAGTCAGTTGATTTACATGACAACTTTGACCAGATTGGCCTTGCTCAGAAGGTAAATTGGTGTTACAAACAGCTGATAGAAACGGTATTTGGCATCTTGTGTAGTATTCCATGAAACAATAAAAGTTATGCTTGGTAGTTGAATCATATTTTGAGAGTTGATCTGATGAAAAATTGATAAGAGATTTTGTGATGCAATACTCTGATTAGCAGAAAGATCTGTGATGCAATAACATGAATGTATAATTTGAGTTCAATATCTGTGATTAATGCACTTGACTTCCTCGGTAACAATTAAAGACTGTTTGTGTTCATAATTGATTGTTGTTTCAGTTGGAGAAACACGAGCTTTTGGAGATGAGGCGCATTGCTGCTTATATTTACAAGAAAGCTGGGAGGTGGAAGCAATCAATTGCGCTATCCAAGAAAGACAATATGTACAAGGATGCCATGGAGACTTGCTCTCAGTCTGGTGAGCGTGATCTCTGTGAGGAGCTGCTCGTTTACTTTATTGAACAGGTATTATGACACTGCAATCAAGTTGGCACCTTTTACCCTGCATAGCATCTCATTTTAAAAACTAAAGTTGAAGATTTCGGACCTAAAAGTTTATCTTCCTTCTTTTTTTTTTTTGAAAACTGTAGAACCGAAACTTTTCTAAATAATGAATTTACCTATGGGATAGGTCTTACTGGTAATCATAGTGAAGTGATTGCCCCTTAGGCTTCCAACTGGAGGCGACTGACAATTAATAACTTTTAGTTATTATGTATGTTTCTTTTCTAAATGCTGCAGGGAAAGAAAGAGTGCTTTGCTTCTTGCCTGTTTATATGCTATGACTTGATACGGCCTGATGTGGCTTTGGAGCTTGCCTGGTTTAATGGCATGATCGACTTTGCATTCCCTTACCTTTTACAGGTTCATATTCATCTTTTCATTTTGATATCATATTCATCTTCACAATACCTCTTCACTTCTAATGAATCTCAATTCTTAAGGAAAATAGTGCTAGATAATTAATATAAAACTTCACCAATGCAGTTTATTCGTGAGTATACTGGAAAGGTGGATGAACTCATAAAGGATAAAATTGAGGCAAATAATGAGGTTAAAGCCAAAGAGCAAGAAGATAAGGAACTTGTTGCTCAGCAGGTATGCCTGTCCGCTTTGGATTTCGTCCAACCCCCCCCCCCCCCCCCTAAGACAACATATTGATATGATATGAACGTCCCCTGACTTATAGCTTGCTGAACTAATATGAGCTTTCGTTTTGACTTTTGTTCTTTTTTGACAGAACATGTACGCGCAATTGCTTCCTCTTGCATTGCCTGCGCCCCCTGGCATGGGGGTCCCACCTCCACCCATGGGAGGCATGGGAGGAATGGGCATGCCTCCACCTCCCATGGGTGGCATGGGCATGCCTCCCATGCCAGCTTTTGGCATGCCCCCAATGGGAACTTATTAAATCAACTGAGCGGTCTGATAAACTTCGATGCTTGTGGCGAGACATAGGCATGGTATAGTTTTGGAGAAGAGAATTTCATTCTAGGGTTTTGGGGGTGGGTCTGAATGAGGCCTGTTTTTGTATAGGATTTAAATTGTCTTATGATACAATATATGTGACTTAGGTTTTTACATCTTGATATTCTTGGTTGTGGTGCTTGTGCTATTTTCCATTGTATTTTGCCATTTGTGAGAAATTTACCATTAGGTGAAGACTTGATCCTCGTATTTCTATTATTTCTCTCATACTGTTGTTTCAGGACCGTGCGGTAGTAATCTGGGTACTTTAAACTGTTACATGTAATTTATGATGCTTTCAGAGGTGGTCAGTGTTGCTGTAACAAAGACTAGTGGGCGGTAAAAATATCCATCGACTTAAAAAAAATAAATTAAGGGTGTGTTAACAAAAATGAAGAAAAGGCTGATATCCTTGTATCCAAGCTGATCTGTATGCATGTTTTGAAATAAAGAGGTTATATAAGATCCGGTTAACCTTTTTTTTTTTCTTCTGCGGGTACCGAACTATTAGGCGTGTTTGGAACGGCGTACGAACAAGGGATGAACTATGAACAGCGCTATTCGCTCCCCAGTTTGCAGTTCGCAAAAAACGGCGAATTAGGAATTACCGAATTAGCGCAACATATTTCCTAGATTACACGGTTATGAGAGCAACATATTTCCTAGTAAACGAACAAATCTGTCCGTCTTGAGCTATTGCCACCATAATATGTCGGTCTTCCTCGTTTCTCAAACAAAAACATTGGAGATTTTACCTTCCGAACAACAAAAATTCTTGAAAAATTGTATAATTGCTTTTACGAGAATTTTCTCCAGTTTTTGAAGTCAGAAAATTTTGTAAAATACAAATACAAATTTCTGAACGTGGAGTTTCTAAGTGTAGTCTATGTGAGGATTTCAAAATTTGTAATATTAAATCGGAATTGCTTTACTACCATCCTTTCGATTCCATCGTCATCTCATCTCCATCCAGCGCTCAAGTTATCCATCCTAACTCCCAACATTTACTCACCCCTCCCCTAACTTGCAACGTTTACTCTCCCATCCTCTCTCTAATCTCCCTCCCCCACCTTATAATGTCCTATAAAATAATACTAATTATCCTATATTACGATACTCACCCATCCCCCTCTCTAATCTCCCTCCCCCCACCTGCAGCCTGTCTAAGGTGCTTGATTTGGATGATATGTAATTTGCACTTTTTTTTTTTTTTTTCTTTCTTTCTTTCACTATGGAACGGCTTTTTCCATCTTTGTAGTTTGTATTCTTTCTTTTATCATTTTAATAATCGAAATTTCCCTGTGGCGGGGATCTGTTTTTTTTACAAAAATTATGGCTTTCTTATTATTAGTAGTTTAATGTATTGTAGCAAGATTTTTGAATGCACAAAACTTAACTTCATTGAATGAAATCAATGGGCATGCACAATTATGTTTATAATAAATTGCAACAAAGCACTCAAACATGCCATAACGATTACATGTGGTGGACACGAAAAGATAAATTGAAACTGCTACATATGCTTAAACTGACTCAATCAATTAATTTATATTATACAACAGGGAGAAATAGTTGCCTTATTCAATTCAGACAACAATAGTGATTGTCATTACACTCTGATAAAACCACCTCAATATTCTTTAATTTTATCCTTGCTGAAAACCATGCCTCTTCAAATCTGTGGGCTGCAATATTATCTTTTGAAAATTTAATCTCAACATGCTTGAGGCATCGAGGTATTTTTACCCAAATTGAATGATAGTAAGTTTCATACTTTCAGCATCTTTCCATTACGGGCTCTTCCGGTCGTTTCACTTTGCAGTAGCGACCACAGTTGCACAATGCGAGCATCTCAAGGTTAGGCGATTTCTGAAGAAACGATGCGATTGGATTGAAATTGCAAGCCATGCACCGCCCACAAAGAGATGAGTTCCTCAAGTTGTGGAATTTACTGATCTTCGGCAACATAGCTTCCAAAACATCCTACATAAATCAATAAGAAATAATTAAAAACAGTGACTACAGAACAGCATTATGGCACCAAGCAAACATAATTACTGATGTATGAAATGACAAAAGTTCCAATTAAAGTTGCTTACCTTTAAATCTTTGCTACATAACGTGAGATTTGTAACACCAAAAAGACCATGAAAAAAATCCTTATGCTTTCTAGAATTGAGATATTGGATGAAAACTCGAATAAAAGATGAAGCTCTATCAACTACAGTACCCACGGTGAAGGTGCTCCAAATGAACTTTACTAGGATATGTGGAGAGTGAATTTGAAGTTTCGACTCGACTGTGGCCATGGAGATGTTTGTATTGATCATGGCTCTTTAAAACTTCCAGGTGACTCTGCCATGAGTTAGTACCATGAGACAATTACGGAGACACAAATATTTCAGTTTGCGAGTAAAAATTGATGAAAACTCTCCAACGCAATTATCTAAGGACAAGTCTTCAAGAGCTGGACACCCCAAAAAAAGCCTGGTGATGCTTCCCTCATCCAGTTTAGTCAGTTTCATAAAGTTCTTTAGTTCCAACTTTCTAATGCGAGGAAGATCCACAACGTCTGGTATGAGTTCTGAGTGAATGTTACCACCCTGCTTAAGACTTATATTCAAGCACATTTCCTCTATTGAATGGGAAGTGAAAATGTGTGCAAATGAATCTATCGAGGGCATTAAAGCCTCCAGAGAGAATCCTCGAGTATTGGACTTGAGGGCATAATTGACACATCCTAACAAGGTCTGAGTTGCCATGATATTCTAACTTCCTAGGGTATCTAATCCTAAAGGTCTTCAAAAAGGATGGCTTGTGACGGGATAACACCATCTCAACGAAGTTTTTAAACTTTCTATGAATTATTATATATTCTGAATTGTTATTGCGCGTCACAGGTGCTAGCTTGAAACCAAACTCAACTAAGTCAAAGTTGAGACTTGGCATAAAGGGCCATAGATCCATCCATCTCTTTGAAAGGAAGCTCGTTTGCACATAGGCCTGTTTAACGTGTTATAAGGCAACGGAATGGGCTATTCCGTTTTCTATTCCGTTCCATAAACGGTATGGCTGTTCCATTCTGTTTTTCGTTCCGTTTCAGAAAACGAAATGCTCTTTCATTCCGCTATACGTTCCATTTGGACGGAACCGAACGGAACAACGTGGATTTACACTAAAAACTGCACTATTTGTCGAAACAGAAGCGAAATGGACCATTCCGTTTATCGTTCCGTTTCAGCAACGGTATGTTGTCTCATTCCGTTTACTGTTCCGTTTTCTGGAACGAAATGAAACTTTGTACCGTTACTCGTTCCGTATGGACGGAACGTCCACGGAAAACGAGTAACGGTTATCCCGTTTGCAGGCCTATTTGCACAGCGTCTTTTGTCCCTAAGAAGGATAACATGTGTTGGCGCAGTTCGTCTGGCAAGGTGCTCATCCTGTCAGGCTCATCATCTGACATGGTGAGATGCTTGTTGGAGTTGTTCATTTCTCAGACACAGGAACAAGTTGCTGCCCTCAAAATAATGAAAGATAGAAATCAGATTTGAAATCAAAATACAAATCCAGTGAATGATGATATCTCAAGTAAAGGCAATGGGCCAATTCAATTAGATCGTCAAAAAAAAAAAAAAAGGAAAAAGCTCAGATTTAAAATTAATACTAATATATGATTTCCTTGAAAGAGAATATGGCTTTAATTTCAGGAAGCAGAGACAATTAATCAAAAGATTGAAGGAGTAATACGAAAGATATCTGTGCCCCAAGAGGCCAAGATCGCTAAATATCTATGCGCAATAGCGCTATTGCGCATATATACCAGAGATTTTTCTATGTAAAGCTATAAGATGTACTAATTTTTTAATAAGCAGTTGAATATCAAATTCCTAATGTTATTTTCTCTTATTTATAGAATTTTTTTTACTTTTTATTTATATCCTAAGTACCAAAAACTAAATATTCATCACCCCACTCAGTTGCCTTTACAGCCAACTTTAGACAATTAATTGGGTTCCATTCCCCTTTAGAAATTAAAAACCTTAGAAATAGGATTGCATCCTGATTCTGGCCTTGGATCATCCATTCCGGTAGCTCGGGCTACAAATTAGTGTATTTATAGCAAAAAATGATAAGTTTTAAAAAAATTGAAAAAAATAGTAAAAAAATTTAAAAAATTATAAATTTTTTTTTGCTATGAGATTTCAATATATAGATTGGATTGGTTAATTTAAATTTGTCAATTTGCAAAATCACCAATCAAACGGTCATGATGCACAAAGCCCTCTATGCATCATGGTTCACAATAGATATTTTCTCTCTCTCTATATATATATATTAATAATGGAAGTCAAATGTTTAAAGTTCATACAATGAGTTTACTAAAAAAAAAGTTTCAGGCCACATATTTATTAATTAATTAATTTAGTATTGCAAGAAGATGATAATATTTGGCGTACGTTGGAGTAAGCTTTTGTGATTTTATTTGATTTCCGCTGTGTATTAGTACTCTTAAATTAATAGCGCAAAATGTCTCGTGCATATCTTGTAGGCTTGTAGGTCGGGGTGCGCAGATTTTGTTCAGTCCAGTCCAGCTAATTTGGCGGCCCAGTTTAATTATGGTCCAGTCCAGTCCAGTTTAATTAATTATAGCTGACATTCCTTCCTTAATTAGGAAATATTTTCTCTCAGCGCCTTTTAAGTCGGTTCCGGTTTTCATTAATTAATTTATTAATCCCACATGAAATTTGGAAACATAATATGAGGCGATAAATATATGAGCCCGACAGCCACAGCAAGGGTGCCATCTGACACCTGCCTTTCTATGCAGGTTGGGCTTGGCCGCTTGGGCCTTGGTTGATCGATCGTCTTGATCCAGGTGGGCCAGGTACGCCTAACGTTTTTATAGATGACCAGGCCTATGCCGGATATACAATCAGCCTACCTTGTCAAGTCAATAATATATCGCTCATTACATTTATTATTTACGATTACGATTACGATACACAACACAAACTAACTATGCTAACCACTTTGCTCACATAAATACAGAAAAATTCGATTTAATATCTATTGTAACAGCACAGAGGCAAAAGAAGCTCGCTATTTCTTTTCTTTCAACAAAGAAGAAGAATTAATTATTAGTCCCAGATTTAATAATTAATTTCAGCCTTCAAATCGTCTGACATGGCAGAAGTTATGCAATTTTTCCTCACAATATCATGTGTTGCTGCCTTCGCACCCTTTGTTTCCAGCACAACAATCTATATATCAAAAGAAATTTATAGAAAACAAGTGATTATGGGATTAATTCTAGGAAACAATAAAGAACTACTGTTGTAATCGATTAGGTAACTGTTATTCCAAGAATGCTTGATACATTTCTTTGAATATTTATCTGTTTTGAAGCCCGTGGTGCCTGTGTAACAATTTTCTACAATGAAATGAGGAAATACTATTCTGATGAAACGTCATCATTCCAGTAATTGCCATCATGATGCATTACCAGTTTTATTTTGTAAAAAAATTGGAACTGTTTGCCATTTTAAAGTTTTGCTAATTTTAATAATTATTAGAAAAAAAGATTCTGCCCATGTACTTCCATATATGATATATGTAAATGACTAAATGTAGATATTAGTTTATCTTTGAGTACTCAATTAGGTGCAATATATATATTTTTTAATTTCTCAATAAGCTTTCAAAAACATCAAATAGAGGATAAGGAAACTTCTTTAAAATCAACAATAGATACATGCCTGCTGGTACTCCAAATCAAATGTAAGATATTCCTCGTTGCATTCTTCCACCATTTGTACCAAGCTTTTCAGGTTCTTCACAGGCTTGCCGTTGAAAGAAATCACCTACCAACCAAATATTAGGTCAGAAGTCAACACTACAAAAATAAAGGGTACAAATGTAAATTAGCCGAGAAAACTTATCGAATCACCTGAGTGTTCGCAATATCTTCATAACCTATGTTGATGTCAGCAACAAGCACCTAATTCAAAAGCAAAAGGGAAAGAGTTAAAAAAACTCAACATAACATAAATAGATATATATCACATACCTAAAAAAAAAATAGATATATCACACAATATCTCATCTCTAATTGAACCTGAGAGACAACGACAAGTTGTTCATCTTCAGATTGTGCCATCGCATGGAGTTGCTTCTCCAACAACTTAATGGGTGTATCCATCACGTTCGGATACTGTATTAATGATCAAACCAGTAATTATTCAGATTTTAATTCAGGACAAATTCAGAAACTTTACTAGAGGTGAGTTAAACTTCATAGAATATCTCATTTCGTTCTTCTCTAATCATCGGACTTATCGATTCTGTCCTCAAAGCCTATATCATTGTGATCATCCTGTAGTTCCCGCTAAAAATGTGTATAGAAATGAATTGTTGAAATCATATTCAAAGGTTGGAAACTGCCACATAGGATAATTTATTTGAAAATTAAGTACTTCAATATTAAATTACAATTCTAATTTCTTGAAATAACTCGGGTTGCAAAAAAAAAAAAATTAGGAAATTTTATTGCCAAAATTAACTTGTTTGTTTCACTGTACATAATCAAACGACATTAAAGCATAAGCGAAACAGAATGGCAATTACCTCAGAAACTTGCAAAATTGACCAGTATACAAGTAGGTAAAGAGATCTAGAATGATTGGTAAAAGTACCTCAGATTGAAGATATGGGATAGTCACATGTGTGAACACAAAGCCCGCAACAATATAATAAGATGGAGGCATTCCATTTATGTGGAGGGGCATTAGTCTTTTGGGAATGGAAAGATTTGTACTGAATTCGAGAACTTCGTTGTCACGAAGCACCTTTATAACTGCCTTCTGACCAGTATATTTCTGAGAGATGAGGTAGCTAAATCCTATTCTTTCCCGGTTCCTAAATGGAACTGAATTGGAGCAAAACAAAGTAGTAAGCATTACACATCTCAAGCAAGGTCGATGACACCTTATCTTTTTTTTAATGGACAAAATATTCTATTTTCTTTGATGCCAGACATCTTTGGATCATTTGTTAGCGACGGCATTTAAGAAACTGGGGTAATGGTATGATATTTTTTTTTTTTTTTTTTTTTGAAAATATACCTGTTCCATCATTAGCAATATCTACCCCATCAAAGCTGAGAATAATATCTGATGGTTTGAGACAACAAGACTCCAGAGCAGTGGGTTCCACTCGCCTGACACGGATTCCTTTCTGGTCTGGCTTCATTCCCATAGCCTTGCGCAGAACAGGGTTTTCCATCTTTTGCCACTCGATGCCTAGAATAGGAAACCCTAATACCAACAAATTAAGAGGAAAAGAATGCATTAAGTTGCACATAGAAATCATGCCTGTTGCAACTAATCTTTTAAACATTGTTAATTAGTTGGTTTTCTAGCTAATCAAGCTCTTTCAGATTACAATCTAGTTTTTTCATCTCATTCTTTTTCTCTCTCTGTAAGTATCATTCTAACTAATACCAGTGTTATGGGGAGTAAAGAAAATTAATATGTTTCTGACCATTACCTGTATATTGCCCAGATTTTTCATAATCGGTAATGAAATGCGTAATAACAGGAGTAGGGATGACATATCCTATATTGTCAACACCTTGATCTTTGAGACATTGAAATGCTATCCCCACACACTGCCCCTTGTTGTTGAAGGCAGGACCCCCTGAATTTCCACTGTTTATTGCTGCATCTACCTATTCACACCATTTTAAAGTGCATACTGAATTACTGACATATATCGAAATGAAATTATAACAGGCCTGGATCATCCACTTTAATCAATTATTACCAGGACAGTTATTTTTTTCAGAACTTTTTTTGGGCTTTTGACAGCTAGGACCTAACCAACCAAGAATATGTCAATCAAGGGATCACAAAAAAGCCACAAAGTCTCATATTGACTAAAAGAAGATGGTTCTGAAAAACTGCTACAAATATAAGATTCGCTTCACCTGTATTTATTTTGGCTAGAAAATTAAAAATTATTGAGATCTGTTTGCAAAAGTGAAAGACAAAATGATGCAAGAAGCCAAGAAGTTGAGATTAGTAACCTGTATGCCAAGAAGCTCAGTAGAGTCATGGGAATATGAAAGAATCTCAATCCTAGAAACAACACCACTTGTCACTGAAATAGTATCCCCGCCAATTGGGTACCCAACCACTGTAACAGCATCTTGTAGAGCCGGCAATGATCCAAACTCCACTGGTACAACATCTTCCCAAAATTCATCATCATTTACTGTTAACATGGCTATTCGAAAAATAAAAAAAAAAACAAAAAAATCAGTTTAAAATTTTTAATTTTATTAACTGCCCCTAACAGGATACAAATGTTTGGTAGTAGTCGATCCTTAATGATTATAAAATTAAGTCATATTAACCACTGCTTGCATTGGTTTAATAGTCTTGCAAACATTAAGAAAAGAGAAGATTTGTGCAACTTTGTAGAGAAACAGGACTTCGTCATTAAATTTTAATATCTACACTCAAGTATATATGGCAATGGGCCTATGGTACGGATGTATCTTGGTATCAAACTATCAATATATACTGCAACTCCTGCGTTTTGTAGTCTGAATGATTAGGGAAAAAAAATGTAAGACATCCGTTTTAATCTGACTAAAACAGCAAATTTATGTAGTTTCTAAAATATTTTTCTCATAATTCATAAACAAGAAAAGACAATATGAATTGTTGAACAATAAACACTGATTCTTTGTGAACTTCCAACGAGGTACCCATACATTAACATTAATTTGCCTGTAGGTGATCTAGGACATAAAATTCATGCCTAATTATTTCTTTTCTTTTTATTATTAGATATTTCCTTCTGGTGGTCCATGCCCAGCACTAATTTGTATTTTGTAAAATTTATAAACTAATCATATGCATATGCTAATTGAGTTCAAAAGTCGTACAAAACTTTTGACTACAACCGCTCTTTCTTAATTTAAGAAATGCCAGAATTTGCACACTTGCAAGAAGAGAAAGTTAACACCATACATACCCTATTTGTATTCCTTGTGGAGTATCAACTAGCAACCATGGACATTAACCCAATCAGAGTTACAATCTGAATTCCAAAATGTTCTAAATAAAGTCATCGTATTAGTGGAACCCAACCCAACCTGTGACAAACGGAGACCCAATAAACATTCAAAGTCAAAACTAACCTAAATCTAACCTAACCCGTTCTTATTGACCGAATTTAATTGTCAAAAGAAAAAAAAGTACTTCACAACTAATTAACATGATTTCTAATTAGAGTTATGATATGCAATGCAGATTAGAGAGTCAGGAACTCAAGATATAATAAAATAAAATACTAATTTTGTTAACGATTGAAACATTTCTCTCTTACCAATATCACATTCAGTCCCAATGGCAAGGACAGTGGCAAGATACTTGGTATCTGAACTACGCTTCTTGAGCTTGACCTGAGTATAATGCTCAACTGAATGTGCATTTGTCAAAACCCTCCTTCCTCTGATTACAACGCCGCTGCTACTCGAGCTGTATGGTCTCTTCATTTGCCATGGAAGAGAGAAGTTTGGCTCAGTATGGGTGCAGAACACCTTCACGACCGCATCCATGGAGGGTACCACCTTCACCCCATTATCCCACATTGGAGGAGACTGGATAGCATCTGAGAGCAGCACGTCAACAATTCCACCGCCATTAGCAGATTTGAGCTCATTGGAAAAATTATTTATGGATACTATGCTTGGAGTCTTTACTTCACTCTGTAAGTCATAACAAATTTACCACTTCAAAAACTAGCTAGCAAAGAACAAGATAAATATGGCTAAGATATCTTTAACATAAAAAGGCATCTTGTATGTATTTGAAGACACCAGTGGTTTAGCAAATAATAAACAGGAAGCAAAAGAGGCACTACCAAATTACAAAATAATAACAAGAACAACAATTATTAATTAATTAATTAATTAAAAAAGAATTATCATTGCATTTGTTACCTCGACTTCACTATTATCTTCTGTAGCCTCAACCAAGGTCTTTGAATCAGCCCCATCAGATTGAATGCGGTGGTGCCTGCTTGACTTTTCAGCCTCCCCCAATGCAAGCAAACCACTGGAAGTACAGGAATGTTCGTTGATACCCTTTTTTCATACACATATAACCAAAAAGGAGATGGCATGAAATGGTTTCATGCAAGGATTATTATTTTTTCGGAAGAGAATGCCAACAAGATATGGTGTACCAGAATTGAAATATTATCGGTACAGACTGAGACAGGTATAAGCATGGTGGCAAGTGTATATATATTGGGTGCAAACTACATCCATTTTGCCTACTAATATTAAATTACCTATCGCGCTGCATCTTGCAAACCTCCAGTGCACTAATAATAGCTTCTTGATTGCTCATGGCTGATTGTAAGATCTTAATTAATTTTTCTTTCACAAACTTCTGGGTGTTTAATCAAATGTGCCTTTTCGTGTATCGGTGCAGAGATATAAGGAGGTCATGACAAAGGGCTTAAGGAGTCAACAAATAAAATATAAAAAATAAAAAGAAAGAAAGACATAAAGAGGTCAGAGGAAATGGAAGAGAAATTTTCAATGGAAAACGTGTATCAAGCGATGTTGAAGATCAAAACAAAATAAAAAAAAAAGGACAACGACTTGACTGCTAAACAAATATTGAAAATGAATATGGTCATGTTGATCGACACGGTAAGCTCGGAAGGAAGAAGATTTGAGAATATATGTTAGCAATTAAACAAAAACTGTAATTATAAGAATCCCTCCAATTAGGAAACCTTGTATCTGATTTTTCCAAATTCAAGAAAATGTGCCTACTAAAACTGCACGCTTTCCAATAATTTTGTATATCTGGGGGCATGCACCTCGCACTGGAGACTCCAATTAAATTAATTAATTTTATCAGTATTCATTAACTATCTGTTATAATTGTGCATTATTTGATAAATTATCTTTCTTAATTAGCTGCGGCTCTGGTACAACCATCACACTATGTTACTGAAAAGTACAGAAGTTTTGACAGATTTTTTTCAACGCATGCTCTGTATATTTCTTATTCATGTGGATATGTATGTTTATATTGACTAGCAAAAAGAGCTCACCCGACTCTGTGGGAATGGAAAAAGAAATCTGAGGCGATTTTGGTATGGTGGGAGAGGGTTGATTTGTTGTTTTTCTTTCCTTTACTGTACGCACAAATTAAAAAAGAATAAAAATGAAAACAACCATCCATCGTCTTGACCCCTCTCTGTAAAGGAGTCTGACTATTTGTCTGAAATACATATCTAAACCGTACATCAGATCAAGTTGCACAGATCAATGGTCTATATTGATGTTAACAAATGTTTGAACCCCTTTCTATAAAGGAGTCACTTGACCTTGTTTTGGGTGCGTTTATAAGAAGTATAGATAGATATAGAAGTATAGATATAGATGTAGAGATAGCAGAGGTATTTAGGATGAATTGATTGATTTATTCATCAGATTGTACAACATATATAATACAAAGTGTATAATAGAAAAGGAAATAGTAAATAAAAGGAAACTAATATGGCCTAATTAATTGGTTAATTACAACATCTGTTGCCTAATTATAATACACGCTAACATATATGTCCATGTGTCAATATAACAAGCAACCAAAACATAGTTCCCTAGCTATCCATTCAAATTTGTTCAAGCTGTGATTAAAAAGCGAAACTTTGTCAAAACGACATACTAAATTTCTTTTCCCCTGAAAGAAGAACTTTAATTACTTTATGATTTCATTAATAAGTAATAACCAAAAGTTGATTAAAAGGAAGCAATTACATATCTATACTATCTATACTTCTATACTACTTATAAAAGCAGCCATAGAAAAGTCATGAATTCCAACCACCAGGGGTGGAAACATGTGTTAACATCAATTATAAACCATTGATCTGTGCAATTTGATATGATGTGCGGTTTAGATTTGTATTTCTAATAAAGAGTCAGACTCTTTGACAGAAAATGTCTGGTCGCTGGTTGGCAGTTAACAAATATCCGAAGCTTCGCATCTCGAGTTCGAATCCCAGCCCCGTTATTATTATTTTTTTTGGATGGACATTTTGTTCTTTAATTTTTTCCGCCGCTCCGCTCCTAAAATTTCCGTACCCATCGCCTCTCAAAAATCATCAGAAAAGGAAATCTTATCACCAAATCTATCGCATTTCTCTCAGAAATTTTCGGCTCCGCTAACACTGCCTTTTCTGTCGCTTTCGCAAACGTTCTTCCACAGACTATTCCCTCTCTCTTCGATGGATCTAGGTTCGACGCACTACCAGAAACTTCGCCTATGGCCTATCCTAAGTAACTCTGCACGATGGATTAAATTCTCTCGAGAGAAGCTTCTCCTCTTCTTTTCCCTTTTTTCTTCGATCGCCACAATAAAATCAACATGACCTTGCTCTCCTTATTTCTCCTTATTCTTCGCCCGCTCGATTCTCGCTGTCTCTTCCGAGAGCAGATCTGCTCACGAGCGATCCACCTCCGCACCTCCATGGCCAGAACAACAAGATTAGGTACTTTTTTCTTTTCTTTGCTCTGCTCCTTGAGAAACTGGGGCTATTTCTTTTTCCGTATCTATCCATTCCTTCTATACAAATTGCATGGTGGATCTGAACAGGTTTTTTTCGAGGTTTATTAAGACATGAGAAGTTGTATATGCCTCTAACAGAAGGGAGAAAACTTGCTACAAATAATAATTTGGTGATATTCTCAGTTTTTTTTTTCTTTTAGGGGTATTGCAGCATTATCAGTTCAACCCATATGCATCTTCAAGGTATTTATAGCTACAACCATAAATATTAGATCTGGTTTGGTCTTTTGTGGAGCTTATTTGGTTGTAATTTATTGATATTTTTCTGGGACTAATGCTAGTGTGAAATCAGGGATGAAATTGCTGAATTAAGGTTGCTGGGATAATCTGATGGACTTATCTCTTAATTGTGAGGCTCTTAAGGCGGCTGGTGCAAAAAATTGAGTTAATGCTAATGCAATAGAGATGTTATTTAGGTATGTTTAACATCTTATGATTAGATTTCTCACAGGTTAGCTATTTTTGTTTCTTGAATCTATTTGATTACTATAGGTAATTGAAAACGATAGTGACGGATTTGATTGATTTGTGTGGTTTCTTTATTTTGTGCTTCCATCTATTGAGAAACCTAACTGGTGAGTTATTATTATTGTCATCGTTTGCAAATTTCAGATTACCATAACAATTGTATGGTTTCTCTGCGTGCAGGTTATTTGTTGTGTCTTTTGTGTACAATCAGAAAGAAATATGAGCTGATGGCATTCCTACAAACGGTTAGAGCAAAGTTAGGTCTCAAAATCCATGTAATTCTTTGCCCTTTTTCCCATTTACTTTAATTTAGTTGCGACTTTAAATCCGTTCGTTATTGGAATCATAATCGCTTATCTTGCTTTCGTGAGAGGAATGTTTTAGGTGGTAGAAGTTATATCTAATGGAATGGTATCTGTTAATAAGATAGGCTGGCGCCGGCTTTTTTACTTGAGCTGTACGTGATAGGTAAATGAGTTATCCTTACATATAAATCTAATTGGCAAATTCAGGCTGCTAATTTTTTTTCATGTTTAAATCATGATAGCTATTCAATTCAGAGATACAAAGAGCGTTTTTGTTGGTGATGATTTCAGGCAGTTTAGAGTAGAGTTATCTGAACTGATAAAGACCACTTGGTGTGAAGGTAATATTTTTCTTGCCTGCAAGCTTAACTTTAGGTTAATTTTAGCTTTTTTAAAATTTCATGGCTGGTATTTAGTTGCTGATTACATGCCAAGTTTTGCTAATTCTATCTGATATTTTCTCCTCGATTGTGTTTGCATGCAACAGTGGAGTAAAGCGATCTTGGTCCACTGTGCAATTTGGAGCTGCTAGAGAAGAAAGTCGACCCTTCGCCTCTTATTGTTGTCTCTTCGATCTTTTCACTATCTGGTGCTCTCTCTCCCCCATCTGGCAGTTATAAGTAGGAAGAGAATTGCTCTCACCAGGTGAGTGCTGATTATGTAGGCTTTTGTTGCCTCTCGGAGTTTCTTCTCTTTTTTTGCATGTTGATCAATTCTTTAACATGTGTTTTCAATTTGCCCATTTGCAATTCTGTGTTCACTGTTTGGTGTTAAATTTGACGAGCAATAACTTCACGGTCTCGCTCAAGTATGATCCTGTATGTTAAATCATGGCTCAAACAACATATTAGTTCTTTTATATTATACTCGAATTTATGTGTATAGTTCCAATTCAATTCTGATTTCTAAAGCCAGAGCAAGCAATTTTAATCTTTCTTTTTCGTTTTTCCTTTTTTCTTTTCTTTTTGATTGATTTTTGTATAGTTTGCATTCAGTTCTGCTTTGGTGCTGAAACAATTACGATCTCTTGGATTATTTGACATTCCTTGCTTTACTAAATATGGATAGTACGGACCTATTTTTAGAATAAATATATGGTCATTTGTCGGACAAGAAATTGGATTAACTACGACATAAATATAGCATGCTTTGATTTCTTGAAAGCTACAATTCAAAAAAAAAGATGTCCCTAGATACTTTTTTATAGGGCTTCCTTGCTATTTCAGCAACCTACTTTTTTCTTTATCTGTCTTTCCTTTTCTATTATCTGGTCGTCTTCTATTTTGGCATGATCTTTCTTTTTCTCTCTCTTTTACACCTTGCAGGTTTGGGAATTTGTGGCTTCTGAACCTTGCTGCCAGCATCGTATGGGACGCTTTCGAGGCAGAGAGCTGGGTCTTTTCTCTTCTTAGTCCTTGCTTAGTTCGGTGAGTCTGCTTTTTTTTTTTCTTTTTCCTTGCATTCACGATTTTCCCTCGGGTTCGGTTTGCAAGATTGTTTTGTGTCAATTTTGAATAGATTTTGATTGAGTGATGAAAATTTCATGGAGGTCTCTTCTTATAGTTTTGTTCAACATTCGCCAGGGTCTGTGGTGGTTAAGGGAAGGGACTAAACAACTTATCAAAGCAGTGTATTTGTTTGTTAGCTTCCTGACATTGAATCTTTGTGTAGATGTGTTTCATACATAATTTTAGTTTTACTTATTTTAGCAAGGGAAGGGTTAAAATTATAGTGCTGATCCACTGAACCACCATAACCATTACTTAGGACAACATAACCATGTATTTGTTTTAGGTCATATCTTAACAATTAAAGTTCGCCAATTCTTCTGAAACAAGTATCAGTATTGAACCACTATAGCCATTACTACAGAATCCGGCAAACCTTGGGGTGGAGAATACCGTAGAAGATGGTCAAGCACAAGAAGATCATTCATTATTGGAGAGATGGTCAGTAATTATTTAGTATTTTGTTCTTTTTTTAAAATCTAGAAAAATAAAAGAAGAGAGATAAAAATATTGGAGTGCTATAATTCTTTGAGAAGAGGATATATTTTAAAGTAGGATATCTATGACAGAGGGGAAAAGGAAAAAAAAAAAAGATGAACAATGGCGCACTGATACAGGTTTGAATAAAATTCCTTATTCTAATTGTTTGGGATATTGTGCATCTCTTATTGCTTTACTGGTATCTGATAATAAAATGGAAAATGAAGGTTCTTTTGGCAAAATGTCATGAGAGAACTTACCAGACATGTCAAGCATAACATAATTGATCTTTTTCTTAATTATTTCACAAGAATTTATTTAAGAATAATTCCCAAAGAAGGTTTTATGAGAATAGGAAAAAGGTATATTAGGAAAAGTAAAGAGTGAACATGGATTGCTGGCATTTCTGGAATGTGATAAATTTATTATATTGCCTAAAATTTAGGGATTTGATTAATATTATGGATCAATGTTTGGCATGATTTAGTGTATTTATCTATTTAGCATGGGATATATAGGAAAGTAATCTCTAATTCAATAATATGCATTAATTTTAATAATTTCAATAAGCTGAAATTAATGATTTCCTCCAAATGTGATCTTCTAAAATTTCAATGATTTTTATATTCTATGACTGGTAATAAATATGCTAAACTATGCATACTATTATGCCCAATAATACATGATGTACATTTATGTCAATGAGTTGAAATTTCAGGAATGTCACTGGACAACCCACAATGAGATAGATTAAAACAAACCCTTCAGATGGGAAGCCCTGCCACTCAATGGATTTCCGTATACAATGCTAGATGGGCCATGAAGCAAAGGTGGGTTACTGTATCAGTCAGATGCCACTGCCAGTAACATGTAAAACGAAGATGCAAGGCTTGAGCAACAAATAGAGAAGGGTAATGAAGATGGTTTGTTTATTAGCTCGGTGGAATCATCAGCTAATCTCTGGCTTCTGATATTGGATGCCGGAACTGGTTTCTTTGCTTACATCGGATGATCTGGCATGCTCTGTGAGTTCATCAAGACCATTTATTTTTTTTATGCATTGAAGCCTAAAATTTCTCCTACTTATAAAAGCAACCAAATGTTTGATTCATTGTAAAGACAAATCCCCACACGATTTAGAAGTTTTTTTTTATTGTCAACTTTAAATAAATCATTGTGCAATCTAATTGATAACTAACTCTTCAGCTAACAGCTTGCTGTTAGATTTACATATAATTCCTTTACTTATAGGCCACGACTCAATTCCTTTGGTAATTATGGCTCTTTTGTTTTCCTATTTAGGTTGTGGGTACACCAAGTTATATGTGCCCTGAACTTCTAGATCACATTCCTTACGGGAGCAAATCTGATATGTGGTCTCTAGGTTAGTTCCTATTTTCCTTGGTGATTAGTTGATTAGTTGATTGATTACTTTGATGTTGCAGTTTTAATAAATTGCAATATTCTATTTGTTTTTTTTGTGTTTAGGTTGCTGTATATATGAAATGACTGCTCTAAATCCTGCATTCAAAGCTAACCATTGACCATCACTGTAGTTCTTATCAAGTTCGTTATTTTATTGGATGTTACTGTATATATGAGAATTTTTTTTTTCAAGAATTAGTTTAAATTTTGTTTTGTTTACAGAGGTCTGCAGTCATGGATGCGTTGAAGCAGTACAGAATGCCAGTTCAATTGTGGGAAATGTATTCCTTTCAATGTGGTCCCTCAAAGTTCAAAAATTATAATACGAGTGTGTTCATTTTGTTTGATGTTGTATCATGAATTAAGCAAGATTTTTTTCTTTTTTATTTACTCACACGTATGAAGGTTTCTCAAGAAAATTTGTGATTTCATTTGATAATAAAGTACTTATGAAATCATGTGTAGCGCAATTTTTTAGGAACAAAAAAAGTTCACATAAAAAGAATATCTATACTACTTATAAAAGCACCTTCAGAAAGGTCATAATATTCTAACAATTAGGAGTTGAAACTGTTAGAGATATGTCCTAGAAGCCAATCATTTTATGGCTACTTCTATAGTTTATATTATTGATGATATTTGATCATTTGTTCCTGGATTTTATTATTGACAGTTCATTCAGGTTGAGGATCTGAATTGTGGATCACTGTGTTTCATTTATAATTAAATGACAATAATAAATCAAAATTGTCCATAGTCTTGATAATTAACAAGGAACATTAATTATCAGACAAGACTAGTATACAAGTTAAGTGATGATTAAGTTCTACAAATCATAAGTAAGGAGTTACTAACTTAATTGTATATGTATATGTTACTGGAACATAATACAGGACATGACCCAATGAAATAAATATATGGATTGTGTTATGTGTCATTGTTTATTTCATACGTGTTTGATTCTGAGTTTGAGATGGTTCAGTTTCTCCACATGAGGATAGGTTCTATAAATATCGTCTAACGCTGATTCCTGATAAGGGCTGCTATACGGACTGTATTTATGTTCTCTTGAATTGTGCGGGGAGAACCTGGTCATCAAGACAACCGTATGTCCCTCGTTAGTTCACCTAACGAGTGATGATATCTACTGGGCCCCTTGATGGAGATGGATTGTTTGCTAGCAACTTATACAATCATCTCTAGATCGAGAAACGTATAATCTGCAAGAATGACATTTTCCTATCTTGGATTATACGATGATATCATGTGACATAAGAATCAGATAAGGAAATACTATTATTTCTTATGCAGGATTGAGATATTGTAGCAGTACACTATTTATGCGAATTGGGAATCATAACGTATTGCTAGATACCGCTTGTGATTATTGGAAATAAATAGTGATTTATTTCCATGGCCAACATAGCATAAATCCTTAAAGGGTCACACAAATAAAGTTTTAACCATATAATGTATTATTTATTTATTTGCAGTAGCGAGTACTGCGAATATATGATAAGTTGATTAATTAATTATATACCGTTGCGAACCGTTATAATTAATTAAATCAAAGGGATCATATAGAAATAAATTAATGCATATGCTAATCCTCTAATGATTATCAATAAGTTGATAGTTATTTTCATTCAACAGTATTTAATATAATTATACGAATTATATTAAGTAAATAGGCTTTAATTTATTAAGCCTAATTGAGCCCAAATAGAATGCAATTTGAGAGATCAATTATTAAATGGTTTAATAGGCTAATGACACATTTGATGTGGCCCATCTAAAGCCCTCTCAAGGCCGGCCTCATAGGGGCATTTTTGTCTAATATGATTAGGTCAAAAATGTTATATATATATGAACTATTAAGGAAAGGAATCAATTGGATTTTCATCTTTTTCTTCTCCCCAAAATTGAGGCCGCACCTTTGATTTTTGGAGCAGAAATTTCAGATCTGAAATTTGGCTCTTCTCTCTTGCATTAGTAGCTCATGTGTTGAGCAATAGCCAATTTCAATTAATAGAGATTATTTGGAAGAAGGCTAACTACAAAGGATTAGCTTTACTCTTGCTCTTGCTAGCACAAGAAGCTTAGAGTTTGGTTAAGACTTTAGGTGGACTCGAGGCCAGCGATGTGGTGGTGGAGACGAGCACCCCATCGACTTCTAAGCAAAGGTCGAGCCTTCTAGTTACGAGACTAGAAGAGGTAATCCTTCTACCGTTCTCTTAAACGTGTCGATTTGCATAATTATCTAGATCCGTATAATAGCAATTGTAAATTATTTGTTAAATGTTAATAAAAATTTAAATTGCACATGGAATGAGTTCCTAACAGTGTTATCAGAGCGCTGGTCGATAATTATGCTTTTTGATATTTTTTAATTGAGAAATTAGTAATTAACTAAATTAATTAGTGATGTGTGTGCTTGCTGTCTGAAAAAAATCTGTTTTTCTGCCTTATTGCTTGTTTTTCGTGATATGAATATTTCTGGAATTTTTTCTCTCTTACTGGAGGTTGTAGATCTTTGAGTCGTGGTTCTTTTGCCACTGGTTTCACGATTTTATAAGTTGTTATGATTTTTTAGTGATTTAAACGGTAATGGTGCGCAGATCTGGAATTCTGCATCATGGTTCTGTTGTTGTGGCTTGAACGATTTATTTTGAAATATAACTGCCTGTAATCTTTAGCTAGGGTTAATCTAGACTTGATACTCTTTCTGAATATGTGTAATTTGTTACCTATTTCGGATTTAATTTGGATATTCAAGTATGGAAAGAATCGAAGTTGTCAGATCTGGTTTTCTGAACAAGCTGGTTGTTTTGACAAAATAAAATTATTAAAGGACTTTTACAGAAAAGTATTTGAATAGATTTGTTCTATTTCGAATTAGGATTATGTGAAAATTAATTTCATATTTTTTCATTAAGGTTTGATACTTTAACTGGGTTAAAACTTTTCAGTCGTCAGTCTGTTTCAGAACAGGACAAGTCGCTTGTATGGCTTTTAACTCGATGATTTTGAATAGACCCTTGTATTTTTCTTTTCATGTATTGATAGCCTAGTATATAAAGTATTTTTCTATGTAAATTGTTTGCTTGAAAAATGTCAAGGGGGTGATCACACAGACCGAAAGGTTGAGGCCAAAACAGAATCTTCTCTAACGGCGCTTCGCGTGCTGTCTGGGATTTTGTCTTTTTTGGTTCTCCCTGATGGTAGCTGATCTCTCCTTGAAATTTTTACTGGTAGTTAGACTCATTGCAAGAAGCTCTCTGGATTTATTTCGGATTTTTTGGTGACCGAAAAATATCGGATTTTATCGGGTCCCAAATTGTTTATTTTAATTAATTAAAATATATTCTAATTAATCAAATTAGTTGAAATGTTAATTAGAACACTCCTTAAATACCCTCCTTTCTGTTTTTGATTTGTAGATTAAATTTCAAAGGTTTAAGCAAATAGTTGTAATGTTAAACCGTTTGCATTTGAAAGCGAGCAACGAGCACACACAAAGATTCTAATTAATGAAGTTAATTAAGAACAAGTGAACATATATATTGTATATGTGCTAACTCTGTTTTGTAGGAGGATCGTGGGTTTAGTATGGCTCAAGATTTCAATGCCTTGTGGTTTGTAAATGTATGCATGTGTGAATGTGTGTAATGCGGCTTTTGGTGCCATTAATTAATTTTGATTAATTTTGATGTAACTTGTGAGGCTTGCATGCCCCTAAGGCCTAGGAGGGAATTAGAATTTTCCACATGTTTATTTATTTCCATTAATTATAGGATATGATCAATATAATTAGTGGGAGGGCTTGAACTAGATTAGTCTTACTACATGGAGATGCAGTGAAGATTAATATGCAAGCTGGAGCCATACAAACCCACAACAATGGTTGTGCTTTGAGATGCTTATTATAATTATGTGATTGTTTGAATGCTATGAAATGTCATAGGATAGGTATGGGTGTATGTTGACACGACCACCAAACAAAGTCGCATAATGAATGTCCAAATTTAATTTGATTAAGTCGACCGCCCTCCTTCTCTCTATCCCCTTCACGTTGCTTGCCTTCTCATGGCGCGGTCCGCCCAAGCGGACGTCATGGTTGTCATGCGATAGTCGGGGTACAAATAAAAGGATTTGTAAGGAGCAAATAGAGAGAAGTTGCTTATCGATAGACCCAACTAGAGTTTGGATATCGGGGCGAAGTTCGCGATGCGAACCAAGAGTCATAGTTGTATGATTGGTTATAGAACCTACCTCATCTAGTCACTTTGGGTGACGTGCCATAGCAGGTCCAATTTGACGAAAATGGGGATCTTGGATATTCATTACATTTAAGGACATAAAATGTAGTGAACGTTTTACTTTGCTAGAAAATAAAACAAATGCATAAACTAATTGACCTTAATTTTTGGAATTGTTGTAGATGTCTTCTCATTCTTCCTTCTCACTACGTTCTCTCTTAGAAAAGGAGAAACTCGCCTTCAACGGTGCTAATTTCTTGGATTGGCACCGCAACCTTAGGCTAGCCCTTCGGTTTGAGAAGAAGGAGTATCTCCTTTCCACTCCATTGCCCTCGGCTCCCAAGACGGATGCCACTAAAGAGGACAAGGACGCATACGACAAGCACATCAATGACGACATGGAGATGTCTGTCTTGATTGTCGCTGTCATGGAGTCTGAACTCCAAAAGGAGTTCATGGATAGTGGCTATGGTGTGTTTGACATCATAACTCGTCTCTCGAACATGTTCCAAACTAAGGCCCGCACCGAAAGGGACCGACTGATCAAGGCCGTCGCCAATACTCGATTGGCCGAAGGTCATGAAGTCGGGCCACACGTCATGAAGATGGCGGGGTTGTTTCGGCAGCTTGATAGGCTTGACACGCCCTTCCCGTCAGGGGCGGTTCAAGACTTCATTCTCAATTCTCTTCCTCACAGTTTCACGGGGTTCATTGTGAACTACCGCATGAATGGCATGGACAAGAGTTTGGACGACCTCCAGAATATGTTTGTCGAAACTGAGGAAAGTCTAAAGAAAGAGAAAGGGCCGAGAGATGTTCTTGCGGTGAGTGATAAGAGCGAAAAGAATAAGAAAAAGGCCCGCAGAATGAAGAAAGGCAAAGGCCCGGTGACGTCCCAAGGTTTGACCAAGGGAGCTCCCGAAGGTTCTAGGCGCAAGAAGAACCCGGCCACCTCTGACACGGTGTGCTACTATTGTAGTGGCAAGGGTCACTGGAAGAGGAACTGCCCCAAGTACCTCGCAGACAAGAAGGCGGGAACTGTCCAGCCTTCCAACTCAGGTATATTTATCATTGAAACCCTTCTCGCTACCTCTAGCACTGACTGGATATTTGATACTGGTTCATGTGCTCACATTTGTCGAAATGTGCAGGTTCTAAAGAATAGGAGGCGGCTTGAGAAAGGTGAAGTTCAACTCCGCGTCGGGAATGGCACGTGCATCTCTGCTATGGTCATTGGGAACGTGGAAATAACTTTACCTTCTGGTTTTGTTTTAGAACTCAAAGATGTGTTTGTAGTTCCTTCTATTACTCGAAATATTATCTCTGTTTCTTGTTTGGACATGGATGGATTTAATGTTGTAATAAAGAACAAATGTTGTGCTTTATTTCGTGATGATGTTTGTTATGGTGTTGCGCATTTATTGAATGGTCTTTATGTGCTTGATACTTCTAATGAACATGTTTTGAGTATTGAAAATGACAATAGAAAACGTAAGATTTCACACGAGAATGCAACTTTGATGTGGCATTGCCGTTTAGGTCATATCAAGGAGAAACGCATCAAGAGATTACAAACTGTTGGTCTCTTGGATCAATTCGCTTTCGAGCCAATTGACAAATGCGAATCGTGTTTGATAGGAAAGATGACCAAAGCGCCTTTTACCAACAAAGGTATTAGGACAAATGACTTATTAGATCTCGTACATACCGATGTATGTGGACCTATGAGTATTTGCGCACGTGGAGGTTACTCGTACTTCATTACTTTCACTGACGATCATAGTAGATACGGGTATATCTACTTGATGCGGCATAAGTCCGAATCCTTTGAAAAGTTCAAGGAATTCAAGAATGAAGTTGAGAACCAACTTAATCGAAAGATCAAAGTCTTGCGTTCCGATCGAGGTGGTGAGTACTTGAGCCACGAGTTTGGTGATTATCTAAAAGAGTGTGGAATCGTTCCACAACTCACTCCACCTGGAACACCACAATGGAATGGTGTATCCGAAAGGAGGAATCGAACTTTGCTAGACATGGTTCGATCGATGATGAGCCAAGCAGATTTGCCTAAGTCGTTTTGGGGTTATGCACTAGAAACCGCAACTTTTACACTAAATCGTGTTCCGTCAAAGTCCGTTGAGAAGACGCCTTATGAGCTTTGGTTTGGTCGGAAACCAAGCATGTCGTTTCTCAAGATTTGGGGTTGTGAAGCTTATGTGAAAAGGCTAATGAGCGATAAGCTTGGACCCAAATCGGATAAATGTCTTTTCGTGGGATACCCTAAGGAAACAAAGGGTTACTACTTCTACAACCGCAACGAGAACAAGATAGTTGTTGCTCGTTATGGTGTGTTCTTGGAAAAGGAGTTTCTCGCAAGAAGAAGTAGTGGGAGTGATGTGGTTATTGAAGAAGTTCACGAACCACCGCAAGATATGCCTCAAGTAGGAAATCTAGCGATTCCCAATGTGGTGCCAAATGAGGTTGTAGTTGAACCAGTTCCACAAGTTGTTGAGGAACAAGTTCAAGAGAATGCTCCCTCAAATGAGGACTCGAACATTTCGCGAGTCGAAAGTGTTCAAGTTACTCCTACATTAGAGGATCAAGAACCAACTCCACAAACTGTTGTGGAACAAGTTCAAGAACCTCAAGCACCAATCCTACGAAGGTCAACGAGGGAAAGTCGTCCACCCGAAAGATACTTGGGTTTGCACGATGTTCTCGTCATTGGGAATGGCGAGCCTTTGACCATCAAGGACATGATGAAAGAACCCGACTCCAAGGAATGGCTTAAAGCCATGGAATCCGAAATGCAATCCATGTATGACAACAAGGTATAGACCTTGGTTGATCTTCCTGACGGAGTAAAACCCGTTGAGAACAAATGGATCTTTAAGAGAAAGGTCGACATGGATGGCAACTTGACTGTATATAAGGCACGGCTTGTTGCGAAAGGTTATCGACAAGTTCATGGTATTGACTATGAAGAAACCTTCTCGCCCGTTGTCATGTTCAAGTCAATTCGGATCTTGTTAGCAATTGCCGCATTTCATGACTATGAGATATGGCAAATGGATGTCAAAACCGCCTTCCTAAATGGCAATTTGGAAGAGGATGTGTACATGACACAACCCGAGTGTTTTGTGGATCCAAAGAATGCTAACAAGGTATGCAAGCTTCAAAGGTCCATTTATGGATTGAAGCAAGCATCGAGGAGTTGGAACAAGCGCTTCGATGAAGAAGTCAAGAAGTTGAACTTCATCCAAAGCGAAAAGGAACCTTGTGTTTACAAGAGGTTTAGTGGGAGCGTGGTTGTGTTTCTTGTTCTGTATGTTGATGATATACTCTTGATCGGAAATGATGTTTCCGAATTAAATGCAGTCAAGACTTCATTGAAGAAGGTGTTCTCAATGAAAGACTTGGGCGAGGCCGCCTACATCCTAGGGATTAAGATCTATAGAGATAGGTCTAGAAGGATGTTGGGTATGAGCCAAGATACATATATTGACAAGGTGTTGGTAAAACACAATATGGCTAGTTCCAAGAAGGGTTACTTGCCTATGTCACATGGCATATACTTGAGTAAGACTCAGTGTCCCTCGACCGAAGCAGATAGGAAGTACATGGAGAAATTCAAGTATCCTTCTGTAGTCGGTTCGATTATGTACGCCATGCTATGTACTCGTCCCGATGTGGCATATCCGATTAGTGTGACTAGTCGATTCCAAGCCAACCCTGGTATGTCACACTGGACCGCAGTCAAGAATATCCTTAAGTATCTAAAGAGAACAAAGGATAGCATTCTCGTGTATGGTGGAGACCAAGAGCTCGTTGTAAGTGGTTACACCGATGCTAGTTTTCAAACCGACCGAGATGACTCAAAGTCACAGTCCGGCTTTGTATTTCTGCTCAATGGTGGTGCTGTGAGTTGGAAAAGTTCCAAACAGAATACCACAGCCGATTCCGTCACCGAAGCAGAATATTTAGCGGCTGGTGAAGCAGCGAAGGAAGGAGTTTGGATCAAGGAATTCTTGACCGAGCTGGAGGTGGTTCCAAGCATCTCAGGTCCAGTGGATCTCTACTGCGACAATACGGGAGCCATAGCTCAGTCCAAGGAGCCTAGGTCTCACCAGAAGACTAGGCATATTCAACGACGATTCCATCTTATCCGTCAGTTTGTGAACGACGGATGGATCAAGGTCAAGAAGGTGGACGGTGCCGCGAACACAGCGGACCCTCTGACAAAGCCTCTGTCTCGAGCCGCGCATGAGTTGCATGTTGCATCCATGGGGATCAGACGCATGCCTGAGTGGCATTGATTTGTGTTTTTTTACATTTGAGGTTTTAGTATGAGACATGTATATTTTGATATTACATTGAGTACTATGCACTTGCTAGAAGTCACTATTGATTGACTCTAGGCCAAGTGGGAGATTGTTAGAGATATGTCCTAGAAGCCAATCATTTTATGGCTACTTCTATAGTTTATATTATTGATGATATTTGATCATTTGTTCCTGAATTTTATTATTGACAGTTCATTCAGGTTGAGGATCTGAATTGTGGATCACTGTGTTTCATTTATAATTAAATGACAATAATAAATCAAAATTGTCCATAGTCTTGATAATTAACAAGGAACATTAATTATCAGACAAGACTAGTATACAAGTTAAGTGATGATTAAGTTCTACAAATCATAAGTAAGGAGTTACTAACTTAATTGTATATGTATATGTTACTGGAACATAGTACAGGACATGACCCAATGAAATAAATATATGGATTGTGTTATGTGTCATTGTTTATTTCATACGTGTTTGATTCTGAGTTTGAGATGGTTCAGTTTCTCCACATGAGGATAGGTTCTATAAATATCGTCTAACGCTGATTCCTGATAAGGGCTGCTATACGGACTGTATTTATGTTCTCTTGAATTGTGCGGGGAGAACCTGGTCATCAAGACAACCGTATGTCCCTCGTTAGTTCACCTAACGAGTGATGATATCTACTGGGCCCCTTGATGGAGATGGATTGTTTGCTAGCAACTTATACAAGCATCTCTAGATCGAGAAACGTATAATCTGCAAGAATGACATTTTCCTATCTTGGATTATACGATGATATCATGTGACATAAGAATCAGATAAGGAAATACTATTATTTCTTATGCAGGATTGAGATATTGTAGCAGTACACTATTTATGCGAATTGGGAATCATAACGTGTTGCTAGATACTGCTTGTGATTATTGGAAATAAATAGTGATTTATTTCCATGGCCAACATAGCATAAATCCTCAAAGGGTCACACAAATAAAGTTTTAACCATATAATGTATTATTTATTTATTTGCAGTAGCGAGTACTGCGAATATATGATAAGTTGATTAATTAATTATATACCGTTGCGAACCGTTATAATTAATTAAATCAAAGGGATCATATAGAAATAAATTAATGCATATGCTAATCCTCTAATGATTATCAATAAGTTGATAGTTATTTTCATTCAACAGTATTTAATATAATTATACGAATTATATTAAGTAAATAGGCTTTAATTTATTAAGCCTAATTGAGCCCAAATAGAATGCAACTTGAGAGATCAATTATTAAATGGTTTAATAGGCTAATGACACATTTGATGTGGCCCATCTAAAGCCCTCTCAAGGCCGGCCTCATAGGGGCATTTTTGTCTAATATGATTAGGTCAAAAATGTTACATATATATGAACTATTAAGGAAAGGAATCAATTGGATTTTCATCTTTTTCTTCTCCCCAAAATTGAGGCCGCACCTTTGATTTTTGGAGCAGAAATTTCAGATCTGAAATTTGGCTCTTCTCTCTTGCATTAGTAGCTCATGTGTTGAGCAATAGCCAATTTCAATTAATAGAGATTATTTGGAAGAAGGCTAACTACAAAGGATTAGCTTTACTCTTGCTCTTGCTAGCACAAGAAGCTTAGAGTTTGGTTAAGACTTTAGGTGGACTCGAGGCCAGCGACGTGGTGGTGGAGACGAGCACCCCATCGACTTCTAAGCAAAGGTCGAGCCTTCTAGTTACGAGACTAGAAGAGGTAATCCTTCTACCGTTCTCTTAAACGTGTCGATTTACATAATTATCTAGATCCGTATAATAGCAATTGTAAATTGTTTGTTAAATGTTAATAAAAATTTAAATTGCACATGGAATGAGTTCCTAACAGAAACATGTGTTAACATCAACTATAAACCATTGATCTATACAATTTGATATGATGTGTGGTTTAGATTTGTATTTCTAACAAAGAGCCAGACTCTTTGACAGAAAGTGTCTGGTCGCTGGGTTGGTAAGTCTGTTGTTTCATTGGTTGCTGGTCGCGAGTTCGATCCTCAGCTCCTCTTTTTTTTTTTGCTATTTCGTGCGCAAGGGTTCAGGCACGAAAAAAAGGAAACTCGGCGCCTCCATCTCTATCCCCTTGCGCAAGGTTTCATCTGATTAACGAAAAAGGAAGCTCAGCGCCTCCATCCTGATCCCTGCGCGATTCTTATTTAACCTCTAGAATTTTCTCTCTTCACTAAAAAAAAAAAAAATCAAGCTAGGGTTTGTCCTCGAGCAAATTTCTGGTTCGTCGCTCCATCCCTTCCCTCAAATCTGGTTCGTCGCTCTCCATCTTCACGAGGGTTTTTCCTCAAGCAAATTTCTTTCATTCATTTTACTCATTTTGATTTGATTTGAATTTTAATTTGCTGCTCTTCCAGTCAAATTCCAGCCGCATCTCCGGCAACCCTCCACGTCCCACTGCTATCAAGGTATTGTATATCATTTCCATTTCATTTGTTTTATCTTTGTACTCTAAAGTAGTGTGAATCTGATTTATGTTGCTATATATGTGTTTTGATTTGAAAATTTTAATTCCCATTCACTGTTTGTTGCATAGATTGATCGTTTTTCCCCGAGTTACAATGGGTTTAGGTAATTTTTTTCGCATTCGCCTCTTTCTAATCTAGGGTTTTATCAGCAAATTTATCCCTTTTTTCTGTTTTGTTAATTTTTAATTAATTTTGTGTTTTTTTCTCTCTATTGTAGATGCGGATCCGGATATGGAGGGTTTTATCCACATCTCACATGTGCCCTCCTCCAGGCCTTCTTTGATTTAATTTGTAAGAATATACCTTCTGTTGGTTTAGTTTTTAGAGTTTCTTCAATTTGATGAGTTTTTACACAATATTCAATTTATGATAATCTCTGTAATGGTGGAATTTTTGAAATTTTTACATAGACAAATCTGAAGAAAACTGCTGATGTGTTGATCGACTATTCTCAGTTTGCAATGGAATGCATTGGAGATGGTTAAAGAAAAGATGCAGAGACAACAATAACTTTTGAAAAATGATCACCAGGTTATAGCTTGGATTTAATTAAAGGTTGTGTTCTAGCAATTAAAGGGTCATATTTTCATAACAAAAAAGTCAAAAGAAATGAGTGCCTAACATACGTGTACATTGTGGGGGCAAAAATTAGAAAGTTGGGTTGAAAAATCACTGTGTTACGATAACCGATTGTTATGGTTTGATTTCCACCATTCCTTATAATCTATGCCTAATTGGTAGCGCCAGTTCTTCTCTTATTGTTTGATTTTCCTTTTACTGGTGCAAAGCAAACACCAGATCCAAGCTGCTACCTGCTACTGGTAAATTGCATTCAAGTCTGTGCTCTGAATATTTTTATATGGTTTATTACGTTCTTGGAGGTGCTTGAAATGGAGAGAGTTGATGAGAACATGCTAATCCAAATGGTTGTAGAGGTACCTTCTTTTTATTCATTGATATTGATACTAATCCAAATGATTAATTATTTTTCCTTTGATTTTTACCGTATTACTTGTCTTCCTTCTCCAGAAATGGGAAACCACAGATCATTGAGAGAGAGATTGAAAATTTAGTGTGCGCCCCACTTCCATATGCTTGCCCAGTCATCAAGAAGAAATTATGAAAGTGTCAACCTCTACATGTAAAATCCTCTTATTTTTCCTTCTGAATTACACTCATCTTGTTTTATCTTGTTCCAGTTGGTCATTTAATTGTAACTCAGAATTTCCTAGCAATCTTCCATGATTTGTAATTCAGCTATCTCAATAACGAGTATAATTCAATGTTTGAATTACAGGAGTTGAATAACGAGTATATATCAATGAAGAACCTTAATGAGTCTAAATCTAGGTTCTGACTATATATATTGAATCATCATTCATTATTAATCAGATTCTGTATATTGAATCTCATGAATCACATCATACTAGTATTTTACTCAATAAAAGACGGTCAAGATTCTTTGGCAGTAACAACTCAGACTTATTGGCAATCAACATGAGAATCTAATGCAAAGAGGTGATCAAGCTCATGGTTGCAGAGCTTGAGGTGACATCTTCCAATGATGAGGTAGTATTTTGTGAATCGGCATAGACTGATCAGAAGAGTGGTTTGATGAGTTCGATTTGTTTCTCATTTTTTTTTTTTTGCCTTGCCAACATTTTGTCTTATTTTCTATGATTTTTACTTTTTGGCATGATGAGTGGATTGTTGTGCAGTACTTTCGTTAAATGCTGGTTTGTAATAAGTGTTTTTGTTTGTAAGTATGCTTCATGGTAGCTTAAACTTCTAAAGAGAAATTAGACAATTTGATGGATAATGAATTGGAAATTCTTGCTAATTTGTGGTTTCTGTATTTGGTTGCTCCATTTCAAATTAATTGCTCTATTTGGTTGCTTTTGTTTGATATATCCAGCCATAAATTTTCACGAGGCATGTTCTCTGATTATATTGTTTGGGTGAGCTGATTCCTGTTATTTTCCAATTACTGCCCAATCCCATTATTTAATTTCCATAATTGGCCGAAATTTTGTGGAAATCATAATTAAGGTAAATCAAAATCATTTTCATTTAAGAGCAGTACCATTTTAAGGTAGCCGATATCTATTCATTTCCTCTAAATATATGATTCCAATTTGGTTCCATCTCGATGTGTTATGATTGACCAATCATTTCCATTCAAAAGAAGTATCATTTTTAAGGAAGCCGATATCTATTCCTTTATTTGTCTCTGTTTATTCGGTCTTTGTTGTGTGGAGGTTCTGTGTTTTAGTCGATTGTGCAATTTCTATTGCTATAATCACATTTTATTAATTAATTCTTGGCCAGGACAAATAACGTGTATATATCAAATACCATTAGTGTGGCATGCCATTCCTTTTTATGAAAACGGAAACGAAAATTGATTACTGCCATCGCGCTTTGTGCCATCGCTGCCATCGTGCGTCAGTCAGCGCTCGCTGAGCAGCGCTCTCCCCCTACTCACCCAGCGATTTTTGTTCATTTCGTTATTATAAGTGTTCACTTTATTAGATACAAATGTTCACTTTGTATTATAATTGTCCACTGTTTTATAAGTGTTCGCTATGTTCATTATGTTCATTTTGTTTTTTTTTTATTTTTGCCCAAATGTTCAGTTGGGTCAATACAAATGTTCTGTTAATTGAGTATAAATGTTTAGTTAGTTGCAAAGTCGGCCAATCGTAATTCGTTTTTACTAAACCAAGCGAAGGGGTCATGAACCGGACACAAAACACATGAAAAAAATAGAAGGGGTCATGAACCGATCCGGTTCAAATTAATTTTTTCCGACTTTGCCCCTGGCGCGCCTCTCTCCAAGTCTGACGCGCGACTTTGACCCTGGCGCGACTTTGCCCATTAGTTGACGCATTTAACTGAACACTTCTGATTATTAAACTGAACACTTTTTATTATTAAATTGAACATTTGTAACATATAGCAGCGATGGCAGCGATGGTTTATTTAGCGATGGCACTTATAATAGCTGAACGGAAACTATGACGTGCATAATGTGATTCCTTTTTACAATTAATATTTGATATCAATTCCTTGATTTATTTCCAATTCCTGAGGCACTAACTTTATGTTAGAAATAAAATATTAATTCATCATAATATTTTAATTAACAACCCTAATGATCAAATATTTCATATAAAATAAATAAATTCATGAGTGAACTTACAACTTTGAAGGGAAGATATCGTAAGGCGGAAATTTGATCTTCTCCAATCTTTCTTAGTATACTTTTTATGGCAGAATTAATGACGTTTTCTTAATTTGTCTTATTTTTTTCTTAAAGGAGAAATTAAGGGGAAAAGGTGCCACTTAATGACAGAATATTTGAATTATTACTAAGACAACTGAAGGGATCAAATCTTGAATGAATCTGGTCCATTGATTTTCCATCAAAATCAATGCACCCTTTAATTAAAATTCATAAATGAACTTGGTTCAGATTAAATCATATAGGCCACTTAATAATAATTAATAATATTAATTATAACACTTTATACTTTCAAAAGTTTCAATTTGTGTTAATATGAGTATGTCGTATCATCTTTCTAATATTTCCTTCAATACGCTATGGACTTTTAGGTGTGTCCTATGAAATGTTTAGTAGTGTAAAAAATAAGGAACTTCACCTAAAATAGACTTTTGTTAATATTCTTAAACAACTATCCGTAAATATACGCACCAGAATATATAGTTAGTTTATTATAGTTATTTTGGAAGGTAGGATTTCATTCGATATTAATTGTTTGTATCAATGGAAAAATGATAATGAATTAGAGCAGATCGTGATAACAAATCAAGAAAGTCTTAATAGATTGTTTTGATTATATTTTATTGTCTTATATATTTATTGTTTTTCTCAATTAGTTTGATTATGTTGTAGCTTTTGATTGATATTTCACAATATTTACAAAATATTTTATCAAATTACTTTCTAGATAATTAGATAGAATGCTATGTTTGAACAATAATTTTTAACGTGAAGCAAAAAATAGTACACATTTGTCATTTGGAAAAAAAATTGTAAGGGGAAATAAATTTTATACCGATCAATACAACGTTTACCTTAAATATTGAAAATAGACAACACATCCATGTCAAATAATATTTTCATGTATTAAAGTTCCCCACACATTGGGTGGGCTCTGCTGCTAGTATATACTAAAAGTCTTTTAACTTTTTTAAAATATGTCAAATAAAAATTTGCCCGCACATTGAGCGGGCACTGCTGCTAGTTATATATAATAAGAAAACGGTGCCTAGTCTTGAGACTATTTTGCAGTATTGACTCTTGTAATATTGATAGACTTGTCCAACTTTTTGCTTCTTTAATACAAGTGGTGGGAAGAAAATATCTACTCGTTGAAAAAAAATGAACAATTTCAAGAACTCTTTTTCCTTTGTTGTATATATGATTTCTATATCATCTTCCATTTCATGCAATATTTTTTAATATGTATATTTTAATTATGCCTTTCGTTTAATTTCTTATTATCTTTTCTTTTCATATGATTCTCTATTTTATATTTACATCTGATTAAATTAACGATCAAGTTTTCTTCCTTTCGAAATCAAGAATAAACATATATATAATAAGATAAACAATACGACCTGATAAATATATGTACAATATAAATTGTAATTGAAACAAAATATACCATTTTTTTAAAAAAAAAAAAAAACTACCCATTCAAACAAATATACATATATTAATCGAATTAAGTATACAAAAAGGGAAATTCCGCAAAATTCCGCATTAAACAAAATAAGAAAAGAAATTCGTATCCGTTGGTATATCAACTTTATAAAATTCCTAATTTTTAACTAGTTAGGTGGAATGCATTTTGTACCGCAGAAGGCCGTGACGCTAGAAGGCTTATGGACCGACCGAAAGGGTGTATTAGACCCGGCCCATGCTAACAGCTCTTTAATAACGTGGAGACTGGAGACTAGAGACTGAGAGAGACAAATACAATACAATCAGGAGATGCCACATGGTGCATTCTTTTGTGGCCCATTCGGATACAACACAGATGGACGTGGACCGTTGGATGTTGGTGACTTGGTGCCGCTGAGACTGCAGCGCCTCCCACTTTATTTATTTATGGGTGTGTTTGGCGACCCTCGCCGAACAAGGCAGGATTGGGATTCGCGAACCCACGCGTAATAAAAAAACATTTCCCTAGTTCGTGCGCCATTGTTCGTGAGTTCGCGAAAATAGAAAGGATAGCGAATAAGAGAGGTGTTCGCATCTCGCGCTGTTCGAGAGTAGTTTGGTTCGCGCGAACTAACAGTATTCGCGAACTCAGCTATTCGGAGCGATGCCAAACATACCCATATGACTCGTAGGGCTGCAAAACGGTCGAAACGATCACACAACTGCATTGTTGCGTTGGTCGTTTCGTCCTATAGAACGAAATTTTTTCATTTTTCGTGTTTCGTTTCGTCCTGTAAACGCAAGAATTATTAGTTGCGTTTATCGTTTCGTGCAATCGAACGGTTATGACCGTTCAATCGTTTCAATTGTTTAACTATTTTTTTCCTTATTACTAGAAACACTTTACTAGAAACAAAAGCTTAGAGACGGAAGATACAGTGCATACTCTTTTTTACCAGAAACACTGAATAAATATCATTATGCTCTAATTAACTAAGCAACTCCAGTAATTTCACCCATAATGTTAAGGATCGTTAATAAAATCAAAACATGTTGGTGTTGAAAATCATTGAAGATATCCCATCGTTATTGTCTCAAAACTAGCAAAAACCAGATGAAATCCATTGAACCAAAAATTACATCAATTCAAATCTGTCCATACAAACCAAAAAAAAAAAAGAAAAAAAAACAAATATTACACCCCCTCTGTTCTTACCAGAAGAAAGAAAGGAAAATTACAGTCGGGAAGGCTTCACCTCCTCAGGCACCATCGACTAGAGACTCGACATTGACAGTCGGGCAGGCTTCGAGCGGCTGCAAGGGAAGAGAGGAGAGGAGTGGTTGTGAGTGGCTGGAGGGCTGCAAGTGGCTGTGAGGGGAGCAGAGAAGGGAAGAGGGAGGCGGCGAGAGCGGAGAGGGAAGAGGAGAGTTAGGATTTCGGTTCGAGTGAGAAACATAAAGAGAGAGGGAGGCGGACTGGCGGAGAGGAGAAGGAGATAGAGATGTACTGGTGGAGAGGAGAATGGGAGGAGAAAGAGGTTTGGGATGGGAGAGACGAGATCATTGTTTTCTCCGCCTCTTCTTCTCTGAAATCCAATTAACAGCACTGCCCTACAATTGTGTAACGAAATGGACTAAACAACGATGACGAAACATGTCTGTTTCATTAACCGTTTCGTTCCATAGATGAAACAGGTTTTGAGTTGCGCCTTCCGTTTCGTTTCTGAAACGAAACCATATTCCTCAGCCGTTTCGAAACGAAACGACGGTCGAAACGGTTTCCGTGAATTATGAGGGCGTTTGGATCATCTATGAATAAAATTAACATTAGTTATTCGGAATAAAAAATATTACTTCTAAACGATAAAGAATAAGTTTTTTTAATCTTAAGTGGTCTAATATTCGGATTTAATTTTTATTCTAAGAATATTTGGATCATCTTTTTAATCCAGATAAAAAATTGGTCCCTACCACTTCTTAATCCACATTAAGAAAATGATCAAAACACACTAGGAATAAAAATTTAATCTAGATATTAGATCACTTAAAAATAACACTCTAGATCTTTAAAAACTTATTATTGATAGTTTAAGAATAACATTTTTTACTCCGAATAACTAATCGTAATTTTATTCTTAGATATATATATGAGATAGGCTAAATTAGACTCCAGCCTATAGGACTCCTGTGTGCTCAAATGTTTTGACCGTCTGATCTGAAATCAGATGGCCCAAATTTAGGCGCTAGAGGAGAGATGAAGTTCCGTTTACTCTCTACATGCCGTGAGTGTGCTTCTCCGTTTGCTCTCTAATTCCTCTCCATCTTCCTCTAACCCTCGCTCTCTCTGGCAACCTTCGAAAGAGGAGAAAACCTAGGCGACAATATCTCTCGTCGCTGCAGTTCGTGGCTCTCTCCGGCAGATCTAACTCAACTCTGTCGCCGACAAATAGAACCCGTGCCTCTCTCGTCGCTAGATCGAACTCCCCTTTGGTACATCTCTCTCTGCCTTCACTGAACAGTCAATCGTTAAACAATTGTGCCATTTTTACAAATAAAAAGTCAGCCATTGAGCAATTAGATGCTGACCAAGGAACTTATCCATTTGAATCCAACAATGGAGAAAAGAATAGCTCCGAGGAAAACCTACTGAAGCCTCCGACAAGGATAGGTTCAAATTAGGTAATAGCTCCGAGGAAAACCATCATTTCAGGCATGATGGTCGACTGTTCCATGTGGATTTTGCATAAATTTTGTATACTGTTGGTTTGATTAATTTTTATTACATTTTGCATACGTTAGTGGTTTTGGATTGGTTTAGGACTGGACAGTATTTGGTAGCATTTCTTGGGTCAGTATTTGTGCGTGAGTATTTAGTAGTTTTTTATTGAAATTGAGCACCTTACTAGTTTGTTATTGAAATTCACTTCTTCACGTAGATCTAACCCCTTAATTTGATGCTTTTGCAGGGAAAGAAAGTGGTCATCTTTGGCTTACCAGTAAGTTTCTCATTTCAATTTACCTTCTCTAGCAATGCTAGTATTGCCTTCTTTGCAATTAGCTAAATAGATGATGAATTGAATTACAACTAATTTGGTACATACTTAGGAACATGCAGAGTGGGTAGCCTTGATGCACAATTGTACCTGCCTCAATCAATTTCTCAAATAAGGATCTGTTATAACTAAGCATTATGACATGCGGTGAAGAAGATATGAACTTGTATAGCATTTTCATGGAGATAAACTTGTATAGCAGCATTTTGATTTGACATGAACTTTGATTTATTTTATCAGAGATGTATGGATTGCTATTGCTAATCTTCATGTCTTGTATTACTATAAAAGTTATACTTTTCTTTAAATAGTTGTTTGTTAATTGTGCGATTTCATGTACTGTATTGTTAAAATCTGATCCTATTTTAGGCACATGGGTCTTCTCCAAAAAGTTGATTTCAAGCTGATCTTTATAACTTCATTTCAAGCTGTACACCATTTCAAGTTATTAAAATCTGATTCTGGTTTAGGCGCATGAGTCTTAAAATCTGATTCTGGTTTAGGCAATATATAATAAGTGTTTGTTTAAATCTGATTCTGGTACCGCAAGCAGTTAATGGTACGCTTCAATTATGCGTTTGAGTTATGCATTCCATTTAAAAAAACATGTAAAAGAGCATGTAAAAAATCATGTAAAAGAGCATGCGTTTGAGTTGTATGGTACACTTTAATTATTAATTCATCTGTGCATCTCGTTTGGTATTTTCTTTTTATTAGTTTGTGTTTGGATACTAGCATTTTATGTCCATCTCGTTTGTGGCAGGTACAGGTACAGATACATGCTATAATAATCACTGATATTTGAATATACATTACATTTAAAAAATTAACAACAAAATCATTATTACAATTACAATAATTAACACCCAAATTACATATTGCGAATTCTTTAACTAATTACATGCCTAATTACATAATACAATCACTGAATCACATGCCTAATTACATATTTGCAGGTGACATGCATTCTTCTACTCTCTTTAATTTTTTTTTTCTTCGCAAATCTGTCTTGAACGCTGCTATTGATTTTTGCAAGGAAAATGTTTACATCCTGATTTCTTTTTAGCGCATCCTCTATTACAGAAAAATAACTGTGAGGCAAAGCAAGATGAAAAAATTGGATTAGACAACATGTAAACATATTTTAAAATCCAATTAATAGAGCAGACCTTTAAAATTAAAATGCTTGACAGACCTTAAGTACTTCTGAAACAGATAATGTAAACATATTTTACTTCTGAAATTTTACAGGAAGGCTCCTTTGTTATTTATTTAATAATTAACTTACTTTTTGCAACTTACAGCAAATGATTCTGGTAAGAGGTAAATAGCAAGGGTACTGTAAGTGGTCTTAGCATGCCCAAGAAAAATATATAACTAAATTGCCCCAACAGTAATGGTTCTGGTAAGAGGAACAATAATGGTTCAAGCACTTTGCTAGTAAATTGTTCCTATTTTATCATTACAAACCATAGATGAGCAACACTGTAAATTGTTCCTATTTCATCTATTTGCAACTGGTTCAAGACATAGTCTCATTGCATTAGGTGGTGAAAGTAGAACGCAATCATACCATCTTTTGAAATTCATATCCAGCAACTTTTGTTATTTTTGGTTTGCTTCAAATATGTCACTTACCAGTAAATTGTGGCAATTGCAAATTTATAAAGAATTTCCCATGAAATTACAGATTAGCAAAATTTAAAAAAAAGTGGATCAATTAATTTAGATAATTCATGCAAATTTAGACAACCTCTAGGCCAAAATTTAGACAAGAAGATGCAAATCCATGGCAGCCGCGCTTCCGACAAGCTAGCTAGGTTTCGTCACCGAAAATTACTTGTCACCACCTCCAAACCTGACAGACACGCTTCTTTTGAAGGAGATCTTTAGGATTAGAAGAGGAAATCTTTACGAGAAGAAGGGAAGAAGTGAGGGAGCTCTCTTCGACAGATAGGGTTTTATTTCTCGGAGAGAACGAAGGGGAGAAAAGGAGAAGGAGAGAGGGGTCTAAAACTCTAAAGCAAATCGAGAAAACGGAGATAGAAAACGGAAAAATTTTAAAAATAACGGAGCGACGGAGTCCAGATTTGCTTCCTCAGCGCCTCAATCTGGACTGTTGGATTTACGATCGGACGAACCAAAAACTTCGGCACACAGGCCCTCTATGTGCTGGAGTCTAATTTAGCCTATATATATATATATATATATATATATGCTAAAGTAGACTCTAGTACACGGATCATCCGTTTGCTGGAGTCGTTTTGTTTTTTAAATCTAAAATTCATACAGTCGATCCGAACTGTTCAAATTGTTTTCTATATTGAAATCTCCTAACAAATCAAAATTTATATTTTTTCGAAATTTTTTACTATATATTATGCTATTTTTAAAAAACACTATATAAAGAAAGATGTATTTCAGATCTTTCAATTTTAAACTTAGTGCGGAGTGCGGTGCGGAGGTTCTTTCTTTGTGGTTTCTTACCTGATCCTGACGGTGCCGCACGGAATTTTAGGGTTAAACTGGCAGGCGGGACCCGTTTCTTACGACGTTTCGCGAGTTACTTATTTCCTTTCCATTCTGTCCTATTTTTTTTTTACTGAGATGCTTCGAATGTGGTGGGCGAGAATGCAATTCATACAGGTTAAAGTTGATTAAAATAATGAATGAGTGAATGTAAGTATGTAACATTCTTCGAATACAAGTTATTAATAATTCGTGAAGAAGAGTGGATAGGAAGTTGAAAATAAAGATAATGATGATTGATTAAAATAATATTTATTAACTAATTTTAATTTATAAACTCAATTGGTAAAATTAAATTTATTAATCTGTAAAAATAACAACAAATAAGACCATAGTGTAAAAGAAAAAAAGGTCTATGCATCATTATAAACCATAAAATTAATTTGTAATAATCGTAATAACATATAATAACGCTAATAATATTTGTGATAGTTGTAATAAAAATGATGACGACAACGATGCAAATTTCTTCCTTTTCTATTAGTGAAATAATTAATATCAATGGTACATCCGTACTTCGTATGGAGCGCAGGCTGCGCAGCTACTGCCAATTTAAAAGAAGAATTTTGGGATGAATTGAGAAACATGGCTCTTAATATAGAAAAATGGAAAAACCGAGCACACTTTGCTTCCTATAGTGTTAATTATTTTAGAAGACGAATAAAGAAAAATAAAAACATTTATGCAAATTTTTATATTTACTGCCAAACATATCCACCCCAAATAAGTGGGTAAATTTTAGATGAGAAAATTTTATGCTATTTCCAAAATAAAAAATTATTATTATTTTAATAAAGTTTCCATATTTGTTGTGTACGTTCTCTTTCCAGACATACAATCCATAATCAATCTAGCAATAATTTTTTTCCTATTTTGATAAGTGCACAACCAAGGAAATCTGAGGTGATTTTGGTATGGTGGGAGAGGGTTAATTTGTTTTTTTTTCTTTCTTTTACTGTGCGCACAAATTAAGAAAGAATAATAAGAAATAAAACAACCATCCAATGCCTTGACTCCCTTTTTTAAGGGGGTCTGACTATTTGTCTGAAATACAGATCTAAACCGTACATCAGATCAAGTTGCACAGATCAATGGTCTATAATGATGTTAACAAATATTTAAACTCTCTTTTGTAAAATTATTATTACCTTGTTTTGGATGCTTTTATGAGTAAGTATAGTATAGAAGTATAGAAGTATAGATGAACTTCATTCCGTGCAGCAAGATTGCAAGATATTGACGTGAGATTAATTAATTTATTTTATATAAAAATAGAATGCCCACCCAATTGGGTTACGAAGTCACATAATTTTTACCCATAATAATTGACAGGGATTCAGATCATGAACCTTCGATTTCAATGTGTTTCTTTAATTAATATTAATATAATTTTTAAAGCAACTTTTATTTTTCTATAAATGAATAGGGAGCCAGGGAGGTACTTGCTATATATATTAATATTACTCTCTCTCTTTGATTGATAACCTAAGATAAACGCAGGTGACGGAGACACGGATGCAAAATGAACGCAGGTGAAGAAATAGAAGACGGCGAGAGGGATTGGGCATCTCTTCCGCCAGAGGTGCTCAATCTCTTCGCTAAATGTCTACGTGAAATCTTTGATTTTGTTCGATTCCGAGCTGTTTGCCACGCATGGCGATCCTCTACCCCTGTCGCCGACCTGCCTCCGCAATTTCCTTGGATTCTCGAGAAACGCGAAGATCCTCGAGACCCAAATTTGAAATTCTACTCCCCACCCTTGGACAAAACCTACACTATCCCTGCTTCAAGATCTTTGGACAAGGACATCATCTCTGGACCACCTTCACATGGCCATATGTTCACTATTAATGCTGTTCCTTTTGGCACTCGTCCCATGCCACCTAGGGTTGTATCTCTTCTCAATCCACTCACTAATCATGAGATTCCCCTCCCAGCATGTCCATATGTCCCATGTAATTTCAGCTGGTTCCGGCTACTCCAAAATCAAACAGGGGAATATGTGATTGTATGTTATGTACACCCCGACTCACAACACTCTGTATTGGCTTTCTGCCATCTTAACCACCATAATAACTGGCATAAATTGGAACTGGATTCAGATATCAGATTCTGGCGCCACTTTTATCACAAAGGCATGCTTTTCAGTGTAGATAGATGCACTGGAGTTACAAAGGTCACAAGTACCGCTGACGGTGCTCTCGCATATGTCGTGCCGTCGCCAATCGAAAGTTGCTCACAAGAAATTGAAGAGGACACTCTTGTTCAGGATTCTCTAGGAAATATTCTACGAATTACAAAATATCATTGCTGGTATAATATCTATCGACTTGATGTCAGAAGCAAGAATAACTCGTCGCCGTGTTGGGTCAAGATTAGCAGCATCGGCAATCAAGCAATATTCATAGATATGGAAGGTGGTTTCGTGCTTAGAGCCGATGAGTCTTCCGGAATCAAAGAGAATACCATCTACTCGTTGAGGAGTCATTCGATTCCACGACGCGTTCCACGAACCTATTGGGCCACATGGGTCGACATACAGACGGGTTGGCCCAAAAGGCTCCCATGCCCCTTCAAAGAACCAGTGAGCTGGCTTCTCCCCAATTTACATCGTCTTTAAGCTATCTCCTTGTATCTGTGCAAGCGTAAGTGTGTAACCTATCTTGATGGAGGCATACAATTAATACTGATATTAATATTAGTATTAAATATTTCTTCTCCATTTATCCTGTTCTAATTTTTTTTTTATAGAAATTGTGCCTTCATTATGCAACAATCCACTGTATATACTTCCTTGTTCCGAAATTTAGTAGGAAGTAATAGATGCAGAAATGGTTTTAAAACTATCTTAAAAAAAAATGGCTTTTAAAGTCAAATTGCATGTTAAATATGGAAGGCGCGCATAATTTAGTGTGCATTAACATAGTACCAGGCTTCCACTAATATGCACATTAATACAGATCTGCATCCTCTTAATAGCGGAATACGATGGACACAAATATACTAGGGTTGTCAATGGTAGGGTAGGGTAGGGTACAGTAGAGACATTTTCGTTAATCGTATCTACATTTTCGTTAATCGTATCTGTTAAAATTTTCTTTATCCATGTCCTATCCGTACTTGTTAAAATTGACTTACCCGTGCCCCATCCTTACCCGTTATGAATTAACGATAAAGGTAGGGTAATGGTAGAAAACAAAAAATAATGATAATAATTCAATAAAGATACAATATGAAAAAATAAATAATATCAAGTAAATATATTAATAAAGTGCAATATTGAATAATAATTTAAATAATAATTTTGGTTTATACTTTTGTTTGATCTGATCTCAAGAATGACCACTAGAAGAAAGATTAATAAAAAAATTAAAGAAACGACAAATATGGAGCAAGGAAGCAGCAAAGAATAATTAAATATAAATTAATATTATTATTTACAACTCACAATATTTTATCGGCGAAGGAGAATTTGAGAAAGATGGAGTAGCTAAGAGAAGATCTTCCAAAATTAGATTTTTATTTTCTCTGATGCGCGTGAATGAAAGTGAAAAGAAATAAAAAATATTAATGTAGTATATTGTCTCAGTTAAATCTACCAATTTAATTGCCTTATTAGTTATTAGCATATTAATTGGATATTATAATCATATATTTTCCCATTATGAAAAAGATTATAAATTATATATTATATATATAACGGTACGGGTAAATAACAGTTACGAAATAGCGTTACCCATATCCTTACCCAATAAATTAATGAAATTATTTTTTTACCCATACCCATACCCGATAACTTGACGAAAATAAAATCTTATCCATACCCGTCTTATCGAATACGATACGGATAGGATGAACGGTTAAAAGGTACCGTTGACAGCCTAAAATCAACCCAGCAAAAAGATAAAAAAACAAAACAATGCTTCTAAAAAAATAAAAATAAAAAAATAATAAGTGCAAGGACCACAAGGGATTCATAAGAAATAATATGGATTTCGTTAGTTCATACAAAATTTGCAAGATCTGGTTCAAAATGAATATGGTCCAAAGGATGAGAATAATTAGAGAATTAAATCCGATCACACGGTCAGAAATCCGTACAAATTAATTTTGAAATATGATTTCTGAGAATTTATTTGTTAATTTCCAGATCAATAATTGTTTAGTAACGATTTTAATTAGTTTAGAATTTTAATTATTATTGTTGAAATCAAGTTTTATTTGTTTGCTTGAAGATTTACATTTTAATTTTCATTTTGAAATTAAAATACGTTTATTATTTTACGGGTTTTCACATACCTTTTTCTATTAATCTTCTTACCTCTCTCTCAGAACAATCTCGACCTCCTTAGAACAAACCCTAGCTTCCACAGTTGATCTCTTAAGCACTGTCAAGAAACGATCTCTCTCAAGCCAAGTCTCTCGAGCCAACAATTTTGTTGAAATTAGATGTTATTTAATTATGTACCATATCTACTGTACTATTACCATGGTACAGCTCTGTATATGATTCTGTACCACAGATGCTGCCGATATTATGTACCACGTTATAAAACCAACTTATTTTGTTCATGCGTATCTCAAGCTTAGTAGAGCATTTATATAGTACAGCTTATTTTATTCATGCATATCCAGAGAAAATGAGAAGAACGTTAGTGCATATTAATATCAATAATAGCAAGAACTACAGATGCGCATTTCTATAGAGACCAGTAAATATTTCCATAGCAAGAGTTTGTTAGACCAGTAAATATTTTTTCCTTTATTAGAGACCAACAAATATTTTCTTTACTTTATTGGAGACATGCAATTTAGATGCGCATTTCTTTCTTTTCCTCAAATCTCTGTGCTGATATCATATACTATTATTGCTCTTTTCCATTCAACATGTAACTATAGAAAACACTTTTTAGGAAATAAAAGTGTTTTACCAGATTCTCAAATTCTCATTTACCAGATTTCAATACCCTATCCTCAATATTTTACCAGATTCTCATTTTCAAGAAATAACATTCAAGAGCAATATTTTACCAGATTCAGTTACAACCTCAAACAAAGTTACTAACAACCAATCTTTTACCAGATTCAAGCAAACATCTTAATTCAAAAAAGTATATATATATATATATATAGAGTTTTGCTATGGTGAGTCGCGACTCATCAGAGGGTATGTGAGTCGGGCTCAAAACTCCTAGATCTTGTCCAAAATGACCGATCCAAACCGTCCAATACGATCTCCCTATTGAAATCTCCATGCAGACCAAATTTTACATTTTTTCGAAATTTTTAAGTATTTTTTTGAAATTTTAGAAAATCGTTAATCTAATTAGTTCTGAACCGTTCAAAAACAACGGTTTTTAAAAATCCGAAAAAAATACTTTAAAATTTTGAAAAAAAGTAAAATTTAGTCTGCATGGAGATTTCATTAGGGAGATTGTATTGTACAGTTTGAATCGGTCATTTTGAACCAGATCTAGGAGTTTTGAGCCCGACTCACTGATCCTCTGGTGAGTCGCAACTCACCATAGCAAAACTCTCTCTCTCTCTATATATATATATATCATAAACACACTAGCTTCTTTTACACTTTCAACCTCAAAATTCTGTAGCTTCTTCTACACCTTCAACCTCAACTTCTCTAGCTTCTTCTACACCTTCAACCTCATCTCCTGTAATTTCTCTAGCTGCCTTGGAATTACTCTTTTGCTCCCCATTACTCTTATGGTCTGAAAAGCACTCAAGTACTCTATTATTCTTTGGAATTTTGTCAATTATAGCCATCAAATCTTGATTAGAGATTATCAATTTAGGATTGGTTTTCTTCTCATCATACACCCTATACCAAATTGAGATTTCCTTTCGAGTATCCCAATTGTTCACTACTGTTTCAAACTCAAGAAAAGATAGTTGATCAGGATCAACATAGTCAAAGTAATCCATTTTTCCACCAACCAGTATAGCCAAATTTCCTAATCGTTGGCCTTCCATTGATTACCGTTTAATATCGACGAATAAATGGAGATATTCATTTTCATCTATTCCTTAAGGTACTTCCATCTTGACTGTATCGGTACATTGGCTTCCTGCTTAATTGATTTTGACAGTTATTTTTTCGGTTCAATAAGCATTGAGTTTTGTATTGTCTGTTGGCCTGTGTATTCCTACATTGCGAACAGTATTAGAAGAAGCACGTATTTAACATACATTTTCATGATTTGAAGGCCAGTTATTTATGATAGGTTTGACAATGTTGCAAGCTAAGGAAAAAGAATAATTATAAAAGAAAAATTGCTGAACTAAAATCATTAATTGAATGGAAATGAATATCCCATTCCACATCGTTTCTGTGAAAAATGACCAGTAATTGTAACATTGTCAAATCAATAACTACAATTTTTTCCAATAATAACCATAAATTAATTTCATAGAATACCAAACACCATAAAAAAAGGGAATGAAGAAATAGTATAATTTAAATTAATTGCAAATTAATTAAATATTAAATCATACTAGAAACTTTACCACCACCAGAAAATAATATCCTGCAACATATTAATGCGGCATCAACTTTTTTAATCATTTCCAAAAAAAAAAAAAATTCTTGCAGTAAATCAAGAAAATTGGCAAAGAAATTCGAATTATTCTCGATCTAAAAAACATATCGCAGCGAAGCTGCGACTACTACGCCTAGTATTAATTAAATTTTGAAACATTATATGTGAATTATCGATCTTACTTCTTTTTTTTAAAGAAAATATCGATATAAAATTATATAACTTTAAAGCTACTATCAAATAACTTCAAGAGACCATTTAATTAAGTTAGTCAACGTGAGTGTGTTAATTTTTTGCCTCTAGCATGAATAAATTAAAATAATATAAATTTTTGTGCGGTCGCACTCTTTATTAAAAATAACACAACCAACTATTTAGGTTCGATGTTTGATTTTGAAATTCTGAAATCAAAATTAAAAGAGAAGTTGTTTGCATTTGGTAGGACAAATAACGAGATTTGTTGCACTTGTTTAAGGTTAAATTACTTTGAGAGATTAAATGTTTAATGAAAATGATTTTCATGCTTTGTGAATGTTTAGTTCAGTTGAGTGTCCTGTAGTGTGATGCATTATCAAATGTATCATGACTTTTAAATGATACTGCATGCAATTTATCTTTCTATCTTTTTTTTTTTTTTTTCTTTTAGACTACATCCAAAATATCATGATTTTTAAATGATACTGCATGCAATTTATCTTTCTATCTTTGATTCTTTTAGACTACATCCGAAAATTTGTATTTATGTAATGTAAATAATATTTGAATACATAACTTATAATAAATAAATTAACGTTTTTGTCAAATGAAATATAGTCATGCTTCTAGTAAATTTGTCATATGTTTTGAAAGATTGGAGGAAACTAATGAAGGTTGCGAATTTTGTTACTACATTGCTCTATTAATAATATTTGGGAATTGAGTAAATATAATTTATGGGTAGCACCAACAGCATTGAATTTGAATAGTTAGTTGAGAGAGTAGTACAATGGAAAAATAATAAATAGATATTCATATTGTAAAACTAAAAATGCACTGTAGAATATTGTGTTTTCAACTTGCAAGTTTATAACCACTACAGGTCATTACAAAATTGTTGTGCTTTCATAAGAGTAAAACTTATCACCTATGCTGCATGCATGGAAAGTTTATCACAGAAAATTGGCTTTCCAAACTATTATCATGCAAAATTAACTTATCTTCTTCTTGGAAAAGAATTGCTTGGCCAGTTATAAAAAAGTAATTCTCTCTTCCGCACTACATAATATTGGTTATTAATATTCTCATGAAAAATTAGCTTTTAAAACCACCAATCATAAAAAGAATAGCTTTCAACTGTCTCTCTCTACCATAACCAAGTTATGTCACAACCTGGAGTACTGTTGGTTTGGGTAATTAATAAATTTATGCTCATTGGATCAATATTAACTAGACTATTGATTAGCTTTGCTCCATGGTATGCATGCTTCAAAAAGTCTAAAACCAGAAAAGAAAAAGATAAAAAAAATGTTGGGTTACATTAAAGTGAAAATTAATCATTTGCTCAAAGAAATAACATATAGAGATCGATCGATAACAAAAGGTATTTAATTTAATGAAGCACCTGTAAATTTTCAATATCTCCGGATACGACATAGCCTCATTGAATCAATTTTCCATTTATATATTTTATTTTTTTTTGACAAAAAATAGGTCTAGCCTCTACCTTTTATAGAACTCTTCTGTAATTAATACTTAATTTCACTAGGTTCGTATTATTTAGTTGTTTGTAAATTTGATTTAATTGAACAAACCACACATAAATGAAATTTTTCAAAAGGATATTGACTCGTGGTTGGTGGTCATAGCAATTTAGTGTTGAAATTAATATTTTAGTTAGTTTTTATGCAATAGGATGGTGAAATAGTGGGCTAATAGTTAGTACTAACTGTTGGATTTTATTTGGAAATGTTTAGATGTGGTTTTCGATAACTATTGGACCTTCTTACTGTTCAAACACATCGCATCTAAATTATTTGTTGTGTCGTGTCTAAATGTTTGGCATGTCTATCGTATCTAAGTTCCAGGAGATAGACACGACACGTCTAAAAACACATCTCATCTTGTGTTCTTGTGTCATACCATGTTGTGTTCGAACAAGTTTAAATTTCATAAAATATAATTATATATTTATGTTTATAGATAAATTGAACATTCAAATTATAAAATTATCCTTAAAAATAGACAATATAAAGACTTTTTTTATTATTTTATAATAATAAAATTTTTGTAGTCTCTCAGATCGTGTCATTTCATCTCGTATATACATCAGTTAGTTTCATGTCATATCATGAATGTTTCATGTCATATCATGTCATGCATAGATGATTCGTGTGTCATGTCTCTGCCATCAAAGTCGAGCATGAGATATCTAAAAACGCGACATGTTTAAATTTTCGTCGTGTCTATACATCAGTCAGACACGACACCCAAGATTTTACATTGCTGACCTTTGCCACATGTTTCTATCAGTGACCAATTTAAAGACGGTTCTTTTTACAATGGTACATCTGATGGAATGCCATTTGTCAGACATTTGGTGCGGGCATGTTTTGTGATCTTACGTTTGGCGTAGCCCTGTTATGAAATGACTCTGAATTTAAATGAGAAAGATGCAAAAAAAAAAAAAAAAAAAAACACACACACACACACACACACACACAACAACAACAACAACAACAACAAAAACAAAAACAGAAAGGCACACTTGGCTGATACAACTCCTACAAGATTTCAATGAGAATTCAAAGTATAAGAATTATTTCCTTTTCACACATTAATGGAGATGACATAACCAAGTTTAATCAAAGCGCTCCCAATTTTCTGTAACCTGAGTTAAAGATTGTGGCGCATGAGTTTGTGGTGCCTGACCCGAACCAGAATCGAATGTCGCCCATTGGGTCGTTACCTCAACCGACCTGCTTTGGTCCAAAAATGGGTTGTTATATCTCGCTTTTAGTGCATCCATTGCCTCTACCATGTTTTGAATGCGCTTTACCTGAGAGTAAAAATGGAAAAGAAAAAAAGACTATTAAGACATTATGCTGCGTTATCAATATGAAAGAGCAATGCAGTTTGAACTAATAGTTCTAACAAAACCAATAAGAATGAGCACTGCAAAACCTAAAAAGAAAATATGTACATATTTGACATAAAATTTGAAAACAATACTTCTTTTTTCCTTTGTACTCTAGCCTCTCCTTCAGCCTCGATGCCATCCAATTTTAGCAACTGGATCATAAGCAGTTCAGGCAGAACTGTAAATTCTTTCTCATCAACCTTCTTATGCCCGTTCACGGCAGCTTCCAGCGTAGAAACCTAGTAAATATAGCATTATTAAATCAGAATAATACAATAAAATGACCATACAAAACAATAGAAGATAAGAGTTGCCAAAGTAAAATTTTTTCTTATAGATCTCTAAACAAAGAAAAATGTCACAAATATCCCCTTCTACTAATTTCTTTTAAATGCAATCCCATCCTAAAATTTGTATACATATAAAAAACGAAAGAGGGTAATTTTTTGGACTAAGGTATACAATCCCATCTCCTTCTACTAATTATATATATGTTTGGCATTTTAAGGGTGGAAACAATATTCTATTCTCATGATGTTAATGTTATGCACAGTTATCAGGTTTTGAAGAGCTAATGTGCTAATATCAGGTTTGAAGATAAAAGGGAATCCCTTTGTGACATAAGGGTTCAAATGCCCCCAATTTTCATGCCTGAAATATGCCACCATTTTTTAACTTTTTATAAGACGAGTGTAGCTTTTAGTATGCAGTTATGCACGCAGAACACATAAAAATTACGATGACTTTGCTTTAAATATCCATCAGTGTGGACAATTTCTTAATGTTTACTGCAACTGAATTATTTGCATCTAAACGAGGCTGAAATTCTGTAAATTTTTTATGTGCATGTAGAGGATGTAATATAGATAATAAAGACTTTATTTTGTTGGTTTTGAATTAAGAATTTGGTTATTAAGGTTTTGAAAAATAGAGGCTTGATGAAGCCATTTGAACCCCCCCCCCCCCCAAACCCCACCCATAGCATTAATGTAGGAATTCACATTTGCACATTATGCAACAATTAATTTACTATATCAGTATACCTTATCAGCAAGCTTGTCAACCTCAGCTCTGACACGTGCGATGGCTTCGCATACCCGTGCAACCTCTGGGTCCATCTTCTCCTCCTCGACCACCTGTTCTTGACTTCTGGGAGCTTCTAGAAGAACCAGCCTAGCCATGTCTTTTATTCCAGACATGTGTAATAGTTCACTATCCTCCTTTTCCTTTCCTCTAAACAACAGCTTTTGATTGGCAGGATCTAACCCAGATTGCTGTGCTAGTACCTTCTTCAGTTCACCTTCAGACCAAAACAAATAATAGGGAAAAGAAACAGTAGTAAATAAATAACACAATTTAGTAATATACAACAATTAATTGCCTCTGTTCTGTGCTGGTGCAGGATTGGTATGATCCATGTATGAGAACATAACTTGTTTTTAATCAGTTTGGTGCATACTTAATTCTGTGTGTAAAATCTGGACTCAACAAGAGCCAAGCTTCCTACACTGCCAGATAATATGTCTTCTGCATTTTCTATTTTTTATTTTTATTTAAACAAAAAGAAGGGAGAAAATTAAACAAAACTAGGAGCGAGCATTTCACCAAACACTTTGGCTACAATTCCAGTTCAAGGCCCAAAATAAGAATTTAACCTAGAGTGCTTATGTAGTTCAACTAGTTGGGAATGCTGGTATCTTTATATACTGTAGTGGACAGTAATCAATCCAGGGGCAACCACAAGCATTTTGACAAACACAACACCTAAAGTTATAGCATCAGATGAGATTTGCAAAGCCTGAAACAATACCAAAGCTGAATTGGGGAGGCACAGAGACATCATACTGCTTGAGGCCATGAGTGACTGAGAGTCTGACAGTGGGCCCCGCCCCCGCAGTTATATTCGGATTCTGAGGTTGAATTCCTAGACTCATGGTTTCAATTCAATCTTCCAAACACCAAACTCCTCAAGAGAACTAGAACAAAATAGAGAGAGAGAAAATTAATTAAAGAAAACAAAAGGAAGAGAAGAATCAGGAACTCGGAAGAGGAAAGGTAATTTATGGTTCGAGAAACATGACCTGAACTTGGTTTACGGACGTACAGAATAAACTGTCTCGTAAACGAATCTTGAAAAGGGAGTAGTGTTTGCTGTTCGCTCTTGGACACAGCGCACGTAGAAAATTTCTAGGGTTGATCAGTTGGGTTCAGGATGTGAGCGTTTGCCGGGAGAGTATCCTCTGCCAACCTTTTAAGGTTGGCAGGGTGCCAACTTTTGATCCAAGCCGTTAGATCTAATCTGGACGGTTCAAATTTTTCGGGCCTATCAATCTGGATCATGCACGGGGCTCCCATTAACCGTTAAGATTAGATCTAACGGTTCATATCGAAGGTTAGCACCCTGCCAACCTTTTTAGGTCGGCAGAGGATGTGATTCCAGCGTTTGCCTTCTCTGATCTGATGGCAGAGCTACTTTATCTTTATGGGCCACAATTTGACACAAACATTTAATTGGGCCACGAATTTGGGTTACACCGATATGCTATTGGGCTTTGTTTATTATTTATCTGTGGATCTGTGGAAGTGGAGGTAAGAAGAACTTAAAAGTTCCATATTTCTAGGATGCATTACGGTGTTGAGTGCATATTATTTTCATTGTTAACAAAATCATGGTAATATCCAACATTAATTGGTGAACAAATGAGCATGGTTAATTGTAAATCCAACCTTTAATAGAGGGATAGATTTGGGTGAGATAATCTTACTTGTTGTGAAGAATATACAGGAAGTTAGAACCATATTTTGTAAGTCTAGTGTAGAAAACTTGGGCCGTATTATAATTTATAAGAGGTGTTTTTTTGGAAATAAGTGAAAGGAGCGCCCTGGCTACTTTTCTATTGAAAAAATAAAGAAGAAAATATTATGAGAGATTGAGGAAATGATATAAATTTACATTAGGCCTGAACTCCCCCAGTAGAGACCTATGTTTTCCATATAATAAGGTATATAGTAATGTAACCGATAGGTACACTCACAATTAATTAGATATATTTAATACAAAGCATATTGGAATAATAATCCGATTCGGGTCCAACATAAATTGGTAAAGATATACACATTGGATGGATTGTAAGTTGCTCCTCTAGCTAACATGCAGCTTGTGTTATTCAGATTGCTATCTACTTCAGATTTGAAAGTTTTAAAAAAAAAAAATTTCGTAGAGAAGAATTCAAAATTAAGAAAAGAGAAAAGCTTTGTTAATTGACCTCTATATCAAACAAACAGCTCTGGTTGTAAATTATGTACTCCGTATCTGTATGTGTTTTTAGATACTCAATACGGAAATAACTTTGATCTAGAGTTATCTTCAGTCATTGTCTGTTTTTGATGTTGTGGATGAGATGATTCTCCAAAGAGAGATGTTCCAGGCGACAAGCACACCAACGCCGACAGTTCCTGCAAGGAAAAGGGCACCACTGAACCGAAATACATTCCCGTGCCTTGATGGTATACTCAGGAAAATCGATTCAGACCTTGTCAGTGGCGGAGGCACAAGGGATGCAGGAGTGGGATGTTGCACCCCCGTGATCTCCATTTTTCCTATATTTTTAGTGCTAATTTTGATCATATTATACATAAGCTAAGAAATATGCCCCCCTCCCCACACTGAAAATTGCAAATTTGCCCTCCTAGTTATTTATTTCTGGTTCCACCACTGGACCTTGTCTCCCTCAAAATCTCTATCTTCCACTCTCTTTTGTGAAACAGAGTGATAGGATATGTCTAGGATACTGTTCTCCATCAGAACAGGGAATATAAGGGGTCATAAATCACTCAGGAGGCGCTTTGAGTCGGTGGAATCCAAAAGACGCTGAGATCACATGTTCTATCCAGATACACTGTCTTCGTCTAGACGACCCGCCTGAATTCAGGCAGACCCGTCAGAAAACGACCCAAGACTGACTGGGAACTTACAGGGTGTGTTTGGCACCATCCGTGAACTAGAAGTTCGCGAACTAGGCTAGTTCGCGAGAACCAAACAACCCACGAACTAGGTTGTTCGCGAACTTCTTGGCTAGTTCGTGGTTCTCCGATTTTCACGAACTGGAATTAGTTCGTGGGCATGTTCGTAGGCCTTTGTTCTTCCCTAGTTCGTCCGCTGTTCGTAAGCGAACCAAACACACCCACAGTATCTACTTTAAAATTGAGAAAATCGATTTCTCCTTAAATATAGGTAACAATCTTTATAGTAGGTTTTTTTTTTTTCTCTTACTAGGTTTCCTAACCTGCTTAATAGAGTTGTTGTTCGCAATAATGAATTATGTTCTTTGTTTAATAAAATAAGATATATAAAGCTCCAAATTGATTAAATTTATAAATTATGTTATGATCCAACTTGTTACTCATCAACATACAACGATTGTGCATCCCACAGTAATATTAATTTAAATTTTATCTATACTAATATCCAATATATGTTAACTTCTTTTATCTGTTTTAATATCTTCATATCTTAAAGATAAAATTGTAGGTATACCTTTTTTTTAGATCATCTAATTAATCTAAACATTAAAATCAAACAGAAAGGGACTGAGAAGGGGTACTTTTTCATCTATTCTTAAATTTTTTTTGCCTATTGCAAGCCAATGTACCTGTGCAAATTAATAACATGTTGCTAGTCATTACAAAAGGATCCAATATTTTCCATCGAAATACAAATTATTAGTGGACACTTGATAGGCTCTCGTTAGCGCCGCAATGTAATTAATTGAGGTATATACGAATGACGACAAGAGCACTACAAACAAAAAAAGGAGAACAAAAGGTGGAAATAGCTAGAGTGGCAAAAAAAACTCCAATCATCTTTATTTAATTAATTAATCTCTCTTTTGACTTAGTTCAATCTACTATTTGATGTCTATCTGCCGAGATCTGCAGAAGATTAGATAAATGGTGTTTAGTTGTATTTGTGCATACTTATATGCATGCTTGATTTGTTCAAATAAGCTAGACCAGTTGTTATAAAAATTGACGCTCATTAAATATCTATATTAGTGGGTAGTTGTTAATTGTTATAGCCTTACTAGGTTTGTCTCCTTTCTTCCTAGCTCTATCACTCTTACTTTTCTTTTTTATTGATTGAATAATATATAGGAGAGCTATTCAATCCGATGCACACAATTTATTCTGTCGCCAACACGTGATCTACTTGATCTTGACATGTTTTCGAAATTAAAAAAAAAAAAAAAACCGTATCGGTCTAAATAACATCAAGTAATTAACCATTATCTAGTTGAAATCTAATTAATACTTAATTATATTGCACGCGCACTAAATAAGATTCGTTAATCTAATCCTGGCAATAATTAATCTAGCTTGGGGGCATTATATATAGTAGATTAAACTGCATTCGATTAGCTTGGTAATTAGCTATTTATCTATTTAACCGCGTCTTGCATGCTGGGAACAAGTAACATTTTAACTAAAACTGAAAAAAATTCTGCTTTTATTCGTTGGCAATTGCTTGATTAGCATGGATTGATCAGGACTTTCGGTCTAACATGCATATCTAGTATATATACGATACCATGATACTGCAAGGGCCATGAGACAAAAAAAATAAATATGTGTAACTTTTGGGTAAATTTTGCATTCATACCTTTGAGATAGGCTATAGAAAAAGAAAACAAAATTAATGTTTTATAGAAAGGAGCCAATTATTCAATACTTGATGATGGGATATTTTTGGGTTATATTTGAAATAGTGGTAAGCCACCACTGGCTTCATTTGAACATAATTTAATCATTTGTACCATCTAGTCGACCAGTGCGTAACAAACAAGCATCACCTAATTCGAAAATATTTGCCAAAATTAAGAACAGTGCCGATGCATTAATTATCACAAATTTACAACCATAATAATACAACAAATGAACCAACAAAACATCATTACAACTCATCACCCATCAAGGCCTTGTCCAGAGTCCAGACCCAAGCCCTTCATTCTCCTCTTCGATCCCCTTCCTGTCTGACAAGGCCTTGTACAGTTGTACCTGCTCTAGCAAACATTATATGGTACCACCAATTGAAGCTTTAGAAGTCTCAATATTCTTAACCTTACACCGATAAAAGGAATATAATTTCCAATGCTTATTACAATTTTACAGAAACACCCTCTAAATAGTAATATATTTTTTTTCTTACAAATAATCCATAAACCAGTTCCTCAAGCAAGTTAAATCAACCTACCTCCTAAGCAATTATCCTATCAGCGTCCCATAGGCCTTCTATAGTTTCATAATTTAGAAAATCCATCATAATAACTATTAATTAATAAACTATTTATCCTCAAATGCACTGTGCTAAAGAACAACTACCAAGTATGTGTGATCTATCGTTTCAGTGTCCCACAGACTACAATTACAGTGACAGGCTCTGTTAATTAGATTATCTTTTGTTCAAATTTTCATTTTCTGCACCAGCCATACAAACCTTACTTTAAACTCCTCAATAATCTAACCAATCATAGTATGAATTTTTTAAAGGAATGTAAAAACGTTACTTTAAACTCCTCCATAATCTAACCAATCATAGTATGAATATATATCTATACTACTTATAAAAACACCTTACAAAGGTTGTAACAAAAATCAGATAAAGGTTGTAACATATTCTTAACATCAATTATGGATCATTGATTTTATTGATCTAATATGATCTATGGTTTGGATTTGTATATCAGATAAAAAGATAGCCATTTGTCTGAAACTGGTGAGGCACTATGGAATGGTGTCTAAGCGAAAATTTTCGGTGCCGTTCGCGAGATCGATTCTTCGAGTGAGCGTTATTTTTTTTAATTATTTCATTCTCTAGCGCCCCATCCGGCCGTCCCTCATTCCTTATTTTCTCTCCTCCGAAGTCTGTCTCACCTTCGCTAAGCGCCTCCACTCGAATTTTTACCGTTTCCTCCAATCTCTCTCCAGATCAAATTTCAAAATCATTCAAAATAAAAAGTGAAAAACAAAGGAGCATTAAAGCTAGCAGCATGGCCACGACGATTCATCCGGCGACCTCCGCCACCATCCCTCCCGACGATCCTCCGCCGCACCGTGTGGTGCCTCCACCTCCTCCGCCAAAGCGAACTCCCCCTCTGCCTCCACCACCGAGATCCATCCGAGGAGACCAGCTTGCCAAGGCGTGCCTGATCTATTTGGTATACGGCCTACTGTTTGAATCAATTTTGGACAAAAGAAAAATATCTGAGAGCTTATATCTATAAGAGAGTTCTAATTGGACTTATCGATCTAATTTTGTTTAATTTCTTTTTAGTGATCTCATCTAGATAAAAAGAGAGAACGTAGAAATTGATTTCAAGGGAAATTCAAACACCATTGAAAATATCTTATGAAGAGAAGCACAAAATAGATAAAAAAAAAACCTATTTTCAAGTTGTCGGCAAGGAGACGCATTAGATAGAAGCTATGAAGCTTCTGGAGAAAGAGGAGATGCAGAAGACTGCCATGGAATTACTAGAACAATATTTGAAATTCAAATAGGTATAGAAGATGAACTTTTCTTTGCTTTTCTTTTTAGAAAAAATCCAAACATCCTTATGTTGGTGAAAATATATTTCAGGAAGTTGATGACTTCGGAAAGAAATAATCAAAGTACTTTTGCCATAACTAAAAATTTATATTTTAGATTGGATTTTTATTTTACCCATTTTTATTTTTGCAACTTTTACTTAGACTATTTTTAGTTACTGGACATCAGCCAGTGGGTAAGTAGCATAATTCAATTTATGATCCTTTATTCCAATTCTCTAGCTAACGAATTGAAGGTATTCACTGAAGACTTCAAACGGGCATCATGAGTATTAATTGAAGAATTATTCTTAATTGTTACTAATTATATACAAAATTATTTTTTTCTGTTATTTTTTCACCTGGAGGTTTAAATCATGGTTGGTACAAATTAGATTTTATCTATCTTCTATTGCAGGAACCTGTACAATTGTAGCTAGATTGAGGGAACTAGAGGCAGCCTTTCGAGTGCCTTCACTGGAGACAATATTGAAGGGAGGCGGTGGTGAATGTCTTAGTCTTGAAATGGTGCTAGCATTTCTGTGGGGATTTTAAGAATTTTGTAAGCATGGCACACTTGTGTTGTATATGAGCTGCACCATTTAAGCTCATGCAGCTACCAACACTTTATGAGGATCTACTACAGAGGTAACTTTTTATAGAATTTGAGGACTTCTGATCACTCTTTACTGGTTATATCCTACATTTTGCACTCCTGTTTTATTTTTGTCAAATGTCAACTTTTATGCACCCCTGGCTTTTTTATTTGTTGAATTGAAAATCTCAGATATGTGACATACAATGCTTCAGAGCGTGCCAATGTACCTGACGAGCCCCCAAACTGGAAGTCTTGTTGCTGGTAATTGCAGAGTTCATATTAAATGGCTTGCAAGCCACTCAGATTCCAAAGCAGGTGTCATGTACAACTGCCACGATGAGTACTTGGCATCAATGAGTATCCAAGGTGACCTCATTCATCACAATCTTACCTCTGGGGCCCGTACGGTGGAGGTTAAAGATCCAAATCGTCAGGTTATCTCTTATTTCTGCCATGAATTGCCACTTTAATTTATTTTTTCATTTGTTTATCAGTACAGATAGGTTAAACATATATATATTTAAAGATAAATTATTTTCAGGGCTCAATTTCTGTGGATTTTGAATCTGAGGTAGAAGATAACATAATACCAATATTTTGAAGAGGAGAGGTATTTGAAGAAACTTGAGCCCTTTTGGAAAAAAAATCGGGTATTTGAAGGTTTTTTGAATCTTATTTTTTGTACATAAATTATTCTGGGTGCCTTTCACTTTGCGTTGAAGGAAGCACTGTTACATGTACGATCATTGGGAAGGACAGGGAAGATTGAGGTATTCTCAGATTGCCTTAATCTGGTAAAAATGATAAATGAGGGTGATACAGACAATATACCATCGTGGAGAGCAACTCAGGATGTAAATGAGATTTTTAGGATTTTGAATCATAACTCTCATAACATTCTTGTCACACATATCACAAGGGAAGCAGCAAATCAAGCTCATATCTTGGCAAATTTGGCTAGAAGAGGATTGGGTCGGTACCAAGGAGTGCCAAGTTACTTATGTGCACAGCAAAACAGCCTCCTCCTACATAACATTGATGCAAAATTTTTCCAGAGTGATCGAGGCTCCACCATGATGGGTTTTTTTAGTGTATGCCCCAACAGAGTTTTTATGTTTCTTGGTTTCAGACGATTTTTTCTTTTTTTTTCAGCTTTTTCTTTTATTTTCAGCTAGAGGGTAGTTTTAGTTTGCAAGCTCTGTTGCTCTTGGTGAGCCAGTATCGGAAAGGTTGGGGAATTTTTTTAATTTTCTGTACTCTGTAAAAGTTATCGTCGTTGTTAAGTGATTGTTTTAGTTTAATGCGAAGCCTACGAGTGTTTGGATTTCACATAGAAAAATACATACCACAAGTCTTAATTTTTTTAAATATATCAAAAAAAAAATTGCCCGCACATTGAGCGGGCACTGCTGCTAGTACTGTAAACAACCCCTACGTATCCTATCTCCAAAGAATAATATCAGACGTCGATCGATTAATAAATTGTAATAAATTAATAATACTTACAAAATTCATGAGATTACTATATATATTGCAAATATAATAAATAACCTATTAACCATCTCCTGAACCTACGACTTTTTTCGGGGGTTAAAATTTTCATTTTAGTAAATTTTGTAGTTTACAAACTCAGAACTGACCACCCCAAATCTTCTTAAAATTCCTGCGTAATTTCAACTAAGTTAAACGGCCCAAATCACTTCTTGTGCTACTGTAAATGTGAGATTCTTTGATGTAAAACAAATGGTTTAAAATCCTCTGCTGGAAAGTTCGAGATACATCATACAAGAAAGTGCAGTACAGAGCCAGCCTATGTATATGGAATAATAGAAGCATGCAAGCACGATTTCAACCTTTCTAGATTACCTTTGTGTTGAGTTTTTTCACTTTAATCTTTGACTCATATATATTTATATTCTCTTGCAAGAAGATAACTGTTTTGTCTCTTAGTGACCCTAAAATAGGTCCTTATCTTAACTGGACTGATGTACAAACTATAAAGAAAGATATTGAAAAAGTACGAAAAAAAGAGAGATTTTGATTCTGAGATCACACAGATTCTCAATTTTTTCATAAAATTCAATTCTAAAAAATAACATTCTCGGTTGTCTTAAATAAGCAAATACAAAATCCTACAAAGACAAAATACATAAAAGTTGCTTAAAATAACCCTAAAAATCCTAAAATTTGTAAAGAAATATCCAAAAGTCCATGAAGGAAGATGCGGATCGGGAATCTAAGCCCACATAATGCCAAAATCAATCTTAGATTGGTTTTATGTGGAACTTTGTGTTGCGGAGCTCTTGTCAAAATTTCAGTCCTATCTGACGGTCAAATCAAAAGTTATGTTCTTTTTTTTTTTTGTGAAAGTGTGCGCGGAACCATATTGCATCATGCATGCACTAGATGCAACTAATTAATTAATGTAACTGCCAAATAAAAAAAAAGATAATTAATATAAAAGCGGGCTGATAACTGTATTTTGTACTTTGTAATTCGTAATACAAACTACTGAACTAAATTAACGTAATTCAATGTCTCATTCAGTCAAAAGTTGACAAATTAAGCAGACAATTACTTCTAAATTATAGTGACATGTAAGGACTTGTGCTCCACAAAGCACCAACCCAAGATCTGTTAAATTATGATTTGTTCAATCTAGAGTCTAGACCCAGCATATATAGACTCAACTTGGCCCCAGCTAGCTCACTAGCTGTATCAACTGATTATAAGTTTTTTTTTTTGGGGGGGGGGTCAAATAGTACTACAAAAATATTATTGTGATAGAGGTTAATATGAATTTTCTTGTAGTATTCAACATATGAGAGTTATTAATACAGCGTATATATGTCCATTTTTTTATGTTTGATTATGCAGGAGACTAAGTTAGAAGGGAAAAATTACAAACCTCAATTAGACGTATTTGATATTAGCTACTTAATTTGTGTCATTTTTCTAATAAGTAGGCAAAATGAGTAATTTATTTGTCATAATAAAGGAGCTATTATGAGGTTCCTAGTAGATAACCTACATGTTTATATGGGTCAGTTACATAAAATTGTTAATAAAATTATTGGTTTATATAATATCCTAATTATTGGTTTGTAGTTGCTCTTGAAACAAAGAGAGCAGCTGATCCGGTATAATTCGTCTGATTCATAAATTATTCAAAAAGTTGATAAAATTTGCGAATGATACGTGGTGTGTTATGTATTATTCATCAAATTTATGAAAATTTGTTTCATAATTTGGGAAAAAAATATCAATTTAACGCCAATTTAATTTATATCTTATTTGCATTTACTTGTATTGTATGGACTTTGATTTTTAAAACTGAATTATCTCCAAATTCAAAATTTGAATGTTATACACCTATATAGGTATGTCAACAATCAGACGAAAATGTTTCGAATACATATATAAAAGTGTAGTGCATTTTTTTTATGAATAAGGATAGATGGCAGCTACTTTCCACAAGAAAAAGGAACTAAATTATTTATTCTTGAATATTCCAAATCAATCGCTAGGTCAAAATATTTTGAAGTGACGGAATCAAATATAGCAGCAGCGCTATACAACTAATTATTCGGCTTCATAAATAGAAAATTAATTATTCGTTTCATAATTAAGCTTGACGTGATCACACATATATCGGACCAAGAAATCACAAATATACGAAATGCAAATACGCGGTTGAAGAATTGCAAAAATACCTGTTTCAGTTTTGTCGGATTACTAGCCCCTTGAAATTTGGAAATAAGAAGAATATACAAATATCTAGCTGCTATTAGTGTTCTCCAAAATGACACGACACGACACGATCGTGTTGGCACGACACGATGTGTGTGTTAACACGACACGACACGACACGAATACAAAATTGGCACGACACGATCATGTTATCGTGTCGTGTTGGGACATTCAAAAGTTTGACACGATTTAACACGACACGATTCGACACGCAACACGACACCTCAACACAAATTTAATTATTAATGTTGATTATTTAAGCAAAATTAATAATTTAATTTCAATTTATAATACTACATCATATTATTTACCATTATTTAAATCATAATATTATTCTAATCTAATTATTATTTTTTATAAAAAATATTAATAAAAAATTTAAACTTAATCAAATAATAAATTATGACGTTTAGTAATTTTTTCCTTACTTTTAATTTTTTTTAATATTTTTAATTTAAAAATTAATAAAATAATCTAACACGATTTGACACGACATGACACGATCGTGTCAATCGTGTCGTGTTGCCTCTTCTCACCACTAAGCACGACACGACACGATTAAAAAAGTAGTTCGTGTCAACACGACACGACACGAGACTCTAACACGATCGTGTTTGACACGACACGACACGCACGATTGGAGAACACTAGCTGCTATAGTGCTATATAAGCATTTTTTTTTTTTTTATCAAGAGCTGTCCCCATCCTCTCAATTTGATAATATGAAGATTTTTTGTATTTATTAATGATATGATGAAGAAGATGATGATGATGATGAACAAGGCTTGGGGAAACAGGTCTAGAAATATAAATTCCCCAATATGTACACTACTTACTCTCCCGCTGGGCCACGTGTAGTGCAGGGGTTGGAATCAACGACGAACGCACACGTGTGCATCATCTATTTAAGAGGCATCTGACAATGATATCAATCAACGGACCTTTCTCATCAATAATCAATAAATAAAAGAATAACTAACCCTTAGTTCTCCAGTTAAGTAAGACTGTAGATGGACATCATGTTTTCCCTCCTTTGGATAACAAGTACAAATTTAGGTCATGTGCATACTATTGTTTGTTGGTTCCTAGCAAATTCAAAACATGTCTAACAGAAAGAAATGAAGACAAACCAATAAATACCTCACTGCATATATTATTCTTCTAGAAATAAATATGTTATGAAAATACAATAATATAAGTGGTTAAATAATTTCTTAGATCATATTGACAAATATGCAGAATATAAAATAAGAAAAACAGATTGGTATCTTCAAATGGTTAGATAAATATTTTCACAGTTAATATATTTACTACTTTGTGATTATCTGTACGTAAGAGAGTATTGATACAAGATTAAAGAAAAAAGAAATGAGATGTCAAGTTTTGCTGGAACTGGAGGGAACAAGTAACCAACGAATAATTCAATTTTTCTAATCTAACAGAAAAGTCCCAATTTTTGGAGGGGAGATGCGTACCTAACCGCTGCAAAAAGCACTTCTACCACGAGAAGCTGCCAACAATCTCCAATTAATTGCTTGATGAGAACGAATTTATATATGTTGATTTACATTAATTTCTCCAATTTTATAGTGGAGTCTCGGGTCATGTTTGCAATTTTTGACATATTAGTATTTCCAGCTTCATATTAAAAAAGAATCAGAAAAGGTTAATTTCAGATTTTAGTTTGTATATAACCAAGTGGTTTAACTTACTTACAAATAAATTCAACAAGACTATAGAAATAACAATACTATTTTCTAAATGATCTAGGTAAAATGATCAAATTTATAAATAATAAGAAATCATGTACAAAATTACAACTTCACAGATATATTGTATATTAATATAGACAGTAAATTAGTTTTGTTCCCTAATGATCGATTGAGAGGGATTATCTCTTTCCGTAGAAAGTCTAGTTTTTCTTGCAGTGATTTTTTTTCTTATTCTTTATTTGAAGATAAATTAGAGGTCAAGATTTCCTTAAATTAAATGTCCATAAAAGACTCCCAACTGGGTTGTGATTTTTTTTTTCTTATAATAAAAATTCATCTTTAATTTTTGCTTTCCAGGCCAAGTATTCATAGACAAAATGGGAGCAAAGTTGAGAACCGAAACATTTCCAGTAGTTTTTCTCTTTTCCTTGGTTGGGATAGATATGGTTCGAAGAACAAATAGGGTATCCAAAAAAAACTAATAGCTTTGTAGGGAGAACCTCTAAAGTGTAATCTTTGTGTTTATTAAATGATTGTTGGGAAAGCAAAGTTTCAAGACAATGGCATATATGAATGGACCAGATTGGCCCATAGAACGAGAATCCCAGAGAGTAGAAACCATAAAACAAGGGGAAGATATAGTCATATAGGCAGCTTATTGGATAACTCCTCCTTGAGGCAGCTTATTGATAAATTGGTCCACCATAAACACTATACACCGAGATACGCATAGATATATATAGGACGGACTGTCAAATATGATCGTATTCATGTTTCAAATTTCAAACCACCAACCTAAATTATTAGATTGCATTTTCATATTGAGAAATTATATGAAATTAATTTTTTCAAATCTTTTTACTATTTATTTTATATTTTTAAAAATCATTGTTATTGGACATTCCATACAAGTTCTAAGAGTAATTTTTTAAAATAAAAAATAAACAGCAAAAATAATCGAAAAAATATAAATTTGATTTCGTACAAGTTCTCATTATAAAGGCTCTATCTAACGATTTGGATTGACCGTTTGAAATTTAAAACGAAAAAATGATAATGTCGGATGGACCACATTAGTCCTCTATGTTAGATTTTACCATTTCTCTCTTTCTCAATCTAACGATAATGTTTTGGCTATGGCAAGATGCATCATACCATGAGTCGCGATCAAAACTCTTGGATCTGCTTTAAGATGATCTATCCAAACCATCTAATATGATCTCCCTATTGAAATCTCCATATAGACCAAATTTTATATTTTTCGAGAATTTTAAGTATTTTTTAAATTTTAGAAAATCGTTAATCTAGTTATTTCTGAGCTGTTCAAAAACAACAATTTTAAAATTCGAAAAAAATATTTACAAATTTCGAAAAAAGTGTAAATTTTGATCTGCAAGGAAATTTCCCTTTTATTAAAAAAATGTTTTAATAAATGTTATTAGAAAGTGGATATGATTCCCTCACTATCCAATAGGTGCAGTGTTTGTGTGGTTTGTGATGTGTCATGTGTCGCCGAAAATGTTGGCAAATTCATGTTTGAGGAGAGAATTATGAGTTTAAAATCTCGCTTTTAATACTTCAGGTTTGATCATTCTAATTTAATTTTGGTTGCAAAGAATATCCGGTTAAATAGTTAATTAAAAAAGGAAAGAAAGAGGATTCCCAAACAAGTAAAAGTCTCAATTTAAAAAACTCTTTCTAAAAACATGCTATTTAAGGCTTACATTATAAGAAGTTCTACTATGAATAATATAACTAGAGATGGATTCCAATGATCTTCTAGTTTTTATGCCGCAAAATATAACAGTATTATTATTTCACTTCTATTTAAAAAATTCAAAATTACAATAACTGATTTAAAATATTGATATTGTTTAATTTCATGAGAGATGCATTTTTCATAAAGTTCGTTATTTTTTAAATTTATTTGATGCTAAATCAAGATGCAAAAATTTGAATACAATTGGAGTATTTCAGTCCCTCCAATTTGAAAATATCATAATAAATGGAAAAAAATTCGAAAAAATATAAAATTTGGTCTATCTGAGTTTTTCAATATGGAGAACAACTTGAATGGTTCGGATTGACCGTTTAAATTTTGGATCTTGAAAAATGACTCATTTTTACGGAGACGATCCATACATATACTATATTCATTATATATATATATAGAGAGAGAGAGAGAGTTTTGCTATGGTGAGTTGCGATCAAAACTCCTAGATCTAGTTCAAAATAATCGTCTCCGTACATCAGAGTCATCTTCGAGATTTAAAATTCAAATAGTCAATCAGAAAAAGTATATAGTTTCAAAATATTTAGCGTTAAAGAATATTTGTACTTTTGTAATACTTGGAAAAAGTATATAGTTTTAAACATATAAACAGATAAAATAATTTCCTGCATATTTTACAACACAAACAATTATTGTTGGCAATAAATGTTGATATATGACAAACAAAAATGTAATTGGATATGAAAAATGATAACTATCATCTACAATTTTTCCATCGCTTGGTTTGAACAAAGTGAACATATAAAAATAAATAAGTTATGCTATCCCTTGTTTAGATTTTTATATGCATATTCAATTTACTTTTATTGAACTTATTTATTTGTATGTGTTCACTTTGATCATTATGTTCATCTTGTCTATTTTATATGTTCACGTTGTTTAAGCAATGATAAGCGATGGCAATAATCAATTTCCAATGTTTAACTTGGTAATCTTGATGATGTCTTTTTAAGAAAAATTAAAATGTTTTACTAAAATTAAACAAAAATATAACTTACAAAATATATTATTTTTGTATCTATAATATATATAAAGTTGATGCAATTTAAGTAAAATTTAGTAGATTGTTTTGTACAAAAATATAATTTATAAAATAGATTGTTTTACTAAAGTCAAACGTGTTTGACACTTGCCCCGTCAAACACAATCGGATCTCAATTTTCGAAATTAGTACGGTCTATCCAAACTGCTCAATTTGTTCTCCATAATGAAATATACTTGGATATCAAATTTTATATTTTTTCAAAGTTTTTGTACTATTTATTTTGTATTTTAGAAAATCATCAATCTAATTAATTTTAGACCCTTCAATTTTAAACAATTTGAAAAAAATAGTTAAAAATTTGGAAAAAAAAATATAAAATTTTGTCTATAAGAATATTTCAATATGAAGATCATATTAAGCGATTCGGATCAGTAATTTGAAATATCAATAGTTGAGTCTAGAATCGTGTTTGACATCAAACACGTTTGATTCTAGCATTACTCTTCTATCAAAGGTCAGTAAACCTAGATTGTAGCAAAATTCAGTATTTTGATGAACAGTAAAACATGCATAAAATTCATCACTTTTATCATGTGTGGATGGAGTCCGTGTACTGCATCCAATATTAATATTTGAGCTTCAAACTACCAATTCTCAAACCGCTAAATGAAAGATCAATATACAAATTGCAATATGGAAAAGTGTAATAATCCTATGACTTTTTCAAATTTTCAAATCCATAAATTACATATTTTGCAAGGAAACAAATTGTTGTTTGTCATCTAATACTTATGACCTGAAAATTTGCTTTATTTATACATTCTTCTATTGTGTTCTCGGTGAACCAAAAAATAACACAGTGCAATCCTTTTTTTTTTTTTCTTTTTTGGATAAAGTGGACAGCAGAGGTCAAGCAAAAACAAGAAAACACAAGGAAAAGAGTACTAGATCTAGCAGCAAAATGTTGATGCACCATTAGTGTTGATTCTACAACGGAATGAAATGATTGCATGCATTTTTCTTTCTTTATAATCTAGCAATTTTTAAATTGCAAAATAGGTCATGCTGAAAGTTGTTTTCATATGAAATTACTCTTTTAGATATATAATTGAGAGTGAAATTACTCTTTAGATATTAGTTAAGAATTTTTTTTTTTTTTTTTTGCACTAGATAGAGACTATATATCTATAAATATTAGTTAATATATTCATGACTAGATGTTCACGAAAAAATTGTTAGATTTCGTAATTTGTGGATTCTAAATAAAAGAATTTATTGAATGCATGATATTGCTTTCTTTATGAGTATTTGTATGATTAGATGATAATTAACATTTCGCTAACTCAGTATGTAATAATGTGAATTTCGACATTACAAGCATCTGCCGTAAGGAAATTAAAGAAGTCAAGGAGACGGTCATACTCGTCTTTAATGTATAAATAGTGTTAGCTTTTAACATTTTATTTTTTTTTTAAAAAAAAAAGAATTATTCGTTTATACTATATTTTTCAGGAAAACCTTTGAAAGTGAAGTCATCCATACTGTTGTCGCCAAAATAGAGAATTCGAATTAGTTGTTAAATTAAAACTTGACATAGTGGTAATTAAAACATTAAGATCATATGTAGTTTAATTGTTATATATGTCTAGATCAAATAAACGGTACTAAAATTAAATCCTAGACCTTCTTTTGGGTCACATAGCCGTCGCTTTCAGAAAGCATACAAAAAACCAAAAGAAAAGCTCTTTTTTATTTTTATTTTTATTATTATTATTATTATTATTATTATTATTATTATTATTATTATTATATATTCCTTTTTAAAAACATGATTGGCTTGCCATATACTTTCCAGTTCTATATATAGGAAATCCAACGGAAGCCAACCAACTCTGCATCAACATTTGTGTAAATGACTATGCATGTTCTACAGTGAGAAATAGCAAAACTCGGAGTGTATACAAGTGAAATATGTCTTTGACAAAAGAGGAGGAAAGGGACTGTGTGAGGATCCGGCCGTATGACAAGGAAACTGATTTGGAAAAAGTTTTGGATTTGGAGAGAAATTGTGAAGTTGGTTCAAAGAAGAGGCCAATCTTGGTCATTGACTCTATGGGAGATCCTCTGTGCCGTATCCGAAATAGCCCACTCTTTCTGATGATGGTAATCTCTCTTTGTAAGTTTAATCAATAAGTAACATTTGTAATGAAATACATTAATTTGTCGTAGTTTTCATTGTTAAATTATTCTTTCATGATATCAATTTAACTAACTACCGAACTTTTCCTGCTTGAATTTCATTCGATCTCGCTAGTAAAGTGAAATTTGCACTGCCCATTGAAGTACTTGTCCATATATCAAAAATCCACATATATAACTTATATCAAACTCAAAAGGTTGCAACCCACACTTGAAATGTTTCATCCTTGTAGGTTGCTGAATCAGGGAATGATTTGCTAGGGGTAGTGTGTGGATCAATCAAGATAGCAACAACTGGTGGTTCGTCGGGTAGTCAGGCCAAACTAGGGTACATCCTTGGTCTTAGGGTCCCGACACGACATCGTCGTAGAGGAATTGGGAGGAGGCTAGTTCTTGCAATGGAGCATTGGTTTTGTTTAAACCAGGTAGACTATGCTTACATGGCCACAGAGAGAAACAATGAGGCCTCGATCAATCTCTTCACCTACAAGCTGGGCTACACCAAGTTTAGAACCCCTACAATTCTGGTGAACCCTGTTGGAAACAAACCAGGACGAATAGACCCAAATGTCGCGATCACCAAGTTAGAGATCAGTCAAGCTGAGTCACTCTACAAAAGGCACATGAGCTCTCTTGAGTTTTTTCCTCAAGATATTGATCAAGTTTTATCAAACAAGCTGAGTTTGGGCACTTGGGTCGCATGTCGGCGTGGTGAGTCATGGTCCGAAGCGTCGAATTGGGCCATGATTAGTGTATGGAATTGTCCGTACAGGATCAGGGTTGCGAGGCTTCCAATTGTGTGTTTGTTTAGAGCAAAGATCTTGAGACATCTCGAGCGGTTATCTCCGTGCTTCAAGAGGATAGGGATTCCAAACATTTTTTCTTTCTTTAGATTCTACATTATATATGGTGGGCATGTGGAGGGGCCCGAGGCGGCCCGATTCATGCGAGCGCTGTGTGTGCATGCAAGAAACATGGCAATGAAGCAAGAAGGTTATACGCTTATACTCGCGGAAGTCGGAGGGGAAGATGGCATAAGATATTGCATTCCTCATAGGAGAGATTTGTCATTTTCGTCAGATATTTGGTGCATAAAAGATCTAAAGGAAGGGAAAAAAGAAAGCTTTGATTGGAACAGTTTCCCTCCATGTACGAGTATTTTTCTTGATCCCAGAGAGTTTTAGAAAGAAGGCCTCCAGCTGTGCATATTGAGAATTGTATTTATGATGAAAAAAAAAAAAGTTTTAATTATTCCTTGATGCCATTGTGAGTTTTTTTCTCGAGAAAGCAAAAACTAAGGACAGAGAGAAAATGATATGGTTGCTTTTCTTTCTTTGTGGGGATCTTTAGATTCCACTTAAATGGCTAAATCAAATTATGGAATGTTACTTCATCTCTTTTATAATGCTTTTAATTATTTATTTTTCATAAGAAAATTACATATGTACGTAGCAAACTGGTTAATTAACAAATTCAATCTAACTGGGTGTAATAGGATCAAATTGATCTTTGTTAATTAAAAAAGAAAATAGAATATTGAACTTTTTAAGTATATATATTTATTTTATACAGAACAGATTCAATGATCACATTCACTACTGTGAGAATTCACAGACTTCTCTAGCTCAATAATATATTTCTTCATTTGACTCTGTCATTTGGATTATTATAATTTTTAGCAATTTTTCTCTACTATTTTTAATTGAGAGCAGTGTTCATATGCTATTACTTTGGATGTATTACATTTGCAAAGAACCCGCAGGAGGAAGGGGGGGAAAACCAAAAATAAGTCTCAAAGAGAAGATATGGCAATTAATCTTTAACGTAAAGAACTACAGTTCATGTAAGAATTAATAAAGCAACTGACTGCATAAAAAATCAGTCCAGTACCATCTTAATTTATATATAGTATATTTTCACTCATATTTAATTATACAGAAGTCACATAGGACTCCAGAGTTTCATTAAGTCCATCACGCTCACATAAATTATAATCTAACATTAATACATAGTGATAGTAATTTTCTTTCTTGTTGAATAATTCAATTACGAAGAAGAGAAGTTCAAAAATAAGTGGGTACACTTTAGTAATGTCTAGGTACACTTTGGTGGTGTCTACCACTTAAAATTATAAGACAAATATATATGTATATTTTCGGATAGATATATATAATTATATATATTGAAATATTATTTTCAGTAATGAAAATAGATTCCAAGTAATATGCTAGCTTGCGCCATTTTACAAATTAATTCATAGTCAAAGATATCGACAGATTCTGGAAAAGACAAATTAATCACATCGTGCATTTGCAGCTTTCTATATCCCACTTGTTTTAACATTTCCGCCAGCTATTTCCCAAAATTACAAATTGCCTACAGCTGCTTTAACAGAAAAAAAAAAATATAAATAAATAAATAATGCACTTTGCTCTCTCTCTCTCTCTCTCTCTCTACTCTACTCTACTCTCAAGCTCGCCTGGCTTTTTCTTTTTCTTTTTCTTTTATTATTTCTTCAGCTTCGTAATTTTTTATACATAGTATTGAATTAATAAGTAACTCTGTTGCTAAGTATAGTAGAATATATATATGTACCTTTCATAACCTTAATTGTCTTTTTCAATCAAATACCCAACATCATGATCACAAGAGTTATACATAGTTAAATGTTATGATAGACCAATAATTCTCTAGATTGAATCTAGTAGATCTATAATGTGTGACAAAAGAATTGATGTCCCACTTGTTTCAGCAAATAAGTCTGATGGTACAATCTGATCTTGGGTGCATAATAAATTAATAATTAATTCGGAATAGCCTAGTACATAACCATTGAATAAATTGAAACAAATTGATAAGCATCACTTTCCCATCAACTCTCTCAAACATTAGTTGTTATTTTTCCAATTTTTTCCCCCTTAAAAATCAAGTGAGACTTTCAGGTGAGGTGTCGTACTCTTTGTAGCCAAATGAGGCCAAAAAAACTCCGAACTTATTTAGTCGCAATATGCAATTTGGATTATAGGAAACTTAACGTTTCATCTACCCTTTCTAGATTACTTAATCCAAATTAATTCATGTTACATGTGTGAACAATGCCAACATAGGCCATGAAGTTTATGGTCGTTTATTTTTCTAAGGACCTGAGAGAAAGAGGAAAAAAAAAATCCTTGAATGTAATTTAAACCTAGGCATAAACCACTACTTCACAATGTTATTTGTTGGACCCTAGCTCAGTTTGATTTTTCGAATGACTCATTTAAAAAACACTTACTTATGCATAACCTGATTTGCATACATTTTTTGTTCTGATTTATATTGTTTCCTTTTTACAACATTATATCTTTACATTTTAATAATCAGGTGAACCAAACTAGAGAGAAACTACTCGATCAAATGATTTTGAAATGGTCAAGAGTTTAGTTTCCTATATGCCAATGGAGATAGATCTCTCTTCTTTCTCTCTCTCTCTCTCTCTCTCTCTCTCTATATATATATATATATATATAGTTATGCAAGACATGCAAATATAATTAAAAGGATGTTGGATGAGTTAACACATATTCTTTACTTCAAAAAAAAAAAAATAGTACACAGAATATATATGATGAAAAGTTAATTTATAAATCTATTTAATCACTTATCCAGTATTTTTTTTTTCATTATGCCTAATTATCTTTACTTCTTTTCGTGTGTGGATATATCATCCTGGCGTCATTACGAGCCATATGTGGACTTCACGATAACTTGATAATTTAGCACTGACATTGTAACTAATTGCTTCCCCACCCTTAACTGTGTGATTATGAATATCCTTAATGTTGTTTTTAAGCTCGCCCGATCGTAGGACATTTTTTAACATGGTAATTTCCAATGCATATATATGTGGTAATTAATTTTCCTTTGCGTACATGAATATGTATTTCACAACTTTAAATCTTTGCAAATTCTAATTTCCTATATTTGTTGGTCAATAGGTAGAAAAAACAAACGAACATTTTTAACTATGATAGATTCATTCTAATACGTTCATGTTTTAGCCTTTGATCGAGTATCAAATAAACTCTAAAATTTACAAAACTTATATAAAAATATATCTCTTATTAAATTAAATAAGATCAACGGTTTGGATTTAACGTTTGAATTTTAAAATTTTAAAAACTATAGCTAACTAAAAAGTAAAATGTTGGCATTTAGGGGCAACTAAAATGTTAGTAGTGGAACCTTCTCATTTCAATAATATAAGGCACTATATAATACATTACACGTACGTACATGATAATTTTGCAGTAGATATAAAAAATGTATACCTGCATTAAAATATTCCTACTTATTACACGTGATATTCTTACCATGCGCAGTGCAATAATTTAGGAAGAACAATAATTTATATATAGAACAATTTCATCCATCAATGGAAATATGTCACATCTGTGTGTACTTTATATGAAATGTCCATATGAATGTAATTCTGTAAAAAAAGTTAAAAGAAGTGAATTAATAACATTTCTATTTATTACATATAGAACTTATCACAACTCCATCAATAATTTTTAATGAAATTTCTCAGATTGACAGTTGACAATTTCTCTAAAATGACAGTTAGCACTTTCATTGAGGAACTATATATACTTGCATCCTTTACAAAGTTGTTATATATTTGGCACCGTAGTTTTTTTCCACCTGACACGTGATACAACACAGCCGCCGCTTGTAAAATTCCTAATCGAGGACACGAAGTTTCAAAATGCTGTTTTGTGTAAGCAGGAGGATAATAATGTCATGAAAAAAAAAATACAAGTTCATTAATTATCATATTAACCAAACCAAATATTAGCGAATGAAATTATATAATTTTTGTTTTGGTGTATGATGAGAGTTAAAAATTTAAAATTCTCTCAAGTTACAAATAGTGGTGGTGGATATATCTGGCCACTCCCATCAAAGAATGTTAAGTTTAATTTCTTCTTTACTAGCTAGTGCATGGTTACATTTTCTACTTTCTAAATCGTAAGGCAGTGAGTTATGAACTTATGATACATAATCTCTCTTTATGTTCGGATACAAGCATACAAACTGAAACTTCATCGATCTTGTCCTTTTTCTTTTCTTTTTTCATTTTTGGTACGCAAGTAAATGATGTGACGTCTATACACAAAATCTTTTATATCACTACCCAGTACCCCTTATGAAAGTACGGATTCAAAAGTGTAAAACCTCTAGATCTAACGTGTATATACTTTTTTGTATCATTTGATCACTTTGATGTGTGGTTGGATATCAATCGACAGACGAAGTGGTAATATATTTTAGATTTTCATCTTACGGAAACAAATTGAGTCTTAAATCTCCGAGCAGATAAACAATTTACTTTTGGAAAAATATTTACCTATATATATTGTTGTGGTAGATTGAGCCACCTATCTTTGTTGTGTAACACGTACTATTACTATTCTATATAAAACAAAAATAATAATATTTATTATTATTTTTTTATTTATCCACATGTTGGAGCATTTTTGCTAGTAATTATAAATTAACTTTTGTTTATGTATACAGAGACAGACCTGATAGAAGGACCACTCTAGGCCCATCAGGTACTTTCGGGCTTATATGTAGGCCGTAATATAACACTTCATTAATAAAGTGACCTAAGCCGAAAATCATAGTACCCCGCTAAAACAAAAAATATTTCCGAGTTAAGCATGTTTCTGATGACTTTAAAAAGTTGTCCCATGTCCTGGGCGGAATGAAAGGCTTGGAACACTATATATTAATATATTTTATGAATTTTTGGCACGTTAGAAGTACAAACTTCTATTTTAACCTTTTTGTTTTTCATGGCAAATTTGGGTTTCGTTGAAGCTTGCAACATCTGGAATTAGACGGAGTAAAAAGGCTGTGTTTATGCACTTGTAAGTTGTATAACCTATCCTCACTGTACGCACAAATAACACAAAGCACAGGGTTAAGAACATGAAAACGATTTAGGAAAAAGTTAAAAATTAAAAATTATTCCAATTGTGGCTGCTGGGATTCGAGCCCAGGTCTCCACGGCCACAACGTGGAATTCTAACCACTAAACTACAGCCACTTTCGGATCAAGCCGCTCTAATAAATTCTATAACATGTTTTCTACGTTGTGAAATCACATCTTCTCTATTTTTCTCTTTTTTCTTTTAAAGAGAATGAATTCTATTTCTTATTCTTATTATGTGAGATCATGGTTTAGTTTGCACCGATAATAAGCACAGGCACGATCATATTAAATGGAACGCTAAGATTTTTTCTTTTTCTTTTCCCCCTTCATTCGAATATACCTATATTTGGGAATCAAGTTCTCCATTAGCAATAGATAATGGTTCGATTAAACCACAATTATTGTGCATGTAGCGATTTATTCTTGGAATTTTTTAGGCGAACCTCCACTTCCCGGTATTCTAAAAGGAAAAGTGATTAATTGTTGCTGATATGCATTCCTATTAATTAGTTGGATCACAATAATATGCCGAAGAGAATATTTTTAACACCCTTTTTTTTATGCATCAACTGCGACATATATGATCCGTTAAACATGACAAAGCAAAACAAAATGTAAATTTTCTTGACTGTATATGTTTGTTTAATCAGAAAACAAGACCATCGATCAGTGGCAATGACTAATGAGTTATAATTTGGAAAAGAGTGATATCACATAACAATATATGAGCTGACTTGAAAATTTTAGAATAAATCAATTTAAATAATAAATTTTAAAAAATTCAAGAGAAATAATAAGTATTTTATTGGATATTTTAGATAGTTAATCTATCAAATATTTTATTAAATCTGAGTAACCGTTTGTAACTCGTGCAACGGATTTTGAACCAACGCTTCAGATATGTTTTTTGTTCTACACTTCTACTCCAAAATTCGAGCAAACCTAGTTGTGCAATTAACAATCTGATAACTCGTGAAATGAAATGCTTTTAAGCAACCTTTTCAACCGCAGATTCGTTTTTCCAGAGTGTGTCGCTTGCAAAAGGAGGAAGCATCAGAAGCATCAAGCAGTGGAAACTTTGGATTCTCTAAAGTAAAATGGACCGCAAAATGAAAATATAATGGATGGACCCAACAAAAAATGGCCCAGTTAAGAGACGTTTATGCAGTGGAAACCCAACCCAACCTCAGATTCCTTTTTCTGAGCAAGTTTGTCTGTTTTTTATAGAACTAACTGTTTGGGACTGGTTCTTTACTTCTTTGATCTTCCCCCTAGTTGTTTGTTTCTCTTTCTTTTCTAAGCTAGTTTTTTTTTTTTTTTTTTTTTTTTTTTTTTTTTGTAAGTTAGTTTTCTTTTCCATTAATTCCAACAACTTGGAGCTTTTGTCAAGATCGTATAATTTTTATAAATAAAGAAATAACACAAATTCTTACCATATTCATTTGTCCTTAAATTACACTATATGTTCCATAGTTCTGACAGATCTGTTGCTTCATTTGTTCTGAAATTATGAAATTAGTCATTTGCTTCACCGTCTGGTATGCCAAAACCCTCACTGAAAGTGAAAGAGGATTGAGCATGCATTTCCGTCATGTTTACAAACTTTTGATCTAATTTTGTGCCAAGTCTTATTGAAAAAGAAATAAGCTGGGGTAATTTAATATGAAAACTGAGCACTTTTTAATAGAACATCTCAAACTTCATCATTATAATTATGTTCTATAATGTCCATACGAGTCACAATCTTATGTTCTTTTAGAATTAACCACATGATACTTTGGACTGGTTGAAGCAAGGAGAACTGTAGCAAGTTGTAACTTGTACTCTTCCTTCTTTTTTTAAAAAAAAAATAATAAATAAAAGTTAATTTCGCCTTTCTAGTCTCGAAATTGAAATTTACTACTACAATTCTGATTATATCTATAAAATATGAATAGACGTAACGCGTGGGCGCCTAACTGGTTTGTATATTAACGAAAAACGAAATCCATGACGAAATGTAGGGAATCCTAGTTACTTAATTAATTAGTTCTTTTTTTTTTTTTTTTTGAGTGCTAATACAGAACTTTGTCTTTGTACTTTTGGCAAAGTTTCTGGAAATTAAGGATCAATTTGTTGAGTCTTCTTCGAGAAAAACAAGTCGTATTTACTTCCGTTGAAATGAAATATATTAAACAGGATGACAAGGGAGAAAACTCAAAAGATGGATCGATCAAATTGAACCTTTCTTGCGTCGTGTTGTGTTGTTTCTAGGAATAAATCCATACGACTTGAACCAATTAATTTTGTCCCGGTCGTTACAAACGTGCTGAACCTTTCATTGATATCCCGTCGTGTTTCCTCAACTATATAAAAATGGTCGACGTCTAACCAAGTCTTCTATTTATATTCTTTGTTTCATAGGACATTAATTAAATTAAAATAACAATGTCATACCAACGTATTCAACTTATGTATTCCAGAAAAGACCGAGTTATCGTACGTATGTACTCAACGTCATTGCCCGAGGATAAAATAAGTACTACACAGTTTTTGCACAGGGTGATTTATTGTGGTTTATTTTTTTTCTTAAACACTATTTGTAAAGATAATTATTTTTCTTAATTTAATTCTAGCTTAAATGTGTATACATCTCTGGCTTATTATAACGGATCAATAAAATGGTTTGTAATGTTTAATGGACAATTAAAATTCTTTCTCAAAATATAATTCCATTAATTAAATTTCGAATTCTAAGACAGTTACTCAATTAGTGATAAATTCTATAATGAAATAACAACCGTCATATTAAATTAATATAGCTATTACAGAATTCTAATGCAGTGAAATATGAACCTTTTCGCAAATCTGAAACTTTCTGTCAAACAAATGCTTGAATATTTTTTTTTATGAGAAAATTTGTCATTGTAGCACAAGTTTAACACGTGATGAAGTAGGAGTCTTATTAAACAACAAATTTTAGAACCTTCTACCCAACATATACCGAGTCCGAGTCTGACTCTGCCTATATTTTTTTGCTCACCAAACCCAAGTCTTGTTTTATTGATTCAAAATTTCAAATTTCAATCGTACCTTCATTCACAATTACATGTGTTCCCTCGGCTCTCTTACGCGCACGTGACGCCACTCAACATATCTTGGGCTTTTTGGTCTCTTGGGCCACTCTAACCTTTTTGGGCTTCTATGTTCTCTTAAATCTTAATTCTTCAGTTCATTCTCATTCAATCCCATGATCCCATCCCAGCCGTCGGTGCCGATATCAACTGGCCTCCATGCTTCAGCCGGAAAGTCATCAAGTCGTTACGCATTTATTGGGAGCTGGGACGCGTTAATCGAAACTTCTTGTCTGTTTCTCCTCCTCCCTCCTTATATATACCAAGGATCAAAAGAGTACTCACACCTCACACGCACGGTTTTTGAAAATACAGGAAATCCAATCCAAGGAACTACTACCATCCATGAGAAGTCAAGAACAAGAAGAAGAAGCCATCAAAATTGAAACTGGGTCTGGGTCTGGGTCTGGGACGCCATCATCCTACATTGAATTTGACCGCATCTTTCGTTCCTTCGACAAAGACGGAGATGGCAGGATCTCCGCAGCTGAGCTGCAGCTCTGCATGGAGGAAGCAGCCGGCGAACGCATCTCCTCTGAAGATGCCGAGGCCTTGGTTGCATCGGTAGACTCAGATCGAGATGGGTTGCTAGACGAAGAGGAATTCATGCAGCTAGTGCGTGTAGAAGAGGGAGAAGAAGACAAGAATAGGGTTTTGAGGCAGGCTTTTGAGATGTATGAAATGGATGGTGAGGGTTGCATCACGCCGGCCAGCCTGAACCGGATGCTGACCCGGCTTGGCTCGCCCACCAATTTGGATGAGTGCAAGGTCATGATTTGTAGGTTTGATTTGAATGGAGATGGAGTGCTCACTTTTGATGAGTTTAGGATTATGATGATGGCATGACTCTCTAGTACGTAGGCCATACTTCCATATATTTATTTAGAATTCATTTGATCAGTTTGTGATTATTCTTTCTAGGATTTTTTGTAATTAATTTATTTCAGTGTGATGTTGTAGATATAATAATTTAATAAATTCTTTGATTTGTTTTAATTGTATAAACTGGATCCTTGAATTTGTGTCTTTCATTCTAATCATTCAACGTTATCTATTAATAGTCGAACGGAAATGGAATGATTACTTAGTTCTGCCCTGAGCAACTAAGGAGCAAGGATCAAGTTATACAACTCACAACGTTACTTCCTGATTTACAGAGCATGACAAAAAAAAAAAGAAAAAAAGTATTGCATGACAATATATTGTATTGAAATTCACAACATTTTAACTCATGAGATCACAAAATAAGATCTTACATAATAAAAATATCCACTCATTCGAATTATCAAAAAATAGATAAAAAATTAGTTTCCATCACAACTAACATTTAAATTGCTCTAGAGATTCAAAAATTCAAACTTTAACTAGGTTGTCAATTGCTGAGCCGACTCCATAAACCGACCAAACTTAAGAATGACTCAATATGTCAATGGGACCCAACTCTCTTAACAACATTCCTATGGCTAGCTGATAGGTGGCCTCAAACATTGTAGAAAGAAGAAATGAGAAACCAATCTATTCAAGATTGGGATTCAAATTAGCCAGCTTCGCATCCATGTAGTAATACAAGGATAAAGGAACAAATCAACAATATATGGTTATTGACGTATTCACCTTTTTCAGAAATAAAAATGCTGCTTACGGATCTTACTGATCAGAGACAAGAATCAGTACGTCCAAATAGGTTCCGGCACACGAAATAATTTGATCAGACCAATATGTGTATATTGCCAGGAACATGAGTTTGAGTTAACTTCTTGATTATATCAAAGCTGGTCCAATTGAATTACTAAATCCAACCTTTAAACCCCCATTTCTAGGCGGTAGGTGGTAAGGTGGAGGGCTTTCTACCAACAAGAAATTCACCACGATAAAAAAAAAAAAAAAAAGCTCTTAACAAAGAAGAGGAACATCAGAGCATAAACCCATTTGATTTCGCTTGAAGACTGGTTCTAAGTGGTCGAAGTTGTGGTACATAAATAATTAATACAATAAAAGTTGATGATCTTTAGTAACCGCTAAGGCCTATTAGCTCAGTTGGTTAGAGCGTCGTGCTAATAACGCGAAGGTCGCAGGTTCGAGACCTGCATGGGCCAATTTTTCTTTTTATTGTCTCGTTCAATTTCCATCACATCTAAAAATATTCCTTTCCTCGCACAAAAATCCAGAACCAGAATTAGCCTTACGGGGCCGCCTCTTTTTTTTTTGGGTTCTCTCTTGGCTCTTGGAAGTGGCCGATAAAATCATCAAAACGGAGGCGGTGTAATCATATGAACGCGTACTTTATCAACTCTCCACAGAATGTGAGAAACGTTATTTCAGACAAGTTCAATTATATTAAATCTTTGGGTGTTTGTAGGCTTGCAGCATATCTAGCATTGTCCAGTTTGAATGGACATTTCAAATTTGCTTATACCAGTGCAGCTGAAGAAAACAAATTCGTGTTGTTGTATTTAATTAGCTGACTGAAGTTTCAACCTCACTGTTTCCTTCGGTTTTAAATCACAAACTGAAGATAATGCCCAAATAGTAAACAAGCACAAGTCAATTTTCTTTTTATGGCGAATAAATCTACCAAGAAAATCACTTGTAACAGTGTAAAAGAACTACCAAATCACACAAATGATGCGATCAGTTAACAAAAAGATTAAACATAAGACTTAGTTCCCAAATTAACTACAATCACGCTCTTACTAACTACCAGTAACAACAAACAGAACAAAAGGGGGGAAAAAAAGAAAAGCAACTTGAGAGAGCAAATAATGAAAAAATGATGTCATCTGCATAAACATATACCTAATTCTCCAATTGAAAAACCAGCCCAGAAAGGTAAACGTATAACCATTAGCACAAAGGACTCTTGTCAAAGGATTTACCAAGCAAAGAGGAAAACATCAAGCAACTATTATACAGCAATACAGAAATACAAAAAGATTAAGAAACTGGACATCCCAAAGATCGTGAAATGCTGAAAATTTGCCCCCTCTCACACAATCTCAATCTCACTAAATTTACACCGCTGTGTGATTCTGATCCTCAAATTAAGTGATTTTGGTCCCAATGTACATTACTAGTAGCTGACATCTATCATTCCCGCATGAAATTAATGCAAACCGGCACACCAACCTAAGACATTGTCAAACTCAATCAACTCGACAGCTGAAATCGCCCGGTGTGTCTCTTCTTTCTCCATCCCTAAAAAGTATATAACCAATATTTTTAAAACAAAGAAAAACATTTTTAAAACAAAGTATATAACCTCCTTTATTGGTGGAGTTTGAAAGTTCCAGTTTAATTTTGTTTATTGTACTCTCTTGGTCCTCCCATAATCATCTTGAATTGAAACAGATGAAAATCCTACACAATGCCACAGCACAGCTCATTCCATGGCAGCACTGCTGGATAGGATTTTGATTCAAAGTTTTCAAGGTGAAAAAGAATGATAGGGGCCAAAATTATAAAAAATCAGATCATTCAATACCAAAATAAAGAACCAAAAAAAAAAAAAAAACAGGATTTTTGGGACCTTGGACTTTCAAACGCCAGGATAAATAATGTTCATTTTCTAAATATACAGAGTTGGGAATTATTGGGGTGCTTTCCTCATCATTTATGATCATAAAGGACATTTCAGTTGTGTGGGATATTGGATTAAATATGGTTTGGCACTTGCAGGGGTTTAAACGAAATAAATACAGAACACAAAAATTAGTAGCCTACCAAAAGAGTACATAAATAAGATGAGATAGCTTACAAAGCATGAATAGTAGAAGAGTGTGATAATGGCGAGAGCAACAAATCCGTACTGAAACACATTGTACCTGAAACACAGTTGAGAACAAAATCAGAAAGAAAGGTAAAGAATTCATCAACAACAACTAAGCCTTTTGTCCCAAACAAGTTGGGGGTAGGCTGGAAATGAAACCCAACAAGAGAAATCATCCAATAAAGAATTCATCACTAAGATAAATTAATGTATTTTGCGAGGCTCACTTGTAGAGGTACTTAATTCCCCTCAAGGACTCTAGTGTGTGCCCAAATATCTCCTGAGCAGCAGTTGCTTGTGCATAGTAGCCGAAAGCCGTAGAACAAAACTGAATCACACTGGAAAGAAGGGAAACATTTAATATCAAAATTATTAATGTATGCCCTTGATTCAACCTTTTTTGACATATTTACTTCAGTCAAGTACCCCTTTTTAATAATAATATTCTCTGTAATTTGGGAAAAAAAAACGCAACTAGTTTAAAAAGTTTCAAGCTCTCACCTGATTGAGCAAAGGAGAATAAGGCCGACATTGAAGAGAAAAGAGTTCATCAGAGTTGCTCCCCATCTACAGAAATAAATAAATATGTACCATGTCAAACTAAGAATCAAAAATAGAGAAATTTTCAGAAAAAATTAAAGAAACAATATTACTTCATGGGGTGAATGGTGATGAAAACGAGTTTAAGACCCAGCATCATTTCACCAGCAATTACTGCAACTAGAAGGTAGAAGCAAAAGAAAGCAAATGCTGCTGTTCCTAGCAGACCTGGTAAAAAAAAAAATATGTATTGATGCTTAGAGAGGGATAGCACGCACACACAAAAAATCAAAATAATAATAATTATTTTCATTAGTTAAATACCCCAGATGCTATCAAGCTTAATGAAGACCTCATTTAGGAATGGAGACAAAGGAGGATCAATCAGCAAGTATATCACAATGTGTGCAACCCATGCAATTGATATAATTAATCTGAAAAATAGGAACTCATTAAGTCGAACAAATTCAAAATGGCAAATATTGCAGCCCAATATTGCGAAAAAAGGAATGATCAAAGAAAGAATTTTACCCAACAACACCTAGTACGAGCTTTCCAAGGTAAGAAAGGACAGTTAATGCCCAAGTAGCCTCCGCCTATGCAATGAGAAGAGTCAATTAAGAGCAATGAGATAACATCATTTTAGATGAAAAACTTATTAATTATTAATCTCTTTTCTCTTATATTATTGCCTGTTCTCCTTGGGGATACATCTCTTCCAACGCTTGCATATCATCCTCCAAAAGAAGCAATTCCTGTATAAAGAAGCAACATTCTCATCTAAATACAAGGACCATAAATTTTATTCAAATGGTTATTGGCAAACAGAAAATTAGAACTTGCCTTTTCAACAGATTTGACATTTTTACGCCATTTCCGGTCTTTTTTGCCGTTTCTCTCCTCCTGGTGAAGTGCCTCAGCAGCTTTCTTAAGCTCTCTTGCTTTCTTCCCCAGCTCAGTCGCCTCCTAAGGAAGTCGAAAAAGAAGAACATGAGTACAAGCACAGACTACCTCAAAAGATTAATACGAGGATAAGCATGGAACCTTGATGTACTGAGAGCGTGTTATGACAGCCTTGGGACGCCTTACAAAGGAGCTAATAAGGCCTAATGGTAGGCAAGCTATCCCAACTCCTCCAAATATCTATAACAAGAAACAGCAGCAATGTTATTTTCAATGAAAAACTAAGAGAATAATTCAGGGTCCTATACAAATGAATATAATAAAGGCATTCTACTGTTGCAGCACAATTGATTCTTGTGCTTACTCTACTGTTAACCAGGACACTTAATCTAGTGTAATAGTACTGGTATGTTTTCTCAAGTATCAGCAATTCTACACTTAGCTAATTGAAGTCCTTTTCTCCCATGGATGAAATGACCTAAAACAGCACAGAAAATTCAAATGCTAAAATTTCCCCATGTAAACACAAAAAAGAACATATGGTTCTTTTAGTCGACTCCAAATGAGAGAAAATGTCATGTGCAATTTGCAAAACCTATATACTGGAAGCATGTACATAGAAAAAGGAACACACAGTAAATAGCACAGAGCCGACGATAGTAGCAAGAGCAACAACGTATTCTGGGAAAGAGGTGCGCATAGTCCAGGTTGTTTGCGACGAAGCCGGTGCCAGATATGCATCGCACTGAAGAAAAAGAATGACAAGCAGAAATAAGTAGATGGCAAACTTATTATCTATATTTACACCCACAGTAGCGAAAAGGTTCTGTATAAAATGTCCAACCAATGATTTGACAACAGAAAAAACAAAATGTAGACAACTACTGCTTGTACTAATTAATTTAGTCTAGTACCTATCGTCAAAACAAAATGGAGACAAATTATAAAGGGTACAAATCAATTTACCTCTAGAAGTAGAAAAAGTAAAACAAAATTTGCTTAGTCAAGGCAGTGATGAAATGTTTTGTATAATTTGACTCCTCTAACTTGACTTATGTATAGCCGAGAATTTGAAGGGCGTGCATATGGGAGGGAAAAAAAGAAGGAAGTAGGATGAGGGAATGGCAAAAGAAAACCTGCTTAGTTAAGGGGCTGATGCAAGGTTGGGAATTGGAGAATGAATTCCAAGAAGTGGGGAAGGTTTGAACTGAAGATGAGAGGTGTCTGACAGTGAAGTCAACTTTACCAATCAATGCTGAAAACACAGAGATGAAGTATTAGCGATAAAATCTTTGTCCATTTGGGAATTAAAGAATGGAAGAAGAAAAAGGAGGAGGGGTACTGTAAAGGATGCCAAGGCAGAGAGCGCAGACAAGAGCGGAGCAGAAGACCCAGATCAAGGCAGTCTTCAACCTCTGCCCGACAGTCCTGCGAGAGAGATGGAGATGGAATGGGAGATGTAAAAATGAAAGAGAATGAAAATGAGAATGAGAATGAGAAGAAGCAACTTACTTATCCTGATCGCCTTCGTAGTAGAACATGGCGAAGGGGATGACGAGGAAGACGAGGACGGCGTCGAGGATGTAGACGATGAGCCAGAGCGTCTTCATGGGGAGCGTGAGGTTGCAGGCGCCGTTGTAGATGGCGTGGCGACAGGCCTGGCGATTGGCGACGTCGGCGGGGAGCATGAGGATGGAGATGGCGGCGACGGAGAGGCCGAGGACGACGACGAGCTTGGGGAAGTAGGCCTGGTTGGCGTCGTCGGGGTGCTGGTAGTTGATCAGCAGGTAGAAGCTCACCAGCAGCACCGCCACCGACACCACCGCCGCCACGATCACCAGCGCCACATTGAAATCCCCCATTTCAAGGTGTATGGATCTGATCCACTCCTCCGGGCCAAATCTGCAAATGCTCTTTCGCAATTCACTGCTTTCTGTGACACAGATCTGATCTGATCTGTGCAATTCACTGCTTTGGTTTGTTTAATTGTTTAATTGTTTGTTTTACGAGAGAGAGATGGGAAAGGAGAAACGAGAAAGGAGCACTGGAGCAGTGCGGGACGACGACACAGGAGACACGGGCGGGTGCAGGTGCGGGTGCCTACCTGACGCGGCGTCCAAAATATCACCATCTGCCCCTCATATATCACAATATTTGCGCTTCTCGCTTAAATAACTTTACTAGTATTTCCTTTTGTATTACCGTAAATGATGCAACAAATATCTTATTTATCCTATTTATATGTATTTCCCGCTGAATAACATTTACAAAATATACTAGTTTACCGTTGCTTCGCTTCCCAGGATATCCAAAATGTTTTTCTTTTATTTACTGTTTCTTTATTTGGGGGAAAAAAGAAACAATGAGGAAGGCAGGTGAATTGTTTATTTATTTAAAATAAACATTAAATAGCATTACTATGTTATTATGTGTGTCAACCTAATCTTGTATCAAATTTGTGCTTCAAAAAAACAATATCACGATAAATAACCTTTTGGCATTTGCCATAGCAATAGGCTGTGAATTTATTTATGAGGAGGTAGAATTAATTAGAGAGAATTAGGAGGTGGTAGGTAGAAGAGAGAGAATGTTCGCTTTCTGACAGCGTTGTTCTATGATTTAGTTGTTGGGACTAATCTAATTGCCAGGCTGGAGGAGAGCGCCAGACTATACAACTACAACATTACAAACTATACTATTTCTCACAAGCTTTCAACTTGCCATGCTCATTTTTTATTGAAACACACTAGTTATTTTTGTAAGAGGTCGATTTAGTAAAATTAAATAGCATCAGTATGTTATTATGTGTGTCAACCTGATCTTGTATCAAATTTGTGCTTCAAAAAAACAACATCACAATAAAATAACCTTTTGGCATTCGCGTGACTGGCGGTGATCGCCGGACCTTGACCTCTTGGAACATTGCTCCTGCCTCGTGGCAGTTTGGCCAGACCTATGTTGGCAAAAAAATTTAGGGTCTAATTTGAGAAAAAAGAACTGTATTTCTACTAATTTAATGTTTGGGAAAATCAGCCCTATACTCCTTAAACCATAGTTAATTGGAAATATCCCCTCTAATCTTAAGATTTGAAAATATCCCCTTCTAAACATATTTATAATAGGAGTTTTGCTACGGTGAGTCGTGACTCACCAGAGGGTCTGTGAGTCAGACTCAAAACTCCTAGATCTTGTCCAAAATGACCGATCAAACCGTCCAATTCGATATCCCTATTAAAATCTCTATGGAGACCAAATTTTACATTTTTTCGAAATTTTTAAGTATTTTTTTGAAATTTTAGAAAATCGTTAATCTAATTTGTTCTGAACGGTTCAAAAACAGCATTTTTTAAAAATCCGAAAAAAATACTTAAAAATTTCGAAAAAATATAAAATTTGGTCTGCGTGGATATTTCAATAGGGAGATCGTATTGGATGGTTTGGATCGGTCATTTTGAACTAGATCTAGGAGTTTTGAGTCCAACTCACTGACCCTCTGGTGAGTCGCGACTCACCATAGCAAAACTCTTTATAATAGATATATATCCTTTTGCTACATTTTTAATAGTACAAAATTTTCTACGGAACATTTCTTTCTGATTAACAGAGTTAAAAGTAGTGAGAAGATGAATCGATAGGGATGAGGGTATTTTTGTCCCAAGTTTTAAACAATGTTTTTTTATAATTAAACTGACAGCAAAAGGGTAAATATCTATAGCTAATATGTTTAGAGGGGGGTATTTCCAAATATGAAGATTAGAAGGGGATATTTTCAATTAGATTTAGATCTTACATATTCAAAAAAATTAGATTACACCTAGTAATTACGTATATAAAGTGCAAATAATGCGTATTAGGAGTATCGTTTGAGTATTTCAATCGTTTTTTAGTTCATTTTAAGTCATTTCATCACAATAATCTACATTTAAACTCTCAATACGGTATAGAATATGAATCAGATCTTACATATTCAAAAAGATTGGACTATACCAAGTAATTATGCATATAAAGTGCAAATAATGCTTATTCCGAGTATCATTTCAGCATTTCAATCATTTCTGGATTCATTCTAAGTCATTTCATCACAATAATCTACATTTTAACTATTTATACTATTTAGAATATTATTCATATATTATTTACTCAAAAAGATTGGATTATACATAGTAATTACGCATATAAAGTGCACATAATGCAATTCTCAGTATCATTTGAGCATTTCAATCGTTTCTAGAATCATTCTAAGTCAATTCATTACGATAATCCACATTTAAACTCTTCATACTATTTAGAATATTTTCCATATTTAATGTAGATTATCGTGTTGAAATGACTCATAATGAATCCATAAACGATTGAAAAGCTCAAATGATACACAGAATTGCGTTATTCGTAATTTATATGCGTAATTACTATGTATAAACCAATCTTTTTGAATAATAAGATATGAATAATATTCTAGATAGTATGAAGAGTTTAAATGTGAATTATTGTGATGAAATGACTTAGAATGATTCTAGAAACGATTGAAATCCTCAAATGTTACTCAGAATTGCATTATTCGCACTTTGTATGCGTAATTACTATGTATAATCAAATATTTTTGAGTAAATAATATACGAATAATATTCTAGATAGTATGAAGAGTTTAAATGTAGATTATTGTGATGATATGACTTAGAATGATTCCATAAACAATTGAAATGCACAAATGAAACTCAGACTTGCATTATTAGCACTTTGTATGCATAATTACTATGTATAATCAAATATTTTTGAGTAAATAATATATGAATAATATTCTAGATAGTATGAAGAGTTTAAATGTAGATTATTGTGATGAAATGACTTAGAATGATTCCAGAAACGATTGAAATGCTCAAATGATACTCGGAATTGCATTATTCACACTTTATATGCGTAATTACTATGTATAATCCAATCTTTTTGAGTAAATAATATATGAATCATATTCTAGACAGTATAAAGAGTATAAATGTAGATTATCGTGATGAAATAACTTAGAATGAATTCAGAAACGATTGAAATGCTCAAAGGATACTCAGAATTGCATTATTCGCACTTTATATACGTAATTACAAAGTATAATGCAATCTTTTTGAATAAATACGATATCAATCATATTCTAGACAGTATGAAAAAATTAAATGTAGATTATCGTGATGAAATGACTTAGAATCAAGCTTTTAAAATGCTCCGTTTTATCACCGATTAACTGAATTATCTATATTTTTAGCCATTCTACATGACCGTTTATCACCGTATTATTACCGCATAAACGTTTTATCACCGTATTATCACCATTTTATCACAAATTATCACCCAATTGCTAAACTGCACAAATCGCATTTTAAAATCTTGCTTAGAATGAATCTAGAAACGATTGAAATGCTCAAATGATAATCAGAATTGCATTATTTTCACATTATATGCTTAATTACTATCTATAATCAAATATTTTTGAATAAATAAGACATGTCGCATATTCTAGGCAGTATTAAGAGTTTAAATGTAGATTATTGTGATGAAATGACTTAGAATGAGTCCAAAAACGTTTGAAATGCTAAAATGATACTTAAAATTACCTTATTTGTAATTTATATACGAAATTACTATGTGTAATCTAATCTTTTTCAATAAATAAGATATGAATCATATTCTAGACAGTACAATGAGTTCAAATGTAGATTATCTTGATGAAATGACAAAGAATGAACCCAAAAACGATTGAAAAGCTCAAATGATACTCAGAATTGCTTTATTTTCACTTTATATACGAAATTATTATGTATAATCCAATCTTGTTTCAATAAATAAGATATGAATCATATTCTAGACAATATAATGAGTTCAAATGTAGATTATCTTGATGAAATGACATAGAATGAACCCAGAAACGATTGAAAAACTCAAATGATACTTAGAATTGCATTATTCGCAATTTATATGCGTAAATACTATGTATAATCCAATTTTTTTGAATAAATAAGATATGAATCAAATTTTAGAAAGTATAAAAAGTGTAAATGTAGATTATGGTGATGAAATGACGTAGAATGAATCCAGAAATGATTGAAATGCGCAAATTATACTCAGAATTGTATTATTCACATTTTATATGCGTAATTACTACGTATAATCATATCTTCATGAATAAATAAGATATAAATCAGATTCTAGACATTATAAAGATTTCAAATGCAGATTATTGTGTTGAAATGACTTAGAATGAATCTAGAAACGATTGAAATGCTCAAATGATACTAAGAATTGCATTATTTTCATATTATTGCGTAATTAATATCTATAATCAAATCTTTTCGAATAAATAAGATATTATTCATATTATAGACAGTATAAAGAGTTTAAATGTTGATTATTATGATGAAATGACTTAGAATGAATCCGGAAATGATTGAAATGCTCAAATGATACACAAAATTGCATTATTCGCACTTTATATGCGCAATTACTATGTATAATACTATATTTTTTCATAAATGAGATATGAATCATATTCTAGACATTATAAAGAGTTGAAATGTAGATTATGGAGATGAAATGACGTAGAATGAATCCAGAAAGGATTGAAATTCTCAAATGATACTCAGAATTGCATTATTCGCACTTTATATGTGTAATTACAACGTATAATCCAATCTTTTTCGGTAAATAAGATGTGAATCATATTCTGGACAGTATAAATAGTTTAAATGTAGGTTATTTTGATTAAATGAATTCGAATGAATCCAGAAAAAGATTGACATGCTCAAATAATACTCATAATTGCATTATTCACACATTATATGTGTAATTGTTATGTATAATATAATCTTTTAGAATAAATAAAATACGAATCATATTCTAGATAGTATAAAGAATTTAAATGAAGATTTTTGAGATGAAATGACTTAGAATGAATCCAAAAACTATTGAAATGCTCAAATGATATTCAGAATTGCTTTATTTTCATATTATATACGTAATTACTATATATAATCAAATCTTTTTGAATAAATATGATATGTCGGATATTTTAGACAGTATTAAGAGTTTAAATGTAGATTATTGTAATGAAATGACTTAGAATGAATTCAGAAACGATTGAAATGGTCAAATGATACTCAGAATTGCTTTATTTTCACTTTATATACGAAATTATTATGTATAACCAAATCTTTTTCAATAAATAAGATATTATCATATTTTAGACAGTATAATAAGTTCAAATGTAGATAATCTTGATGAAATGACATAGAATGAATCCAGAAACGATTGAAAAGCTTAAGCGATACTCAGAATTGCATTATTCGCAATTTATATGCATAATTACTGAGTATAATGTAATCTTTTAGAATAAATAACATATTAATGATATTCTATACAACATAAAGACTTTAAATGTAGATTATTGTGACAAAATTAATTAGAATAAATTAAGAAATGATTGAAATGCTCAAATGATACTCAGAATTGCATTATTTGCATTTTATATGTGTAATTACCGTTTATAATGCAATCTTTTAGAATAAAAAACATATGAATCATATTCTAGATGTTATGAAGAGTTTAAATGTGGATTATTGTGATAAAATGACTTAGAATGATTCTAGAAACGATTGAAATGCCCAAATGATACTCTGAATTGCATTATTCGCAATTTATATGCGTAATTACTATGTATAAAGTAATATTTTTAAATAAATAACATATGAATCATATTCTAGATAGGACAAAGAGTTTAAATGTAGATTATTGTGACAAAATGACTTAGAATGAAAACAGAAATTATTGAAATGCTCAAATGATACTCAGAATTGCATTATTTGCAATTTATATGCGTAATTACCGAGTATAATGTAATCTTTTAGAATAAATAACATATTAATCATATTCTATACAACATAAAGACTTTAAATGTAGATTATTGTGACAAAATTACTTAGAATAAATTAATAAACGATTGAAATGCTCAAATGATACTCAGAATTGCATTTTTTGCATTTTATATGCGTAATTACCGTTTATAATGCAATCTTTTAGAATAAAAAACATATGAATCAAATTCTAGACAGCATAAGAGTTTAAATTTAGATTATTGTGACAAAATGACTTAGAATGAATCCGGAAACGATTGAAATGCTGAAATGATACTCAGAATTGCATTTTTTGCACTTTATATGCGTAGTTACCGTGTATAATGCAATATTTTTTATTAAATAACATGTAAATCATATTCTAGACAGCACAAAGAGTTTAAATGTAGATTATTGAGACAACATGACTTAGAATGAATAAAAAAACGATTGAAATGCTCAAATGATACGAAGAATTGCATTATTCGCACTTTATATGCGTAATTACTTTGTATAAGCCAATCTTTTTGAATAATAAAATATGAATAATATTCTAGATGGTATGAAGAGTTTAAATGTGGATTATTATGATGAAATGACTTAGAATGATTCTAGAAACGATTGAAATTCTCAAATGATACTCAGAATTGCGTTATTCGCACTTTATATGTGTAATTACTATGTATAAGCCAATCTTTTTTAATCATAAGAAATGAATAATATTCTAGATGGTATGAAGAGTTTAAATGTGGATTATTGTGATGAAATGAATTAGAATTATTCTAGAAACGATTGAAATTCTCAAATGATACTAAGAATTGCATTATTTGCATTTTATATGCGTAACTACTATGTATAGTCAAATCTTTTTTAGTTAATAATATATGAATAATATTCTGGATAGTATGAAGTGTTTAAATTTAGATTATTGTGATGATATGACTTAGAATGATTCCAGAAACGATTGAAATGCACAAATGATACTCAGAATTGCATTATTCGCACTTTATATGCGTAATTACTATGTATAATCAAATATTTTTGAGTAAATAATATGTGAATAATATTCTAGATAGTATGAAGAGTTTAAATGTAGATTATTGTGATGAAATGACTTAGAATGATTCCAGAAACGATTGAAATGCTCAAATGATACTCAGAATTGCATTATTCACACTTTATATGCGTAATTACTATGTATAATTCAATCTTTTTGAGTAAATAATATATGAATCATATTCTAGACAGTATAAAGAGTATAAATGTAGATTATCGTGATGAAATAACTTAGAATGAATTAAAAAACGATTGAAATGCTCAAAGGATACTCAGAAATGCATTATTCGCACTTTATATACATAATTACAATGTATAAGACAATCTTTTTGAATAAATACGATATGAATCATATTCTTGACAGTATGAAAAAATTAAATGTAGATTATCGTGATGAAATGACTTAGAATGAATCTAGAAACGATTGAAATGCTCAAATGATAATCAGAATTGCATTATTTTCACATTATATACTTAATTACTATCTATAATCAAACCTTTTTGAATAAATAAGATATGTCGCATATTCTAGAGAGTATTATGAGTTTAAATGTAGATTATTGTGATGAAATAACTTAGAATGAATCCAGAAACGATTGAAATGCTCAAATGATACTCAGAATTGCTTTATTTTCACTTTATATACGAAATTATTATGAATAATCAAATCTTATTCAATAAATAAGACATGAATCATATTCTAGACAGTATAATGAGTTCAAATGTAGATGATCTTGATGAAATGACATAGAATGAATCCAGAAACGATTGAAAAGTTCAAATGATACTCAGAATTGCATTATACGCAATTTATATGCATAATTACCGTGTATAATGCAATCTGTTTGAATAAATAACATATGAATCATATTCTAGACAGCATAAAGAGTTTAAATGTAGATTATTGTGACAAAATGACTTAGAATGAATACAGAAATGATTGAAATCCACAAATTATACTTAGAATTGCATTATTTGTAATTTATATGCGTAATTACCATGTATAATGCAATCTTTTTGAATAAATAACATATGTATCATATTCTAGACAGCAGAAAGAGTTTAAATGTAGATGGTAGTGACAAAATGACTTACAATGAATCCAGAAACGATTGAAATGCTCAAATGATATTCAGAATTGCATTATTTACACTTTATATGCGTAATTACCGTGATAATGCAATCTTTTTGAATAAATCACATATGAATCATATTCTAGACAGCATAAAGAGTTTAAATGTCGATTATTGAGACAAAATGACTTAGAATGAATCCAGAAACGATTGTAATGCTCAAACGATACTCAGAATTGCATTATTTGCACTTTATATGAGTAATTACCGTGTATAATGCAATTTTTTTGAATAAATAATATGTAAATCATATTCTAGACAGCACAAAGAGTTTAAATGTAGATTATTGAGACAAAATGACTTAGAATGAATCCAGAAACGATTGAAATGCTCAAATCATACTCAGAATTGCATTATTTGCACTTTATATAAGTAATTACCGTTTATAATGCAATATTTTTGAATAAATAACATATAAATCATATTCTAGACTGCACAAAGAGTTTAAATGTAGATTATTGAGACAAAATGAATTAGAATGAATCCAGAAACGGTTGAAATGCTCAAATGAAACTCAGAATTGCATTATTTGCACTTTATAAGCATAATTACCGTGTATAATGCAATCTTTTTGAGTAAATAACATATGAATCATATTCTAGCCTGCATAAAGAGTTTAAATATAGATTATTGAGACAAAATGACTTAGAGTGAATCCAGAAACGATTGAAATGCTCAAATGATACTCAGAATTGCATTCTTTGCAATTTATATGCGTAATTAGCTAGTATAATGCAATCTTTTAGAATAAATAACAAATGAATGATATTCAATACAACATAAAGAGTTTAAATTTAAATTATTGTGACAAAATTACTTAGAATAAATTCAGAAACGATTGAAATGCTCAAATGATACTCCGAATTGCATTCTTTGCAATTTATATGCGTAATTAGCTAGTATAATGTAATCTTTTAGAATAAATAACATATGAATCATATTCTAGACAGCACAAAGAGTTTAAATGTAGATTATTGTGACAAAATGACTTAGAATGAATACAGAAATGATTGAAATGCACAAATTATACTCAGAATTGCATTATTTGCAATTTATATGCGTAATTACCATGTATAATACAATCTTTTTGAATAAATAACATATGTATCATGTTCTAGACAGCAGAAAGAGTTTAAATGTAGATGGTAGTGACAAAATGACTCAGAATGAATCCAGAAACGATTGAAATGCACAAATGATATTCAGAATTGCATTATTTGCACTTTATATGCGTTATTACTGTGTATAATGCAATCTTTTTGAATAAATCACATATGAATCATATTCTAGACTGGATAAAGAGTTTAAATGTCGATTAATGAGACAAAATGACTTAGAATGAATCCACAAACGATTGAAATACTCAAACGATACTCAGAATTGCATTATATGCACTTTATATGCGTAATTACCATGTAGAATGCAATTTTTTTGAATAAATAATATGTAAATCATATTCTAGACAGCACAAAGAGTTTAAATGTAGATTATTGAGACAAAATGACTTAGAATGAATCCAGAAACGATTGAAATGCTCAAATGATACTCAGAATTGCATAATTTGCACTTTATATAAGTAATAACCGTTTATAATGCAATATTTTTGAATAAATAACATATAAATCATATTCTAGACTGCACAAAGAGTTTAAATGTAGATTATTGAGATAAAATGAATTAGAATGAATCCAGAAACGGTTGAAATGCTCAAATGAAACTCAGAATTGCATTATTTGCACTTTATAAGCATAATTACCGTGTATAATGCAATCTTTTTGAGTAAATAACATATGAATCATATTCTAGACTGCATAAAGAGTTTAAATATAGATTATTGAGACAAAATGACTTAGAGTGAATCCAGAAACGATTGAAATGCTCAAATGATACTCAGAATTGCATTCTTTGCAATTTATATGCGTAATTAGCTAGTATAATGCAATCTTTTAGAATAAATAACATATGAATCATATTCAATACAACATAAAGAGTTTAAATTTAAATTATTGTGACAAAATTACTTAGAATAAATTCAGAAACGATTGAAATGCTCAAATGATACTCAGAATTGCATTCTTTGCAATTTATATGCGTAATTAGCTAGTATAATGTAATCTTTTAGAATAAATAATATATGAATCATATTCTAGACAGCACAAAGAGTTTAAATGTAGATTATTGTGAAAAAATCACTTAGAATGAATACAGAAATGATTGAAATGCACAAATTATACTCAGAATTGCATTATTTGCAATTTATATGCGTAATTACCATGTATAATGCAATCTTTTTGAATAAATAACATATGTATCATGTTCTAGACAGCAGAAAGAGTTTAAATGTAGATGGTAGTGACAAAATGACTTAGAATGAATCCAGACACGATTGAAATGCGCAAATGATATTCTGAATTGCATTATTTGCACTTTATATGCGTTATTACGGTGTATAATGCAATCTTTTTGAATAAATAACATATGAATCATATTCTTAACTGCATAAAGAGTTTAAATGTCGATTCATGAGACAAAATGACTTAGAATGAATCCACAAACGATTGAAATGCTCAAACGATACTCAGAATTGCATTATTTGCACTTTATATGCGTAATTACCATGTATAATGCAATTTTTTTGAATAAATAATATGTAAATCATATTCTAGACAGCACAAAGAGTTTAAATGTAGATTATTGAGACAAAATGACTTAGAATGAATCCAGAAACGATTGAAATGCTCAAATGATACTCAGAATTGCATTATTTGCACTTTATATAAGTAATTACCGTTTATAATGCAATATTTTTGAATAAATAACATATAAATCATATTCTAGACTGCACAAAGATGTTAAATGCAGACTATTGAGACAAAATGAATTAGAATAAATCTAGAAACGGTTGAAATGCTCAAATGAAACTCAGAATTGCATTATTTGCACTTTATATGCATAATTACCGTGTATAATGCAATCTTTTTGAATAAATAACATATGAATCATATTCTAGACTGCATAAAGAGTTTAAATATAGATTATTGAGAGAAAAAGACTTAGAGTGAATCCATAAACGATTGAAATGCTCAAATGGTACTTAGAATTGCATTCTTTGCAATTTATATGCGTAATTAGCTAGTATAATGCAATCTTTTAGAATAAATAACATATGAATCATATTCAATACAACATAAAGAGTTTAAATGTAAATTATTGTGATAAAATTACTTAGAATAAATTCAGAAACGATTGAAATGCTCAAATGATACTCAGACATGCATTATTTGCATTTTATATGCGTAATTACCGTGTATAATGTAATCTTTTAGAATAAATAACATATGAATCATATTCTAGACAGCACAAAGAGTTTAAATGTAGATTATTGTGATAAAATGACTTAGAATAAATACAGAAATGATTGAAATGCACAAATTATACTCAGAATTGCATTATTTACAATTTATATGCGTAATTACCATGTATAATGCAATCTTTTTGAATAAATAACATATGTATTATATTCTAGACAGCAGAAAGAGTTTAAATGAATGTGGTTGTGACAAAATGACATAGAAAGTTAGAATGAATCCAGAAACGATTGAAATGCTCAAATGATACTCAGAATTGCATTATTTGCACTTTATATGCGTAATTACCGTGTATAATGCCATCTTTTTGAATAAATAACATATGAATCATATTCTAGACTTCATAAAGAGTTTAAATTTAGATTATTGAGACAAAATGACTTAGAATTAATCCAGAAATGATTGAAATGCTCAAATGTTACTCAGAATTGCATTATTTGCACTTTATATGCCTAATTACCGTGTATAATTCAATATTTTTGAATAAATAACTCATAAATCATATTCTAGACAGTATAAAGAATTTAAATGTAGATTATGTGACAATATGACTTAGAATGAATCCAGAAACGATTTAAATGCTCAAATGATACTCAGAATTGCATTATTTGCACTTTATATGCATAATTACTGTGTATCATGCAATCTTTTTGAATATATAACATATAAATAAAATTCTAGAGAGCATAAAGAGTTTAAATGTAGATTATTGTGACAAAATGACTTAGAATGAATCCAGAAACGACTGAAATGCTCAAATGATACTCAAAATTGCATTGTTTACACTTTATATGAGTAATTACCATGTATAATGCAATCTTTTTAAATAAATAACAAATGAATCATATTCTAGACAGCACAAAGAGATTAAATGTAGATTATTGTGATAAAATGACTTAGAATGAATCCAGAAACGATTGAAATGCTCAAATGATACTCAGAATTGCATTATTTGCACTTTATATGCATAATAACTATGTATATGCAATCTTTTTGAATAAATAACATATAAATCATATTCTAGACACCATAAAGAGTTTAAATGTAGATTATTGTGACAAAATGACTTAGAATGAATCCAGAAATGATTGAAATGCTCAAATGATACTCAGAATTGCATTGTTTGCACTTCATATGCGTAATTACCTTGTATAATGCAATCTTTTTAAATAAATAACATATGAATCATATTCTAGACGGAACAAAGAGTATAAAAGTAGATTATTCTGACAAAATGATTTAGAATGAATCCAGAAATGATAGAAATGCACAAATGATACTCAGGATTGCATTATTTGCACTTTATTTGCGTAATTACCTTGTATAATGCATTCTTTTTGAATAAATAACATATGAATCATATTCTTGACTGCACAAAAAGTTTAAATGTAGATTATTGTGATTAAATGACTTAGAATGAATCCAAAAATGTTTGCGATTCTCAAATGATACTCAGAATTGCATTATTTGCACTTTATATGTGTAATTACCATGTATAATTCAATCATTTTGAAGAAATAACATATGATTCATATTCTAGACAGCATAAAGAGTTTAAATGTAGATTATTGTGACAAAATGACTTAGAATGAATCCAGAAACGATGGAAATGCTCAAATGATACTCAGAATTGCATTGTTTGCACTTTATATGCGTAATTACCATGTATAATGCAATCTTTTTAAATAAATAACATATGAATCATATTCTAGACAGCACAAAGAGTTTAAATGTAGATTATTGTGACAAAATGACTTAGAATAAATCCAGAAATGATTGAAATGCTCAAATGATATTCAGAATTGCATTATTTGCAATTTATATGCGTAATTACCTAGTATAATGCAATCTTTTAGAATAAATAACATATGAATCATATTCTATAAAACATAAAGAGTTTAAATGTAGATTATTGTGACAAAATTACTTAGAATGAATTCAGAAACAATTGAAATGCTCAAATGATACTCAGAATTGCATTATTTGCATTTTATATGCGTAATTACCTTGTATAATGCAATCTTCTTCAATAAATAACATATGAATTATATTCTAGACAGCATAAAGAGTTTAAATTTAGATTATTGTGACAAAATGACTTAGAATGAATCCAGAAACGATTGAAATGCTCAAATGATACTCAGAATTGCTTTGTTTGCACTTTATATGCGTAATTACCATGTATAATGCAATCCTTTCAAAAAAATAACATATGAATCATATTCTAGATGGCACAAAGAGTTTAAATGTAGATTATTGCAATAAAATTATTTAGAATGAATTCAGATATGATTGGAATGCACAAATTATACACAGAATTGCATTATTTGCAATTTCTATGCTTAATTACCATGTATAATGCAATCTTTTGGAATAAATAACATATGTATCATATTCTGGACGGCAGAAAGAGTTTAAATGTTGGTTGTTGTGACAAAATGACTTAGAACAAATCCAGAAAAGATTGAAATGCTCAAATAATACTCAGAATTGCATTATTTGCACTTTATATGCATAATTACAGTGTATAATGCAATTTTTTTGAATAAATAACATATGAATCATATTATAGACTGTATAAAGTGTTTAAATGTAGATTATTGAGACAAAATGACTTAGAATGAATACAGAAACGAATGAAATGCTCAAATGATACTCAGAATTGCATTAGTTGCAATTTATATGTGTAATTACCATGTATAATACATTTTTTTAAATAAATAACACTTGAATTATATTTTAGACAGCATAAAGGGTTTAAATGTAGATTATTGTGATAAAAAATTAATCTAGAAACGATTGAAATGCTGAAATGGTACTTAGAATTGCATTATTTGCAATTCATATGCATAATTACAATGTATAATGCAATCCTTTAGAATAAATAACATTTAAATCATATTCTTGACAGCATAAAGAGTTTAAATCATGAATATTGTGACAGAATGACTTAGAATGAATTAAAAAAATGATTGAAATGCTCAAATGATACTCACAATTGCATTATTTGGACTTTATGTACGCAATTGCCATGTATAATGCAATCTTTTTGAATAAATAACATATAAATCATATTCTAGACAATACAAAGAGTTTAAATGTAGATTATTATGACAAAATGACTTAGAATGAATACAGAAATGATTGAAATGCACAAATTATACTCATAATTGCATTATTTACAATTTATATGCGTAATTACCATGTATAATGCAATCTTTTTAAATAAATAACATATCTACCATATTCTCGACAGCACAAAGAGTTTAAATAAAGGTTGTTGTGACAAAATGACTTAGAATGAATACAGAAACGATTGAAATGCTAAAATGATACTCAGAATTGCATTATTTGCACTTTATATGCGTAATTACCATGTATAATGCATTCTTTTTTAATAAATAACATATGAATCATATTCTAGACTGCATAAAGAGTTTATATTTAGATTATTGTGGCAAAATGACTTAGAATGAATCCAGAAACGATTGAAATGCTCAAATGATACTTAGAAGTTCATTATTTGCACTTTATATGCATAATTACCCTGTATAATGCAATTTTTTTGAATAAATAACATATAAATCATATTCTAGACAGCAAAAAGAGTTTAAATATAAAATATTGTGACAAAATGACTTAGAATGAATACAGAAATGGTTGAAATGCTCGAATGATATTCTGAATTGCATTATTTACACTTTATTCGCGTAATTACCATGCATAATGCAATCTTTTTATTTAAATAACTTATGAATCATATTCTAGACATCATAAAGAGATTAAATGTAGATTATTTTGACAAAATAGCTTAGAATGAATCCAGAAACGATTGAAATGCCCAAATGATACTCAGAATTGAATTATTTGCACTTTATATGCGTAATTACTGTGTATAATGCAATCTTTTTGAATAAATAACATATAAATCATATTCTACACAGCATAAAGAGTTTAAATATAGAATATTGTGACAAAATGATGATATCTCGGATTTATATATGCATTTTGGCCGGACTATACACCTAAATTATAACTCAACTCATATTATTCACTGTACTTTTATGCCATATTTGCCAGGATTTGGTACTGCCGCCGCTTCTCAACTATTTTGTAGGTACTAGGTGGAAACAACGCAACAATCGGACGTTTCTGGACGAACCACGCGAAGAAATTACTTGGATGCAAGGAGACAGACCTCAATTGGCGTGCCCCAGCCTATTACAAGCCAGATGACTCATTCCTGGCCCGAACAACTCTCAGCCCATGACATTTGCAGGACATTCGGCCTACCATTCGGCTGGACCCAGCCGAACACCCAGCCGAATGCTCCTGTTTTGGCAAGTTTCTTCTATGGAAACTTGACCCCCTGGCCCTAGCACGCCTCCAGACAGCATATAATCTTCTCCCCTGCCAGAGAGAAGGGATTCCCACGTTCTCCCACCATAGATCCACATTTTAGAGCTCAAAACACTTGATTCGTGCGTCGTTTCTCCATTACGGCGCGAGATTCCACCTTGTACTCGAGAGAGACAGGTCCTAGCACGTGTTTGGAGGCTCTTGTCCACTGTTGCAGCGAGTTCCACCGACTTCGGAGTAGATTGTGACGCGACGGCGGTGCTATTCGACTCGGATATTCGGTTTATTGTTGTATCTCCTACTTTTATTTATTATTTTGCTACTATGTTTTGTTATTTGCTATTCTCTGTGATTTGCATGATGCTTGAGACTATGTTAGGCTAGATCTATTTATGTCTTAGGGATGTAGAAGTAATCTATTGATTAGGGATGTTGTAGACTTGATTTATGCGTAATATCATTGTGATTTGCTTGTTGGTATATTTACTTGTTGTTGTTTGCTTGTTAATCATTACACACGACTTGGTGAATGCGCACATCTAGTTGGGGTATTTAAGTATTGAATCGATAAGTTAAACAATTGCAATATCACGAGATAGGTTAAAATCGAAAGATAACCAATCGAGTTGTATGACACGGTTTCTAATTAACTAACCATTAATTAGTTGTCTCATTGAACCACAACAAACAGACTTGGATAATTGACCAACGAAAGTTAGGTTAGCTATTCAAGAGGCGTTAGGTTAGTATGGTATCAATCCTAATCTAAGGTGAAAATCATAGGTTAGCGCGTTAGTTACTGTCACCCAACCCTTCACAACACGTGGTATTAAGCATGGATCAGGAAACCAACACTTATGTGGAGTATACGCTATCCAGAGCAACCATTCGGCTGTCTGTTCGGCCTGTCCTGGCCGAATGGTAGGCCGAATGGTGGCTCTGTGCACCGCATAAGTCAAGTTCAGCGACGAAAGTTGATGATTTGACACTCCATGACCTAATCACAGATGAAACTAATTCCCTAAGGCATACTTTTGCATATTAAATTCATAAAACCCCTCAAAAACATTTATTTCTTTGCAATTTAATTCAAGCCTTTTATTTATCGTTTGTTAAACCTAAAATCAAACAAAATCAAACCTTCTAGCTTTTGAGAACAGAAAGGAACTAGTACTCAGACTCCATCCTTGTGGGTTCGACACCTTAGCTTTACTATAAACGACTAGTCAGGTAAACAAGGTTATTTATTTGACCTAGGTTTTTACCCTCGATCAAATTGGCGCCGTTGCCGGGGACGGTAATTGATATTAGTTCTTATCTTATTAACAAGAGTCTAGATTTAACTTGCTTACTAACTTGTGCCTTTTCTTCTTTTTCCTCACAGGACAAACTCTGGCAAGGAAGTCCAAAAAGCCACGCGAGCCGGCTGAACCACACAATTACTGGTTGAGGAGCTCAGGACAGACAAGCACGGACCAATCCTTTGCAGAGGAGGAGCCCGGGCCATCTATTACCTCACCTACGACCAGATTTTCAACCCATTCGGCCAACCATTCGGCCAAACATCCGGCCGAACAGAGCACAAACAGCGAGCCAGAAAGAAGAACAGGCCCCGAAATGGCAAATTTCGCAGAGCAAGCTCAACAACTGGAGGGCTTGCGCCAAGAACTGCTATTGGAGCAACAAAGAATTGTCCAGGAGCGCCTCAACCTCGAGAATGAGCGCCAAACCTTTGAGGATGAGCGTCATGCAAGTTGCCACTCCATGGGAACACCTAATGACCCTCCACCGGTCATCGAAACTCAAGGGCCAACCAAATCTCTTCGCGAGCACTCAGCCCCGCGAATCGAGGACGTGGATGGACCGGTCTTGATCAGAGGGATCGCGGCAAACAACATGCAAATCAACCCCGCGCACGTTGCACTTGTGCAACAAAACCCATTCTATGGGCTTGATCAGGAGGACCCCCATGCTCATTTACAAGCTTTTCTTGATTGCACTAAATTGTTGAAATTCAATGGGGTTTCTCAGGATTCAATTAGACTTCTCTTGTTTCACTTTACTCTCAGGGATAGGGCAAAGAAATGGTACAACACGCTCAAAAGAGGGTCAATTGATAGTTGGGGAATGATGGCACAGATTTTTCTTGAGCGGTATTTTCCTTCCAAAAGGGCCTTTGAAATTAGAAGGGAAATCACAAATTTTAAACAAAGAGGGGATGAATCGTTTAGAGAGGCTTGGGAACGGTTTAGAGATTTGGAAAACTCTTGTCCCAATCATGGTATTCAAGATTGGTTAACGATTCACTCATTCTTTAATGGCCTCTATGACAGTATTAAAGTGAATGTTGATGCTCTTTCAGGTGGGAGTTTCACATCGCTCGATGCGGAGCAAGCACGCGAGGCAATTGAAAGGTGTGCCTTACAATACAATTGGGCAGCACCTAATCCGGTGAGAAGCAATCAAGGAAGACATGAGGTGAAGGAGATCTCATCGCGGGACCGGATAGCACAGTTGGAAGTCGAGCTTGCAAGGCTACAAACGGCCAATGGCACGCACTTGCTTTCCAAGGAGTGTGGCGCATGCGGTGAAGAAGGCCACAAGTCCCAAGATTGTCCTCTCCAATATGGTGACCAAGAGCCCGAGCAAGTCAATTCCATGAACGATGTCTATGCTTGGTACCAAAACCGCAATACCTCGTTGGACACTAGGGAAATGGAGGACTTTGAAGGTGACAACTCTCAAAACACCAACCAAAACCGCACTTTTGTCCCCAGGAAGCTTTTCACCAATCGCGCGGGTAACCCACCACAACCCAACCAAAACAGAAATGTCCAATTTAACAACAATCGTGGCCAAAACTTCCAAAGGAAACCTTATGTTGCACCGCACGTGGAGCAATTCATCGAGACTCAAGGTAAACTAAATGAAACAATTCTTGATAGTTTGGCTAAACTTGAAAAAGAGTCAGGTGCTGCATCAAGGTTGAAGAAGATGATGGAAGGGTTTTTCGCGGCGCAAAACACTCGCCCACAAGGCAAACTCCCAAGTCAACCAGAGCTAAACCCACGAGCGGAGATGAAGGCAGTCCACACGCTCAGGAGTGGAACCCAGTACGAGGACCCACCCATGCCAGGTGAATCGGCAGGTCTGGAGACGAATTCGGCGCGACAAACCGGGCGTTCTGCCTTCCATTCGGCCGAACCTACAGCCGAACAAGTGTCAAATGCAACAAATTATCGGAGTACAGAACCTCCCAGGTCGCCTGAAGACCATGACTTGGACCCTTTGCTGACTGAGATACTTTCAGAGAACCATTCGGCCACCCATTCGGCTGGGTCAGGCCGAACAGGAAGCCAAACAGGGGTCAAAATCACTGAACAGCGAGTGAACGACGCCCCTATCGCTCCGACCAATAGCACACAGCCCAAGCAACCAGAGAAAAAGGGAAAAGGCACTGAACAAGTACAATCCTACCGCCCTCCTGTTCCCTATCCCCAAAGATTGGCCAAATCCAAGGCGGACGCCCAATTGAGAAGTTTTCTTGAGGTGATTAAAGGTTTGAAAATCACTATCTCTTTTACTGATGCTATCACCTATATTCCTTCTTATGCAAAATTTCTAAAAGATGTGGTCACACACAAAATCTCTTTGGAAGAACTGAATTCTGTAGAACTAACCGATCAACTTAGTGATTTGCTTAAAAGTGTGATGCCTCCTAAGCTTGAAGATCCAGGGAAGTTCACCATACCTTGCACAATTGGCAAAGCAAGCATTAGGAAGGCATTATGTGACATGGGAGCAAGCGTGAGTCTTATGCCACTCTCGGTGTATGAAAAGATCGGTGTTGGTGAGTTGCGGCCCACATGCATGACTCTTCAACTCGCTGATTCCTCCGTTCGCATGCCTATTGGTGTCATTGAAGACGTGCCAGTTCAGGTTGGTAATTTTTTTGTTCCAGGTGATTTTGTGGTGATGGACATGGAGGAGGACAAGGAAGTTCCCATCATTCTTGGTCGCCCCTTCCTTCGAACTGCAGGCATATTGATGGATGCCAGGGACGGCACCATAATAGTAAGAGTGGGAGGGGAGAGACTTGAATTTCATGTGGATGAAGCAATGAAGAAGCCCAACATGCATGACTCGTGCTACAGAATCGAGGCGATTGATGTGCCAACCGAGCAAACCTTGGATGAACAGCTCGATAACGCCCTAAGGTACTATCATGCTTTTCTTTCTGAAATGCAGGAAGCAATTGGAGTCGAAGAATCCATAGAAGATGTGCTGGACGATGGTGAAATAGGGCCATTCGGCTCACCATTCGGCTCTGTCAGGCCGAACATCACCCAGAATGGCACCCTAGCTCAGGCGTACAGAGCCCAGGAACAACCAAAAGTAGACGGGGCCCCTAAAATTGATCTGGAGGTGACTACAGAGGACCATTCGGCCTTCCATTCGGCTGGGCCAAGCCGAATGACTCCCAGAACGCCCCTGGAATTTGACACGAACAACGAGGCAGAACCCGAGGCACCCAAGGTTGAACTCAAGGCCCTCCCAGAGACTCTCAGGTATGAATTTTTGGGGCCAAACAAAACTTTTCCTGTTATTATTAACTCTGCTTTGGATGACGAGCAAACAGGAAAGCTTTTGGACAAACTAAGAGCACACAGGAAGGCGATTGGCTATTCGATCAGCGACTTGAAAGGCATTCATCCCTCGTTTTGCACGCATCGCATCTTGTTGGAGGATGCCTACAAACCCTCGGTGGAAGCTCAAAGGAGGCTCAACCCAAATTTGAAGGAAGTCGTGAAGAAGGAGATAATCAAATTGCTCGATGCAGGCATCATTTATGCCATCTCTGACAGCAAGTGGGTGAGCCCAGTCCACGTCGTGCCCAAGAAGGGTGGAACCACAGTGGTCAAGAATGACAAGAATGAGCTTATTCAAACACGCGTCGTGACTGGATGGCGCATGTGCATTGATTATCGCAAGCTCAATGCCGCTACACGCAAGGACCACTTTCCTTTGCCTTTTGTGGACCAGCTTCTTGAAAGACTTGCAAACCATTCTTATTTTTGCTATCTTGACGGTTATTCTGGTTTTTTCCAAATACCCATACACCCTGAGGACCAAGAAAAGACCACATTTACATGCCCATATGGTACTTTTGCGTATAGGAGAATGCCCTTTGGTTTGTGTAATGCACCAGCAACCTTCCAGCGTGCCATGATGGCCATTTTTTCTGACTTGATTGAAAATGTGATGGAAGTGTTTATGGACGATTTTTCTGTTTATGGTACTTGTTTTGATTCTTGTCTAGCTAATCTTTCCAAAGTTTTGCAGAGATGCGAAGAAGTGAATCTAGTCTTGAATTGGGAAAAGTGCCACTTTATGGTGCAACAAGGGGTTGTTCTTGGACACGTGGTGACCTCAAGGGGAATTGAAGTGGACAAAGCAAAAATAGAAGTGGTGGAAAAGATGGGAGTGCCCACAAATGTCAAGGACGTGCGAAGTTTTTTGGGACATGCTGGATTCTATCGCCGCTTTATCAAAGATTTTTCAAAAATTGCCAAACCTCTTACAAATCTTTTGATAAAGGATGTTGATTTCGTGTTTGATGATGATTGTTCTCTTGCTTTCCGTAGGTTGAAGGATGCATTGATCACAGCGCCTATCTTGCAACCACCGGATTGGTCGCAACCTTTTGAGCTCATGTGCGACGCAAGTGACTACGCGGTCGGAGCGGTGCTAGGCCAACGGAAAGACAAGAAGTCTGTGGCGATCTATTATGCGAGCAAAGTCCTAGACCCAGCGCAAGTCAACTACACAACCACGGAGAAAGAACTCCTCTCCATTGTGTTCGCCCTCGACAAGTTCCGTGCGTATTTGGTTGGATCGCGAGTGATTGTCTACACCGACCACGCCGCGATTAGGTACTTGCTCAACAAGAAGGATGCCAAACCGAGACTTCTTCGTTGGATATTGCTTCTCCAAGAATTTGACCTTGACATCAAGGACAAAAAAGGCTCGGAGAACTCGGTCGCGGACCATTTATCAAGGCTCCATTGGGATGGCGAAACAAAAATGAAGGTACCAATCAATGAATCTTTCCCTGATGAACATCTCATGTCTCTGGAATTGCAGGGAACAGTCTCTGCGGCACAAGTAGAGGCGAAAACAGACCATTCGGGCAACCATTCGGCTGGCTTCAGCCGAACAGAGGGCCGAATGGTGGTAAAAAAGGCGATCCAACAGCCGCCCTGGTTCGCAGACTTGGCAAACTACCTGGCCAGCGGTGCCCTTCCTCCAGAGATGACTTACCAACAGAGAAAGAAGCTCAAATCCGATGCCAAGTACTATTTCTGGGAGGAGCCCTACCTTTTTCGACTTGGCATTGATGACATTTATCGCCGTTGTGTGCCCCACGAAGAAGTCATGCCCATTCTTGCTCACTGCCACTCTTCTGCTTATGGCGGGCATGCCTCTTTTTCCAAAACAGCAGCAAAAGTGTTGCAATCAGGTTTTTACTGGCCTTCACTTTTCAAAGATGCACGTTTATTTGTCTTATCTTGTGATCAGTGTCAGAGAACAGGGAACATTTCAAAAAGGAACGAGATGCCTCTCAGAAGCATTCTCGAAGTGGAGATCTTTGACGTGTGGGGCGTGGACTTCATGGGACCCTTTCCAACCTCGCATGGTTTCGAGTACATCTTGGTGGCAGTCGACTATGTCTCAAAGTGGGTCGAGGCCATGGCATGCAAGTCCGCGGATGCAAATGCGGTGATCAAGTTCTTCTCAAAGATAATCTTTCCTCACTTTGGTGTGCCACGAGCGGTGATAAGTGATGGAGGTCGACATTTCATCAATCGCCAGTTCGAGGCACTCTTGAAGAAGCATGGGGTTACACACAAAGTGGCCACCGCATACCACCCACAAACCAATGGTCAAGCGGAGGTCTCAAACCGCGAAATCAAGAGCATTTTGGAGAAAACTGTGGCTCGCTCAAGAAAAGATTGGGCGATGAAGCTTGATGACGCGCTCTGGGCATATCGCACCGCTTTCAAGACACCGATTGGCATGAGCCCCTTCAAATTGGTGTATGGTAAGCCCTGTCATTTGCCTGTAGAAATCGAACACAAAGCCTACTGGGCCACACGAGCCATCAACATGGACATGCTTAAAGCAGGTGAGAAGCGAATTTTGGATTTGCATGAACTTGACGAGGTACGTCTCAATTCCTATGAAAATGCAAAATTTTATAAAGAAAAAACAAAGTTGTTGCATGATAGGCAGATTTTGAGGCGTGAATTCAAGGAAGGCGACTTGGTACTCTTGTTTAACTCAAGGCTCAAGATTTTCCCTGGAAAGTTGAAGTCGCGTTGGTCGGGTCCATTTCGAGTGGTCAAGGTCTATCCATTTGGTGCAGTCGACATATGTGACAAGGACTCGGAGCCATTTAAGGTTAATGGACAGCGCCTAAAGCACTACATTGCAAATCATGACAAAGGAGAAGTGATTGTTGTTTCGCTTCTCGACCCACCCGCCGCGTCATAGAACAAATGGTGGTCAAGCTAGAGACCTAAAACAAGCGCTTCTTGGGAGGCAACCCAAGCATTTTTCTCCTTTTAATTCAATTTGCTTTTATTTTATTTTATTTTATTTTATTTTATATTTTGTCACTTTATCTTTCTTTTAAATGATCCAAGAAAAATAAAAATAAAAAAATTATAAAAAAATCATAAAACAATAAAATAAAAAAAGAATATTTTAATTAGAATTTTAAATTTCTCTTAGGATATTTAATTTATTTTAGAACTGTTTATTTGATGCTTGTAGGGATGCACATGGTTGATTCGTGCTAGAGCACCAAAAGGGACGAGAAAAAAAAAAAAGGGGCATAGCTACGATCCCTCGCACGACCTCATGCGAATCAACCAATACAAACCACGGGAGCAATGCCTTGGACAGAGACATTAGAACATTGTGGACCGAGAGAAATTAAAATGACGGGCTGCATCATCGATTTGGACTTGAATTCCACCCATTCGGGCATGCGTTTGCCCGAACATCAGGACGAATGGCATCAAGAATGCGGGCTAAATGACATTTATTTCTTTCATTTGAGATTTTACTTGGAGCCCAACCCATTTTAGCCCATTCACTACTTTAAATTTCCTTTTTCAGACCCATTCCTTTACCTATTCGGCTGGCCCACTGGAGAAGGCCCATTGCAGAAAAAATAAATAAAAAAAAAATGAGAGAGGGGGGAGCTTATCGGGTTGGTTCCCAAACCCATTCACACCCAACCAGCCGAACCCATCCCTTCGTCCCTTCGTTCCTCTCTCTCCCAGCCAAACGCACACAACAAAAAAAATCCCTCTCGGCCTCCACTTGCTCCACCTAGCGCAACCTCCTCCCTTCACCATTTCTCGACATCGACCCACCATTTGAAAGCTCTTGCTGCCCTCTCTCCACTCATACCCTTGAATCCCATCATCTCTCTCTCTTTTGGCCGGGATAAATCAAAGAAAAATGAGGGCCGACACCAAGGAAGTCGGCTTTGGAGTCACCGCTTGCTACCATGAGCCTCTACTCGGCCTCTAGGCTTCTTCTCGACCAGGAGCTGCTGCCCATTCGGCCCCTTGTCAAGTACATTTGGTTTGAATTATCTCTCCATCATCTCTTTTAATTTCTTTCAAGTTTGGGTTGTATGAATGAATAGCAGCAAGAGAGATGCCTTGTTGATGAATATTTGGGGTTTATTTCATTGCTGGAATTAATTTGGGCGTGACCCGGTTGACCCGCCACACGAAACAGAGCCAAAACTGACCCATTCGGCCAGGCATTCGGCCACACCCAGCCGAACAGGACCCAGAACAGAGGGATTTCGCTGCCGAAACCAACCCGAAACCCACCTCTTTCCCCAGAACAACACCTTACTTCACCATGTTCCGCATGACCAGGTCCCGTTCCCGCCAAACACGTGGAGAATCCTCCAACCAAGCACCGAACCAACCGAGGGTTTACAATGTGGACCCGGATTCCGATCCGGAATCGGACGGAGAATATGATCCAGAGGCCCAGCCCTACGAGCAAGAATTTGATTTTAAGATTCCTACCCGCCGCATGCTCTATAAATTGTTGAATCTCAGAAAAAGAAATTTCTACCACACTCGGTTGTTCGATGAGGGAACTTTGGATAAACTTGGCATGGGCAGGGAGGTGACACAACTCCTTATGGGCATTGGATTCACATACCCGTTCTGTCGCATCAGGGAAAGAGCTTACCGAAACCTAACCATCGAGTTCCTTTCCTCCCTTCGCCTCAAAACCGGTGAAAACGGCCACCAGTACATCAAGTTCAGAATGGGGGATGAAACAAGGCGTGTCTTCTTATCAGATTTGGCTGACCACTTTGGTTTGGGGATTGAAGATACGGCGGATGCTCTTGAATTTCGGTGGGGAGAGTCAAGGGACACTTTATGGTTGAGGCTGACTGGCTCAGGTCAAACGCATGGATATAAGGCTTCATGGATCCAACACCCATCCCTTCGTGTTTTGCACAGGATCCTTGTGTCCACTATCTATGCTCGCGGAGAGACGATGGCGAGATTGAATGTTGAGGATGCGGTCTTGCTTGACAACATACTCCGCGATGCTCCTACCAAGGTAAATCTCACTCTCTTTATGGTACAACACTGGATGGGGCTCACAGCCAATCCGAGCGATAATGGGTACATCACAATGGGGGCATATGTGACACATATTGCCAAGAAGCTTGGTGTGGGATTTGATACAGGTAGTTTATGCACGGGGTCCACCCTTTTGAATATCAATATGCTAAAAAGGTATGGATTCATTGAAATTGTTGAAAGTCGCGGTGGTGAGCGGTACAAGTGGCTTCTCAATGGCCGGCCATCATTTTATTTACCATATCCTGACCAAATAGCTCCATCTCGGCCCGAGACTTGGCTAATCCCTGCAGGTTACAATCCGAACCCACCGGAAGGAGAAGACTTCATGGACATGTTCAGCCAGGGCCACCATTCGGGCAGCCATTCGGCTGGACCCAGCCGAACACATGGCCGAACAGGTGCCTCCACCAGCGGCGGTAGCAGCAGCACTTCACGCACATATCACATGAGTCCCGCTGAGTCTCTGGACTACATCATTGAGTCCATGGAGAACCTCTGTCGCGACTCGACCGAGACGAAGAATGAAATGAAGGAACTCCACCGCTTAAGTGATGAGCTCAAGGCGGAGGTGAGGGCAAACACCGAGAAGCTCGACCGGGTTGACAAGCGCCTCACCACGTGGGAAGATGAGTTGGCCTTTTACAAGCATCACGGCTACATGCGTGGAGGACGAGATGATCCCAACATGATGCAGCACGAGCCCGTCCCACCACCACCGCACTCACCATACGAGCAGCACCCGCATGTGCCTCCATACAATCCGCAGCAACCGCCACCACCTGGCGGGCCTTACGACCCCTCCTATTGGTATTGATTTGGTACGTCTTCTTTTGTCATTTTTACTTTTATTTATTTAATAAGGTAATGTGATGATGCATTGAGGACAATGACATGTTTTAAGTTTGGGGGGGGGGCATTTAGGGAATTTTCACGCAAAAATGACAAAATTTTCATGAATTTTGGCTGCTGTTACTGTCCATTCGGCCTACCATTCGGCCGAACACCTGGCCGAATGACACTGTTTTGAATCTGTTTCATGGTGAATTTTCAAGGAATTTAATTGGTTGTGCTTTCATTCTGTTGTTGATGCTTATTTGACAGACTGGGTCGAATGTCACATGGTTTTAAAAATGTTTGATGGTTATTTGGAAATTTTTGGTAGACACGAGGTTTAAAATTTGATTTCAATCGATTTTTATAACTTGAGGCCTTGATTGAGAAATTTTGAAGTTGATAAGGATCTGAATTTGGTTGCTTAAAATCATTAAAAACTGTTAGTCAACTTTCACAAATTTTTGTCGAGTGAACTGATTCGTGTCTTGCAAATTTTTGTTCAAAAAGAAGTTTTATGAATTTTGAAAATTATAAGATGGATTTTCTCTGGTTGAAATTGTTTTTAAATGCTTGAATCACCAACGAGCAAAGCTAAAGTGACTAAAATCCAAATAGTTGTGAAAACGAGGACGCGTCGAGACCTTTTTCCACCAACTTAACCACAATTACCGGAGGCTTAAGGAACTTGGCATAAAAGTGCTTGAAGTCCGTAGTGGTCTGTAGCGAAAAATGCGTAAAAACCGGACCGACCTCCCTGGCGCGTCATGTGCCAGTAGTATTTTTATAAGGTCAATGACTCGCATTAAATCCTCTAGGGTGCAAGGCCCCACGACTCGACTTGCACAAAAAAAAAAAAAAAAAAATGGTGAAAATGAAATTGGTTTTGAGGGATTCATTATAAAATTTTTGACTTTGATAAAACTTCTTTACAAATTTTTGCAAGACGTGGAAAAGAACGGACAAAAGACCTTGAAATTGCTTGTTGATTAATGAAGAAAAGCTAGGATCCTTGAAATTAAAAATTACATCACTTGAGATCTTGAGTTATACATATTGATTGAGATTGAATTTTGAATTTTGTGTTGCGAATTGTTTATGAATAACCATTACTTTTTCTATATGTGACAAACTTGAAAGCATGATTGATTAAATCTCTTGATTAAGCATAACGATTGAGTTAAGGATTAGGTATAGTCCATCTTCCTAAGTTTGGAATATTGCTTGAGGACAAGCAAGGTTTAAGTTTGGGGGGATTTGATATCTCGGATTTATATATGCATTTTGGCCGGACTATACACCTAAATTATAACTCAACTCATATTATTCACTGTACTTTTATGCCATATTTGCCAGGATTTGGTACTGCCGCCGCTTCTCAACTATTTTGTAGGTACTAGGTGGAAACAACGCAACAATCGGACGTTTCTGGACGAACCACGCGAAGAAATTACTTGGATGCAAGGAGACAGACCTCAATTGGCGTGCCCCAGCCTATTACAAGCCAGATGACTCATTCCTGGCCCGAACAACTCTCAGCCCATGACATTTGCAGGACATTCGGCCTACCATTCGGCTGGACCCAGCCGAACACCCAGCCGAATGCTCCTGTTTTGGCAAGTTTCTTCTATGGAAACTTGACCCCCTGGCCCTAGCACGCCTCCAGACAGCATATAATCTTCTCCCCTGCCAGAGAGAAGGGATTCCCACGTTCTCCCACCATAGATCCACATTTTAGAGCTCAAAACACTTGATTCGTGCGCCGTTTCTCCATTACGGCGCGAGATTCCACCTTGTACTCGAGAGAGACAGGTCCTAGCACGTGTTTGGAGGCTCTTGTCCACTGTTGCAGCGAGTTCCACCGACTTCGGAGTAGATTGTGACGCGACGGCGGTGCTATTCGACTCGGATATTCGGTTTATTGTTGTATCTCCTACTTTTATTTATTATTTTGCTACTATGTTTTGTTATTTGCTATTCTCTGTGATTTGCATGATGCTTGAGACTATGTTAGGCTAGATCTATTTATGTCTTAGGGATGTAGAAGTAATCTATTGATTAGGGATGTTGTAGACTTGATTTATGCGTAATATCATTGTGATTTGCTTGTTGGTATATTTACTTGTTGTTGTTTGCTTGTTAATCATTACACACGACTTGGTGAATGCGCACATCTAGTTGGGGTATTTAAGTATTGAATCGATAAGTTAAACAATTGCAATATCACGAGATAGGTTAAAATCGAAAGATAACCAATCGAGTTGTATGACACGGTTTCTAATTAACTAACCATTAATTAGTTGTCTCATTGAACCACAACAAACAGACTTGGATAATTGACCAACGAAAGTTAGGTTAGCTATTCAAGAGGCGTTAGGTTAGTATGGTATCAATCCTAATCTAAGGTGAAAATCATAGGTTAGCGCGTTAGTTACTGTCACCCAACCCTTCACAACACGTGGTATTAAGCATGGATCAGGAAACCAACACTTATGTGGAGTATACGCTATCCAGAGCAACCATTCGGCTGTCTGTTCGGCCTGTCCTGGCCGAATGGTAGGCCGAATGGTGGCTCTGTGCACCGCATAAGTCAAGTTCAGCGACGAAAGTTGATGATTTGACACTCCATGACCTAATCACAGATGAAACTAATTCCCTAAGGCATACTTTTGCATATTAAATTCATAAAACCCCTCAAAAACATTTATTTCTTTGCAATTTAATTCAAGCCTTTTATTTATCGTTTGTTAAACCTAAAATCAAACAAAATCAAACCTTCTAGCTTTTGAGAACAGAAAGGAACTAGTACTCAGACTCCGTCCTTGTGGGTTCGACACCTTAGCTTTACTATAAACGACTAGTCAGGTAAACAAGGTTATTTATTTGACCTAGGTTTTTACCCTCGATCAAATGACTTAAGAATTAATCCAGAAACGATTGAAATGCTCAAATGATAATCAAAATTGTATTATTTGCACTTTATATGCGTAATTACCATGTATAATATTATCTTTTTTCAATAAATAAAATATGAATCATATTCTATACAGCGTAAAGAGTTCAAATGAAGATTATCTTGATGAAATAACTTAGAATGAATCCATGAACGATTGAAATGCTCAAATGATACTCAGAATTGCATTATTCGCACTTTATGTGCATAATTACCATGTATAATCTATTCTTTTTGAACAAATACGATATGAATCATATTCTAGAACGTATAAAGTGTTTAAATATGGATTATTGTGGTGAAATGACTTAGAATGAATCCAGAAACGATTGAAATACTCACATGATACTCAGAATTGTATTATTTTCAAATGATACTCAAACGATTAAAATACTCAAATGATACTGAAACGATTGAAACCCATATTTTGAGGCTGTTCAACTCTTTAAGGAGAAGCTTTTTCTGTTTATTTCATTTGTATGAGATTTCACAAGGAATGTGCCAGTAATACAGTATCTATCAACGAAAAGAAATGGCACCAACTTCTTATATCAAAAGCAAAGGCTAACCTACACAACTTTTTCTTTTAAGAATGTCTCAACCAATCCTTGTTGAAAAACCAAAGAACATGGCACTTTGTGTCAACAAATTTTACTTGTCTATTTTTTTTAATCGTGTTGTCATTTTATAGAGATGGAAAGAACAGTACTTTGTTAATGTGGGAGCAGATTGTGGATTGCTTCTACTATGTTAGTTTCTCTTGTACTGATGGGTCCATCAGTGGATTTTATTATGATCCAAATAGCAGATTCTCTTTCTCGACGGGTTGTCCATAATTGGTATAGGATATTGGTATAGGAAAAATTGATTCTCCTGCAATCTTTTTTACATTTCATACTTTTTATTGTAGCTTTTTTTCATCAAACCGGTGCTTGATTAGCACATGCTAGAGATTTTTTGTTAACCAAAGGAAGGTTACACTTGAAAGTTGAAACTAATCTCTCTCTCTCAGGATTGCTTGCCTACTAAGCAATTAACAATTATCAAGCAATCAATTCACAAAAAATAAACCATAAACTACTTTTAATTAACAAACTAAATATTCATAACATAACTAAGCAACAAGTAAAAGGTTCTCAACCATAGCCCTGACAAAACGACTACTCCATACAAATCATATCAAAGTCAAAGCAGGATTTATCGATAAAGCTAGAAATAAAGAAAAGAAAGTGAAAATATAACATATCAGCACATTTTTTTTTTCTAAGTCCTCGCTTTGTCCCGTCTGGAACGGCCCGTCCTGGCCTTGGAACGGGTTGGTCCAAGGTGAACTCCTCGTCTCTGGCGACAACTGTGTCTCGAGTCAAGTTTGGAAGGTGGCTAAACCCTAGAAATTTTAGCACCCTGACTTGGGGTTGAGCAGGGACTTAAATAGCATTGTAGGGGACCGACTTGGTGTGGAAAACACGTTTGGAGTCGTCTTGTATTGGAGAATAATGCATGGAGAAAACTTAGCAAAAATTAGCCTCTTCAAAGATGGAAAGTTTTCTGAACTTGGAACGGTTCGTTCCAAGTGAGTCAGGTTGCTGTTTGGACTGGTCCATTCCATTCCTCTAAAAAGCTACTCCAATTTATTGATTTTCCGTGCCGATTGAGCGATAATCCTGCAAAACAAGGGCCGGGCTACGGCTGCACCTTTCTTTACATAAAATATTAGCAAATTAAGTTAAAACACATGAAATTAAATATAATTAAGGTCTAAATTAGATTGAAATGTATGCATGAAAATCCAATAATGCAATCATCTATGTTTACGCGCAGCAGGACGGGCATTAACTCGTGAGAAGAAAGGAGGAGACAACAATGTTGACTAGTGGGTCTTTCTGACAATGGAACTTGAAAATTTTTTAATGAGAAATAAAGCGTATTTAAAATTTTATTTTCAGACACAGAAAGTTACATTACAGTCGTATATTTCTTTCATTGCCTATTTCTCTTATTTAGCAATGCCACAAAAATATTGTTTTATATACCTTTCTCAATTCCCTATTATTTTCAGTTCCAAAAAACTTCGACTCTTTACTTTTTGTAAATAAAGAACGGTTTCATAATGTCTAGAGTTGTATATTTTTCTCCTAATTTTTTAACAGTGGCATTTGAGATAGTTTTAATTTTGAAGAGAAATTGGACACTTTTGCTGGAAAATGCATGTGGAATTTAAACTCATAGAATAATTTTTTTAAAAATTCCTTTTGCAAACATTGGTTATTATGCCAATGAAAGCTGTTATATAAGCAATTAAACACCTTTTGTTGTTGTTGCGCGTATACAAAATTCAAACGTGTTCCAATTTGAGAATAAAATTAAGGAATCATTTAATTTCATTTTCTTCTAATCTTATTGAATATTAATTCAACTTCTTAATCCAATAAGATAATACCGGCTAAGTAACCAAAATAAAAACCGAACTGCTCAATTATATATGTAAGTGGTCCCAGATAAGAAAAAAGGTTTCATAAGAAACTACCTCAAGCAAATTTCCAATGGAAAAGTTGCAGGGAGAAAACAAATTAAATGACAACGATATATGTTATGGAGGGGGTTATTCAAATCCAACAATCTGGGACCATTTCCATTAATTTATTTCTCGTGTGGAAAAATCTCAATCGTTGGCATCCTCCCCAACCCCAAGTATTTCTCTCTCAACCCAATCAAGCAAACTATTCATGTTGACATCTGTACAACATCTGAATATGATCTCTGTTAAGGGTTAGAAATTTGTCAAGTAAATGAGTAATGATCGACATCTGTTAGGCACTTTTTGGTTGGTCACTTTAATTTATCTGAAAACGACAATTGAAGGGAGGAAATCTAAATTTGCCAATTTTCAAAATATAAGATTGGGCAATAATTGTTGAAAACCAATTAAGCGTTTGGTCTATTGGTTCACAAAAATCTGCATATTTCTATGATTCTTTATAATAGGGATAGTGATCTTATCAGTTTTCAGAAATTTCAATGTATGATTTCAGATTAGTTTTCATGACTTTTACTCATATCACTTGAAGAAAAACATGCCTCTAATTAAATGTATATTCTGAAAGTGCCACATCAACATCATACACTCTCCTTCACATAATAGCAATAACTAGATGTATGGATTAGCATCCCTCTCCATCTCTCTCTCCCTTTTTCATCTCTGTATGGCACCAAGTCCAAGCCAACAAGAGGAGGTGAGTGAAACTACAGATAAGAGCTACCAAGTGCATGGAGTGGTGTTGCTAATTGTGGTGGTATTTCTCTTCGCAATTTTTCTCGTCTTTCTTCTTCTCTGCCTCTATCTGCGCTACCGGCGCCGGTTGCCGAGAGATGAGCCTCAATTTATTGCACAAATGCCCCATCCAAAGGATCAGAGATGAGGGGAAGCACTCTGCTCGGATCATTAAAGTATTAAAAAATTGAAAACTGTTATGTCCTTTTTTCATCTTCTCTGTTAATAATTGATGTATTTTGTAAACATTTTGTGTATATATAAAAGAAAAACTTGATAGATTACTTCTTTTTAATTTCCTTGGAATTTTATAATCTTCTTCTTTTATTTTTCTTTGCTGATACATGCTTTCAGTACTTCGTCCTAGCGATGTGTTGGCTTGCCACATCTGATATATACGAAATTAAACAAATTTTCTCACCAAATGATATTTGTATGTTAAATTTCACCATGTGCACGAATTCAATAACGGGATGCTATATATGCAGTAGCGAATGAAAACAAAATGAAAATGAAGAATCAGTAAATTAAAAACCGATCTCTTCTTTGAAGAATTAATTATGTTAATTATTGCAATTATAGAAAATGAATATCGATAAGGCCTATTAGCTCAGTTGATTAGAGCGTCGTGCTAATAACGCGAAGGTCGCAGGTTCGAGACCTGCATGGGCCAAATTTTGCATATTCTCTCTTATTTTTCGATTTATTTAATTTTTTTTCTCCTTTAACCAGGAAATTTTCAAATTTCGTCCTACAGGGTCCAAAATTCCTACCTAAGCGCGTTAAAAATTCAAAATGGGAGAGGAAAAAGTGCAACAAGCTTGAATATTCATTCCTAATCAAATCCCAAGATTCCCAAAGTCAAAATCAGCCGATCAAAGGAAACGAGAAGGGAAAATGGCACTATGGCAGTAACCACACAACTTTCTGAATATTCTACTGTCAACATTATTTTATTGGTGCCAATACAAGACGGGCGAATTGATGATTTATTTTTTTAATTTTTAAATCTTTGATAACTTTTTTTATTCCCTAATATCTCTTCTATTTCCTCATTAAGTTACTAATTCTGTTAAGGTTCTCATTTTTTTAAATTATGACGTGTATATATATCACGCCAATATTTTAAACTGCATTATATATGATTAGTAAAGAAGCATGTGTAATTGTAGATAAAAATAATTATAATTTTCGCCAAGAACCAGTTCTTGGTCTAGTGGCAAAGAGCAATGTATCTTAACTGAAAGGTCGCATGTTCGAAACCTCGCAGGGATCTTTCATAGACATTTAATTTAAAAATAAGTTGGGAGGCTTGACCCCAAATTTATCTTAAAAAAATTATAAGTTCCATGCTATTTTATGTTGAAACAATAGTTTCTTTGTAGAATTGTAGCTATTATGAGAATGGTGAATTTTACAAGCTACAGTAATTGTTAGTGGCTCTTATAGGGCCGTTTGGATGGGGCTAGGAATAGCCAATTCCTAGGAATTTGCTATTCCTAGACATAAATCTCTCTCACAAAGTTACATACTTTCTAATATTTTCCGCCTAGGAATAGACTATTCCTCTTATTCCTATTCCTAGGCGGAAAATATTGGAAAATGTGTAACTTTGTGAGAGAGATTTATGTCTAGGAATAGCAAATTCCTAGGAATTGGCTATTCCTAGCCCCATCCAAACGGCCCCTATGATATTAGAACCCCTTTTGTTTGCCAAAACTAAGCGGCTACAGTAATTGTTTTTCCCAACTTGTTTGCCAAAACTAAGCGGCCTGATGCTTCTTGGCACAAGTATGGAGAGAAGGGGTTCTTAATTTAAGTTTTAAAAGGATTTTTCTAACTTAATGAGAAGGGAAAGGGACTTTTTACTTGTTATTCTTAATTCGGTTTCCTTAGCTTCTAGTGATGACTTTATTTGTTGGTTGGGCAATAATTCTGGGAATTATTGTTACCATTTGTTGAATGATAATGGAGTTCATGTTAATTTGAATCTTAGTGTGTGGCATCTAAAGATTCCTTTAAAAATTAAGCTCTTTCTTTGGTTAGTTATTAGTAAGAAGATTTTAACTTTAGACAATCAAACAATTTTAAATTATAATACATTTTGTCTGTTGATAGAGAAAGTGACAAAGATTACATCTAATTGTTATTTGTAAAAAAAAAAAAAAATCTCATTTGTTTGATTTCGACATTTGAGTTTTATTTTTTGAGCTATTCAAGTTTCTTACAATGAATTTTGATGTTGAAATGCTATAATATTTTATAATGCTACCATTACGGCATTACCAGATTATAAAAAGTAAAAGACAGATTTTATAAATAAGAAGATAGCTTTACAATGCATGTACATTACATTTTCCAATACGTTAATGTACAAATTTACTTATTTTGCAGATTCAAAAATTCTTCAACGGAGGGGCCTATCGAGTCTCAGCCTCTTATTCTAGTTGGGAAAAAGGAAACGCAAATTAACCCATATCACATGGAAACACCAAGTATAGGAAAGGCAACTATGGAGATGAGAAGTTCAGCTGAATCCCTGTTTTCCCTCCATCATTCTGGAATTGTTTTAGAATGTAGCAGTAGTTTATCTGACAAAAGCGAAAAAAGAAAAATAAAAAATAAAAAAATATCAAAGTAAAAAATGAGAAATCTATTGATTTGAGGAAACAAATACCATATAAGTGTTTGGAGTGTGATAAACCAAGCCAGTTCTGTCCTGCGCTAATGACATAAATAATAAATAAATAACAACAAACCTCGAGTCTAAAGATCTTGGTTGGCAAAACAAACCCAAAGCCAGCAGAACTTCTACAAGTATCTAGAAACTCCACAAAAGATAATTTCTTCCAATCATTTTCCTTCAATCTCACGACATTCCCCGCATTAACAAATGCATGGCCATAAACTCCCTTCTCCCTTAAAAACTTCATAGGAAGATCAAATGACAAGTCAGCAAATGCTATCAAAGCTATATCCCCTCCATTTGCATCAGAACTGGATGTTTCCAACAGGGTTGAACCTTTGGGTTTAAACCCAAATAAGGAAAGACCACCTAAACGGGAAGTAGGTGACGTCGTACTGAAGTGGAATTTATATGCCATATTCGGCGGTAAATCAGTTATTTCTTTTCCAAATGGCGTAATAAGACCTGCTGATACTCCTAAGTTGAGAGAAGATTTTAAATAGTTCAAAGGAAAAGCAGCTCTGAGGTCAAATTCCTGTAAACAAAAATAGGAGAATAAAAACTTGCACAAAATTTTAATTTAGTTATTTTATTTACCATGTTAGTTATAATTATATAAGGTCAATTGATTTAACCACTTCCATTTGAACACCGATCAGATACAATGTACCAGGACAAGTACCAAACCTAACATGAACCACCATCCTACCAGTAGTGAGGTGATTTTTCAGAAAAGAAGGTAGTAGGTGACTAATAGCATGCTAGTTATATCTAACAGGTGAAGTGCTGAACTATAAGAGGATAATTCCTGGAAAGATATGAGCTTACCTGACGAAAAAACCATGACCTCCAATTAGTGGGGGCAAATCCGATCTGAGAAGAAGAAAGGAAGGCATAGCCACATGTTGGCCTGACAATCGAATCTCTCATGTCAACATTATATGTATACTTCATTGAATTGAGCATGCCATTTGACAACCACTCTTTGATTGAATGAGGCTGTATACGTGTTGGATCACTTAAGACACGCCATGAAAGATCATAAGACAGGTTGTGATTCAATGTGGATATAAGTCCAAAAGAGAGACCTACTAAGCGATCTTTGTATGAATGGACATTGAACCATTCTTGAGGGAACAGAGAAATTCTGGCGACTAAGGGAGAAGGTATATATTTGATTAGAGGTAGAGTTAAGCCGACACTCAACTCAGGTACCTGGTCCCACCCATAAGAGGTAGAAATGTCCAAAATGTCAGCATAGCCTAGTAGATTTTTGAGCTTTATAGAGCTGCCCAACAACCATGCGTATTCCTGAAATTCCCAATTTGTTGGAACATAATGAGCTTTATATGAGATAAAAGAAAATTTATGCCTTGTTTTGAACTTGTCATAACTATTGCAGTAATGTACTAGTTGGAGTATGACTATAATTTGCATAAATTTATGTACTGTGTTCTAACTGGTACACACATGGGTGAGGACGTGAGGTAAAAAAATAAAGTTTCAATTGTTGTTTCAGAACTTGGAAATGAGGTGTCTCATATATTTATAAAGATCTAAGGTGTATTACAGACAGTTTACTTTAAATAGGATAAGATAAAGTGCATTATTCAATTCAATTAATTATATCCTTATTTTAGCCCAGCCAATTTGGTTATGCTCATCAAAAGTGGCATCTGTGATTACTAATGAGTTTTGCGACTCCAATCTAGCTTAGATTTTTATTTACGAAACCAAAATTTATGGCACTCCAAACAAAATACAATTTGTTCTTGGTTGGAATTACGCTTCAGTTACTGCTCCAGTGCTCCTCAATTATGCAATTTTACAGAATATAGCCTTAATCAATCCTGTATTGTGCAAATGTGAACCACAATTGTGCCTCAATTCAAAACCAAATGAGACAACAAAAAATGCACAGATTAGATGAAACCGATACCCTGACGAATGTCCAAAATTGGAACTCACTCAAGTACCTCGGTATTGCAATCCACAAAGAAATCCCCAGCAAAAGGATGCACGGTCTCGGCCACATCAACCAAAACAACAGAAGATCCCGGCACCTCATCCGGCCCGGCATCGATGGTGATCCTCACAGAACGAAACACCCCGAGTCTCTTCAACCTGGCATTGGCCAATCCAGCCACATAGACCAGCTCTTGCAAGGTACTCGATTTCAAAATTGAGTCCTGATCCAGCACCGACTCGATCAGGTCGCGCTTGGTCCTTGAACTGTTGTTGATCTGCACGGAGTGGACCTTGATCGGAACCGGAGAGGCGGCGAGGCGGCGGAGAAGGGAGGGTATGGATTCACTGTCAGTGGGGCCCGCATCATCGACCTCCTCGTCATCGTCGTCGTCTTCTTCGGCCTCGATTCCTTGGTCTTCGTCGGAGTGAGAAGGTGGAGACATGGTGATGGTGATGGTGTCAACTCAACTATCGAGCTGAGATTGCAGATTGGATTGGATTGGATTGGGTGAGGGTTTCAACTTTCAAGTGTTTGATGAAATGTCTGAGTTAAACTGTAATTTCTTCTTTAGTTCTTTTTCGGCTTTAAGAATTGCGCAAATTAACTGATTTCTTTTTCTGTTAATAATTGATTGGTCGTTGCAATTTTACATTTTTTCAAAGAGCGTTTTGTGGCGCATTCGGCGTGATTGGTCGTGCAGTTCAACTGTTCGTGGAAGTATCATATCAGAAACTAAAACGCAAAAGAAATGTTCAAAAAAAAGATGCGAAAAGTTTGTTGCAACCCGGAGCAAAAGATGCATCAGGAAAATAATTATTGCGCCAACATTTTCTATTTCCTTTCAGTTGCCTCTATTGTGTTTAAAAATTCATATTAAAATTATTAATTTAATAATTATTCATAAAATTAAATTAAATAAATTAAATTAAAAAGGGAAGGGTTCAAATATCTTTTTCTTTTTCTTTTTTTTAACTCCACTATGCCCATCATTTTTCAAACTCTTACAATTTGGAGATATGCACCAGTTTTATATTGCACCCAAAATGATAAATTGATAACGAGACAGTATTATTTTAATTTAATTTATTTTTGTTCCTAAGACAGCACTACTTATTCACGTCCCAAATACAAATAGATCAAACAAATTGCGTTGCCTCAGAAGAACTGCGCTCTGCTGAAATTGGCATATTGGTCCGTCCTCGACTCCTCGGTGAATGATAAATGATAAAGATAAAGATAAAGATAAATCATGCATTTATGCTACTCCCAAATCTCCAGCTAAATTGAAGAATAGATTTATTTATACATAAAAAGAGATATCTCCAAACTTTTTAACTATGTCATATATAGAGAGAGAGAGAGAGAGAGAGAGATATATATATATATATATATATATATAGAGAGAGAATTGCTAACGCGCCATCGATGGCACGTGCCATCAATTTTCTATCGACTCGTTTTTCAAGATCCGAAATTTAAACGGTCGATCCAAACCGTTCAAGTTGATCAAAATATTGAAATATCCTTGGAGACTAAATTTTACATTTTTTCAATATTTTTTGCTATTTATTATGATATTTTCAAATTGGAGGGCCTGAAATACTCTAATCATAATATTTTTAAAAGTATCATAATAAATAGCAAAAAAATTCGAAAAAATATAAAATTTGGTCTCCAAGGATATTTCAATATGAAAAACAACTTGAACGGTTCGGATTGACCGTTTGAATTTTGGATCTCGAAAAATGACTTGATGGCACGGAACCCTCCGTGCCATCGATGGCGCGTTAGCCATCCTCTATATATATATATATATTCTTGATGCTATTCAACGTGCAAATATCAAATTATGGGTCGGAGTCGGAGTGGCATTACGTATTTTTAAGATACGGTTAATCACACAATCTACAAGAAGTTAGTTGTTAATAAAATGGTATGGTATAGGCGTATAGCATTAGCATGGCTTTCCACCACAGTAATAATTTGTTTTCTGTTAATGAAATTAATTAATTATTATGCAGAAAATATGAGACTTGGATCTGGACAAACGCAAGGATCCGAAAAAGCAAACAATCCGAATGCGCAAGACCAGCTGCCAATTCGCTGACACAATGGGCCCACACAAGATGTTGTCCGAACCGAAAGCCCACAGAGCCCACAGACCGTCTCTCCTCTCAATTTGAAAACAAGATTTACAAAAACAAAAATGAAAAAAGAAGAAAAGAAAAAAATCAAAATCAAAATCAAAAGACAAAAGCGCTCCTTGCCTTGCCACTCTCCCTCCTCTCCAGTTTCCGCTCTCAGTTCAAACTTCAAACTTGAAAGGGAGAAGAGAAGACAAATGGCGACGGAGGATGCGCAGCAAGAGCGAGAGCGAGAGCTTCTCTCCTCTCTCGTCTCCGACATTAGATGCTACTCCGGCTCCGACCCGCTCCGTCCTTGGCTTCGGTAACAACATCAGCCCGATCCACATCTTTTGCGATTCTACCCTTCACAAACCCCCTTTATTCACCAACACTTTTGTTCTACCATTTTGCATATTTTACCACTCCGACCTTCAATTTTGTATTTACATCAAGTACCTCAGCTTGTATAATGCAAACGGGAGCCTGAAAAAATCTCCAACCCTAACTGAGTAACTAATATAACAGAATGTTTAGCATTATTCTGATGCTATAAACAAGCATATCAAAGCCAATTTTTTTTTTTTTTTGCAAAGCTTACCTAGAGGCATTTCAGTTGAAATTTGATGCAAATTTTTTTTATTTTGTCTTCTATGAAACAGTGGAATAAATAGATTGAGGGCCGCATTACCTCCTCAGGCATTGAAACAGAAGCTTCCGAGATTCCTTCAGAAATGTGTACAGACATTCGAATCTGATCATAGATACCGCAATGATGCTAGATACATCCGTGTTTGGATTGAGTTGGTATCTTCCAAATCACTATACTTCAACAAATCTACCTTTCATTTATTTCTTTTTTCAGTTTTAAGCTCAATTTTTTTAGTGTGAACTTCTAAACTGACAATAAGTCAATTATTCGTATTGTCACTTGTATCAGTATGGTTAATAGAGTACCAACGTGGTGTTGCAGTTACTACAATACAATACCAACTGCCAGTATGGTTTATTTTCTTGCAGTGGGGCCCGTATGGGTGTCCAGTTACTGAGCATTTACTATTTTTCATTTTTGATATGAGACTTGGAGTGTATGATTTGTAGATGGATTATGTGGATGATGCAAAGGTGCTATTGAAAAGAATGGAGAAGAATCAAATTGGACTAAAGAGAGCCTCCTTTTATATAGCATATGCATTGTATTATGAGAAACATAGGAAGCTTGAAGAGGCCGAGAAAATGTACCATTCCGGGGTCCAGATGTAAGGGTTTCTTTCCATTATTGTCTTTTCAGCATGCCATTTCAATGAAGGTTTGTACTAATGTGAATTTTTCTTCCTTCTAAAACAGCCTTGCAGAGCCTGTCTGTGAGCTACAGAAATCATATGACCAATTCCTTCAACGTCTCGAGTTGTATAGAAAAAGAAAATCAAAAGTATGCGGCAATATTTTAATTTTTGTTTATTGTTGTAGGGTATAGTTTAGTTAAGAACCTTTGGTAATTGGTGTACGGAAGAGTCCTATCCCAGTGCATAAGAATTTACTCAAACTGACCTTCATACTTCTATTCAACTACACAAGAATTTTTTTTTTTTAAAACTAATTGACTTCCTTGATATAAAAATGAAGCTTACACCAGCCTAGACAATTAAGCTAGTGTCCCAGCACGTACCAGGACTTGTTAATTGTAATGTATGCTTAAATGTTGTTATCATAAGCCATATTGTAATGTAGATGCGGGAAAGGATGCCTAGGAAAGGGGAGACGAAGAACAATCATGCTACAGTATCCAAAGGTTCAAATTATGTAGATTTATCTATCTACTTCCTCATATGTTTATTGTATCTGGTTGGAGAGTTGACAATCTTCCTTGGCAGTGGTACACTGATCTGAGTCTAGTCACATAATTTGGTACCAGACTGAAGTTTATCAGATTTGGATTGTCCTTTGAATCTTTTGATACGTTTTCTTTTGTTTGTTTAGGAGGGGTTACAAACATGAAGTTGCACATTCATGAAAGGTGAAACCCTTAGGAAAACCAAACCTGCCTGGTAATATGATAACCAGGCCATGATTTTGTAGTTTAGTCAAGATTCCTAATAAGTTTCTTTTGTTTTTTTTTTTTTTGTTTTTTTTCCGTACATGACTTCAAATTCAAATATTACTGGTGAGGATATTTTACTCTTTAAAGATTCCTAAATAAGTTTCTTTTTTTTTTTTCCCCTTACATGACTTCAAAAGTTCATATTACTGGTGAGGTTATTTACTCTTTATCTTTATAAGGAAACTTGCATGCTTCAATTAAAATATCAAATGAACTTAGGTTTTACGACCATGTTTCTTTTTCAGGTGAAGGTACATCTGAGAATTTATCTTCGAATGTAGGCCCCAGAAAACAAGACAAGCCAAGACTAGAGACAAAAGTCAAGACAAAAATTGGCTCCACCAAAACAACAGGCAGTACCCGTTCTAACAATTTGACCCTTTTTAACAGTGAAAACACAATAATGGTGCGTAAATTCGTTGATTCGGCCATAGTTGGCAAGTCTGTGGCTGAAATGTCATGCCATAATGGGTTAGTAGAGCCCACAATAACCACTGAAGAGGCAATGCGTGCCATCAATAGCATGTTTCAAGAGCCTTTGGATCTTGATTCGTCAATCCAGAGAAAATCACACAAAACCAAAGGAAGCAAAACTCAAAATAATGAAAATAGCACATTTGAAGTATTTGCAGATGAAGAAGAAAGGCCGTGCAAATATAACAAAAACCCAGGAAATCTTAAGCCTTTTGTGGGTGATTTTACCATTTTACCAGATGAAGAGGAAGAACCAGACAATCTGAATGGAAATTTAAAAAGCATTAATCATGGGCAGAAAGAAGATACAGTGATGATTCGGAAATTTGTTGGGTCAACAATTTCTGAAGAATCAAAAGTAGAGAATGCATGCCATCATGGACTAGTCGATCCCACCATGAATTTGAAAGAAGCAATGGATGAAATAAATGGCATGTTTCGGAAGCCAATGGACATTCCAAAGGGCGAGAAACCTAAAAGAGGCCAAAAAGTTCCTTTGGTGGAAAGGCAGCTGGTTGTTGATAGCAGCTTTTCTATCTTACCTGATGATGAATTTGAAGAGACAAACCTGACGCATAAACCAAATAACATTTCAGAGGACGAGAAACTGAAAAGGGGCCAAAAAGTTCCTTTGGTGGAAAAGAAGCCAGTTGTTGAGAGCAGCTTTTCTGTTTTACCAGATGAATTGGAAGGGAGCCCAAATCTGATCCATAAACCAAATACCATTTCACATAGCAGCTTTTCTATTGTACCAGATGAAAAGTTGGAAGAGAACACAAACCTGACAACTAAACCAAATTATATTTTGATGGGCGAGAAACCAAAAATAGGTAGTAGTTCTTTAGTGGGAGACAAGCCAGTTAACCAGATAGGGTTTTCTAACTCAGTAACTAAGGTTAATTCAAACCCAACCTGTAAAGGTGGAGGAAGCAGTGATGGTTTATTTGAACCAACACTTTTCACTCAGCAAGCCATGGATGACATCAACGAGATGTTTGGAAAAGAGATAGATTTCTAGGGGTACCGTATAATAGTAATGCAAACTCCTCTCGTCCATTTTTAAGAAATGGATATTGCAGTTTTTTAATTTTATGGTGGCTGGTCATGTTGCAGTAAATTTTTTTTTTTTTTCAAAAATTATGTTGTCAGTAAAGATAAGGGTGGTTTGTGTTTGGTTGCTTAAGAAGTTTTGAGATGTTTCTCTAACGTTTGTCCTTGTTGAGGCCGCTTGTATCTTCTAATCTAAAGCACAAAATTACTTTTTCTTACAAAACGAAATCCAGTGCCACGTGGGGACGGTGCAGCGCACCATCCTGCACCGTCCGATCTAATCTGGACGGCACCTAGAAAATACTGGATTGTAAGGCCTGAAAAAAAATAACCGTCTAGATTAAATCGGACGGTGGAGATTGTGCACTGCATCGTGCCGCACGGCACTGGATAAGGATTCCCGTGTTATTAGGCCATCATGTTAGTTGTTACCGATGGTGCTCTTTACGTTTTGTTCCCTATTTTCTCTTTCTCTTCCTTTTCCTTATTTATTTTTTTGAGCGTGCTTATATAGTTTGGTGTTCTGTGTGGGGCATAAAGTGCTGGTGTGCATTTTTTTAATGGTACACTATATTTCTCAACTACCAAAATTGATAACTATAACAGAAAAAAAAAATAGTATATATTTCTCACTTAAACAAAAATGCACACAAAGTCGTCCATAGTGATATTTTAAATGCTTTTTAGAAGCCATTACAATCAACCCATGTTATGTACAACTTCTGAATCAAGTTAAAAGGAAAATATTTAAATAAATTGCAATCCTTTCCCAAAAAAGAAAGAAATACATTGTAAAAATTGCATGTTGATTTTCCAATATCTTCTCTAGCTACCTCCTGCAGATTCAATCTCAACCTCCGCCCACCAGAGCGGTGAATCTCTCGGTATAGCCACCTGAGGTGACATCCCGGAGATCTCCTTCATTCTTTTTGCAACCTCAGCCACACTGGGCCTTTCCTCTATATGAGGGTTTATACAAGCTTTAATGACCTTGCATAAGGCCACCAAACACTCCTCAGGTACAGACCCATTAAGTGTTGGGTCCACCATACCCATCAGTAGCCTCTGACCTGATAAGTAGCTTGAAGCCCATAATACCAATAACCCAGTATCCTCAGAAAATGGTACCTTGCCAGAAATAAGCTCCAACAGAAGGATAGCAAACTTATAAACTATTGGCTCTTCTTCATCAAAGCCATGTGGGTCACTTGAGATGAAAGGGTCTTTTTTGGTATCAATCCGAAACCAAAGATCAGAGACCTTAGCAGCATAGTCTTCAGAAAGGTAGATAGTGGATGAATTTAGGGTTTTCAACCTTGCAGGTGGGTTATTACTGGCTAAATATTCTAGACAGTATATTATACCCATGGCTATACGTAGACGTGCTGACCAGTCTAATTGTTCAGCTTCTTTAACTGCATAGCAAATAGCAATTTTGAATTTAATGTTTCATAGAAAGATATAGAAACAACTTCACTTTTTTAGATAATTTCTTAGCCCCTATCAAAAAGGTATATACTTGAACACAACACCCTTTTTTCTTACATAAATGTTGTAAATAAAAGAGTGATGAATAATTGGGGCATCTATTCAGTAAGAAACAGATATGGTAGGGGTACATATACCTCATCTGACTTTCTTTGGGATATGCATGATATTTACATAAGCATAGATGAAGTTTCCTGCATCTGTAGTGAGAGAGAGAGAGAGAGAGAGCTTACTGTGCAAATGCTCAAAAAGGGTACCATTAGGGGCATACTCGACCACTAACATGCGTGTAAAAGGATCTTCCACAGTACAGTAACCCAGCAGATTCATGAAATTCTTATGGTTTATTTTTGATAACATCGATATCTGTTTCATATAAAAATCAGAGATGAAAAATTCAAAGTCAGAACCGTAGATATAGTTACTTGTGAATTTATTAATACATCACAGCATGAGACTCTTTGATCTCAGTACCTTTTGGCCTGACTTCATTTAAACAAGGGGATAAATTGAATATACTAATTATAATTACTTTGAGTTTAAATTGTTCTTCACATATCTCCGACCACTCGACTGCCGATTTCGTGTGGGTGGATACAACGGCAATCTCACTCCCATTTGATAGTGTCCCTTTGTAAATAGTGCAATCGGAATCATCCACAATTATATTGCTAAAACCTTCACATGCTGTTTCTAGATCAGCCCGTGGCAGTAGTTGTACACCTGAAACGGAACAATCATCTGGCAATGATTCATTTCCTCATAAAATTATGGATATTAAATGCATATATTTTCTCACAGTTTTAGATGTATGGTTTGAATCCAAAACCCAAGATAGGCATCATATGTGACAACTTTCTTTTTCTTTCCAGAAGGAAATGTAAAAGAAAATGTAAATAAGATCAGTATGCATATAAATTTCCTAAGAGAAATACTTGGGTGTTTTACGTACACACCCTCAGGCAATAAGTTCTAACAAGTCAGTCCAAAAACCATGCATGGGGGGGATCTAAAAAAATGAAAAGGTTCAGGCAAATATAATCTTAAACATTTCAGGGCAGGAGGGCCTAAAGAGTTGAAAATATATCATGCTATTCTCCATATATTAATTTTCCTAGAGAAACTCAAATTATTTGTGCTTTTACCCTTTGTAATTTTCTTTACTTTTATGGCATGTATGAGCTCAATTTGAGCTAATCAACTACTATAAAAGTAAAACAGACCTGTTACATTGTTTCAAAAAAAAAAAAACAGACCTGTTACTAAGGCTTTGCTGATGGGCCCACTCAATCCTGTGGCCCACGGCACAATATTGACCTTTTTACCCTTGTAGAAAAACATATACAAAGCCAACAAGGCTACTATAACAAACGCTCCACCAAGTGCCAACACCAACACAATAACAGTTTTCTTTGCCAGCCCGCCAGATTTTTTACTTGATGTAGGAGGCTGCGCGATTGGTGGTGGCAGGTCTGGTGGAGGTGATGGAGAGAGAGATGGGACTGGAGAAGGAGACAGAGAGGACGCAGCGTTTGAAAGGGCTCCTGGGATATCCGAGACCAGGGATTCAAACAGCTTCATTCTGTTGTTTGAGTACCTGGCATGAATTCAGGCGAAAACTTTAACATATACCTACCTAATGCAGCAATAATATATCTAGGCATCTAGATATTCAAGAGGTTGCAATTCGTGAGGTAAAATCAGAGGAAGATATAATAAACATTGAGACTTGACATACCTCTTTTCTGACATTTCAAAATCATCTTCCTCTATGACTTCAGAAATAACAGTAAGTTCATGCAATTTCGGGGACAATTCACCAGAAATCATATTTCCATTTATTAATCTGAGAAATGGCAATATATCATTACTAATTACTAATATTAAACAAGTACAACGTTTTGCAGGCAGAGAGAAAGTATGTTAAATACTTACAATATTTTTAATGACAACATGTTATCAAGCTCTGGTGGAAGTATCCCACTGAGACTGTTGTTTCCCAGATCTAATACCACCAATTGCTTTAATTCTCCAATCTCTCGTGGTATAATTCCGTAAAATGAATTATTGCTCAGATCACTACATAAAAGAACAAAACAAAATCATTAAATGTTTGGAGCAGATTTCATTTTCTGGCTTTTCAAAATGAGTGTAAGATAAAAAAATTAAGATTAGATAGGCTCAGGGGTTCCTTTATCAGCAAGTTTGTACAGATAGTGTACCAGAAGCATTATAGGTTATACCAACTATATCAGATAGGTTCATAAATACGTTAAAAAACAAGTATGCTTATTAGACTTGCTACAGAAATAACTGGTGCAGTACAGTTACTCACCAGAAACAAGGGTTTGGTAACAAATGATTTATCAGTTCTCAATTTTGGTTTTATGGAAATTGAAACAAATAAAGACTCAACTGAGGTTTGACCTGGTAGGTAGATTGCCACAAACTTAAGGGGAAAGATTGGAATTCAGAAAAACTAAATATAATTATGTGAAAAGCTTACAGAATTCTCAAATGATTGAGTTTTCTGATTTCAGGAGAGATCATTCCTCTCAGAGCAAGATCTGGTAAGTTCCTACCACAAAATTCTTCAAAATTTAAATAAAAACAATACAGGTTTAACATCTAAAAGCAGTGAATTCCTGAGAGAAATTTATAGAAGACAAAAAGGATATTGTGCTCTAGCCAATTACTAAGAAAAAAATATAGTAGCAAACTGAGATACAAAAGAACATTTCTGAAAAAGAAAATGAAATTATGTTTTGTGTCGTGCAACTTTTCATTACCAATTAAAGCGCCTAGTGTTACCAATATTGAAACGCCAATGAAATTTTCATTCTTTTCTTTTTATTTTCTTCGGTGAACATTAGTGGAATTTCAATCGATTTCAAGATGAACTAAAGTACAAAACGGGCCTTATTTAAAAGAGTAAGAAGAGATATCTTTAATTTTTTGATAGAAACCAAATTAAAAATTTGAAACAAACAATTAACTTACAAAGCCACAACTTTCAAGTCGTCAGAACAGACAACACCAAACCAAGAGCAATAATGGAGAGCTTCATTTGCTCCCCAGTTTGACAAAGCGCCATAGGGATCATGCTCTATTTTTTCTCTAAAACTCAAGAGAACACTTCCTATTATGTCCCAAAGAAAGAAAAAAAAAATTAGAGAAAAATGAGCAATCCATTTTCTGAAAACTGAAGAAAAACAAACTTGTTTTTGGTAAATTTAGTACCTTGAGAATTGAATGCTGCGACGCTTTGAAAAATTAAAGAAACCCACAACAGAAAACCAACTAATCGAACTCTTAAACTTTCCATATTTGACAAAATGAAAAGATAACTTCTTCCTCGTGCAGAAATCCGACAAATGCTAAAACCCAAAAGATAGATTTAATAAATTGAGATGGAACTATGGAAGTTGGAATCTTTCAACTGCTAATTAACGCGGAAATAATCTGGAATGGGTGAACCAAGCAGCCATGAATCATGATAGCATGGCAGTTGAAAATTGGGAACGAGCTACCTTTAATTATATTTCACAATTAATAGAATTGAATCAATCAATGCAACTGGATTTGATTGTATTGTTTAGTGGTGGTCTATTGGCCCGCTCACAATTTCTTAGAAGGAGAGGTGGCAGTGTTGGTTAAGTTAAGAGAGAGACTGGGTCTAGTCTTCTTCTCTAATCTCTATTAGTCTGTCATATTTGTCCTGTTTTGATTGATTCCATGCAGGGAAGACTTTGACCTAGTACGGTTAGTTTAAACAACTCTCCATTTATCTATACTGGACTCCTCCATTTTTGAGAGACGTACCAATTCAGCTTCAGCCTGAGAAAAATAAAAATTGGACGTTTCGTTTCACGGTGTTGTTAGTCTACTATAATAACATTAATTAATAAACTAATTGGGTTCATCAAATCGAATTAATTTGAATAGAATAAATTTTAGAAACATATTTTCGTTATAAACTTATAATAGAGTTAAGACTATCATGCAAATGGATGACTTCGATTAAATTTTAATTTGGTATACTTTCATGTTTCATGTAAAATAGCCAGGTCAAGTTAGTTATCTGCTACTTTTGTTTCTTTTGAAGTTATCGCCCCTCAATTTTTTTTTATTTTCTTTTAATGACAAGACCAGGTCAAGACTATCTTCTGTTTTGGAACACAAGAAAAATCATTACGTACTGAACCACACGTAAAACGTGAGGAGATAATGATGTAGTAGGTGAGTGTGCATCTGTGTGAATACGAATTGAAGTTTTTACATTACATAATATAAATTTATTCTAGGGAGAGGTATCAATAAGATATATCCCATTAATTACTTCACTGTTTTAGTTGTGTCATATTTGATATAAGAAATTCCACATGGAGTGAATATCTTCATTCATCCTATTTACTTTTATTTCATTCAGCATTTATCCATCAAGAATAATTTTCGTTTCAGATTTAACACTCAAATTCTGAATAGCAGTTAAAAATTGTATCATTCATTCCGGCTTGTGTCATTTAAAAAATGAGTTAGCACTGTTAATCTGTTATTGTTACTTCAACTCTTTATCTAAAGTCGATTTGAAAATAAATAAATAAAGTGTGCGTGCGAAAAGGTTTAGATAAATTTGTTAGGATTTTTTTTTTTATTTCAAAACAAAAAAACAGACATTCAATTCATATTAATTAAAGTATCAAACAACAAAACAATTAAGTGGTATCGATCGTCAATTAAATATTTTTTTTTCTTTTTAACTATCAACATTTATGAATTCCCAATTCTTAGTTGATAAAGTATCAGTTATCTGCTAATAGAGGACCAACCAAACTTGTGCAAAATGTCAGATTGTTAAATTTGAGCTTAGAAAAGTAGATAGAACTTTTTGCTTGTCCAACCTAAAAAGAAGGTCATGGAAAAGGTAGAAGATTGCATCATGGAATTTTTCTGTCATGATATATGCATAAAAATAAACAGTTTTCCTAGCCATGCAGCACCTGATACCAACTGATGAACCTAGAATAAAAAATTGACAAAAACATTAATGGTTAGTATTTCTCTTACTTTCTTTTTTCTTTTTTATACTAGCAAATGATGCTTCAATAAGTGGGCAAATAAAAAAAATAAAATAATGTTATGTAATAAAAATATCTAATTGAATCTTCCGCCAATACATGTAGATATCTTTTCGAAAAATAAATTGTTTAAACATGACCAGACTCTTTTATGTCAAAGGGTCTTACCTTTTATTTGAAATCAATATGTAGACCACATGTTCGATCAAAACACACAAATCAATGGTCCATAATTGATATAACAATTGTTTTCATTCTGTGGTGAAATTGTTCCGACCTTTTTATGAGTGGTTTATAAGTAGTAGTTATGAGTGGTTTATAAGTAGTAGGGATAGAGATATTTTACTGGTTCGTCATGTGATCATCAACAGGAGTTTACCTTTACATACTGTCTAAGCGTCTTAATCATACAAACTAACTGATCGAAATTCTTACGTTTTCCATGGTATTTTCTCAAGTAAAAGTCTTTGGTAATAGTTTCTAATACGTCTTAATCATTCAGCTTTGTGCAGAATTGATATTGAACCTACGTACATGTAGTAGCCTCTATCTTTACGTTCTAGCTTTATCACTGCTCTAAAGCTATTTGTTAGAGTTTGTAATTTCTAAAATATCTCATAATTAAAAAAATGATCATATCCGAAGTGTTTTTAACTATCCAGCCACACTTATTTAATTTATTATTTTTTTGGGAGGCGATAGCTTTGATATTAGTTATAATGAAAAGAAAAAATGCAATTTTTGTGAGGCTACGAATGTGGAGTCGACCCGCAATGCATAAGGCTTCATGAGAGAGTCCTTTTTAGGCCGATCCTATAAAGCTTGTTTCAATATTAGAAATAAAAAAAGAAAATAATAAACAGAGTCAACTCTTTCGTTATGTCAATGCTGGCCAACGGATAAAGCATTAATGGCCACTTTACGGATTTAAAAATGTACTCATTAAAGACCTTTGTTTAATTTAATCCATTTCTTTGATTCTTTCTCTGCTTACCTTTTAATATACTATTAATTAATTTATTTTCATCAATCGAAGAGTATTGAACAAGTCTATTTAATCAGCAGATTTCTTCAAAACCCATTATTTTTTAAGTAATATTTTACACATCTTATTTTTTTCATAGGCTTGTACGATTGATTTTAAATAAAAACATCACAAATTTAATTAGTCAAATTTTGTATCTATTAAGAATTTTTTTTGTTGTTCTGATTTTAAAAAAATGGCAGAACAAAGAATTTAAATTTAAGAAATTTGGACCGTCGTCGCAATACCATAATTGCATATGATGTCCGCCATAATGACATACGTTATCTGCCAATTAGTTATTAGTGTTACAACTAACAAAATTATTTGCAAAATATGTCAAGTGGAGATAGTACGCGTGTAACGGTGTAAGTAGTACCACTCAATGGACCAAAGTGGTTAAGCTTAACATATCTATTAATTATACACACTAACACTAGTGGTTTTAATAACTAAAATATTAAAGATACCATAAAATTGGCAAATGATTAATTTGGATAGATTGAGACGAGACTTATGCATGTTAACTTGACCGTTTGGGAAGAACATGGCATGTGAGGAGGCGTGAATCCAGCTTCCATCCTCTTTCAACAAAAGCACATGGAGTGGATCATTGTTCGAGATTAAATCATTGTTATAGCTTAACCAAAAAAGGAGCTTTGTTAGATGTCTCCTGCAATTTATATTCTCTCCTCCAAAAGGATGGTAGTTATTTATGTGCAAGAAAAACATTGACAGTGATGATACATATATGTAAAAGAAGGGTTCCGGTGCTCACAATTTCAATGCAGTCCAACAAATATATGTCTCGATACTTGATGCATGTAATGCATGACAAGTAGAGTTCTTAATCAGTTTGGGTCACGATACAAGTGCAACAATCATAGAAGATGTCATCTTCAAAATAAAATAAATAAATAATATCATTCTTAATCAGTTTGGGTCATGATACAAGTGCAACAATCATAGAAGATGTCATCTTCAAAATAAATAAATAAATAATATCATAGTTGATGTCAAGATGCTTGAAATTTTGTTCGATACATAATTAAAATTTGGTTCATGATGATTCAAACAAAGTTTATCGAATTATTACGTGCAAATGAAATGTTGCAGCCTTGCAGTTAAATTTTAAGTTGCATAAACTTTTAATAGAACATTTTGATACCATGTTGGTATGTGCAATTGTGCATGCAGAATAATCACAAAAATGTAGAGCCATCATGGAATAATTTTGTTGATTATGCACAATTGAAATCATGCTAATAATAATATGATGAACTGGGTGCCAATATACATATCACTATATCAGCTTGATTATACTCTCTCTACAGTTTACTCCAACAATTTAAGATGGCTTTGAACAGATCTGTCCTCCCCTCAGTTTTTAAAATAATATTAAAAAATTATTAAATATTAAAAAAAATAACGAATTAATCGTATTTATTTAAATAATAACGCAATTACGGAATCCAGGATTTCGACGATAATTACGGAATCCCAGATTCCGTAATTACACTATTTGCCCCCCAACTCGTTTTTTTTGTTTTTTTTCTACCTGTTAGCAGAGAGAATTCTATTTTTTTTTTTGTTGTTAATTTTTTTAAATTTCATATGTATTCTGTTTTTTTGTTTTTTTTGTAGTTTAATATTAATAATTTTAATATTTTAATATTAATAATTTTTAAATAGTTACGGAATCTCAGATTCTGTAATTGTCTTTTACCTAATATTTTAATATTAAATAATATTATTTAATATTATTTTAAATATTTTAGTATTATTTTAATATTATTTTACCTAATATTGTAATATTATTTTATAATCATAATCATTACAACTTGATAACTAATAATTTATGATTAATTACAACAAATATTAACTCTCATGGAAGTCACTTAATTAAATATATTTCTCTTTTTTATGATAAATTTATGATTTTAAAAAATTTTGTAGTAGTTTTGAGTGACTTTCAGGTTTGCAAACTTTCAAAGTGGATTTTGGAGGTTCAGAGAGCATTTTTTGGCTCCGAAAATGGTCGTTACGGGGTCTTCCCCGTAAACCATGTAGATCTTGTCGCCAGCTTTCCGGATTGTCCTCATTTATCCCAAACGGAGATTCCGTAATTCAGTTCGGAATCTCAGATTCCGTACTTACGTTGTTATTTAAAAAATTTCAATTATTTTGATATTATTATTAATATTTTATAATTTTTTATTATTATTTAAAAAAGTGGGGGTCTGTCCTCTCTTTCCATAAATCTCCATCCCACGAGTCCACGACACGAAACAAAGGCCAATGAAAATGAAATGAAATTAGGCCGTCTCGGATTAATTTAAAATAAATAAAAAGAGATAGGCCCATTTTGAGTCCGTATGGGCCCATCACAGGCTTCCCTAAATGAGCCCAAATATTAAGTGTCAGCCCAGTTATTGGTCCAAAGCCCAAAGAATAACTTGGCTAAATCCAGTCGTGAAAGGCTAAATCCACTCTTTTAAAAAATTTCTTTACTTTTTAGTTTTTACCTTGTCGTCCTCTTTCCTTTCCCCTCGCTTCAACTCTCAGACCGTCTATTCCCCCACGTCTCCTCTTCTCCTCCTTGGCTCCGATAATCCGATAAACTCACCTCATCGACCCGCCTAGAGCCACAACTCGCCTCCTCCTTGCCCCTCCTTCGCTTGCTCAGAACCCACCTTCGACTCAGTGAACACGAGGAAAGGTACGAAAAACCCTAAACCCTAGGTTTACGAGTTGCAACAGGTGGGATTCCGGCCAAAACTCTCCCTGACAAGTGGGGTTTTTTTTTTAAAGTTTTAATTGTGAAAATTAATAAATGAAATTAATGCTGTGATTTAAAAAATCGAACCTGAGAGAGTTGGGTAAGGAAATTAGGTTTGTCAGTTTTGCTATCACCAATTTGAGTTCCATTTTTCTTGTAAGGCGATGCTAAATACAATTAAACAAAAGCACTGATGTTGATTTTGATTCCAATTTTGTATAAAGTGTTTATGAAGTGACCTAGTTTAGCTAAATATGAGAGCTTGAGAGGCCTCAATGCAATCAGCCAAAATAGGGTCGAACGTAAGTACGGAATCTGAGATTCCGTAATTCAGTTCGGAATCTGAGATTTCGTAATTCAATTTGAAATCTCAGATTCCGTACTTACGTTATTATTTAAAAAATTTCAATTATTTCGATATTATTATTAATATTTTATAATTTTTTATTATTATTTAAAAAAGTGGGGGTCTGTCCTCTCTTTCCATAAATCTCCATCCCACGAGTCCACGACATGAAACAAATGCCAAAGAAAATGAAATGAAATTAGGCCGTCTCGGATTAATTTAAAATAAATAAAAAGAGATAGGCCCATTTTGAGTCCGTATGGGCCCATCACAGGCTTCCCTCAATGAGCCCAAATATTAAGTGTCAGCCCAGTTATTGGTCCAAAGCCCAAAGAATAACTTGGCTAAATCCAGTCGTGAAAGGCTAAATCCACTCTTTTAAAAAATTTCTTTACTTTTTAGTTTTTACCTTATCGTCCTCTTTCCTTTCCCCTCGCTTCAACTCTCAGACCGTCTATTCCCCCACGTCTCCTCTTCTCCTCCTTGGCTCCGATAACCCGATAAACTCACCTCATCGACCCGCCTAGAGCCACAACTCGCCTCCTCCTTGCCCCTCCTTCGCTTGCTCAGAATCCACATTCGACTCAGTGAACACGAGGAAAGGTAGGAAAAACCCTAAACCCTAGGTTTACGAGTTGCAACAGGTGGGATTCCGGCCAAAACTCTCCCTGACAAGTGGGGGTTTTTTTTTTTAAGTTTTAATTGTGAAAATTAATAAATGAAATTAATGCTGTGATTTAAAAAATCGAACCTGAGAGAGTTGGGTAAGGAAATTAGGTTTGTCAGTTTTGCTATCACCAATTTGAGTTCCATTTTTCTCGTAAGGCGATGCTAAATACAATTAAACAAAAGCACTGATGTTGATTTTGATTCCAATTTTGTATAAAGTGTTTATGAAGTGACCTAGTTTAGCTAAATATGAGAGCTTGAGAGGCCTCAATGCAATCAGAAAAGGTCTGTTCTTTTGTACTATGAAATTGAATTAGGGTCTGTGTACCATAAAACTTAATTAATGCCTGTTATATTAATTAGGATTTTAATCATACGTATTTAAAGGTCTCTCAAGTTTTTTAAGTTTGAAGCCATGACTAGTTGGTAGACCGCCTGGTCCGCTGCTCCCTGCTCCGCTGCTCCCTCCCTCGTACGCTGCGTGAAGGACCGCTGGACCGCACACGCCTAGATATATGATATAAGTAGAGGTGTCAATTTGTTGCCGTTTCGCACGTTTACGTTCCGTTCCATCCGGAACGGAACGGAAACAGAAGGGAAAATGGTTGCGTTTCACTCAGCGGAACGGAAACGGAAACGATACTAGTTACGTTGGTAAAAACGGAACGTAAACAAAACGGCCCGCTTCCATTCCGTCGACCCACGTTCTTACGTTTGGCCCATAAAAAAATCTGCACAAAACCGAAATGAGGCGAAGAAATAGAGGTGAAGGAGTGAAGCCCTGGATTCGTATCCTCTGCGTGGCTGTTAAAAAACACGCACCTGCGTGTTCTCTAATTTGAATCGTCCGATCTAAACGGACGGACAGATCTGAAGAAAGAAACTGACCCCTTCCCTTCATGGAGTCTCATTTCCCTTCCCGACTCCGCTCCCTTCTCTTCCCTTCCCTTCCCTTGCTCTCCTTCGAATCTCCATCGTCGAGCTGCGACCTCCATCGTCGAACTGCGACCTCGACTGGTTGATCGTACCTGCGACTTCCCACCGTTCTCTTCTCACTCGCACTATCCGCCGCTTGCTTCCGCTCAGACCTGTCGCTCCACAGGAAACCCTAGCGAGCTCCAAGTACAATCCCTCTCTTTCTCTCCCCCCTTCCTCTATCTGATATAGTGGTATGTGTTGAACCTGGTTTGTTGCTTAAAACTTTGATATTACGGCTGAAAGGAATTTGACCAATCAAGCAATATGCATTTGTTTCTGCATCCACATCCTCAGCAGCCGGAATTTGGCTGTTCCAAACAGCCAAATTCCTTTTTATTTAATATTTCAACATTTTAAAATTCAAATGTTGAATCCAAACCGTTGATATTGTTCAATTTTATGGACGATGCATTTTCATATAAGTTTTATAAAATTTGGAGTCGATTTGATGCTTGATTAAGTGACTAAATTATGAACGTATTAGAATTAATCAGTGATAGTTAACCAGATTCGTTCATTTATTGTCCACTTGATATAGTATCAAATCAACTCCAAATTTCATAAAACTTATATGAAAATGCATCACCCATAAAATTGAACAAGATCAACGGTTTGGATTCAACATTTGAATTTGAAAATATTGAAATATTAAATAAAAAGGAATTTGGCTGTTTGGAACAGCCAAATTTCGGCTGCTGAAGATGTGGATCCTTTGTTTCTCAATTAAAAATCTTGTATTTATTACTGTAGTCAATTCAATTACTATTGTATCTCTTTCGTTCTGTATCCTTGAACCTCTGTCAGTAAGGATATGTATTATAGACACAAAATAGTACTTTTTAACAAGTTACCAGTGTTCTATCATTTTTACTGGAGCTTGATAGAAAAAATATCAGGTCCAACTGCTACTCAATTCTTGCATCAGATTTATTCAGTCTATAACTCAGATTGGGCCAATCAATGAACATTATTTAAAAAGCTTTGTAATTGACTGCATATTGGCAAAATGCAAATAACAGCACTTTAAATCTATTCTTATTTTGGACAGAGACATCTGCCGGCATTGAGCATCACTTTGCTACTGACACAGATGATGCCTGTTAGGAGTCTTAAGAGGCATACAACTCTTAGCTGCTGCATTTTTTAGATTTGTTTGCATTCTGTATTTGTAGCTATATTTTTATGCTCATGTACTGGATTTTTTGCCAGATTTTTTATATTCTGTTTTTGTTACTTATTTGATGACTTATTATGCAATACTATCAATTTCATGTGATGATGAAACTAGAGCAATTTATTACAGTTAAAGGATACTGGTGCAAAAATCCAACGTAGGCTAAATAAAAAGAAACATACAGAATGAAGATTACAAAATTAATTTACAGTATAACATCATTTTCTCAAAATTAAATATAGTATTACAAATTACAAGCAGACACACATCCTTTTCTTCTTACAAACATTCAATATACAATAATTTTTTTTTTTAAAGGAAGAATTTCTGAATTAATCAGTTGATATAGCAAGGCATACCCTCTCTCAAGCCATTATATTACCTGCACGAGAATAATGATTCAATAAATAAAAAAAGTTACTAATTCATTTGTAATTTATAGCTCAATTTAAAAAGTTTGCATACTGGTTACCAGTAAAGGTCGTAGATTAATAAGTTAGAAACAACAAAATTGACAAATCAAATGACAATTAAGCATATATTAAACATTTTCAAGCAAAAGAAAAAAAAATAAAAATAAAATTTCAGACGAAAGAATAAAGTATAGGTGAGCTGTGCATTCATTAGTATAGTGAATTAGGTGCTGGCTATATAAATCCATGTACAACTCTGTAATAAATACAGCTGAATTACTTCTAAACAAACACAGTTCCTCAAGATACTCCTGATTTATTACTTCCTCGTCAGACACTCGGAATAACTTGAGAAAGAAAACTATCATGGGATAATTGCTCATTGGTATCAAAATGTAACAAAATCAGTAAATGCATCAAGCAAGGAACACGCAAAAAAAAAAAAAAAAAAAAAAAAAATTTACCAGTAAATGCATCATGGGATAATTGCTAACTGGATTGAAGTAATATTGTTATACAAAGGAACACATAAGTGGGCAATCTTATACAATCATAGTTTCATTCTATAGTACGGTAGTACCCTTGCATGACAGTTTTCATATTTTATTTCATGCATGAATTTTGCACATATTTTATTGTACACAGGCGACATGAAGTTCCTCTCCTCATGCCAGAGGTCGCAATCAAGCATACACACAATGTCGAAGCGCTCGACCACCTCAGCCTGTCGATGAAGATGCTCCGAGAGGAGAGGAGGCAGCCTGTCGTGCTTCCAAGAGAGCGGAGCTAATAGGTGTCGATCAGAAAAAGGAGAGAGTGGGTAAGGGAAGGGAAGGGAAATGAGACTCCACGAAAGGGTCAGTTTCTTTCTTCAGATCTGTCCGTCCGCTTAGATGGACGGTTCAGATTAGAAAACACGCAGGTGGGTGCGTGTTTTTTAACAGCCACGCAGAGGATACGGATCCGATAAAGGTGAAGCCCTAGCGCCCGCTCTCGTTCTCGTCTCTCTCTCGCCTGCCTCCTCTCCTCTCTCTCTTCTCCGACAGCTCCAGACCCACAAATTAAAACCCCCACAGCACCAGCACTAGACCCAGAACCCCTCCGCCCCGCCCCACTCTCTTCTTTTTCTCTCTTTGCGTACACAAACCGTGAGAAGTCCCTCCCTCTCGATCTCCTTCTTCGAGCACTCACCTCCTCTTTGAGCCACGCTCACAACTCACCTCCCAAATCCCTCTCCCTCTTCACTGCCTCACCCACCTCCCAATCCAGTCTTCTCACACTACCTATCTACTTCACTCTACAATAACTCTTCTCCTCACTTCGTGGCTGTCAATGGAGGCGACCGGTGGCAGCTCGATGACAGAGAGAAGAGAAAACTTGATGGCTGTCTTCAATGTCTTGAGATAATCAATTCAATATCTTGCTCTAGGCCTATGTTTATGACCTCCAGGTTAGTAGTTTCAGTCACCTTCACTGATTTTCAGAATCGATTGGGTTTTTGAGAAAGGACAAATACAATGCTTTTGTTGAATTATTTGATTTGCTGGTAAAGTTTGATGAATTTGGTTAATTATTTTTGTCTAATTTTGTGATATGTAATACTTAAATTTGTGATTTGTGATATTCTAATATGTAATACTTATTTGGAAAAATCTCTTTTGAAATTTTGTTTCATTTGTGAGTGTAACCTTTTGTCTGCTCAAGAGAGAATGAGTGTAACCAGTATTTGTGATATACTGGTACATGGTACCAGAGAGGGTTATTCATTGATGCTGTCTTTAATGTGTGTTTTTATGTTTTTCTTTGATGCTGGTACGGACTGGTACATGGTACCAGAGAATGTTTTTCTATTTTTCCTTGATTCTGGTACGTGCTGGTAAAAAAATTTGTATTAACTTAGAAAAATCAATGTCATTTTAAACGGTATGAAATAATATAAGCAAGCGGCTCGCCAACAGCCAACTCGGTTCGGTTAGTTGACTGATACTGATACCGATGCATCTAGGGTTTTGACTTTTGACTGCCTTTTTCTATCTCTATCTGCAGTGATGCTTGGGCTCCCTATTTCCATCTAATTTTCTATTTTTTGTTTCTTCTTAGGTCACTGGATTGTCCTTCTCAGATGAATTTAGAAGCTGAATCTCCGTCCTCCTGCTCTTCATCTTCTGTAAGCAGCGATGATTTTGCTGCCTTCTTACAAAATGAAATCGAAGCAGGGATTGGACAAGAGTATGAAGAGGAGGAGATTGAGATTGAGATCGCACATCACAGGTAGCTATTCCTTGCTTTCTCCTACACAATCTAAAAAAATTTGTAGCTGTAGGTGTGTTTCCTTATCTTGCGTGGATGCTTGATGTGAAATTTCTACTCCACTACTTTTGATTCCTCAGACCTACAGTATGAACATTTGTGCTTGATTGCTTGTGCAGTAACAAAAGAAGAAAGGTTTTGGATGATGAAAGTACTGATGAAGAATCACCCCTGCACACTCTCGACTTGGCAAATGGGCAAATTAGTACCAATGGTATAGCCTTTTTATTACAATGTGATTTATTCAATCGGTCATGACTTGTGAAGTTGAATGCCCTCGCACACTGTGATTTAATTAACCTGTTTACTCTTTGACAGGAGGTAATGTTGTTTGTGCTCATCCAATTATTATAAGAAACTTATGCTCACACTGTGGTGAGTTTGTTGAAGAAGCTGGATCAAGTGTGGCCTTTAACTACATTCACAAGGTATACTTTTTTCTCCAATCTGCAACTTGTAGATGTGATGAATCATGTCATGATAATAACAATCTCTTTCTCAAAACTTCAGGATTTGAGGCTTGGGGCATCAGAGATTGACAAGCTACGAAAGGAGGATCTGAAACACCTTTTGAAGGATAAGAAATTGATACTGGTTTTGGATCTGGACCACACTTTGATCAACTCCAGTAGGATGATTGATATTATTCCTGATGAGCAATATCTGATAAAACAGGTTGAAGAAGGGAAAGGTAAAATGTATAAACTAATTTTTCCCAATAGATACAAAAATTCCCAAGTCCATTAGGCTTTAATATATATATTGTGTTTTAACCTTCACACATGCCATGTAATTTTCAAGTTAAGTTATTTATTGTTTTGTTGGTAGCATACTGTTAGAAACCGTGGACAAATTTGAGGTTAACTGTTGGCTACCAAACAAAACAATAGATAACATAACTTGAACATTAGTTGATATGTGTGAAGATTAAAACTGTTAGAAACCATGGACAAATTTGAGGCTAACTGTTGGCTGCCAAACAAAACAATAGATGACATAACTTGAACATTAGTTGGTATTTGTGAAGGTTTAAAACTGTTAGAAACCATGGACAAATTTGAGGCTAACTGTTGGCTGCCAAACAAAACAATAGATAGCATAACTTGAACATTAGTTGATATTTGTGAAAGTTAAAACTGTTAGAAACCATGGACAAATTTGAGGCTAACTGTTGGCTTCTTTGAGGATTAGCAGCAGCATTGCAACTGTTGTGGACCACTGAAGTTGAGCTTTGTTAATATTAGGTTTATACGGTAATAAAATTAATTGGATTGATGAACACATATCTGAGCAGTTGATGGAAACCAGAATGATTAAATTTCTTATTGGAACAGCTGAAAAGACATTTTAGTACTTAGTTGGCATCAAAATTCTTTTTATTGCTTTCTCCTTTCTTTAGGTAAAAGAAAATACAATTGAAAATGCTGATTTTGATATATAACATAAACAGATGACCCAAACCAAACCCTCTTTCGGCTAGGCCGATACCACATGCTGACAAAGCTGCGACCCTTTGTTCGTACTTTCTTGAAGGAGGCCAAAAACATGTTTGAAATGTACATATACACAATGGGTGAACGGGCTTATGCAATGGAGATTGCAAAGCTGCTCGACCCTGGAGATGTGTATTTTCCCTCTAAAGTGATCTGTCAGTCTGATTGCACTACAAGGAACCAGAAGGGGCTCGATGTTGTGCTCGGGGCTGATAATCTTGTGATTATTCTTGACGATACTGAACACGTAAGCTCAAGCTGTTATTTAATTTTCTTAGTTATTCCTTTTGTATTTGTATGGAGAGAATTTACCGAAGTCTGGTGCTGGATTTCAGTGGTATCCTTTCCCCTTCTCGCAAACAAGTTACCCCAGGAATCACATGAGAATTTGTTACTGTATTAATAGCATACCAATATGGTCAAGCTGGTACTGGCCAGTGTAACATGAATAGTGTATACTGTATACATAAATCAAGTTGAAAAGACCAAACAAAAATTCCAAGTTTCCAACTGGATGACTGCATGTAACACAGCAGCATTATGCATCATTGTCATTTTCTGACAGGTTTGGCAGAAACACAAGGAGAACCTCATTCTAATGGAGAGATACCATTACTTTGCTTCTAGCGTGAGACAGTTCAGTGCTGGCATCAAGTCTCTATCTGAGATGAAGAAAGATGAAAGGGAGTCAGATGGGATCCTGGCCACTATTCTTAGTGTTCTAAAGCGGGCCCATGAGATGTTCTTCGACCCAGTTAGCTTAATTGCCTGTTTATATGTCAAATGCGTCAAATTCTTGTTGAGATTCTCATTGAACTGACATTACAAACATTCTCTATTCACAATGACTTTCCCAGCACACCACCCCCCCCCCCCCCCAGCACACCTGCCCACCCAAAAAAAAAAGGACACTGTCATTCACAACATTAATTGATAGAATTATAAGAGGGAGGGGGGACGTGAGAAGCTGACAGTATTTTATATGCTTGGAGATTGTATACTGTATACACATGTTTTTCTTCGAGCATTGCCTTTTGCTGGATAATTCACTCTTTTCTGTTGTGATATTTTTTCATTTATGCATAAAGTGAATTTGTTCCGTTTGGAAAGCTCCTCGTTGAATTTGGTCTTTTTCTGTTTTGGAGAAAGTTCATTTTAATTGATCTTGTTTGCTTGTTTGTTTCCTTTTGTAGAAAATTGGGATTGATCTTTCTTCAAGAGATGTGAGGCAGGTATTTGCTTCGCACTGCTAGTTGGTTGATTGTTGATTATTTCTCAATGATATATCATCTGATTTGCCATCTACTTTTGTAGATATTGAAGTTGATTAGACAGGATATTCTAGAGGGGTGCAACATTGTGTTCAGTAGGATATTCCCCTCTACTGTGCGGGCTGAAGAACAGCCGATTTGGAAATTAGCTGAGCAACTGGGGGCCACATGCTTAGATGACGTGGATGATTCGGTTACCCATGTTGTGGCAGTGGTCCCCACCACCAAGAAGGCAGAGTGGGCAAGAGATAACAACAAGTTTTTGGTCACCCCTCGTTGGATTGAGGCGGCCAATTACCTCTGGAAACGGCAGAAAGAGGAAGATTTTGCAGTGCCCAAGAAAGTGGACAAGTGATGGGTTTTAGGTCATTTTAATAGAAAAAAAGAGAAGATTTTTTAGTAGCATTCTTTTTCTGATCTTTTCTTAATTTGGCCAGTTAGTGATCGTTGTACAGGATAGATGCTTCAGCATATCTGTGATTGGCATCGAAACAAGTATCTAGATCAATTTTTTGGTTCTCATTGGTTTGCTTCTGGAACTCAGAAAGTTCAAAAAATTAGAGGACATACGGAGGAACACTCTTTAGATGCTGATCTGAATGTTGCCAAAAGGAAGTATGATGTGTAAATCTGAAGATTTAGTCTTTTTATATGGTTGCTATTGTGGATGGTTGTTATTTGCCCGAGTTTGATTTAGGGGTCTTTTGAATTGGGTCCTCCGATAATATTGTTCAGTATCTGTCTCCTTGCATTCATTTATACTGTTTTTTTTTTCTTTTTTTTTTGGTTGTCTTCTCTTCTTACATATTGAATTCTTTAAACAAGGAGAAGTCAGGTTCCAGGCTTGCAGCTCTCCTGGGCTCGAACTTGTGTGCTCCATAGGAGGGAAAATGCCTTTAACAACTGCATTAGGCATCGTTGGCGGTCTATTTTCAAATTAGATAATATAGTTTTGCATTTCATATCTTTTTTAAGGTTAATTTGCTGTTTTGGTAGAGCTTTTAGTCTGTTTGGAATCAGGTTCAATTTGTTTTTGGGGTTGCTGCTAATTCCCTTTTTCTGTAGTCGGCCTATGTACAGGTACATTTTCATGATTTGGGTTGCACGTATGTAGATCAGTAACAGGTTTGACATGCCGGTTGGATCGCCTCAGCTACCTGGCCGATCTCAGGTTTGACATGCTGGGCATGCCTTTTTTGGATTAAATCAAATTGTCAGTTTGTTTTTTCTTAAAAAAGTTTATGAAAAAAGATTCGATGTGCTGCTCATTCAAAGTCTGCTTGAAATTGCACATTGATAAAAACAATAGAGGGTTAGTTATTGATTTAATTTAAATTGATTGAAATCGTTTGGCTTTGGTCAACAATGCATTTTCGTGATATAAAACGCTGCTTTCTATGCCAATCGGAGAGAAGTATTTGGGATCTTTGGAATTCACGCATACGATAAATAATTTGATTTTGATGATATTCACTGGGACCTTACAAATGAGCATCAAACCTATAAAAATATAGTGATGCTAATGAAGAAAGCTTAGTCGCCGGACTAAAAACTGCCTGTGCAAAGCTTTTTATTAAGAAAATGGGAGGGGATGGAGAAGGTAAAATACATGAGGGAGAGATATTTAAAGGGAAACGTAGTAACTTATTTGTAAGCCATCTTTGCTCGTAGAGTTCGAGAATATATTAAGACACGGTTTATTATTAAAAGGAATATAAGGGAAGCAAAATGAGAAAGCTAAAGTAAAAAAGGATGATGATGTGACGTTTCTTTTAGATTACTGGGAACAAATATAGTGAAACGGTCAGTACTTCTAATAATAAAACGATCAAATACTTTATAAAAATAGAACATTTCATCAGATTTTAATGCTTTTAAGTAGTAAAATTTTCTTTTAAAATCATATACGACACCTGTATCTGCAATTTGCATAGAAGTTGTGGACTTGTGGCCAAGAGAAACAAACATATAGCGGCGGTTTCTCCAAGCTAAGCAATTTTTTTTATAACATTGGAAAATTATAGGTATATAATGCTGCAACAAGTCCTCTGAGTAGAGAAAGGAAAATAAAGAATAAAACATGAGCAATTCATGTGCAAGCTGGTATTCTGAATGTCAACGAACATTAGATTTACAAACTTATGAGCAAAATATACTTACAAGAAATCTATATTCTGTATAGAGATTTATTGGTCATCTCAAGTGAATAGTTCTCGCATGCACACTGTACAACTCATATAAGTAGGGAAAAAAATGTCCCTCTATAAATTCTGCTTCAGCATAGAAAATGAATGCAGTGTCTCGATTTTGCTTTACATCTTTCCACGGTTAAGACGCTTCTGTGCATATTCGACACTCAGCTTATGGTGCGTCAGACCATGCCACTTGTCATCAGGTCTCACATTCTGCATTTTCATTTTCTCCAACTCCACATGAAGACGGTTAATGTTGAGAAGGGGGACTGTTGTTGGCCGTCCATGAGCACACTATAAGTATATATCTCATTAGGAGTGTACCAGACTGTCCCATATTATAAGCATCAAGACAAGGATATTCCATAACTAGTCAGGTTAATAGGCCATGAACTAACCAATCCAACTACGCATTAACTAATTGGTCAGGATAATCACCAACCCAACAAGACTGAACTTGTAGATTAAAAGCATATATTAACCATTTTTTAGGTGTATCTCAGTCATATTTTTGGCAATTTGGTATGCCCAAACAAGTCTATTAAAAGTCGTTCTTGCTTAGTTATTATCAGTCAGTAGAACCATGCATAACTAATTTACTCAGTTGCTCACTCAGAGAGACAAGAAACTAACCTGGAAACAAAGAGATGTAGCTTTCAATTCTTCAAGAATCAGAGAGCACTCAGAAGGTAACAAAGCATCACCAAACATAATTGCACCTTCAATCATAGGAAAGGAACGAAAAGTGTAATATTCACAACCACACATATTCACACACTGATACACAAATAGAGAGCTGAAAATCTATATGCAATAGTACTATTCATTTACAAACCTCTGCAAGCTTTAAGGTTGAGAATTCGTACAACTGCAGGAGGGAGGTTTCCTGACCCATCTGTTTCAACAAGCTACAGTATACCAAGCAAAAAGGAAAGACAAAATCAGAATATTATCTACGTAAGTATACTATTTAACTTGGAAGTATAATGCAATCAAAACACCAAATGTACCTGTTCAAGGAATTCTAGGAGATCCTTGCTGGTGAGGTTGGTACCTAGTATGCATGGCACCTGCATTGTAAGTTGTGAAACACAGCATTAATAACACTATAAGTTATTTAGTAATAATTAATAAAACTCGAAATCACACACAAGGAACATGTACTAACGGCAACAAGACTGATGGCAGAGTTATGCCCCTCATGTCTCTTCAAAAGGCTCATGCTCCTGAAATTAGGAGAATAGTCACTTCAAATACTCGTTTCTATTGCCTCACATTGAATACCGATATATAAGACAGGAAAATAAAAAAAATAATTACTTTTTGAAGGGATCAGAGGATTGGCTATCAATACTGGTAAGCCAACCCCATTTCTTGATTTGCTCGCCGTATTTCTCAAGAAGTTGAAAGCCCATCTCAGGAAGCACCTATTTAACATCAGTATGGTAACAATTTCAGATGCATGTTTCATTTCAGATAGAAGGCATTGCTTATGAGCAATGAAGCCATACCAGCTCTTCCTCTGGATTCAGAAAAGTGCTTCCACAGCCTTCACCAGATAACACCTGAAGGCCCCAAGACATTGTTTTAGGATGTACAAAGGATTTCAGGAAGAATAAAGTGAAACGTTGAAATTTGTAGAAGTATAGTCAAAAGATGGTCCCTTAGTTAACTGATACAATGACCACAATTAAGATATTACCATTTGACTTGAATTTTTCTTTACTTATATTTCCTAATATTGCAGAATTGAATCCTTAAAGGCCATTGTTACCATAATTAAACTATAAAATTAATTTCATCACGGGATAGCAATCACCTTATCAATTTAAATACTAATACTGGTGCTAAAGATCAATTGGTAACCCAACTTTCTTTAATATTTAACATTTTTTTTGCTATAGATACTTCTGGAATTTCATCATACTTTGAGTGGCTTATGTAAATTAATCATATTTCAAGTGCTTTTTGAAAGACAGAAAAGAATAAAAAACATGTAAATTTAAATGCATTCAAATTTGGCTACCTTTCTACGCAGTTCTTCCAAGCGAATCCTTTCATCAGCAGCGTGCTACAGAAGGTTGAAATAAGAGAGAGAAAAAAGACAAAACACATTGAGATTTGCATACAGAAACATGACACCAAAGTTCAAAAATCATTATGCTAAATAAGAGCCAAGTATAGAAAGGCAAGTAAATAATACCTGGTCTAGAATAACGAGTGTGTCACTTGCAATTACAGGAATAAATTTCTTATCAAGCTGGAGAAGAACTTTTGCATTCTTGAGACAATCTCTATCTATACTTTCAGGAATCAAGGAAGTACTAGAGAGATGCAGTAAACCAGTAGAGATATTAAGAATGTCATCAATTGAATTGTGAGGCATAGAGACCACCTGCAGGAAAATAACACAGAAATAAATTATTAGCCCAGCAATAGACACCACACTAAGCTATTAAAACAGAAACAATAGAGAAAGGGCAAAAGATATATAGAGACTGCTCAACTAGAAATTGGACTGGATCAACTCGCCACTTGGTCAATTCATCTCCGGTATGTTCATATTTGTCATGCTGGCGAGGTGGTGGAGAAGCATGCGAAGCCTCCTCTTTTTCTTTTTCTCTAGTATAGACAAAATATAGTGTTGTATTTAGGAAGAAGTATGCTTTGAATTGGCTACCAAAAGAATGCAAGAGAAAACTACCTCGAATGTAACTCAGTAGTCTCGCACCATTCTGGATCAGGGTATGGGTGTGATAAATGTATTTCTGGAGCAGTGTCATGTATAGTTGCCTTGGCCTCTGCAAGTTAACATGCCAGTCAGTAGTCGATCCAGAAGTGTCAATAGTCACACGAGAAAAAAAAAAAATTGTATTACATAAAAAACATAACAAAGACTAAAAAAAAGCTTCCTCTGAACCAACATCTTTTGTTTATAAATGGTTTCACACAAAAAGATAGACGAGCTTTAAATCATAGAGGTTCATACAATCTTTCAAGAAGTAAATTGCAACTAACCTGTTGTGGTTTTGGAGAAACTGTTAGTAGAGCCTTCTCCAGTCAATGTAGTCAAACAGTCATGCAAGTACGAATATTTGCATTTCCCCCTATAAAACGGTGGAGCTGACATACTTCTCCTTGGTTTAATGGTAACCTTACAATGACGAGCTGAAGGGTAGCATTGTAAGTTTTGTACTTCTAGCAAGTCAAGTCCATTATCCCAATCCAACTTCTTTGTAACAGAGGAATTCAAAAGAGGACTGTCCTTCTCATTCAGGGAAATATAAGACCTCTTCTCTATTATAGGAGAATCCAAAGGGGGTGGAAAGGATGTCTCATCGATTGGAATATCAAATAACTGGCTTTTCTTGGAACTGAATTCGTGATCCCACAAAGCCTTCTCACAGCTGAACACAGGACTTTCAGAAAAGATACCCCTCACAGGTTCAAAAGATTGATCGTGATGATCCATTAATCTCTGTTTCTTTCTACACCATTCATTTTGATATGACCCAGTACCAGACCAAAATGGCACATCAAAGAAAATTTCCTTCTGGGGAGACCCAAAATCACTCCCAGAAGCACCAGGTGAATCCCATACACTAGTGCCACAAGTACCAAATTTATTATAATGGATTTTATCAGTAGAACAACGAGTCTCACAATTGAAAAATTCTTCTCTTGAATTGCCGAGATCCATATAATGAGAAGTGTATGCCTCTCTAGGCTTCTCATTCTCATTCTCATTCTCCGCAAAATGACTGCTCTCTACACTAGGCCTGGAGCAGGCTAGTAGGAAAGGTCTGTCCTCTTTCAAACTTCCAAAAGTATAAGGAGGTTGTTCTTCAAGAGTAGGTTCAGTTATTTGGTAATTTATTCGAGCCATAGGACTGGTACTTGGTAAATACTCGTCTACTGGATGATACAAAGAATCACACTTTGACCAATAGGAATGGGAATTGTCGCTTGTACACGGATTTAGATCAAAGAAAGAAGCACATGAGTCAATTGGTGTTTCATACAGAGTATACTGATTGGATGCTGCTGGAATATTATTCATTGGTGGGCTTTTGTAACTGGTCACTACAGGCTTCTTCTTTCTTTGATTTAATGTGCTGTGGTCAGTTGCCTCAAGTGTATCTTTCATTGGTGATGTTTTCCAAGAGGCTACTTTGAACTTCTTCCTCCTGTCACTACTAATCAGTGGCTTCTGTCTCTCTGCAATTGGTGAAGAGAAATAAATTCAGCATGCATGGCCCAAGCATAATAGTTTACAAGCTCTGATACAAAAAAGCACTGGTTCTATGAGGATTGAAGAATCCATATGGAAGTATTTATTCTGATTTTTGAATGAAGAGAAAATACATGAATGAATATATCTTTCTTGGTGTCATTCAACCTATCGTAATTTTGTACCGAGTCCGCCGACCATTACAACTATAAATATATATTTTATTGATATTCTACATTTCTACTAGTAATTATTGCTAGAAAGGTTAATACCTTCTTCACGTATCTCTCTTTCCAAACACAGTCTACTGTCCTTAGCATTTTGTGCTTCTACAAAAGAAGGGAAACTATGAAGGCAATTTAGACCAATATAGCATATACTCATTTGTTATATTTACAAGGTAAAGAGAAGCTAACCATCCAATAGATGCTGTGGCATATCCTTCCAAAAGCTTGTCACAGCTTTCTCAAAGAAAGCTAAAACAACATTTAATTCCTGCAGAAAATAGACAAAGAAAAATAAAGAAAATACTGATCATATTTCACAGGAACTGTATGACCACAATAATTTAAGCAAACGAGAGAAAAAATGATAAGAGAAAAGCACCTTAAATTCTACAATTGCCTTAGACGGTTCATAGTTGAGGTCATAGCTAGACAACGGGCAGCAGAGGTTAAGCAAAAAGGCTGGGTATGCAACAGACTTGAGCCTTTTTTTACTTTGGACCTTGGGCTCATCCCTATTTGCGCCCGTGCAAGATTGCCACTGAGTTGCCAAGTTGTTAATCAAATTATGAATAGGATTCTTCCCGACAAATCTGGAATTAATGTCTGATATCGTTAACAGAATACAATGTAAAGAAACTCTTGAACAACAAAACTTTCAGATGCTTAGATCAATTATGACCACATCCTTTTGGTGCTTTTTGGTGAGCAATCTGGACCATCTTGAACAATTAACAAATTATGTTCTTTTTGTAGTGGCCAAGTGTGCATACGGATGGTAAACCCCCCCCCCCCCCCCCCTCCCCCAAAAAAAAAAAAAAAAAAAGACTACATTGTTCTCAAAGGTTTACAAATTACAATAGTATAACTCATATATTATACCAATTTTCTCATCCATAAAAACTGAGCCAGAAAGAAGCTCCTATATTAGGGGCAAAATTGTTAGTTTTTGTGGACATTTTCTATTGTGTTAACCCAGAAGTTCAGAGATATTTGCAAACATCCTAGAATGTATATTTGCTTGTAAATATGTTGCAATCTTAAAAAATTACCAAGTCCAATGTGCATACTACCAATGAACAAAGAGACATTAAGATGTGCTATATATAGAAGAATTATATAAGAAAAAAAGGATACATAAGTATTGCAAATCCTGCAATCAATATTTCAACCAACTTAGTAATATTATTTTACACAAATTATATTTTCATAAGCTATTCATTGGGAGTTTGTAGATACCTTTGTTGAGGCAGCACAAGGTCCTGATATATACCCAGAAAGAGTTAAAAGTTGGTCAGAGTGAACTATTTCGTGGAGGCAACTGGAAACATCCTTTCCAAACCCATCAGAAATCAGAGGTAGAGGCAATGATGAAGGAACTGTGCATAGTAGCTCATCCTCGCTACACTAGTTGAAAAGAGACACATAAATACATACGTACACATAAGAATGAGTTTACAAAGAGCATACACAAATAAGTTCATAGAATCACCTTTCCATGTCATAAACTCTGAATGAGATTTGCGGGTGAACAAGTGCAATTTGAAATACAGACTTCTTCACTGAATGTAGTTCTTTCTTTGGGCTTCAGAACAGTAACAAGCAATGAAGAAAAAAACTATATCAATTAAAACAACTGGAAAAGACAAAGCGCGTTCAAACAGATATAACCAACATCAGCTTTGTAGAGAGTACAACCTAGATTGCATGCATTTTCTTCGAACAGGTTGATTATAAAACAGATCTCTAACAGTAACTGCAACCAAATGTAGAAGAGCTTTATCAGTTAAATTTTTCTCCCTTGGAATCGATTAAGCACGTAACCATAATATTGTAAGAGCAACAGGTCGGAATAGAATTGCACTGTAAGGTACCTGTGGTCCCAACTGCTTCCCTCTTGTCATCTATTTCCATATAAATACACTTGGAACCCTGTAAGTTTATCAAATCCAACAATTTCATACGTCCCTAACAGAAAATATATGTTATTAAGCAAATTATGGTCAGTGAATGAAAATAAAATCCTTGCCTTTATAATCTTGCAATACGAATTTGGCCAACCACGAGCTCTGGTCCTAATTTCAACCAAGGAAATATCGGAAAGAGAGCCCAATGTCTCTCCTTTAAAGCCAAGGTTTGAAGTACCACAGTCCAAGCCATGTACTGGATAGTGCTTAGATGTAACTAATAAAAATTAAACAATCATACTAATAGTAAATAATAGCAAAAAGAATAGTAAACACATAAAGATAGTAGAGAAAAAGAAAATGCAAAAATTGTAATTGTTGACTTGTTATACCATATTTCTCTCCAAGAAGGACCAAACCATCTCGAGTGATCCCACAGCCTGAAATTTTTTCAATAAGAATAATATTAAAAAATCTGGTGTATATGCCAATTCTAACATTGAAGTTCGATACTGAAATTGAGCATCATTTAGTACCATCATCTGTCACCTTGACAGAACACGCTCTCACATTTACTTGGACATCAACCTTAAACAAAAAAAAGAAGAAGCATTAGATATAGTTTTAAAATTAGCCTAAATAAGAGCCACATCCATTTCACTTCAAGCCACATTACAATCGTACAGTACCAAGTACCAACAATAAAAATGAAAAGTGAAAGGGAGAGAGTACCTTGGTGGCACCAGCATCAATGCTATTATAAGTCAACTCTTCAACGACTCTGGGCAAATCAAACAAGATTATACTCGATCTGACAACACTGTGAACACTTTTGGGCAGGCGCTTTATTCTCTCCATTTTTTTATTCTGAAAAAAACCCCAAAAAGGGAAAATTAATCCACCTCCAAAATTACGTGAAAAGGGAAAATTTGACATGTTTTATTAATGCACACATCTAGGAATTATATTATAATTTAAAGAAAAAATTCAGCCCCCAAGACTCAATTCTTCGATTGGACGGATTAATTAAAAAAAAAATGAAAAAGAACCTCTTGTTGTCGCATTATCTTGCGACTCTACGCAGCTGGAAAATGGAAGGCTGTGAGAGAAAGCAAAGGAAATGCTAGGAGTGGAGAGCGAGGAGACAGCGCGAGTAGAGTAGAGAAGCGAGAGAACGAGACTTGAAGGCGGGAAATACGATGCGAGAAAGAAGCTCCTTGTCCTTTTTCTAGGGTTTAGGGTTTTTACGGTTTAAAGTAAAAGCTTGGGAGAATGAAAGAATGGAGAAGACGGAGACGGAGGGAATCCTGGGAATGAATGAAAGAGAGGGAAAGCGAATGGAATGCAGCTTCGTGTTAATCGCGCAATCAGTGTTGTGCGAATCTTAATGCCCATCCGCCATCTGCATCTGCCCATCCTTTTACTGATATTTTCCCAGCTGAATTCTGAAAAGTGCGTACATATGTCACAAATGTCATATTTTTTAAGTTAAATTTTTAAATTAAAAAAATCTGGTCCGAACTATTGACTTGTTCATATTAACGACGGATGTTGTCATAAAATTTATAATTTTTATAATTCATTTGATACTTGATCTGTAGATCGAAAAATAAATATATTATAATTAATTAATTTAGTTAACTTGTTTCGTTTTTTTTTTTCAACATATATATCAAGTATCAAATAGACTCCAAAAATTATAAAATTTTACGACAATTCATCCAGTGTTTATTGAACTACATGAACTGTTCAGATCCAATTTAAATGTATCAGGTAGTTATTATGTCTTAGCTGAAAAGGTACAAATACCTTTATTTTTTACGTCTTTATTATGAGTTTTATTTTTTTAATCCTTAATACCACTAATTTAAGACATGTAGAGCATAATAAAATATGGGAGTGTATTTATGTCATTTTCCCTACATGCACATATAAGTAAGAAAATTGATTAGTGCCATCTATTCTTTTACCATCGCCGCCATCGCGCGTCAGCGCTCACAGGCTTCTGGACTTTCGATATTTACAGCCCAATTAACGCGCTAGCGATCCGTAGTCACATGAGGTCACGTGAAGACAGTTAATTTGTTTCCGATTTTGAATCAGCTCCTATATATACCTCTCTCTGCTCTAAATTTCATCTCTTCTTTTCCGATCGCATTTTGCTTTACTTCTCCGATCTACAATTCCACCATGGCGATATTCTCTTCTAAAAGGCATAGCTTTTAGCCTTCTCACTTCAATTCATTGTATCAATTCTTCTATCCTTGTCTGATTTCGAGCTCTGCTATCCTCGTTTTTCAAATCGCTTTCAAAAAGGTCTTGCTCTTATCCTTCTCTCTTCAATTCAAAAAGGCGACACGCGAAGGCCTGCGATGGCGCGCGATGGTTATATTGCCGATGGTGGTTATAATTTCTGTATAAGTAACCTTATTTTGATTTTGTTTTAAGATGATCTAATAACTTGTAAAATCACGGTAATTGCTCACGTCACTACGAGTTTTATTTTTATAAGCTCTACATTCTATTTTACCATAGACAAGTCCATTTTTGTTGGGTCTCTTCATTTATGTGGAATAATTTGAAAGTAACAAATTTATTTTTCTAAAAGTATTTCTTCAAATGGAAATTATAGTCTTTTGAATTATCTATCTATCTATATGTATAAAAATTAAAAATGGTAGGCGTACCTGGCCCACCTGGATCAGGTGTCCGCCAAGCCCAAACTGCGATGCCAACCTGAACAGAAAGGCAGGTGTTAGATGGCACTCTTTGTGTGGTCGCAAATCGCAACCACGGGAGACGCGCTCTCGGGCATATATTTATCGCCTCAGATTCATGTTTCCGAATTCCATGTGGGATTATTAAAATTAATTAATCAAACCGGATCCCACTTAAAGCGGCGCTGCTGCAAGAAATTATTTATTTCCTAATCAAAGAATGTCAGCTATAATTAAACTGGACTGGACTGGACTGGACTATAATTAATCTGGGCCGCCAAATTAGCTGGGCTGGACTGGACTGCACGTATTTTCTCTCAACTCAAAATCTGCGCACCCCGAGCTACCGGAATGGATGATCCAAGGCCAGAATCAGGACGCAATCCTATTTCTAAGGTTTTTAATTTCTAAAGGGGAATGGAGATACCAATTACCTAATTAATTCATTAATTGTCTAAAGTTGGCTGTAAAGGCAACTGACTGGGGTGATGAATATTTACTTTTTGGTACTTAGGATATAAATAAAAAAGTAAAAAAATTCTAAAAATAAGATAAAATAAAATTAGGAATTTGATATTCAACTGCTTATTAAATTCCTATTCTCCTATATCAAACGTATTGGTAAGCAAGGAAATAAGCCGAAGGTGGTGAAATACTCAATTCTAACCAAACTTTGTTTCCAAAACACATCAATAATAGTTTAATTGAAAGTGAACTCTTCAGCAATTTCTATTCCAATTGTATTAACATTTTAGTCTGTACGATTCAAAATGAACATATTCAACTGAGATATTGACCTTGATATATTCATTTTTTTCCCCCAAACATACAAGTAATAAAGTTTGTTAAAAACATAGTTATCAAATTTATGACATGTTATTTGCATCTTGTGAAAATAAAAAATAATTAAATAAATAATGACAAAAAAATTGACATATTTTTTGGTCTTAAATTCAATATGGCATCATAATAACCTCGGCACTAGGGAAATCCTTTTTTTTTTTTTTTTCCCCAAAGTCAGGTAGCGATTGCCACTCCAATTTAATTTATTAAATAAAAAATAGTAAACAGTTTAGTTTTACAAGATGATTACATTGCGATTTGATATCTCAAATTAAAAAAAAAACATATATAATAACCGTAAATAACATACCTAATACAACTGCCCAATAAGCCGCACATACCTAAACCAAATATGAACAGAATAAATAATAGAAGTGCCGCATGAGTCAATACGGTGCCATAAACCCCAGTCCTGCGCTCTGAGTATCAGAAACCCTGAGACACCCACCATTGCAGACATCAAAGCAGTGATTTTGATGCCAATCAGTAATTTCACTTCGCTGCACACTTGCTCCTAACTAAAGCATTTAATCAATAATCGGTGAAGACCTGAGTATGATAAATAGCAGTGAGGGTACCCGTACCAGCCTCCCAAATTGCATTGGACTGATGCCCTTTGGAACCATCTCAGACTGGGCGGAAGCATCCATCTTCTAGGTGGACTGATTCGTTTGATCGGAGGGGGACAAAATGTACAGGTTGCCATGGTATTGGTACCATCCCAGCAGTTCACGCAATTTACCACCAAAAACTGCGATCCTTATTACCAGATTAATAAGCCAGTCGGGTTGGAAATATTAAATAGAAGAATCGTGTTAATAACGACCGATCTAATTCAGTTAATATATAGACGACAAAAGATAAACTGCATCATGTATATTATAATATTAGTGCCTGAAGAACACTTCAGTTAAATATATAGAATTAGTGCCTGAAGAAACAAAATCGTTGGGATTACTTATAGGAACACTTCTGTTGCTAGTTCTATGTACCAAAATTTAGAGAAGATGAGAGGAATGGAGCAAATACGATAATGAGGCTAGAGAAAATGCACAGTGACCCCAAAAGAAAATGCCAGAATAAGAGAAATATTCTGCAAAGCAGTACATATACTTCAGTTAAACATCATCCAGCACACTACCTTACTTACATAATTAGATACTCTACATTCTAATAAGCTATCTTCAACCTGATTTCCACTTCAATCACTAGTCTCACCACTTGTCATCTTGTCCATGATATCTCTTGCATCATCAACTCGCTCCATTTCCAAAAGCAGTTTGGGTATTGGAGACCAGGTCGCTAAAACAGGTTTCACCCCATCTTGCTTCATTCTCTTAAGCACACAAATAGCCTCGTTTACTCTTTTGTTTTTAGCCAATGCTTTGATCAAGTGTAAGTCTCGTAATCTGGTGCAGCTATATGATCAACCTGCATTCTATCTAGGACACTCATCACATCATCAAGAGTTCCATCAGTTGCATGCCCAAGAAGTAGAATTTGGTATGATACTTTATCTGGTTTGATACCTCCTTTTACCATCAAGTCCAGCAACTTTTCGCCTTCCTTGGTTTGACCTTGCTTGCACAAAGAATATATCATTGATCGATAAGTGACCACATTGGGCTGAAAACCTCGATCAATCATATCCTTGAAAATTCTAAGCGTATCTTTCCAGCAGCCTAGCTTAGAATATCCATGCATAAGAGTACTGTAGGAATGAATATCAGGATCTATACCACTGGAAATCATATCATATAGCAACTCCTCTCTGCCTTTTCGATTTCTCCTTGCTTGCATAGTGCATTCATGACAACATTATAAGTCACTGAAGCATCTCCACTGCCTTGTCTAATAACCCTTTCTTGCAAAACCCATCCACAAGACTGTTGTAAGTCACGACATTAGGTTTAAGCCCTTGTGAAACCATGTAGCACAACAGTTTTTCTGCCTTCTCAGTTTCACCATTCTCGCACAGACCATTGATTAAAATGTTATAGGTCACAACATTAGGCGGATGACCTCGAGAACTAATTTGTTGCAGCACCTCCTCTGCCCTCCTTATTTCTCCCGTCATGCACAGGCCATAAATCAGTGAGCTGTACGTGACTACATTTGGCACAAGACCTTCCGAAAGCATGTGTTCTAACAAGTTAAATGCTCTATTGACTGCATCTTTCTTACATAGGCCGTCAATGACAGTATTGTAGGAGATCACATTCGGTGGGCAGTCAAACTTAGACATTTTTTGAAGAACCATGGCTACAGCATCTCCGATCTTATTCTCAGAACAAAGGCCCTTGAGTAGAGGAGTGAAGATGAAAGAATGCGCTCTCTGGCCCGCCTTAATAAACCGTCCAAAGAAAATCATCCCATGTTGTAGCCGATTTATTCGGGTACAGTAGTCAATCAAGATAGCATAGGTGCAGACATCAGGTGAAGGTGAGCCTCCTTTAATTAGGGTCAATCTGTTAAAGAGGGAACACACAGTTACATAATGGTTGTTCGAGTTCTTCAGACGAGTTAAGGCTGTAAAGATCAAGTTGAAATAATAGATGCACGGTGCCGGATTGTTGGCAGCCAGGAGGCGGTCAAAGAATTGGAGAGCTTCGTTCTTAGTAAGAGTTCCTGACTTACATCGTCCTTTAACAAACAATTCCAATTGGCGGGTACCCATGACTACGAATTGGAGATGGGCACAGCTCTACTTGTTCGTTTGAACAGAATCTAGTTAGGCATCTTGCATTCCATAGAAGAGGAATATGAGGCCTTTAGTAGCCGGACAAACTCAGCAATATCTGTGAGGGGCATTTTGACAAACAGTTGTCGTGCAAAGGAAGAGAGTTTTATTCCACCCAATTTGGGGATAGAGAGAAAGAGAAAGAGACAGAGAGAAGCGGGGGATGGAGGTGGAGGAGGTAGTCAGGTAGTGCATAGAGGGCTGTTCCCTAGAGGCACCGGCAGTACTTCACTTGTTATGGTTTCATACAGACACTTCCAATTATCGTAGTATTTCCACTTTCCAGTCATATATAGACAACGAATATAATAAGGAAACTCACTTATTATATTTAAATCATACTAAAATACAAACTATTACTTTATTGTTGGAATCTATACTTAAGGAAATATTTAGCGGGAATTTTGAAACGACATTCTAATGCTACACCGTGAATTTTTTTTTTACCTAATTTTTAAGTAATAAGGTTTATAAGTTTTCAAAATTTTGTTAATTATCAAACCTATGAAATTATATCGTTTTGCACCATGCGAAAAATAAAAAAAAAGTGTTTAATTTTAATAACATTTCACTTATTAGAATTACATAAATTAAGTTTCTGAACTTTGTTCAATTTAGCCCCTCAATTATTCAATACCATTTTCAAATCAAACTCTTATCATTCAGTCATTTTCTTAATGGTTTGGACTTATTTCATAAAAAATTTACAGGGTTAAATGAAGTGAGAAACTGGATAAAAATATCTGCATTAAAAAGGGAAGACATGATAGACATGCATTGTATTGATGTATTAAATAGCCGGGAAAAATAAAAGAAAGTTAAACTGTAATTGGTATCTGGCTTTCTGCGCGAGTCAAAACTCAGAAAAGAAAAGCGAAACTCCAATTCCACTCGCCATATTCATATTCATATTCATATTCATATATTCATATATTATAAAGCAAACATCCTAGCTCACTGTGACTCTAGCTATGAGGTGATGTTCTATTGTTCTGACTTTTGAGTAGATAATTTGTCGCTTATTCTCCTCATTATTATTATATAAATATTTTCTGAGCTCTTACTATCAGCGAAAAAAAGTTGTCCTCCTCGCAACTCCCCACTTCTCAAGTCTCAACTCTTCACAAATCTTTTTGCACCACAGCTGCTCGTGGAAAATGCTCCAGAGAGGTGCTGTCAGCCTGTGCCTTCAACACTTCATACAAGTTTGGACACACTAGACTAGACTCCCTCTAACAGTGGTGTGATCTCTGCCCTCCTGTCCTGTGCCATCTTACTGTGCAAACCTTATGCTAGCATTTTCTTAAATCCCCCACCATGCACACAAGTAAATGCCTCCATAAGACAATACGTCTGGAATTCAATTTCTATAGTCTTTCCATACCAAAAGTATCCAATTTTATGTTTCTCAATAAAGAAGCAAGGCGTAAATCTAATTAACTCTAAGGTACCTTCTAAGTCTGCTAATTTTCCATCATTGCCCATTAAATACTTCAAAAAAAAAAAAAAAAAACCTGGGTTAGATCCAAAATAGAACTACTCAAAGTTTGTAGTCACATATGTTGGTCGATTCTGTATGTGCACTCATTCAATTTTCCTTATTTCAATTTGTAAGATCAAATTTAAGTATTGACAATGGTTTAATCCTCTTCCTTATGATTAATTATTTTGTTGAGGCCATAAATTTGGCTTTTTACATTGTTTGTTCGTTCTTATGAGAAGCATTAACTCTGGTATGTATCTCTACAATTGTAACAATTCTAGAGGCCGGATCTATTTTGTATGGAAGCAGTAATCATATCTTGGATCCTCGATATAGCACTAATTTTTAAAGTGAACAAAAAGCAACAAATGCAGTCCCAAGTAACTATAAATATCTGGTAATTAAAGTTGAAGTTGGTTTGATAGTGATTCCTAAAGATTCTCTAGGGACTGCTACAGAGTACAGGACTACTATGCTTAAAACATTAATTAAGTAAACAGGAGTTCTTTAGTTACACTTATGATACATTTAGCATGATTTATTATGTTTAAAGGTTCTGCAGTCTCTTTTTGCTTCTTGATTTATTGGATCACTCAATTACTGATGCATTGACCAAATTCCTGGCTGCAAATGACCAAAATGCTCTTCTGGATGAGCTGAACTTCATTATTACTACCTTTTAACTTACTCTACCTAAGTACAAGTTTTGAAAAGAAATACAAATATGAACAGCACATAAAAAGCCTTATGACAGTACCAAACAGTACTTAGTCTAGTAGCTGGTCTGACTAGAATTGTACTGACTTGCTAGACTTCACATGTCTGGGTTTGACTTTTGCATTGTCCAGTGCCATTAAGTGCACAGCACGCACTGGACTCTGGCCTATCTAGTACAGTGCTGGAACCAATAGTTCCAGACTTCCAGTCCTTTTGTGAAAATTATATTCACCGCTCTTTCATTTTTTGTAGGCCTAGGACACACCTTTTAGTAAGTTCCCAGCAGCTGAGCTTTCTCTCTGACCTTAGATGGGTGAGCACGTTACAGTTGTAGGCCCACCAGCCAAACTTCGTCAAAGTCAAACAAACAGGTGTAATTGAACCATGTCTTGACCCTCAAAAATGGTCGGTGTGGTACTTTGCCACCTGACCCTCAAAAAAATTGAACCATGTCTGAGTCCCAGGGGACGAACCATCTAGAAGATCAAATAAACAGGTGTGGCGTGACTTGTAAACATTTCAAACCCATGGCCACTGGAATTGCTCATCAAACGATGTTGTCTGTTGGTCACACTCACAATTGAAGATGCTCTTAGATTTTTTGATCGCCTCCTCAAGAATCCGGTACCGTCTGTCTATTCCTTCAACTACCTCTTGACATCCTTAACTCGTATGAAGAGTTCGAACCGCCATTATGCCATTGTCTTTTCCTACTTTAACCGTTTGACCCAAAATAAAGAGGGACTCAGCATCACCCACCTATAGCATCTTGATTGACTATTGTAACCGAATGAATCAGCCAAGACTCGGTTTGGTTTTACTGGGGCTGTTCATTAAAGGCAGGCACAAAGCTGATGCTAGATTCTAGAATCTTCAATCCACTAATGAAGGGCCTTTGTTCTTAGAATAGGATTAGTGAGGCTGTAGTCATAGTGCTTGTGAAAAAGCCTAAACTGGGCTACACGCCCCATGTGATCTCCTACAGCAGTATATTATTGATGCCCTTTGTAAAAATGGCACAGTGAGTGAAGCACTTCGTCTGTTTGAGCAAATGCTTTCAAAGGATGTTGCTCCTGATTTAGTCACGTACAACTCACTAATTAATGGCCTATGCATGGTGGAGGATATAAGGAGGGTAGTGGAGGTGCTGCAACAAATGAGTTCTCGAGGTCATCGACTTAATGTGGTGACCTATAGCCCAGTTACTGGTGGAAATTTGCGCTACCATTGAAGCTTGGAAGAAAATGGCTTAGAGTCAGAGATGTTTGTTTGTTTGTTTCTTAGGCTTAGTTTCTTCTTTGTTTATTTTATTACTTTTATTTTTCTTCTTTTGTTTTTCTTCTTTTAATTCGTTCTTTTCTTTCACTTGTACTCTGTAATTTCTCTTTGTTTAATGAAATTGCTGGCGTGGCCATCGCCACCTAGCCTTCAAAAAAAAAAAAAAATGGTCTGTGCAAGAAGGGAGAAACTGAGATGGCCGTAGAACTGTTGTGTTACATGGTTTCACGAGGGATTCAACCTACTATCGTGATTTATAACACTCTTGTGGATGAGTTTTGCAAGAATGGGTTATTGGACAAGGCAGTAGAATTGTAGAAATGCTTCGGTGCATGGATTCCAAAGGAATTGACCCCAATGTTGTGACTTACAATGCCGTCATGGATTCCAAAGAAATTGCCCCACCGCTCCGGATTTTTTTATTAAAGAGATTTGCGCATGTGTATACTCTTAGATGAAGCATGCCTAGATTTTTACTTCTTTACATTTTTTTTTTTTTGTATAGGCTCTAGTTATTTTTTTCCTTCTTCTTTTTTCTTTCTTTTCTTCTTTTTGTAATTATTTTTATTTATTTAATAAAATTTGTCTGAGTGGTACTTCGCCACCCGACCCTCAAAAAAAAATACAATGCCGTCATGGATGCACTATGCAAGGAAGGAGAAACTGAAAACGTTGAGGAGCTGCTACGTGACATGATTTCAAGTGGCAAGGATCCTGATGTTTGTACCTACAGTATTCTTATGGATGGACTTTGCAAGATGGACGATTTAGAAAAGGCAAAGAAGCTGCTGAATGAGATGGATTCAAAGGGTTTTTTGTTGGACACTGTAACGTGCAATATAATCATATATGGTAGCACTTTGCAAGAAGAGGGATGCTGACATGGCAAAGAAGGTGTTATATCGTATGCTTGATAAAGGTGTGACACCTGATCTTATCATGTATACCAGTGTTATAAATGGATATTCTAAGATAGGCTGATGGAGAGATGCGATTAGAGTTTTCAAAGATATGATTGATCGAGGTTTTCAGCCAAATGAGGTTACTTGTGGATCAATGATGGATTCACTGTGCAAACAAGGTCGAACCAAGGAAGCTCAAAAGTTGCTGGACTTAATGGTAAAGTGAGGTATAAAACCCGTTATTGTCTCATATCGATTCATACTGTTCTTGGTTATGCAAATAATGGTAATCTTGATGATGTGATGAATATCCTGGATATAATGCAGTTCAATCATGTGCCACCAGATCTCTTGACTTATTCTTCCTTGATTAAAGAATGCTCTAAAGAATAGAAAATTAGATGCGGCTATATGTGTTCTGAACAGAATGAAGCAAGAAGGGGTCAAACCCGATTTGGCGACCTCATCTCCAATATTAAAATGCTTTTGAAAATGGGGCGAGTTGGTGATCCAAGAGATCTCATGGACATAGCTTATTCGAATTAGGTTGAGACTAATGATTTTAGTGCTGAATTAGGTCGAACATAGCTTATTCGAATGTACATAATCAATTGATGTAATTTGGGTTGTTAGTTGCTCCTTTGACTGAAGGAGTATTTGTACTGCTTAGCTGAATATTTCTCTTTTCTTGTATTATTATTACAATTTGTTGTCGTTGTGTATTTCATCTCTCAATATTTTCAGTTGGTGTCTATTTGAAAGCCTTTACCGAGATTAAGAAAAAGTAGCATAAACAGTCATGACAAATGAGCTTCCAATCCAAATTCGTTTCATTACGCAACAAAGGGTAATGATAAATGGTATCTTTATAAAAATAAAAAAAAAATCTCATTTTAAGTCGTTTTATGCAGAATCTGGTTGTTTTAGTTTTCCATTTTTTCAAATTATGTAATGTTCTTAAGTTTTCTATATCAAGTTTAATCAATATTAGCTAGAGCTAACAAATTATCGTATAAAAATAACCTCTGTCAAGCAAAAAGGTATTGTTCGGAAATAAAGCTAGCTAGATTATTTTGTCCAGGAATCAGTTTTTTCTACTTCGCAGTGCAAAAAAAAAAAAGGCACAATCAGTCGAGATCAGGGTTTAAATTGTAAAAAAAAAAAAAAAAAAAATGTGGCCCATGCAGGTCTCGAACCTGCGACCTTCGCGTTATTAGCACGACGCTCTAACCAGCTGAGCTAATAGGCCTTTTCATTATTTTCAATATAATAATATATGACAAAATACAACAATCGTCATCTAATTCAAGCACCCAATTTTATGAGAAGGAAAAAATGGTTCTGAATCCTTGTGACGTTCTTTGATAAAAATGCTTCTTTCCAACTTTTGTCTTTATAAAAACTATGCTAATTTATTAATAATGTGTAGTATTTTAATCGAAATATTAACTGTATAAATTTTGATGATGCTTGATGTGTTCTTCATTTTTAAATCCCCTAGGAAGTTAGCTTGTATTTTTTTTCCCCTTTTGTTTGAAATTTAACGTGCTTACTCATTTACTTTTTTACTATTTTATGGTTCTCTTTTTGAAATATAGTTAAATTAATAAAAGAAAGTTATTAGAATTTGATTTGTACAATTGTTTGGATAAAGCAATAAACTATAATTTAGTTTGCATTTTGGTATAAAATGCTGACATCAGTACACTAACAATATTTCTTTTTGATACTTCACTCTTTAATTTTTTTTTTCTTTTTGTATTTGCTATAGTGTTTACAACGTACACGTTCAAAATTTGTGTGCAGGAAGGAAAAAAAAAAAAAAAAAGAAAAACTCATCATCCAAATGTTCAAATTCAGAACTAACAATAGGAGATACAAAATCTCCCCTAAATCTATACTTAAATTATAAAGAATACATTGGAATTCTTTAAACCCTTACAGTATTAATAAAAGCATACCCCATTTCAAAAAAAAAAAAATAAAAGCACACCCTGACGGTATGTATCCGTCTTTTTTTTTTTTTTTTTTTTTCCTGTTTGAACTTACATATACATTATCTAGTAAATAGAAAACAAGCACATTGGTGACGTATATTGGATAAATATTATTCTTATTGGGCACGTCAATTAACCCTAGAGTTAATCAACAATGATTTTTTTTTAAAAAAGACAATGCTTAATGAGTTCCAATAACAATTGTAAATAAATTTAAATGAAGAGTTAACATAAAGTTATTCAAGGTCTGGTTTAAACTAAATAATTAAAATACATGTTCAAACCTTTCACATTTGATTTGTGCAGAGTTAATATTTTTTATTCATGAAAAATGTGGAATAAGGTTCACATTTTTTCCATCAAACTTGAACTCTACACTGAAAATTCGGAGGGATGTAAAAGATTAAAGCAACATATACTATATATTGAAAATCGAAAAAAAAAAAAAAACAGTGCTTTATATTTCCGATGATGATGATGATGAACCGAACACATACTATCCAACTCTTTTTTTTTTCCCTTGGTCATGACTGAAGAGTGAAGAGTGATGACATAATTGAAGGCGCATACAAATATGAAATATGCGCCTCCGAAAAATCCAGGGACTGTGAAGCTTCCACGTGTCCTTTTCCAAATCCTGCATTTTTTTTTCCCTGCATTTTTTTTTCCCTCTACTTTCCTTTCCCTTTCAATTCCGCGTAAATTCAGTCATGGCGAGCGCAGTGATTTCTCCTTGCATCAGCATCTCCATCGTTGCAAGGAGGAGAATCTCTTCTTCTCTCCCCGTTGTCCCCAATCACTCGCATCCCTCTTCTTTCGCCACTCGCAATTCTCCCTTCTTACTCCGCCTCAAGGCCTCTAATGCTTCCTCTACACCCGCATCCGCTTCCTCCTCCCAACTTCAAACCGGGTTTGTATATGATTTTGCAACTATCAATGTGCCTGTGCCACTCTCAATTACTCTAAAAAATTTCTCAATTCTGTTTTTCTGTAACAGCACCTGGATATGGCGCGGCTATAGGATCCGTTACCAGTATGCTGGTACAACTGGCCCTGCCTTGGTTTTGATTCATGGATTTGGTGCTAACAGGTGTAAGTCCATTTTTTTTCTAAAAATAAACCAATATGAAATTCAATCAATCAATCAAGGTTTCGGGTCAATTTCCCGATTCCAAAATGACCAAACAGTGTGTTACCATTACCATTTAACCTTTTGAGCTACTTGTGCATCAGTGACCACTGGAGAAAAAACATCCCTTTTCTTGCTACCTCAAACAGAGTTTATGCCATCGACCTTATTGGATACGGGTATTCGGACAAACCCAACCCACGAGAGCTTGGCGGTAGCTTCTATACATTCGACACATGGGCCGATCAACTCAACAGCTTCTGTTCTGAGGTGGTAAGGGACCGTGCTTTCTTCATTTGCAACTCCATTGGAGGTGAGGCACGCGCATAACTCGCATCAGTATTGTTATAAACTTGGTACCTGAGTTGTGAGGTTGTTGGGTACCTGGTACCTCATTGTAATTACTGACATATGATTGGGATTTTATACAGGGCTTGTTGGCCTTCAGGCAGCTGTTACAGATCCCTCAATTTGCAAGGGAATATTATTGTTAGACATTTCCTTGCGAATGCTTCATATCAAGAAGCAGCCCTGGTATGGTAGGCCCTTCATAAAATCCTTCCAGAGCCTTCTCAGGTAACAAAAACAACCATATGAGCTCCTCTCCCTACTTTTTTCCAATGTTTTCAATACCATACCAGAACCTCTACCGGCCTAGTGACCGAAATCCGGTATTTCCCGAAAATTTCCGATATTTTCTCTGACAAAACTGGATACCGCCGTTTCGGTCACTGTTCTGGTACCAGGTATTACCAGAATTTTCCAGTAACCGGTAGGGTACTGAAAACATTGTTTTTTTCTCAATCAATTGTATCTGATAATGAGTAGTGCATAAATTGATTTTAAATTCAATTCAGAAATACACCTGTAGGTAAGCTATTTTTCAATGCAGTTGCTACGCCTGATTCTGTTAAGAGCATTCTTTGTCAGGTACATTAATAGACCCATGAAGTCATTGTTTTGTTTTATGATTTTTGTTTTCTTGCAAGTATACCTAATCAGTTTGTTCTTGGTTGGTTGTTCTAGTGCTACCATGACACATCAGCAGTAACAGATGAGCTGGTTCAGATAATTCTACAACCAGGTTTGGATCCAGGTGCGGCTGACGTATTTCTTGAGTTCATTTGCTACTCTGATGGACCTCTTCCCGAGGAGCTTCTTCCGAAAGTTAAGGTGTTTTTCAAAAAATTAATAATAAAATATTACAGGTAACATTAAAGATAATAATTAACTTGGTGTAATAATTTGGTTGGTATTAACAGTGTCCTGTTCTGGTGGCCTGGGGAGAAAAGGATCCTTGGGAGCCAGTGGAGCTAGGAAGAGCTTATGCAGATTTTAAAGCAGTTGAAGATTTTATAGTGCTTCCAAATGTGGGCCATTGTCCCCAGGTTCTTTTTCTATTTTCCCTAAATTTTTCTTTTGTGTGAACAGTTTTTACTTGTTCTAGTGTCCTTTCTGGAAGATTGTAAGTATTAGCTACACTTATCATAGAAAATATCATCAAAACCAGGAAAGTAATCCCGTCCTTTTTCAATTTGCCTTTGAAAATGCCTGAATGCCTTTCCTTTTCTGTGTTCTCTCAAAAAATGTGAAGATAAGATTGTAGTTTCGGTACTTTGCGCACAAACTAAGGATCAGAGTAAGAGATAAGAAATGGTTGTCCATGGATTTCAAGGGGCGTTGGATAATTTTTATTTCTCGAGTTAGACACCAGGTTTTGCAAAGAGACATTGTACCTCCTATTGTAACATGTTATTCTTTTTTTAACCTTGTGCAGGATGAGGCACCAGATCTTGTGAATCCCATAGTTGAATCTTTTGTCAGGCGCCATAATTGAAGTTATTAGTTATGCGTAGCTGTTTATAAGAATATTATTTTCTTCAATTACACATGGAGGATAAACTTAAAATTCTTTTCACTAGAGTTCCAAATGAACTTTTTTTTTTGGTTGATACCATTTTAACTCAGGAAACCAATTTTACTTTCAAGAGTTTTACCTAAATGTGCATCTTGAAGATGAAAAGATTAACCTATCGAGCCATGAACCGGGTTGAATAAAACATGCTAATTGAATTACCAAATATGGCCTTCCTTCAACAAGTCAAAACAATCACAATACCAAACTATTAACTAACACAGCTGCAGAACTTAATAAATAGCTGTCATTTACTTGAGATGGCAGTACCTTTTCAAATATAGCATCAATTGAACTTTAACGCAAAGTACTTAAAACAACAGAGCACCCAACAAGATGAGCAAAACTCATACAGAATGAAACTGATTAAATTGGCCGAAGAAACCATTGATTTCAACTGACAACAATTGTTTTGACTATTATCTAAAGGAAAATTGCGAGGAATAATGAATTCTATTTGTTTATTCTGCAACTTCTAATAGAAATAACCAGTAATATCTCTCATGTTCCACGATCTTTTGTTGAAAAAAAAGCCCTTTGATGCCTGTTTCATTTCTGAATGGAAGGTGCTGAAAATACAAAGTTCCACAAAATCGACAGGATTATTCCAACAGGTAAGAGCAATAACACTCTGGGAAAATAACATAAGGTGCCATATTTTCACTTGGACATCAGATATCGTTAAGTTCATAACCCCCAAATCGATGCATCATACCAATGCAAGGTTTGTGCATGTTGTCGATTTTAGGGAAAATCGACAAGATTAATCTTCTTATTTATTTATTTAATTTTTTTGGAGAACAAAAATGAGGGTCAAGTCCCCATCTTTCATTAAGGATTACTCTTCTTGATATTACAATACAATAAATTACCTACTAATACAATATTGCAACCCTTACTCTTCTGTGATCCTTTGTTTCTATTTCATTTTTACCTTTCTTTTTTTTATAAGCTGAGCAACTTCTCTCGTGCTGAGTTCAACTGCTTGACAACATCTTTGATAGCAATGCGCTCTTTTGGCAACTCTTTGGAACACATAAGTGCACATTGAAACACTGAAAGCAAGCAACCAGAAATATTCTCTGAAGTGTATGTCTTTGCTTCAATGCCAGATTTAGACAATAGTTTGGGATCAACTGTGTCCATGACATCTCCAGGGAAAGCAATCTCAACATGCTTGTGAAGGCTCACACCATCTCTTAATCATTCATCAGTGGGGTTCACCCCAGTGAACATCTCAAGCAGAAGAATGCCATAGCTGTACATATCTCCTTCCACCGACGGCCGACCACCCATGCCATACTCTAGACAATAAGAAGAAATGCTCCAAAATTAGTTTTATAACACGCCTCATTAGTACATTTAGTATAGAAATCTAAATCATCTAATTTCAAACTACCTGGTATTGCAAATAATTGAGTTTGAGTGTAACTGTTGCAATTGCATAATCCTAAGGTCGCAAATTAAATTAGTACACATTTTTTTTTGTAAAAATCACAATCATTCCAGTATAATCGAGGCAAAAGATCTTTTTTGTTTTTTTTCCCTATCTCTTCTTGTAGAACAAAGGTGCCTGTTTGTTGGAACCTTAACAAAATTAAACAGCACATTTTTTTGAAGTCACACACTAAATGAATATTTTGTGACAATAAATTCAATTGTACCTGGAGGAATATATCCAATAGAACCTTTGATTGCGTCTATGCTCGTCATTGATTGAGAAAGCATGCTATCAGGCTGGACCAAAAACCGTGCCAATCCAAAGTCACCCACATGTGCAGTCATGTTATCATCCAAAAGTACATTGCTAGGTTTGAGATCACAATGCACGATTGGAGTGGGCCCATGGTTATGAAGATAATCTAGTTCTTGTGCCACATCAATTGCGATGTTCAACCTTTCTACTAGGCTGAGGGTTCTAGATGGCTGATCCATATATGGATGCAACCATGCTGCTAAGCTACCATTTGGCATGAATTCAAAAATCAAAGCCTTGAAATCATTTCCTTGGTTGTCTATGCTAGAGCAAGAACTTAGCACTTTAATGAGATTCATGTGTCTCACATTTCTTAATGCGTCACATTCAGAAAAGAAACTTCTAGAAGCGCCATGTTTTTCAAGGGTTATCACCTTCACCGCAACAGTTGTTGAATTATCAAAACACATATTGGCTTTGTACACAGCCCCAAAAGAGCCTCTCCCAATTAAATTCCTTGAAGAGAAATTTTCTGTAGCTCTAAGTAGTTCATCGTATGAAACAGACTTCAGCTCATATTTCAAAGTTTTGTCAGATTCCTGGTTGTTTCCAGATCTCTTTCTACAGTAACAAGTTGTTGTGATGCAAACGACTATGGTCAAGCAGATAAGGCAACCAACAACAGATTTATGAGCACCATGTTTCCTCGAGAATGATGTTTCCGTGCCAGTGGTTCTGAAATGCATTGTGGCAAATGGAGTCCAGGTACTCCACCACAAAGCTTAGGATTTCCTCTTATATCTAGACCACTGACATTCTTAAATATGCCTTCTTTTGGTAATTCTCCTTCAAAATTGTTGAAAGAAATGTCACATATTGTAGATTCATTCTACCTATGAATTCTGGAACTTGTCCAGAGAAAGAATTGTTTGAGACATCTAGTTTTTGCAAACCTTTTCGGTTGCTCAAGGAGGATGGAATTGGTCCTTGAAACATATTGCTATCGAGATAAAGGGCCTGAAGTACTTGACATCCATCAATTGTGCTAGGAATCTGTCCATATAATTTGTTATTTGAGAGGCGAATTGACTGCAAGTTTTTCAATTTACCGATTTCTGGTGGTAAGATGCCAGTTAGATAATTGTGTGACAATTCCAAACTAACAGAAAGAGAAGGAAGGCCCATGAGTTCTTTTGGAATTTTACCTGTGAGCTTATTATTTGATAAATTTAGGAGCTCTAAAACTTGCATATTACTTAAATCAGGTATACTCCCTTCTAATGCATTATCATTTAGGAGCAATCGATCCATCTTGGTGAGGTTAGCCAACTTTGATGGAATCTGACCTAGTATTTTGTTATTTGACATATCTAAATATCCCAAGCTCATAATTTTTGTTATGGAACCTGGAATCATTCCTTGAAGTAGGTTATATATATACCAATATCTATATATTGTAAGGATGTACAATTTGTCAGAGCATCAATGAATTTCCAATCATAGGCTGTCTTGGCCTCAAGTTGATTTACATTGAGCAGAAGGTATTGAAGATTTTGTAAGGTTCCCATAGTTGACGGTACAGTGCCATTAAAGTAATTATTTTGCAGCTCAATATCTGTAAGAGCTGAACAATTGGATATGGATGGTGGTATCTTTCCATTGAGTTGATTACTATATAGAAACAAATATTGCAGGTTAGGTAGCGCACTGCACATATCAAAAGGCAGAGTACCTTCAATCTTGTTCCATTGAACTTCCAAGTCAATCAAGGAAGAAAGGTTGAAAAGTGAGTTTGGAATTTTGCCTGATATAACGTTATCATAAATGTAAAAGTTCTGGAGCTTTTGAAGATTTCCAATCGTATCTGAATGGATCCATTTAATCTATTTAAATATAGATTTAGAATTACTATATTAGTAAGATTACCCAAGGTATGTGGAATGGATCCATATAATTCATTTTGGGTAATAGTGAGTTTTGATAGGTTAGTAAGTTTGCCTAAACTATTTGGAATGTAACCACCAAATTTATTATTGTCAAGCTAGAGAGTAACTAGACTACTAATGTTGCCCAAGGTGTTTGGAATAGATCCAGTAAAATTATTTGCAAATAGACTAAAAAAATTGAGTTGAAACAGGGTGCCAAGTTCTGGAGGTATGCCTCCTGTAAGGAAGTTTTTACCCACATCAATTAGTCTTAGTTTCTTGCATTGTACCAGATTAGATGGGATGGTTCCATAGAGATGATTAGATCTCAGCTGAAGTAATCCTAGATTGGAACAATTACCAAGAGAAGATGGTGGAATGGTTCCATGGAGATTATTGAAACTTAGAAAAATAACTTGCAGATTTGAACAATTACCAAGAGTAGATGGAATGCTACCATCAAGTTGATGAAATGTAGCCGACCCAAGTATCCAAGCTCTAAAGGAATGCTTCCTTGTAGCTGGTTATCAGAGAGACTCAACCATTTCAGAAATGTAAGGTTTGCTAAGGAGGGAGATATGTAACCTGACAATTGTTTGGAGTCTAAAATAAGAGTGGTGACTCTGTCTGGATGGCGCCGGCCACACTGAACCCCTTGCCATTGACAGTGGTGACGTGACTCATTCCACGAGGACAAAACTCCAAATGGGTCACTGGATATTTGAGACTTGAATGAGAGAAGCGCTGTTTGGTCGGTTTTACTAGTGGCAGCAAAAGATGAGGAAAGATTTAGGAGGATAAAAGTAACAAGCAAGAGATGACAATATTCCATTTTCTGTGCCATGTCTACTTTCAGATGATAATCTGTGTGTTTTTGGTGTTGTGCTCCTTGTATGGTTAGAAAAGGGGTTATCTACTCCAGAATATCTGGCTTGAAGAATTTTGACAAGGACTGACATGAACTTGGAGGTAGAATTCTGATGGCAAACTGCAAAAGTCAATTGCTAGAGAAATAAAGTTCTTGACTGATTTGGACTTCCTGTGTGGCTGCTCATTATTTTCTATGTACACACAACAAAGTCTTTTAAATCAAAAGTCCTTACTACGATTGTTGACAAACTATGATGGAGTTTGAAATTCACGACCAAGCCAAATTAGACCGTATTTTGAGAAGAACTGCCCAACAATATCGATTCAAAATCAAAATAAACGAAAGGAATTTTTGTATACATTTAAATTGCATTGGCAGGAACTTCCGACCCTCTGGTGGGTTTAGCGCTGGAGTTTACCGGCCCTGGCAATAAAAGGATGCATGCATGCAACATACTCTTTGCCTCAGCTACATGGAACAATTGAAAAGAAAAGAGGAATTGCAACATCTTCAGAGGACGAATTGCATCATATCCTTCCAAGAATTCAATCGTGGGTCGCAATATTTGGTGTTTACTAAATAAAAAAAAAAATTGCACATAGCAACCCGATAATCAAACTTCATTTTAAATCAGACCAAATCAACTTGTAGGCTTGTAGCTTCTTTATGCTTCCCAGTCAGAACGTGGCGCCGAAAATTCTTCTACTACTCAAAACGGTCGCAAAAGTTTTGGAATTTTATAAAGTGACTGTACAATAAATATAGGGTTAATTAGGTTTATGCCACTGTAAAAATTAGAAATTAGAAAAATGTCATCACTAAATGATAAAATTAGATTTATGCCACCCGGTAATTATTTTGACCATTATACCCTTTTAAATATGCCAATTATAAAATAATAAAATTGGAAAATTGCCATAGTAAAACATTAAAATTAGAATTAGAAATATGTCACCGTTAAGTAAATAAGTGATTTTACGCTATCCACAAAAGAAATAAAACTTCAAATTTCAAATTTTAAAATTTGAAAATTGAAAATCTCAAATGTTGAAGTTTAAAAATTTTAAATTCAAATTTCGAAATTCAGATAATTTAAAGAATTTTGAATTTGAAAGTTTGAAATTTTTTATTTTTAAAATCTAAAATTCAAAAATTGAAAAAATTTAATTCATGCCAATAAATTTCTTTTTCGCTTCTTAATGAGAGGGTATTTTGGACATTTTTAAAAAGCCAGAGTGACATTTTTCTAATTTGAATGGTATATCTCTAATTTTGACCGAAAATAATGACATAAAACTAATTTTAACCATTTCATGGTGGATAAAACTAATTGACAATTTAAGAGTGACATATCTCTAATTATCAATTTTCATAATGCCATATATCTAATTATTCCATAAATATGATCATATCTTGATAATGTGACATCATATCTAATGTACAAACTCATTATATTGGACATAATTAAGCCAACTCTGAAAAACATTATCAGACAGGCAACAGCCTAAGGAAATGAATTTAGCAATTGCCTTCGTATATCATTGTTGACTCAACAAAATTCTCTTGTGATTTCTTTCTGTAACAAATTGTTTTTCTTTTCATTAGCAATAAATTCTTCAAAATGTGAATAACACAGCACTAAAAATTGAAGTGAACAATCGATGCTAGCACGATTTATAAAGAAAATAGAGATGGTCCAGATACCGGGCACAGAAATCCAGAAAATTCACAAACTGATCAGGAAAAGAAGATAGCACTACAACAATCATCTAGTGTAAACTCATCTGGTCGATAAAAATGAGCATTAAAACCTTAAAAAGTCTAAAAACAACACATAGCAATGATTCTCCTCCGGAACCTACAAAACCAAACTAGGATAGACTAATAAGTGCCACAAGAATACTAATTACGATTCAACATTAACTTCTCATAGCTACATTTCCTCCAATGATATTTCTAGTTAAGTATTTTTCACGACAAGAAAGTGCTTCTCTTTTCTGAATTCAGATAGTAGGTTGGAGCTTCATTAACACCTACAAAGTAAAAAATTTCTTGTAAGAAATGGATAGCTGATATAGAGTAGTCAGGTCATATTTTATAATAGAATATGGGCCCCCTTTAACAAATAACTAGAGAGAATAAGAACACCAGATACATTAAGTTGATTTGACTATAGTGAAAAATGAAAATTCCTTGTTGACTGAAGGGCTTTAATGGACAGAAAAAAAAAAATGAATGATTGACAACATGTTAGTGCACAACAAACTTGAGTAATGTCTGCTAGAACAATTTTGTCCCAAGCAAACTTGAGCTTAAACAAACAAGTTCCAGCAAAGATTTAAAAAAAAAAAGTTAATTTATTTTGGTTGCATGCTGGAAAATTGTGCAGATTCTTGAGCACAATTTTGAAAGGGCAACCACACAAAATATGATCAAAATACAAAAGTATCTAATAAATAATACAATCTGGAAACTTGAACTTCAGCGTGTTGAAGGAAAAAAAATAATTTTCTCAGTTCCTCGCTTACGCTTATGCAGAGAAAAGAACATAGAGGATAATATTACCCAAGAGCTCAATCAGATTTATTTATACAGAATTGAACAGAAGGATCAAGTCAACCCCAATATAAAACTTACGAAAGAGGATAATGCACTTAGTTCAGAACCAGTCAAATATTGTAATGGGACAGGTATTGCAATGACCAGAATATTCAAAACTTTAGTAAGAAAATTTATAGTGGATCTGTAATTACACCCAAAAAAGTACAACATGAAGAATCAATAGTACACACAACATATCATTTTTTTCCCTCAAATATTGTAATGCACATTTTCCACCTAATATAATAGCAATTTTTTTTATCAATTTTCTTAACAGTTCAAAACTATAAAGAAATAAGTACCCTTTCTTAATACATTTCAAGCCTACCCCAACTTGTTTGGGCCAAAAGGCTTAGTTGTTGTTGTTGTTGTTGTTCTTAATACAACCATCTCTTGCAACCCATTTGGAGAAACTTTTTTTCGGTAGAGTTTAAACAGACCCAAAATCAAGGAACATTACTCATTGCACCTGGTGGTCTTTTAATTGAACTCAAAAACTCAATCTAATGATCCACTGTTGCTGAATTAAAATATGTCTGATACCATTTGTAGGATAGTAGATGCTTGGATCCAAAAGCAATGAAAACAAGATAAACAAACCTGAGAATTACTGCTGTTGGTTCTGTCCAGGCTGCTGAGGTGGTGGTGGCATCCCAGGGCGTGGTGGTGCATAGACTGGCACAGCACCACCAGGAGGAGGCATGCCCGGTCTAGGCGGGGCTGGCATGCCGGGCCTAGGAGGTGCAAATTGTGGAGGAGGAACCATCGGCCTCTGACCAAATGGCGGTGGTGGCACAGAGTAGGGTGCAGGAGGGGCCCCTGACCTTGGAGGGTACTGCATTGGAACAGGCGGTGGTGGGCCCCGGTATCCAGGGACACCAGCTGGAGGCGGTGGACGCGCCACCTGAAAGAAAGAAGTCACAAGGTCTCAAATTTTGATTGCAATTTTGTATTTTACTAGCTTGTTTTCATCACAATTTTGTATTTTACTAGCTTGTTTTCATCTTGAATGCATCACCTCACTGAAGACAAATAAGGATAAATGAAGAGAAATTGAGGCTGAATAAAATTTTAATTGAGGCATAGCTGCACAAATCATTAAAATTGAGTCAAACAGTGCTTGAATACTGAATTAAAGCCTCTCCATTCATAGTTGGCATATACCTGAGGATAAGCAACAGGAGGCGCAGACATCTGAGGCAGAGGAGGCCGGGAGAGCTGGGGTTGCATCATGCCGGGAGCAGGGCCGCCGACTCCTCTAACAGGCCCAGCGAGACCGGGCTGGGCCTGGACCATGGGAGCAGCAGGGACGCCACGGCCCGCAGCCCGACCAATCCCAGGCCCAGCAGCAGCGGCGGCGGCGCCAGCAGCCTTGGCACGGGACTCGTCGGGAGGAGGAGGGCCCTCGACAGTCATGGAGACGACCTCTTCGCCGCGGAGGAGGAGGAGGCCGAGAGTGCGGCGGTCCTCGCGGTCGGAGGAAGGCTTGGACTTGGAAGGAGGGAGGCGGCGGAACTCCTCGCAGTCGCCGAGGACGAGGTTCATGTGGCGGTCGAAGGCCATGAACTTGCCGACCAGCTGACGCCCGTCCTGGATCGTCACTCGCATCCTGTAGTTGATGTATTGCAGCATCTTCGACCCCTTCGAGCTCGTCATCTTTCTCTGCTGCTTTTCTTGACTAGCGAGCTAGCGAGGAGGAGAAGAAGGGAAGGCGGATGGTTTAGGGTTTTGATTTGGGTCGCCGCGGGCACCAGCACGAATCGGTAGGGTTTTCTTTCAGCTCTTTCAGTCTTTTGGGAGTGGAATAGAAGGCCACTACGGACACCGACTTTATTTGCTTGGACAGAGACAGACCCCATATTTCCCTTCAGCTAAATACAAAATGAAATGTTCTCATATTAAAAGGAAATAAATTAACTGTATTATCACTTTTTTTTATTCAAGATTATTTTTTTTTATTTACGGATGACAACGACACCTCGTACATTTCAAAATCTTAAGATACGATAATATTACCTACTTCCGGTTTGTTTACTGTATATATATCATATATTGATATTGCATTTCAAGGATGCTGCTAACTTTTTTCTTTTTCTTTTTTTTATGTGAAATTACTCATGGCATGCCTCAAGTAAATCATTTTCTACAACTACAATTATGCTTTTGAGTACCCTTTGATATTCGATTAAAATTATTTATGAATCTTGGTACCAAATTTTAAACGCCGAATTTTAGTAATGAAATACAATAAAATCTTACCTATTTTTATTTGTAATTGCAGTCGTGCCCACCCAACGTGTGGAAAACTTTTTTCTAAAAGAAAATATCATTTTACTTCAAAATTAATATACAAATGATGATTTGTTGAAAGATAGAAGAGAAAACACAAATGAGACCTACAAAACATAGCAATCTAGTTTTAGGTTTTTTGTTAATAAAAATACAATTGTGGTTACCTCATTAAGCTGAAAAATCTCAAATAAATGATATACATATGCACAATACTTGTAATATTTTAAGATAAAAATTTATGAATATTGTACATATGACAGAATAAAACAAGATAGTTCACTGCACAATCTAATCTTTTCAAATAATAATTTATAAAACATTAAAAAGTGTGACGGATAGCATAAAGTAGAAACTAAGCATTAGCTTTGTTAGCTGACTACCTTAGAAAAACGATGATACAACTAAACAAACAATATACACCCATATCATATAATATTTAGACAAATAGAATTTGGAGCATTGCAAAAATAGGTAACAATTTAGCACAGTTAGTACGGGAAGTATCAGCATTTGCGAACAATGACACACCTTCACCTTTCTCTCTTGTACTCAACTTCATCTCTTTGATGCATAATCAAAAGAGCTCTTCGCACCTAAACAAAAAGTAAAAGAAACCAAACAATAATTAGTAAAAGTTCCAGCAAGATTACAAGCTCACCAATTACAACTGTACTTACTACAGACTCATTCAGTCCCATTCGTGTTAATTCATCCATTAACCGCCTCGCCTCTCTGATATGTGACTTCCAATGCTCATCCTTCTCTTTATGTCTCAGCTTGCTACATCCAAAATAAATAAAAAATTTAGTCAAATGTCATTTTAGCCGTGGCAGAAAGAGAAAATTAAAATGAAATAATCAAACCTTAATTTCATTAGCAATTTCAGGAGTGAAGTTCAAGTGCTTGTTAATTCCAGAACGAGCAGCATCCACAGTGGAAACATTGAATAATCTAAAGGTCTCTTCGACATGCTCCTGTGTGGCAACAGATGCTCTGTAAAAAAACCCAAAAAGAAAAAAAAAATTGTGTTGTGATATTTAAGCTGGTGTATGAAAGACAACTATAAACTATGATCGACTATAACTGCACTTACAGTCTCATCCTAGCTAGTGATTCGCTCAATCTTATTATAGCTTCAAGCTGTCTCACTGTAATTGAAATTGTAGCCACCCTTCCTGTCTCGTGAGTTTGTTACCTCATTTTCTACAAGTCAGATTAAAAACTCTCTCTATAATATCAACTAAATAGCTGAGAAAAAGCAAAAATTTCCTTTTGTGCCATATGCCCTACCCCTTCCCCTCACAAGATCTACTTTTTTCTTTTTCTGAGAACCAAAATTACTTCTTTATTTGCAGTCCGAGAGTAAGGAGAATGAAAGACAAAATGTTATCACAGGCATGTACAGTGATCAGGGTTGAAGCTCGAGCATACCTGTCTGACCTCCACATATTTGTTCTGTAGCATCTCAGCAGCCTTCTCTGACAGCCTTCGCTAACATCAGGAAAATTAGCAATACCTTCCTCATTGCGACCATCTGGTTCAGCTGTCACACACTACATAGGCAGGTACAAACATACGGAAAGAAAATTAAACGTTTCCCAAATAGCGATAAACAATAATAATAATTCACATTGGGCTTGTGCTGGTACCAGCAAGGATACTAATTTAATTTGTTTAACAGCTGAGTTCTATAATGACCCTTGAATTTTAGTAGAAAGTCACGTCGAACATACACAAGAAATTCACGGTATTCAAAATGGTAAGAACTGTCTGCTATGGAAAAGCATGCTATATTTCTTAAATAAGCTGTATACTGCCAAAATAGGTACTCAAAGTGAGAGACAGACACATGAGAAATACAGAAAAAAATACATACATCCAGAATAACACGGGCATATTGCAAGACCTCGTCTTCTTTGGTGGCACCACTGTACTCTGCATAATTTCCTAGCTCAGAAGCATATCCCAAATCACCGACCTACAATCCAAAACAATTAATTAATAAAAAGCTTAAAAGTACCAATTAATTGATTATGAGATGTTGCAAGCATACCTGGTATTCAAATGAAGCAAAAAAATGTCTGGTACAAATAAACAAATAGTTATTATGGTAACACTTCACCACTAAACAAAAGTACACTGGATTAATTTTGAATACCCAGAGGAGGCTATAATTCGATCATTAAAAAAATATTGTGATTAACATGAAAACATTCATATAGAAAATTGAATCTCTACTTCTCGATATAGATGAAAACAACGATAATGATACCATTAGATAGCCAAGGATTAGAGACAGCCTGAAAAACAAAGTCGAGGAAAATACTCGTTATTTGGACACAGCACCACAAGTATATTAATTTTGTTGATTTAATGACCAAAAGTCAAACCTGACGACTTATTTTCCCGTACTCTAAGATTGCATGTTGTTAATCCACAATATGAACACAGTGGCATTACAAAACACTGAAAAGACACAGAAACCAAGCATCATTGTAACTAATTTTGGCCAAGTCAGTCACATACAAATAAATAAGAAAAGCAACACCTAATATGATTCTTGACCCAACCAGTGCTTTGTTGTTCAATATTTTACCCAATAAGCAAACTAAAACATAAAAATAGCACAATTCTTACCAAACAAATCAAAAGAAGCTCTCTTGAAAATGGCTAGAAAGATAATTTATCTATCTCGCAAGAAGGTTTACTTTAGTTTTGTTATTTATCCTAGTGTCTAATGTTCAAAACACCAACACTAATAATATAAAAATAGACTTACCAGTATTGGTGAGTACCAGTGTTGTGAAAAATAAAATACGAATAGAATTAGACCATCTTGTTTCCAGGACCTTGCAAACATGAACCAATAGCTTTCCTTATAATAAACTGTAGGGTAGACAATTTTAAAAGCTGTTAGGTTGTTTAATGCTTAAACAGACAACTGTGAAAGTCCAACAATTAAAAAATTTAGGTATGTTCAAACTTGCATCTAAAAATTCTAAATAGGAAATAGAAATTTTGATGTAGCATTCAACAGGATAAGATAAATGAAAATAATGATTTTCTTTCATGAAATGCAAAAATTAGCCCTTTTAATTTCATCCCAATTGCTCTGACTGTCCAAATTAATCAAATCAGGAGATGAGGAGTTGTTGGAAAAATGCTTTGAGGAGATGAATAAGAGGAAATCAAATAAAAATTGAGAAAGGGAAAAAGTGACGATACCCAAAATTATGGCCATGAGGGAGCAAAAAATAGATGTACATCTATTTTTGTCTACTGTAGCCTCCCTTCTTCATTTATGCACCTAGCAAAGTTTTCCGCCTCCCGGTGCCTCTCTATCCACCACTGTCCAGCGCCTAAACAGTTTCTGATAAAAAGTTGACCCTTTGTCTGATATTTGAATCTGAACCACAGATCATATTAGATTAACAAAATCAATGATCCATATTTGATATTAGAGGTTAAATACAACCTTTATCTGATTTTTCTTACAACTTTTGTAAGGTGCTTTTATAAGTAGTAGAGATAAACAAAGTTAATACTATAATATTAGATTGCACAAAAAATTATTATATTTAAGGGTTTTATAATAACAATTATCCGTTAGCAAATTAACCTTTACCCATTGTTGACATCTTTATGCAGGAATTTCTTTTTTAAAAGAAATTATGCGAGTTTTTGAAAAGACAAAAGTCATCTGCAATATTGGAACTTTTTAAAATTACACACATTCTTATGCTTCTCCCGCTCCTAAATCCTACAGAGAAAGTAGAGCCACAAATTATTTCATCTCTATATTCACAAACACAATGAACTTCTGTGCTCCTTTTTCCTAAAAAAATCAAAGAAAACAAAAGAGCACCAACGTAAAACACAAGGTATACCCCAAAAGCAAAAGGGGAAAAAAACAACAACAACAACCACCAAAAAAGAATTCCTGATAATCAGCATCTGTTTTGCAAGAGCTGTAGACCCCCATCATTACTTTCACCTAAAACGAATTGAAATCAATGGGACATCCACGTCATTTCCCTCCTCATCCTCACACCCAGCCACCACATCCAGGTGACGCCGATATGGTGGTACCTCTACCTTCGCCACATCACATGCCAGCTCAGACACCTTCCTATCCAACCTCTCTTCATGTCTTGGAAGCATACTGTTGTACAACAGACTCGTTCCACATGAAATGCTATATGCACTCAGCCCCTTCACGCTCAACCAATCCAAAAGCTCTCTCAGAGTTACATCTCCTTCTATGATCCACCTGTCCCAAACGGTCCAACTGGTGCCTCCATGGTGTACTGTCTTGGGTGGAACTGGTTCAGCCATGGAGAAGAGTGGGACTGCCAGGTTGGCAAAGGTATTGCGGTAGGCTGACAAATTACGGTTCCCAGCTAGGGTTTTGTAGAGCTCAAGGCAGACGAGACCAGTGGCGGCAGCAGTAGCAGTGGCGATGGCCGGGATGATACGGCCGGCAATGAGCTTGGCCTTGAAACGGTCAACCTCTTGGATTAAATAGTTGCGAGCACGCATGTTGGCCAGACCAGAAATTAGATCCATATGGTAATTGGTATCATCATCCTAAAAAGAAAGATAAAGGTGAAAAGTGAAAACTCAAAAGATGCGCAAACAACTTGTAATATAACACATCTATCACATAAAGTCAACACTAGGTAGTAGGTAGAAGGATCAATTTCTCTTTGCTTCTAATAAATAGATGAACCAATTTTGATACACTCTAGTAATGTTGAGTATTGTACTGTACCAAACGAACTTAAATATTCTACCAACATTTGCTTTTTTCAGTTATCTAATCAAGAAAATAAAGATATCCCTAGTAATCAGAGAATTAACAATAAGCAGTGAAAATATATACCAAAATTTCCCAAACACGCTAGAAAGTATTGAGAGTAACATTCTCATGACAAAAGCAGAAAGAGTTTTGATGCTGCATAAGATTACATAGTCCAAAGCTACTTTGAAGACTCGGATCTATTTGGATTCTTGATGAACAACACTAAAATGGTATGCCTCCGGATGCAGAGACCTATACAGGGGACCTTTTTTTTTTTTTTTTTTTTTTTTTGCTTTTTAAGGGCACTCTAATATGAATAAAAAGAAAGAAAAATCAACACAAACCTTTTCGAAGTGTACAGGCTTCATGCGGAACCCAGAAGGAAGCGTCTTCGCCAACTGTTCCAACCTAGAGGAGAGGGCGTCAATGACTTCAGTATCATCAAAAGACGCACTAGCTACACTGGTTGCTTTCTCATCAGTTACAATCTTAACTCCCTCTTTTGGCGCAAACTCTGGTACCGACACCTTACCAACAGACTCAGCCAACTTTTTAGGGTTTGTGGCCCAGTCGGGCACCGGCACATTGAACGACTCTGCCCGCAAAATCGAGGCAGCCATGAGGAGGTTTAAGTGGCTAGGATCAGCAGTATCAAATTTCAGCGGCTGAGGGAATCGCTTTGGTGGCGACCAGAAAGGCGTGCCTGAGCTGGTCATGCAGTCTTCAGGAAAAGTGAAGGTAAGTTGTTTTATGCGGCTTGCGAAGTATTCTTCAAACCTGAGTACAATGCAATGTAATTTGAGTTCGGCAGCAATTAAGTTGTCTTTCTGTAATTATATATCAAGAAATTACAGTTTATATGCCAATAACACCATATCACCTTTTTTTTCATTTTTGAGAAATACTGACAAACTCCTAATGTTCAATTTTCTCTCAATTAAAATTTGCAAGTTTGTTAGCTTATTTGCAAAGATCGAAATTTAACAAAACAGAAACCAAATACAATAGCCATGCAATTGAGAGAGAGAAAGAGAGAGTTCCAAAACATACTTGAGCCGGGCCCATGTGATGCAATCCTTGAATGTCTCACACCTCTCCCTTTCCAAACATTCTAGTATGCTCTCTAGCTTATCCCTCGCCTGAGCATCACCTGCGCTTTGCATCCCCAATGTGTACCCCTCTGGATCTTCCAAAAACGCATTAACCTCGGTGGGAGTCTTTTCAAACAACCCTTCGAACTCTGAACGAGCCCATGCCAGGCAATGGTTAATGTTATGAGGGAAAGAGTGTACTGTACACATGGGTGCCTCCCTCTCAGGTGGGTCCCTTGAGGCCCCATAGTTCTCAGTCAAATGTGGTATGACCACCTGTGTATTGCATTTGGGACCTAAAGTTCCCGACTCCAAGAGAGGTTTCTGAAAGTACACACACCTTGAGTCTACATACAATCTAGCATTTACATTATCAAGTGCATTGACAACAGCATCCAAGTTCTCCCAAAACTCATCATTGAACACATTCTCTGTTTCTGGGCCCACCCGATTCTGCAATGCTGCTATGTTGAGACTAGGGTTAATCAACCTGGCTGCTGAAGCTGCGACAGTGGATTTTGACTGGCCAATGTGGGACTCACGAAAGAGGAACTGGCGGCTGAGATTGCTCTTCTCAATAATGTCATCATCAGTTACGGTTAAGGTTCCTGTGGGTCCACAGGAGACCCCCATCAGGGCTAAGTTTTTTAAAAACTCACAACCTAGGGCACCTGAACCAACCATGAAGATTTTGGCATTTTCCAGTTTCATCTGGAGGTCGGCACCAAGGACTGAGATTTGAGCATCATATCGTGTGTTGAGTGGTTTTACATCAGTAGGGCTCAGGGGTTCAGGTGGAAGAGACTCGATGGAGTCAAAATAGAAAAACTGTCAGAGAAGAAGTTCAACAAGATGTCAGATGGGCAGCTAATTGCATGAAAAATAAGCAGGAGATGGACCAAAGCACATCCCTCCATCCCCACTTTAAGGAGACAGATGCGTGCATTGTGGATATGAAGAAAGACTGAAAGAGATGTGTTTTCCAGCAGATGCTGCTAAAATTTGGTCAAGAACAATATCGGTGCTGAACCATTACAAATTGATGGTGATAAACATACAGCGCTATAAATATATATTAAACAACTATGATATATTACTTCTTTTTCTTCCCATGGTGAGTGCACCAACTATTCACAGACACCACTTATCAATCAGTTGCAAAAAATAGTTGACAGTTTTTGTATGCTGCGTTACTATTTTACTTTGATAGGGAAGGAAATTTTCATGAAATTTAGACAAGTTCATCACTTGTGGTAAATAAACTCTACCCCTTTACAACTTAAATGAAGCACACATTAAACTCGAGAAAATTCAAATTGACACATTTATAATGCATAGTTTCAGTTTAGTGGACTTTCTTTTGACTGTTGTTGTCATCCACAAAGAATCACAAGAAATGTATAATAGGATACAAATATTACAAATGCAAGATTGTTATTTGTAAAATACTGATTCTAGGACTCTCTAGCAAAAAGAAAACTAACAAAACTTTTCCCAGAAAAAAAAAAAAAAACAAATGTACCTGATAAATGGGATGAAATTTCCCAGAGCATGCCTTGACCACTTCTTGTCCCACGACACCCCCAAACAAAGCTGCCATGGGATTCAAGATAGCCCGTGAACCATTTAAGAAAATGTTGAGCACCTTTTCATCAGCTTCCCCCACCTCTCCATTCACACCTCTCACAAATTCAACAATCTTCTCCATGTCCTCCACAGCTCCAGCCACAGGAAACCTACCAAGCTCGGCCCGGAACCGATCCAATGCCTGAAATGCTGAGTGCAAAAGAGCAGAACGTTCTATCTTTGAATAGTCACTTAGGAGGAACTCTCCTGGGTCTTTAATAGCCTCTCTCAATGGCTTGAAGTGAAGCACTTTAGGTAATTTTACTTGGGTAACAATGCCACCACTTTTGTATGTACCAAATTTGCTAGTGTCTTCTTCTAAGAAAAAGGAATATGGCCTTGTACCATTAATCCTTCTTGGCTTTCCATCATTCAATTCCGGCATTCCCTGATTCAAGAGAAAGAAATTAATACACAATATAATTGCTATATGTTTTCTCTTGTACTAATTCCCTTTTTGAAAAACAGTGCCAATATACCATGTATTCAAATTGCGCATGATATTTTTTATTAGCTTGTTACAACTAGACCAGAATTTGTTGGGTATGTGCAAATAACAGTTCCACCTAATTAATTTAATCAAAAGGTAATTGAAAGTTCCCTTTAAATTTTGTACCCAATTAGTGAATTAATTCGAAAATAGACAAGCAAACTTGATATTAAATGGTCAACGACTGACTGTGTGTGAAGACATAGATAAACAGGAACATTAGTATAGGTTGGGAAAGTTCCCGACAGGGAACAGAATGCACATGCGATCACATTATTCTAAATCGGTGAAGATAATGGAAATGTATATCATGCATATTGCAACAAAAAAATTGCCAGTACCCTGCCTCCTACCAACACCCCTAGATTGCAACTCCCAGAAATAAACCTTATTTAGCACCACTAATAGACTATTATCTGCATAACCTAGGAAGAACAAACAAAGAAATTGGAAAGAGGAAAGTATAGGTTAACATAGTTGACATCTATCATTTGTTTATCGTTCCAGGAGGATAAGTGGAGAAAAGAATAAAGAATTCTACCTGGACTTCAGAGAGAATCACGAGATCACCATCCTGGAATTCAAGCCTCTCATCATCAACGCAAGTCACAAGTGCCGGGTTATCATTGCTTATGGAAGCAACAATACCCGTACGGGGCTCCTCTCCATCTACATCCAGGACAGTAAATTCAGGGCCGTAATCACAAAAGACTCCCCCAAAAAGTCCCCGAACCTCACATTTAATAAAAGGAATCGGTGGTGTATGGCTGTGGCAGTAGTCATTGAATTCGATAGCTCTCTCCAGGCTTATATCAGTAAATACCACAGCCTGAAAAAGAAAACAAAAACACAACAAAAATATTATAAAACAGTCAACTGTATAGAGAACATGCTACAATAATTAGTCTTTGTTTTTTTATATGTTACAGGAATAAGTAATATATGGCATGTTTGGAAAACTAATAAGTAAATGGTATGGCATCTGCTGCTGTTCAATCCTATGCTTATTCCAAAATAACCTAAATAAAAGTGACCACCAAACTCAAGAATCCATTATGCATCAACCATTTGATATCAAACAAATGGTTTACTAAGCTAAATCAATTGTGCAGTACAGGTATGTATCCTACAGCAAGGTGTGCCTGTTTTACCATTGTACAATGTATATATACTTAAAAATGTAAATTAAACATGCAATGCTCGTGGCTGCCCGAATTTATACGGTAACAAAACAAAGCAATACGCTAATTACCTGAAAGTCAGAAAGCTGTTCTTTCAGCAAAGGAGTAGTTAGAGAAGAAACTTTGACAGCATTGTTCAGCTCTTGCAGCTTTTGCACACAAGCCTCAGCACGATTTTTTCCAATATCACCCTCTGATAAGAAGAAATTTGCAGAGAGGTCCCACATCTCAACCTCCCCTTCATCATGTAGTGTCACTGATTTGACCCCAGCAAGAACTAGGTTTTTGGCTGTTACAATAATGCAAAACTCAAAATTAATAAAAAAAAAAAGAGGTGGCATACAATATATAATACTACTGGCCAGGTGTTCTTCACAGATAAAGTGTTCTTACCAGTCAATAAATCAGCCAGTCAGTGATGGTATTAAATTTATGGTAGGTTTTGCATTTTTTTTTTTTCAATTTTCTTACTTGATATCCAAATCCAAAGACTAACAAACTTAGCTAAATTTTCTACATTCACGTCATTTACATCCGATCTCTGTAGGAAAATTCAGCTTGATAGTTGTAGAAATAGATTCCAAAATTTGATCAAAGATAATTCCATATATCAAGGAAGAATAAGAATAAGAATAAATAAAAATGAATAAAAGAAAAGAATCGATACCAATCTCAGCTCCGAGGCCTTGTAAGCCTGAAACGAGTACATTAGATGCGAAGAGGCGGCGCATAGTCTCTCTTCCATATACAGCCAGTTGCCTACTGTGCAAATCTTCATCTATGTCCGATTTGGGTCTCTCCACGACCTCTCTCGTCTCCTCCGTCGGTTCATCCTCTGGCCTCCTTCTCGGGCGCGGGCGCTTGTACTGAGACAACACGCAGAGAACTCCGGCGAGACCGAACGCTCCGGCGAGGAGGTAGGGCCAGTACTGGCGAAGGGCGATGGGGTTGAGATCAGGTGGTAACATTGTTTTTGTTGTTGTTGACGCAGAAATAAGAAATTGATTCTAGAAGATTATTGTCACTTGTGAGAAAAGAAAACAGAAGAGGGATCCGATGGAAACTGGAAAGAGGTCTTCAGAGAATAATAATAAATAAATAAAACTGTGGTCTCTACTCTCTTGGTTCCTTTTTCTTTTTGACGGAGTGATTGAGAAACTGGATTTTGGAATCCGGATTCACTACATCTTCTACGTGTATGCTATTCCGTGTAACGAGTGATACGCCGAGCCCTCGAGCTGAATCAAGCACTCAATTATGTCGGTTATGTTTTAATAAAGTATATTTTCTGATGATTTTTTTTTCAATCAACATATGATATAAAGCATCATATCATCATCAGTTTGTGATGTGGAAATAAATAATTTGGCAAAGTCTAATTAAGAGCAGTAACTGAGTGCCATTTGGTCCAAGAGGAAGGAACCGAAGAAGACAATTAGACAAATGAGCAACGTGGCCGACATTAACAAGTCATAGCCGGGTGACTGACTAGCTACAAAGTATCATTTCTTATTGTTTTCGAATGTTGTGGAACATTATGTGTTAATTAAGGGTCAAGAAATGTGACAACTTTTTGACACATAGCCATCGGAAACGAACCCATTTCAAATATAAAATTAATTTGCTTCTAAGTTCAACTCTATAATAAATTAAACTTCGGTTTAAATTCATGTAATAAAATCCATACGACTTAGAAATCTGAGACAACTAATCATAAAATACCTTCCGTAATTATAAGATCAAGAGAACTACACAGCAAATCAATACATAACTAGGGAAATTCTGCCACGATAACCAATTTTGAATATTCACCTAGATCATACAGCACCTACAAATATTTTATTTATTATATTAAATTTTCAACTATAAATGCCCCTTAGATACGTCTACGAAATCCATTTCATTCAAATTCCACCTATCTGACATAATAGTCTCTCCTTATTCCAGTTAGAATAGGTGAAACATTATATCAGAACTAGTGAGCACTTTTTTCTTCTTAACTATTGCTAATAGAATTACAAAATAAATCATTCAATTAACAATATACAACATTATTCGAAAATAATTTTACACATGCATTGCTAACTTGTTTGGTATAAAAATACAAAAAAAATAAATAAAATATCAGAGAAATCATCTCTGTTTGGGATTGGTACAAGCTATACAACTGAGTGTTCAGTTTTTTGCTTGTAGCATAAAACATCTCAATTCTTTAATATGCGCCATTATAAACTATACAAATATACTTCAGTGAACTTGGCTATAAAATTGCATCATGCTAATATTTTAAAAGATATGAATCAACAAAACTTAAAAAAGTAAAAACAAAGTTTGTAGTCTGATTGTAACCATATGAAAGCCATAGAACTGGTGTGTCCATATGAAAATTATAGAACATGGACAAACATCAGGCGCTCGAGAAGACCAAGGAGGTCCTGATGCATCGCCTAAAAACTTCTCCGATAAGCAAAACAAAAGAACAAAAGATGTACACCACTTTCACTACTTTATTTTATAGTTCATAAATGATCGAACCATCTTGGGGTCTCATTTGACATATTTTAGGCCCTTATGAAAAACCACACAGTATGTAAACTGGGCAACTTAAGTGATGTATATAATGTTTAATTACAACCAACATCATGCACAATGTATGAAAACCAAACCAACTCAAGGCAGCAGACCTCTCAGATAGTATTATATCAAGAAGCAAAGACCAAAACCATCAAAAACATCAAATCAAGCAAAAAAAAAATTTGACTATAACAGGGTTGATGGCGATATACATTTTCAAATAGAACCAGTCAAGCCACAATAAGAATACGATAATATAGACATTGTGTAGTAATTTAATTGTTTTTTCTTATTTCATATCTGGTGCTCAAACTATAGACAATAAGCATCTGAAATATGAAACAAATTCTAAAAAGAAACAAAAAGTGAAAGCATGATACCTGAAAGGTTGAATTATCAGCCCTAATTTAGTAAACAGATTACCCTATGCTAATTTTCTGCTTGTAAATAATAGCACCTACGTTTTTGGAGTAAAAATGAGAATAAACTAAGTTAAACAAGGTGAACTTACATATAATCATGAAATAGTTGATTGTTTTGAAACTAATAAATAAGAAATTAAGATTGTTACCTTCGGTTTTGATGAATAATGATGTGGCATGCTTGCCTATTGACCTAGAAATACATACAGAGGTGAATTAGGCACAAAACTGAGAGCACAAATACTTGGCTTTATGATGAGCAGGTTATATTATGAATCAAAACACTTTGGCATGCCACTTGGAGTATAAATTGCGTACCAGTTGGCAACCTAACATGTACCATGACATATATAATACATATCTGATACAAATATAGAGCTGATGATAATGAAACAAAGAGTTAAGTCAATAAGGAATGCAAATTCACCTTGAATGTGTTCATTTTTTTAGGTTCTTGAATCATTGTTTAATGAGTGCTTAATATGATGGCTTTCACAGGCCACAAACCAAACTGATAAAAAACCCTACTCCTGATTCATATAATTTAAGATCAACACAATTGTTCATCTTATTTTTTTATTTTATTTTTTTTTTTGTCTATCCTTGACACTCTCTTAATTTTATTGCCATTAAAATGAATCAGTGGAGCACATCATGAACAGATTAGCCTGCCCATTGACAACTTACGACACCATGTATTCCAATTGATAAACAGCAACCAATGCATAACTTTAGGTTTTTACATTAAGAAAAGGTAATTCCATACTTCGATATCAATCATGAATCTGTTATGCATCTTTTCACATTCAAATCATGATAAAAATTCAAAGAAAAAGGAAAAAAAAATCCAGTGTGATGGCACTGACCAGAAAGTGACAAAACTTGAAGAACGCTCATGCAAGAGATGTGGTCAACTAGAGCAAGCTCCATTTTTTATTTTTAAAGCTAAATAGAAATAGTCAGTGAATTAAAATACATTCACAAATTTCAAATAGTCTATAAAATATTTATGAAAACTACAAATATGAAAAACATTGAAAAAAGTTGTCCAATTTTATTCCATTTCGAGTAGGCAAACTATAGACGGACTATGCGGAAATAATTTGATGCTTATAAATGATTTAGATTAGATTTACATTGCTCAAATCATATAAATGGAATAGAGCGATATTGCAAGCTGCCACTTTGAAGCATCCACTACAAGTTGCTTGAAAACTTACAAAAAATGAACGATAAACTGAAACAACTATGCAGCTCACAAAGAAATACATAAAACGTTTATTTTCTAAATGTTGTGTAAATACAAATTGAGAAGTCAATGAAGGAATAACACTCATACCAGCTGAAAAGGGGTTCAACAGGCTCCTCATGAATGCTGTCACCATGTATCACACGAACTGCAGCTCCAGCTCCATGTCTGAATAGGAAGCATAATTGAATGTCATAATTAAAATATTATTTTGGGAATGATACTACTGCAGTTCCATAATCCAAAGGTAAAACCAAAATTCAAAATAAAAAAAAAAATGACAAACTTCATTTTTGAGAGGACATTACTGACATATGCCAACTTCTTTGGTCGTAACTCGACTGGAACTTGCTCCAATAGAAATGTTAGCTGATAAGTAAGCTAAAGAAGGGGAAGAAAAAAAAAAAATCAAACTGAGCTGTTAAGTTTGACAACAAAAATTGTTGTACCCTTTATTTGCAAGAGGAAAACAAAAAATCAAATGCTATTTAACACCTCAATTGAATAGCAAACAAGACATATAGAGTGTTGATGCTGTTCAGCAAATAAATTGAACAATAATAAGCAATAATGAAGGCACACACTCATTTTGGCTCCCATGTAGAGAAACCCCAGCTATCAGTTAGATTTCTTGCCGGTAAGAGGCATGCCAATTCTATCTTTCATTTATATTTATACCCATTGCATTACAGAAAATAAACAAAAGGAACACATTAATTCTACTTGATATAACAAATAGCAGTTCACATAACTCAACCCATGCAGGCAAAAATTAAACTATCAATGCTACAGAAAAGGTACGATATCCACAAAACCATTCTAATCATCCCATCCAGTAGCCTTGATCTCGGACAAATCACTCCAAAAAACCCTCTCCTCTGAAGCTGAAGCTTCAGCTGGTTTAGCTTGCTGAACCTCTTCTACAGGATCAGGGTCATTCCAAGTATGCTCGTACCAATCTGGATTGTCTGCTTGTTCAGGAACTGGGCCAATCTGTTGGGAGCATTGTCCAGTCTGAAATTTTCCCTGGGGTTGGTATGAGGGAGCATTCACATTCCAAGTATGCTTGCTATGCTCTGGGTTAGTACCTCCGTTCTGATACTGAGCCAAGTATGGCTTGCGTTCTGTCTCCACATTCCATTGGCTTTGATCAGGGTGCTGTTCAGGTTCATATTGCGCAGCATATGCACTACCAGAGAATTGTTCTTCTTCAGTGTACTCATGCAATTCAGGTTCAGGAAGCAGGCATCCCTGATAAGACCCATTATCAGCACAGTATCTCAGCAGCTTATCCCAGTGCCGATCCTGCAATGACATTGTGATATGTTTATGATAATTCTTAGAATGAATCTCAAGTATAAAAAGTTCCACGAAGTGTGAAAGTAAGGCTAGTTAACATGAATGCACAATTGCAGATATACTTTTGATGCTACTTTTTTGTTTTATGATAGATAGAAACAGAGGGTAGGCAAGCAAAAGTGGATAGGTCGTATCTCAGATGCTAATCTAAATAGGATTTTATATTAAGCATCATGAAAGGCTGAAAATAATGAAACTAGGCAATGCCAAGTGTGTATTTGGGGCAGCAAGCTGCCGGGGTTGCTTATAGTAACATGAATTATACTCCAAGGTGGTGGTTGGGGTGGGGGGTGGGGGAATGTTTGCTGAAATCTGTAAAAGTTTGATTCCCTATGCAATAAAAAAAAAAAAAAGGTGGTACAAACCCTAGAATTGCCAACATTTCAATCTAAAAAAAAAAAAAAGAAACTGATAAAGAAAAGAAGAAATTGACAACCTTACTGATGATATGTGGGTTTCCAACAATAACAAGCAATGACCTAGCACGGGTAATAGCAACATTGAACCTCCTGTGGTTGCTAAGGAACCCCAACTGGTACACCCGGTCAATCTCATTGTGCTTGACTGTTGACCTCACTGTAGAAATGATAATGATCTCCCTCTCTTGCCCCTGAAACTGTTCTACACTCCCTACCTTCACATCTTCCATCTCAAGTAACTCAAGTGCCTTCTTCAGCTTCAGTACCTGTTGCCGGTATGGAGTGATCACACCTATATCAGCTGAGGTGATGCAATCAGTTTTCCTTATTTTCCTAATTATCTCCACAACCTTACTTGCCTCAATCCGATTGAACCATGAGGGATTGTTCCCTTCTCTCTCATCACAACCTTGTATCCCGACAAATAACACAGGAAATGCCTTGTTAGGTAGGCCAACACTGTTATAAACGCTCTCCATTTCACTATCGCTTTCTTTACAAGGCAATAGTTGTCCCTCATAGAACAACTTCGAAGGGAGCTCTAAAATTGCTGGATGGCAACGGTAGTTGCGAACTAATCTGGTCACAAAATTCGCATTTCCTTGTGCATAACAATCATACTGAAACAACCTCTCCAGGTACGAGACACCTAAACCATTGTTCTCGGCACCTCTTGAGAAAACAACAGGTCCAAGTTGCCTTGGATCACCAGCTAGCACAACTACTGTTCTTCGGTCTGACATACTCGCTATTGGCACCATTGTCTCGGGTTCTGACGCCTGACCTGCTTCATCTAAGAAAATATGAGAAAAATGTCCTTGCGCCAAACCCTCAGCTTGTAGTGTGGCAGAGCTCATGTAAGTTGAGATAATGACACGGTATTGCATTAAGGCTTTCAAAGGAGGGCACTTGAAAACCATGTCATCAAAGAAACAAAACTGCATGTACTCGGAGTTCATATCATCATAGGACCGGCTGGAGGCATTTAGGCGGAAAACATCTCTCTCGCGAATTAAAGTTCCACCTAAGGCTAGTAGTTTTACCAGAACATGGTCAGAAGCACTATTAGATGAAGAGCACACAAGGATGCGTGCTTTTTTATTGCTAGTGTACAGTTGAAGTATGGCTTCCACCAGTGTCACCGTCTTTCCTGTGATTGATTGCAAAATTGGGTTAAGTAGTGAAAGACAAAGCAAAGAGAGAAAAACAAATTTCCCTTCTAGAAGAATAAATCATCACCTGTTCCCGGAGGCCCATGAATGACATACGGTGGAGAGCCTTTACACCCAAGTATCATTGCCACAGAGTCACGCTGTTCTTGATTGAGAGTGAGGTTGAATGGGGTAAAAGAAGGTTTCCGTATCTCCCTCTGAGAGTAGGCTTGAGAGGGAAATAGAAGCTGCTGCCTTAGGTTGTCCCTCAACTTGTCAACTGAGTTGACAGCTTTGTATAAGCGTCGCATGTTTATTCTGTTGTATGTAAAGCTCACACTGTACCGGTCACCATTCCGATGCCTCAGGTGCACTGATTCGTTAAACTTCAAAAAGATTTCATCAGCAGCGACCCTATGAATGATACCCTACATTAAAAAATCAACAACATAATTAGTGATTCATAACCACAGTTTGTACTTTAGAAATAATAACTACAGTTTGCACTTCAAATATTGTTTTGTAAAAGTTACTTATCATAGAATAATTGAAAAACAATTTTGAAAAGCGACTAGAAAGAGGGAGAAACACAAACTTGGTAGGATTTGGAAGTGGTGGAAGAGTCTGCAGAGACACACTTGGCAAAAATGTAGTCGTTAGCGACAAGAGAAGGTCGCCTCTCGGCCAATCCAGGTACCTCCAATGAGAGATAATGCCCTCTATTTTTCATCTCCACGGCCTCCATATCATATGCCCTCATCTCGTCCTGTGAAACATGTGAAGAACCATAGATAAATTATCTAAAATATAGCCCATAATATTACAATTGGCATCTCACTGCCGGTACACATTTATGTCTGAGCCTGAGATTTAAAGTAGGCAACAACATCATAATTCTTGTCATCCTAATAAAACCATAGGGAACAATTAAATTATGATCTTTCTTCAAAATTTTTAATTTAATTAGATAAATTTATCAAAATAGGTTAACTTGAATGTACCTCCAGATGTATTTCCTCCCATATAATCAATGTACTGAAGAACTGTGTATAGTTGTTGGCACATAGTTCCTCCATAAGAACATCGGGCACCTGTCCGCTCTCTATCATCTCCCTGATTGGTAGCGGTATCTCATACTTTGGGAGATGGCAATTAAACCCTGCCGAGTGCTTATTCGGGAGGCGGGTACCGGGCACAAAACCACTGTGATCTACTGGTGGCTTCCTCTGGCCCCTTGACCTGGAGTAGGGCTTCTCTGAGAAGAGGGCTTGAGAAATAGAATCCTCGGCCAAGAGAAAGGCGACTCGTTCGATCTTGTCATCACCGATATCGAAATGCACAATTGATGTGTGCAATCCGATCTCTTGGGGCTTGCATGAGAGCCAGACCGTGAAGGTCTGGCCAGGCTGGAGGGTGCGGTCATCGAGACGAGTGAAGCCTACAAAGTCCCGCTTGGCGGCCTGGTCGGACTCATCAGTGGGTGGTCTCATGACGGAAAGCATGTAGGTGTCCTCGGGATTAGAGGAGAAGATGGTTATGCCCCAAATATCGAGGGGTTCTTCAGTGGTGTTGTGGAGCAGTATCTTGTCGGCTGAGGTTTGGCCGACAAGAACAGATTGGGGCTTGCCGCCGATGAATGGGAAGGGGATTGTGATGGTAACGGGCCCGCCTTCCTCGAAGGGGTTGAAATCGTGAAGCGATCTGTCGTCCTCGAAGTCGAGAAACCCAACTTCAGGTTTCTCGCTGAGTACTGACATTTCGTCATCGTCGAATCGACGTGACCAACTCATGCCGCCGCTCGAAAAACTAAACTAAACTAAATTGAGAATGTGATGCTACCTGAGGAGATAAGTTGACGCGTCTGAATTTCTCAATGCGGAAGGCTGAGAAGCCGCTGGAGGTTGAAAGTTGAAACTCCACCCAAATCGAAGAGAAGAGAGAGAGAGAGATGGCGCTCACTGCCTTCAGCCTTCAGTGGCTTGAGTGAGAAAGGAGGAAGGAGAAGGGTTTTTTGATGCTTTCTTTCTGGGGTTTTTCGAGTTTCCCTTTCTTCTAAAGTTTATTTTTAGATTAGAGGTGTTGCTTGCGCCTCCATTTCCCCTCCAGTTTAAATACCTCCTTGCAAATGAAATATTATATAACCCCTCTAATCTTCACCAACCGGATATAACTCCTATAATCTTCTCAAATTGAGATATAAACCCTTTGCTCAATTTCAATCATATTTTAATTATAGAAAAAACTTTTTCTGTACATTTAGACAGAAAATGCCCCTACCTCTGCCTCATCTCTAATCCCTCCCATCTCATCCCTTTTTTTTTTTCTCTGTAGTTGTTGACAGTGACCATCAAATGTGAGGGGAAAAGTTTTAAGAACAAAAAGTGGAAAAGTCTAAAAAAACTAGACAGTTTACTCCAAATTTAACAAGACCTAGTCGAACACACATATTGTTCTTTTTTTTTTTTAAATTACTCAAATTGTTGTCTCGAACAAATGCAACGTGTGGTTTCTAAGTCAGAGGAATTGTACAGTTTGCTCCCTTGCACAATGGTTATATTCCTCTTATGTGAGTACCGTGTTGCGAGGTTGTTCAATTGCCACTCGGAAAACAAGTTTGGGCTATAAGAATTAAGATATGGAGTAACTAATTTGTTCATGGACTGTGCATTATTTACAATTATTTAAATTGAAACTTAATAGGAAAGTGAAAGGTCTTCTTTCATGTACACGTTAATCGGTTTCTTTGATGTTATGACTATGAGAGATTGATTATTGGAAACTAAACTTTGTGGTCATGCTTTATTTTTAGCCTTGTTGGAAATTGCCAAATGAAGCCGAGATGTTACCTGCCTCTTTATTTACCATGTCGCTTCACTTATTGATGTTAGTATGGATAAAAATAAAGATTGTTGTTCAATAAAAAGTTTGGGGCCGGACCCCCTTCTTTATTCAAAAAATAAATAAATAAATAAAGATTGCTGTAAAGTTTAGATTGTGTGTTTTGGAGTTGGTACAGGTTGGCACCAACTTTGAAATCGGTTGCTGGTACACACTTTTGGCTTAAAGGGGCTTAGTCATAAACTTTTTAGGCATATTATCGTATCTATCAACCAAGGATGATGAAACGATCATTGGAAAGGAGGAGGGTAGTTTGGTCATAATTCTTATGCCGCTAATTTTTTCTATTAAAAAATAACTAAAACCAGTGAAAGGGGCATATATCCCTAATAAGTATAATTGGAGGGATTATATCCGGTTTTGGAGATTAGAGGGGTTATATCCAGATAGAGAAGATTATGGGGGTTATATTCAATTTTGCCATTATTAATTAATCAATTATTTTTTTCTATTTTTCCTTTATTTATAAATTCTAAATATAAATATTCAGAAAATTCCATTACAATTCTTATTATATTTTTCAGTATATATAATTGAGAAAAAGTCGACACTTTTTTACAATTTATTTACACACACGTGTATATATATGGCTAACGTGCCATCGAGTCATTTTTCGAGATTCAAAATTCAAATGGTCAATCCGAACTGTTCAAGTTGTTCTCCATATTGAAATATCCTTATAGACCAAATTTTATATTTTTTTCAAATTTTTTTGCTATTTATTATGATATTTTTAAAATCATTATGATTAGAGTATTTCAGGCTCTCCAATTTAAAAATATCATAATAAATAGCAAAAAAAATTTGAAAAAAATATAAAATTTGATCTCGAAGGGTATTTTAATATTGTGATCAATTTAAACGGTTTGAATCGACCATTTGAATTTTGAATATAGAAAAACGAATCGATAGATCGATGGCGCGTACGGCGTATCATAAAATAGAACGATATCAATCTTGTCATGAACAAAAGAAAGAATCCGAATCCCCTGATCAGTGTACTGGAACCTCCATTGTTTTAGAAATGGAGTGGATATAGAACGGCAAAAGCAATCACCCTGGGACCCACAAAAGGGCTCACGCAAAAACGCAGCCCGGGCGTTACAAAACCATGAAAGCGAAGGAGAGTTAATTGATTCATGAATTAATGAATAGTAGCTATAATTTGGCGTTTTAGACCGTCCGATTTTGATCCTACGATTTGCATTGATTATTTTTATAGACTACGTGTGCCAAAATTTTTGAAAGATTATCATCACGTGAATTTGGTCCTGTCCTGGATTGATTTCATTTGTACAATAAAATAATATTCTTTTTATTTAAGGAGTGAATTATATGACAAACAAACTTTGTAACCGTGGGATGTAATCATGTACAGCAATATATTGCTTTTTTTTCCACCTATTGGTTTAAATGGTCACGCTCAGAGTGTGATTATTTGATATTTGTTTAATTTGATTCATTGTATTTAGACTAATATTTTATCTGTTGTGGACTTGTGGTATTTAAATTATAGGTTCAAAAATCTATTATAGGAAATCATCTCTCTCATGAGAAACGGTGATCATATTGAGTTGCTTTCTATTAGACATAGTGATTATTATGGATACAATATGGGTGACATGTAGTATTATCCACTGATTTTTATGGTACAATATAGGTGACATGTATTAGTTTAAGACTAATGACTGTAATTAGGATAGACTTAGTGTATCGCCTCTTGAGGGCTTTTGAAATTTGGGTCTCTCTGATATACTGGCTATATACCATAGAACACCTTCAGTGTAATTACATTACAACATAATCACATCAGTATACTAAATAAAGAGGCGTGGGAGTCTGACATTATTTTGTTAAATTCAGCCGACACGCGGCGACAATTTGTACAACAAGATTTTATATTCCCGATTTATGTAGCACAAAACTCTGTTAACATTTGTGTCCCGAGTTTATTGCTCATAACATTGACTCGATTCACCAATAGAATTTCTTTCGGCAACACATTGATTTTGTTTTTTAATTATGCGTCCTCTTTCTATTTTGAATTCCATGTGGTCTGTGCCGCTCGGAGACTATCGTTCGCCTTTCCTTCTCTTCTCCTCCTCCCCCGCCTCCTCCAGTAGCACTGCCTCACATCCTCAGTTCGTTCCTCCTCCTTTTCTCTGACTGGCGACACGCCAATTAATGTTGCGCCTGTTCACTTCTCTCCGCAAGCTTCATTCTCTTCCTCTTGACACGACATTAAATTCCCGACATCAGTGATTCCTCTTCGTTCTTAATTCTGAGAATTAAGCCTCTCCGTAACCCCCTTCTCTATTCTCTCTTTCTAAGACAAATGCTTCTTCTCCTCTCTCTCTCTCTCTTCTCCAGTCTAGGGTTTGGGGTCGGAGAGTACTAAGAAGAGAGGAAAAAAAAAAAAAGCAAACAAGGCAAAGCCCTAGGAAGGAAGAGAGAGAGATAGAGGACGAGTGATGGTGGTACATCAATCAAATAGAACTCGGATCTGCCAGCGAACTCAACTCGGGCCATGGTGCACGCGAGGTGAGTCTATTTCATTTTATTTCCTTTTTTTTGGTTGATGTGAGGTAGCCCCACTGACTGACTAACACTATCAGATCTACTTAATCGTGCAGACAATTCTTCCTCTTCTCCGAGCATCTATTTAGGTTGTCTGGTCAGATTGTAGATGTGTGGGTATTTACAAAATTAACCAGCACCCATGAAATGGTATTCTACTTCCCCAAAATCTTTCTAACCATATTTTTACAACTTACTCAGAGACATGCTATTGCTCACTTCTAGCAGTATTCATATCTGCTCTTAAAATTTCAGTGATGGCGACTTCCAATCCAACCTCAACAACGACCTCGGCAATATCGGCACCAAATTACTAAACAACAACTACTACTTCGATGATACGATCGGCATGAAACCAAGTCAAGTATATAGCCTCATCATGTGATATGTCGACACCAACCGCACCTCTTGAGAATAAGCATGCTGATGGTTCATTCTATTTTAATTTCAAGAATAGTTGGAGAAGGGCTGCTATAAGGTGTTACTTGATGTGTTCTAAAAATACTGGTAAGCCTAATTTGTATCATTGTTTTAAAACTGAATTGCGGGGATATTGGTTTGAATAATAAGATGGCTAAGAAATAATTAGTAGTTGAAAAATTAGGAATTTAATGAGTCCATTGAAAATTTGAAATTGAGAAATGAGTTTTGATTATTGTTTAGTATATTCCTTTTTAAGCTGTTGATGCCATATTATTAGTATATGGGAAATTGTAAACCAATACATACATAAATCTAATCGGATAAGCAACAATACACATATTAAACAAAAAAAGTGGACATGGTGGACTACAACTTAAATTGTAATTATTGTTCCTAAATTTTCCAATAGGGTGATGGTGGTGGTTTAGTATTTTCTGCTGCATAATTAATATATTAAAAAAAAAAGTGGACATGTGGTCTAATAAATTTCCATGAAAATCTTTTAGAATGACCGCATAAAATTCAAGTGTATCTAATCATTGAGACACAAACTAACTTCTAAAAATTTATTAGAAATAAAACCTCAACCGTTCTTCCAATTATTCTAGAGCAAGTGCATCAGTAGCAGTTAAGTAAATTTCAGTGGCGAACAACATAGTGGACTTTAAAAATTTCATATTCTTATGTTTTGTGTGGAAAATTGATGCTTTCCAAGAAATGCCCTTTTACATTTTTTGAACTCATGTAAATTAGTACTGTTCACTGGTAGGACATGGTGGCATTTTCATGCTGCAAATATGATGGGGGAATAAAAGAGGAGGCTGAAATGGAGAAGGCAAAGAGAGAGGGGATGGAGAGGTAAATTTCATCAAAATGGCCGAGTTATTAGTGCTGAGGCTAACCGAAGGGATGGTAAATGCCCTCTCACACCTTTAGAGGTCTATTTCTTATTTCTCTTTTATATTTATTTATCCTATCTTTTTACTGTTGTCTACTGCAATTTAAATTTCAGCTTCTATTATTTTCGATTGTGACAGGTCGGTATGATGCTTAGAGGGATGGGATTTGATAACAGAACTATGTTATATGTAGCATCAGGCATGATCTATAATGCGAAGAAGTACATGGCTCCTCTGCTCCAGTCATTTCCTCTTTTAGAAACTAAAGAAAACCAATCATATCTGTCTTTCCTGTCAATCCATTATACAACTTGTTATCACAAACTCAATGACCCCACCTAGAGAATTGTTTCTAAATAGATGCTTGGAGAAGAGAAATAACTGCTCTGGAAGTGAATTGCAGGTAATTATTTCAACAAGTTCTGGTGGGCCCACCTTAAAGAAAGATATGCTGAAACTTGACAAGTTATTTCAACAAGTTTTTTCAAGAGTTCTGATTTGCTTGGTTGGTCAAGTAGGATACTGAAAATTTACCCACTTGGCATGCTTTTCGGCAGGTAGCACATGCAATTGCTGTGCTTGATAGTCTAGGCGGGACAGTACAGGTCAGGCATGTTAGAAGAGATGCACTGGCAGAGACCCATATTCTGGCAAATGATGCATGGATGAGAGGGCTTGACTGGCATGGCTGTCCAACGGCTCAACAGTTGAGCAGGATGATATTGAAGGAGATACTTGATCTCCAGAGGCTTAAGAGATGGATACAATGACCGGAAAAAAGTTTTGTGATGGAGGTACTTAGTAAGAAGGTAAACATTATAGTTTTTCTTTTTGTTTTTTTTTTCTCCCTTTTTAGTAGCGTTATTTGGGGTATAAAGAGGTTCACTGATGTATATACCAGTATAGTTTAGGATAGGAGTTGTGTAGGTTAGTAGTTAATTACGTTGCCCTCTGAAAGCCACATTTTGTATTTATTTTCTTTTTGGGTCTAATGAAGGCCCAAGGTCACATCAAAAAAAAAAATGAAGGCCCAAGGGCATTACGTCAAAAAACATATTTTTTATGTTAGGCTAATTTTTTCGGATAGTTTGTACTTTTACTGTTTTTCTCTTTTTCTATTTTATTTCATTTCTCAGTCTTAGGATATGGATGTAGGTGGCAGGGTGTTTCTTCAAGAAAAAAGGTTTTTGATTACAAGTATTTCAGTGTTTGACGTAGACAAATTATGTATAGTTTTTCTCCTTTATTTTATTACTAAGCCCAAGACATTTCATCCCAAGAAAAACAAATGTCTTGGAACCATCGGACTTTTTAGTTAACTCCAGAGAGAGTATTGCAAGCATTGACCCCATGACCAAACTTGCATCAGCACAAGCATCGATTAGGCAGCTTGCAAGAATGCTGTAATTAAAGCATTTCTTTGCTTTTTTTTTTTTGAGTAAACCAATTTCCAAGTTTATTGTTCACTAGATCTGGATTTTCATTTTGGAAGCTCACTTAAATAGATCTTTCTCTTATAAGTGTGTGAGTTATTTCCATATCGAGCGAAGCTCGATTTGTCCCTCTAGTTTCTTCTTCAATCTCTATTTCTCTTCTCTGACAATAATAAGAAAGATATCATGGTATCAGGCAGGAGCGAAGCTAGGATTCCGTGACAAGGGGGGCCGAGGTCAAACTTCTGAGTTGCTCGATCGACCAATCAAACTTGAATATGATTGTATACATTAAATTTGATAAAAATTAAGTCATTTTTTGTATTATGCAAGAGAGATAGTTGCGAGAGAGACAACAAGAATAGAGTTTTCATTCCCAGTTTCTACTTAGGCTACTAATTTAGTATTTCATTGGTGGAGTAGAAGGAAAATTATTGGGTTTTGTATCAACTAGGGGGAGCCCAATCACAATATTCCATTTATTATACAAAAAACAGCATGGGCCAGGCCCTCTTGGGCCCCTGCGCTAGCTCCGCCCCTGGAATCAGGAGCCACACCTCTAGCGAACACCACCGCCAATTCCGACTCCTCCGACAACCCCATCAACCCCTCCTCATCTATCGCCACCAATCCTTCTTCCAATTCCCAATTTTTTGATTATGTTGTTCCAATTAACATTTCTACTCCAATCAAATTATCCCAATCCAACTTTCTCACCTGGCAGGCCCAGATCCTACCTCTTCTTAATGAAATCATAGCCGAAAAATAGACTTAATTATTTTTTTCCCCTTGATTTAAATTAGCAAACGGACTAATATGGTCAGTGGGAAGGGTTTTTTCTCTTGCGTACCTGAATCCGGAACCTAGAGTTCAGTTGCTGGACTGTATATATACATTCTCTTATATTTATATATATTTACCTTTTAGCTAGAATGCACATATTTTAAATACCTGAAATGAACATTTAATTATCTATTTTTTTTAAAATTATACAAATTTGCCACTTAAATGATGAATCAATAATCAATTCAACCTTTGCTTTCGTCTTCACCTCCACCTTCGCTTGCGCTTCTCCTCCTTTCTCACTCGCACCTTTCTCACTCGCACACTGCCCTCGTGGCGGAGCCAATAGGGTGCAAGGTGGGCTGCTGCACCCCTGTGATTTCAATTTTCTCTATATTATTAGTACTAATTTTGATAATTATATATATATAAATAAATTTGCCCCCTAAACATTAAAAATTGCAATTTTGACCCCCCAAATATTAATTCTTGGCTTCGCCACTGACCACCCCCAACCTCCCTCTCTCTGCCTCTATCACTCGGGAAGAAGTTTTCACACGCCATATGCTAATATACTTGATTAAGATGTTAACTAATGAACCAATTTCGTTAACTATAACATATTGGTTATCATATGTTTGTGGTTTTAATTACCTCTTGATCATGTATCAAATATACTAAAAAAAATTATAAAATTTATATAGAAACACATCACTCGTTAAAATGAACAATTTGACATTTGCATTTTAAAATTTAAATTATTAATGAAAAATAAAATTGTGACATTTGATGGCACCCTAAAGTTGTGATACCGAGCCTTCCTCACTTACATTTAACATATTAATAAACATGGATCTGTCTTAATGACACTCGTGTTTGATATCCGAAAAGTGAAAACGTAAATCTCCAAATTTTGAATCAGTATTAATTCGTTACAGTTATTGACAAAACAAGCTTTTTGAACCAACAATTGGAGAACAAAAATTATAGTTAAATTTGTGCCTAAACATGTCATATTGTGATTGGTTAAGCCGAATGAAATATAACCAGAAAAAAAATTGCTGAGCCACATGTGTGCTCAGCTTATGTTGGGGGTCCGTCGTTGGACCCTCAAATTAACCAATCAAAGCGGATAATAAAAAATAGTTTATAGGACGATAGATATAAATTAGTGCATCAAAATTTCGGGCGGTTCGGATATCGAATTTATTTCAGATTCTTGCAATTCGAATTCAGGAAGATGCGGATATATATAGAGTCGTTCAAGTTATGTTGTTTTATTGGATTGTTAGGCTTCCAAATTGTCTTAGATTATGGATCAATGAAAATCATGTGAGGTCAAATTTCAAGTACTTAATTTTGAGGGTCTTATGTTATTGAATTAAAATTAATTAAAAATTTATATGAAAATTAAATACGGTCAAGTTCGCAACTCGATTGGATCAAAACCTTTTTTTTTTTTTCTTTTGAGTCGTATCAAGATTTTTCACCTATAATTTGAAGACCCCATAACATCGCAAATCTTGACTTTATATCAAATATATAAAGGTTCGTTCAAACGAACCAATTTATTTGTGTCAAGAAATATCCCAAAATCAATAATAGTAAATAATACCAATATAAAGATACAAATTAATTTACCGACAAAGAATGTAAATAATATTTAATACAAATATAAAGAAACATATTTAAAAAAAACACACATGAGGAGATCATAATGCATAAATAGTTTATTTCATTTGGAAGAATCAAGGGCTGTAGTTTTGCTCTGGGCTTGTTGCACGAAATATTTATATATATAGTACATACATCCTACGTTATAGATCATTCATTGAATTATTTGTATGATCAAAGAAAAAAAAAATGTTACAGCAGACATGACGCCTGCGATATATCTAAATCGTTTATAGGCGTAGTACCTAAATCAGGCGACCAGGTATCCGCCCGCCAAGCTAACGTCCATGCCAATGCCAACCTGCATTGAAAGGCACGTGTTAGTGTTAGTTGGTCGCAAGTCGCAACCACGGGACAGGCGCTGACGGGCTCCTATTTATCGGCTCAGAATATGTTTCCAAATTAATGAAAACCAGAGCCGGCTAAATATTTATTTCCTAATTAAGGAATGCATGCCGACTATATTTATACACTTTTCTTTCTATATTTGGGCGGGCCGCCAAATTAATTATCTGGACTGCACATATTATTCTCTCTCTGTGCATTACATACATAATATGCACGAGACATCTTGCGCTATTAATTTACGCGTGCGAATACACAGAAACCAAAATAAAATCACAAAAGATTACTCTCATCTGCTTGTGTAAACAAGCATCAAATGGACGACTCCAGTTCAGACAATACTGGAGAAGGATTAGAGTGTGATTCAGATTAGTTGAAACAATTAATTCTCTGTTTAGTTAGTTACTCTATTAAATGCGTAGTTAGTTTGTTTGTTAGAGTGAGAGACTGCTGAGAACTCAGCTATATATATTGTATCAATTGTAATCAGAGGTTCTTTAGATGAATGAAATATGAATTAAAACTTCATCTCTTCTTGTCTCTTGATATTTCTTATATCTTGCAATACTAAATTAATTAATTTATAAATATGTAGCCTGAAACTTATTGTTTGAACTTTAAACATTTGACTTCCATAATTGTTTGACCAAGAAGATTTCTAGTTTCTAAGGTCTGATCGGAAATTCGGAATGGATCCAAGGCGAGAATCAGAAATGGAATTCTATTTCCGATGCTTTTGTAATTGGAGGGTTTTAGTGTCCATTTTTTTGTGTCTCTAAATGCCCACATTTCACTATTTCATGGCTTTTTTAAAAAATTAAAATGTAAATGTCAAATCTAAACCGTTGATCATATTCAATCTAACGAATGATGGATTTTCATATCGGTTTTCTAAATTTTGGAGTTCATTTAATACTCAATCAAAGACTAAAATATGAACGTATTAGAATTAATCTATCATAGTTAATAAGGTTCATTTATTTTTCTACATCTTGATCGAATATCATATAAATTCCAAAATTTACAAAACCTATATGAAAATACATCGCTCATTAAATTGAATAAAATCAACAGTTTACATTTGATGTTTGCAGTTTAAAATTATAAAAAATAATAAAATAATGAAATGTAAGCATTTAGGGACACAAAAAAGGTGGTACTAGAACTATCCTTTTGTAATTGACACCAGTCACTAGGGCTGTCAAACGTGGTCGAAATGCACAGAACAGCCCATACCGTTTGCTGTTTCGTTAAGAAAACAGTTTCAGCATTTCATTTTGTTAACCGTTTCGTTTATGAAACGGTACAGAAATCCGTTCCGTTATTCGTTCCACTTCACAAATTACACATGAAACGGTTTGAAACTAGGCTAAAACAATCGAAACGATATATACTTGTATTTTGTTTGCCGTTTCGTTATTGAAACGAAATCCATTTCGCTGCCGTTATTTGTTTCGTTAGGCATTAACGAAACGGCATCACGCGTTTTTTTTTTCCGTTGACAGCCCTACCAGTCACCACTCACCACTCACCAGCTGAGATGGAATTACGTACCAAAATCAATATGCATCTATATAAATGAAAACTAACTTATACATGCTCATTGAGTATAAACGGGCCACCAGTCTCGATGTATTGAGTGCCAAAAATTAGAGAGTACCCAAACGCAAACGCTTGTAAAGTTGTAATCTTTGAATTCCATGACATTAAGAATAATTAAAATATTATCGCAAAACCCACTCGCTAATTTATACTGTCAAATTTCCGAACTTCCAGTTTCAATCTAGGAGAACTTTTGCTTCCTAGTTGCCAAAAATCTTGGAATCATTTTCTACTTCTTTTCTCCGTTTGAAACTTAAAATCCCTCATCCCACTTTTCTTAAAGTTACAATAGATAAATAATTTAACAAACTTCATGACTAGCGCAAAACATATAGTGGCCGAATTAATTGAGCAGATCCAGTAATCAATTAATAATTATAATTAATTAATAGAATTTGTTGGTTGATTTTGCATGTAACGTGTCCTACACACACTTGCCGTCTCCACTTGCTCGGCAACTCCGCGTTGCTGCAGAACCTCCTTAACAGCAGCATCTGAGAGATTACGCAACACTATACTCACTATAGCATCAGCCATCTCGTTCGACTAATCAATAATTAGTTTCTTTATCAATCTAAATCTATTTCCCAACCAGACGGTATATGTGTGTGCAGTGTGCTAGATTAACTCAGAACAACACTCAATAATATGAATAAAATTTAAGGATGGATAGCAAAGATTGAGTTTTAATAAGCACTCGGAAATAATAAGGATCAGGAATGGAAGAGTAGGGCTATCAAATGAATGGTTAAATAATCAGATATTTTGCAAGGCGAAAATGTGGATGAATTTAAGCTTCTTAAGGCTTGTACGTGAGAACAGATCGAGTAATCAATTAATAATTATAATTAATTAATAGAATTTTGTTGGTTGATTTTGTGAAAATAATGCTGAAAACAGGCCATTCGGCCAGGTGTTCGGCCAGGTGCACAGCCGAATGGTAGGCCGAATGGCTCCATCTGGACGCGTTTTCTGAAGAAAAAGGAAAGATCTTGGCAGCTCAAACTAGGAAAGAGGTGCCTAGCACGTCCTTGGGTGTATTACCTATGTTTCCTTGTGTGAGAGGCATAAAATTGTAAAGAAATAATAGGGAATTATGGAAAGTGGGTGTGTACCTCTATAAGATAGTTTTTTCCTATTTATGTTTCATCTTCTCCATGTAATATTCAACAGAAAAATCAATAAAAAAGAGAGACGTGTGCGTGTGTGAGGACGTAGGCACCAAGTTGGTGCTGAACCTCGTTAAATTCGCGTGTCTCTTTATTGTTTATGTCTTTTTTACATGGTATCAGAGCGTAGTTCGATCTAAGACCAAAAACAACCTTACAAACTGACCATTCGGCCTAGTGTTCGGCCGAATACCAAGCCGAACAGAACCAAAACCAAGGATAGTTTGCCATGGCTAACCCCGAAAATGAAACCAAATCAATTTTGGAGAAGTTAACAGAGCTAGTAGTCGCTCAGCAAGCCCAGACGACCCAACTCATGACCTATCAAACTCAAACACCACCACCTGTAACCCCAGTAGTCCAGAGTTCAGATGTCTCAGCCTCACCAATAACCATTAAACTAGATGGCTCTAACTACTCTATCTGGGCAGAAGTGGTGAGTATTCATGTCAAGGGACGAAACAAGATGCACCATCTCACATGTGACCCTCCTGCTCCGTTGATAGATCACCCATCCTACCCCAAGTGGAGTGCAGACGACTCTGTGGTGAAGGGGTGGCTGATTAACTCGCTCGAACCGGCCCTCTTGCCCACGTACCTGCGCCACAAGACGGCGGGCGAGATGTGGAGGGCACTGGCAACTACCTACTATGATGGGAATGACGAGTCACAAGTCTTTGATCTCAACCGTCAAGTGTCTCGCCTCAAGCATACAGGTAGACTGGAAGATTACTATAATGGTTTGCAGGGACTATGGAGGGAGATTGACTACCGACGTCCAAATCCCATGACTAGTGCACAGGATATTGAGAGATTCAATGAATACTTGGAGAAGTCAAGGGTGTATACCTTTCTGGACGGTCTTGATGATCGCTTGGACAGTCTCAGGGCCCAAGTGTTGCGACTCACACCATTTCCAACAGTGGAGCAAGCTTATGGGTTGGTGAGAAGGGAGGTCTCAAGACAATTTGTCATGTTGAAAGGTGATGAAGGTAACCATCAAAACTCTATGGTTATGTATTCTAAAGGTGTTTCTAGTGCCAATTATCAGGACAAGTCCAAACTAAAGTGTACCCAGTGTGGAAGAAACGGGCACGTGCGTGAGACTTGCTTTGAGATTGTGGGCTATCCATAATGGTTCAAGGGGAAGAAGGGCAAGGTACAGAGAAGGCCTCAGGCGAATATGGTGTCAAACAGCACAACCAGCGAGGCTAAAACCAACCATTCGGCTGACTGTTCGGCTGGAGCAAGCCGAACAGGAGGCCGAACAGTGCCGCCAGACACCCAAACAGAGGAGGCAGCCAGCCGAACTGACCTGACAGAGAGCAGTGCGGGTCGGGCGCAGCTGTGTGCAGCCCGAGAAATCAACTCCACTAATCATGATGCAGGTTTGATAGGTAACACGTCAATTCAAGGTATATCTCTTCTCACAAATCGTGGTTCGGATTAGATAATTGATTCTGGGGCTACAGACCATATGACCTTTGACATAAAAGATTTTAAAGAAACCAGGGAACCAAGAGTTAAAAACATCTACAATGCAAATGGATTTGAATACCCAGTAAAAGGGGCAGGAAGTGTAGATATTTCACCTTCTTTAATTCTTCATAACACCCTCCATGTACCCTCCTTGACAAATCAGTTGATTTCAATTGGACAAATAACGGAAGAATTGAACTGTGTGGTTCTAATGTTTCCTGATTTCTGTATTTTCCAGGATGTCCTCACGAAGGAGATCATTGGGCGTGGTACTAAAAGATGTCGTCTGTATCACTTAGAAGACCTCAAGATTGGAAAAACTAACTTGGCTAGCAGGAATTCAAACTTGGAAGAAAGAATTTGGACATGGCATAGGCGGTTAGGACACCCATCTTTTGGTTACATGAAGAGAATTTTACCTGATTTATTTTGTGGAATGAATTTATCTAAGTTTAATTGTGAGACTTGTGTAAAAGCGAAAAGTCACCGTGTGACTTATAATATTAGTTTGAATAAGTGTGATAAACCTTTTGACTTGATCCATTCTGATGTTTGGGGGCCATCCCCGGTTGAATCAATTTTTGGGTATAAATACTTTGTCTTGTTTGTGGATGATTGCACTAGAATGACTTGGTCTTTTTTGTTGAAAAGAAAGGATGAAGTAGGAGAAGTGTTTAAAAGTTTTCATGCTATGGTACACACTCAATTTGGGATTAACATAAAAATGTTTAGGAGTGACAATGGTGGTGAGTTTGTGAATAGGAATTTAAGAGATTTCTTTAAAGAAAAAGGGATTATTCATGAAACAACCTGTGTTGGGACACCACAACAAAATGGGGTAGCTGAAAGGAAAAATAGGCATGTTCTTGAGACTGCTAGGGCATTGTTACTTGAAAATAGTGTGCCTCAGAAATTTTGGGACTGTGCTGTGATGATGGCGGTGTATGTCATTAATAGGTTACCCTCAGTAATTAATAAATTCCAAACTCCTTTGAAGAAACTCAGTACCTTTCACTCTATTCCATCTGTCCTAAGTTTGCAACCAAGAACATTTGGGTGTGTAGCATATGTGCACATTCAAAAAAATAATAGGACCAAGCTAGATCCTTGTGCAGTCAAGTGTATCTCCCTAGGAGTTGGAACAAACCAAAAAGGGTATAGGTGCTTTGAACCAAAGTCTCACAAGTGGTATGTAACAAAGGATGTGACTTTTCTAGAAAATGAACCGTTCTATCAAGACACCACATGTTTTCCTCAGGGGGAGAGAGAAAATGAGAGGAACCAGTGGTATCAACAAGAAGAAGACTCTTATGAAATGGATGGTTGTCCAGAAATTAGAGAACAGGAGAATTTGACCCGTTTGGGTGTCCATTCGGGGGACCATTCGGCCGAATGGCAGGCCGAACAGGGTGAACAGAGAGAGAAAATTGATAATTTGGAGGAACATGGTCATTCGGCTCTGCGTTCGACCGAACAGGAGGCCGAACACCTCACAGAATGGGCCGAACAGATGAGGGAATCTGATTTCAATGATGGACTTGACTCACAGGATGGCCCGGATGCACAAGAGGAAGAAGTGGATGAAGAAGTGATACAGATTGACCTTCCACAACCCCAAGCATCTCCAGAGGACACTCCTGAGGTAAGTGGCTCTAACTCTAGATATATGCTTCCACCACGTCACAATCGTGGTAAACCACCAAAGCGGTATGTACCTGAAGATGGAACAAGTAAAGAAGTTGTATACCCAATTGCAAACTTTGTTACCACTAAAGGACTACCAGAACCATTAAGAAAATTTGGTGACTAAATGTTGACTATACCTATACCTGGAAATGTGAATGAAGCCTTGAATGATCCTAAGTGGATAGGAGCAATGAATGAGGAAATGAAAGCTCTATATAAGAATGAGACCTGGTCCTTGGTAAATTTGCCTAATGGTAAGAAACCAGTAGGATGTAGGTGGGTGTTTTCAATAAAGTATGGTGCTGATGGTAATGTTGAAAGATACAAGGCTAGATTAGTTGCTAAGGGGTACACTCAAACTTATGGGATTGACTATCAGGAGACCTTTTCTCCTGTTGCAAAACTAAACACAATTCGAGTGTTGTTGTCTCTTGCAGCTAATTTAGACTGGCCTCTCCACCAATTTGATGTGAAGAATGCCTTCTTACATGGAGATCTGGAAGAAGAGATCTATATGGAGCTACCACCAGGATTTGATGAATTAAAGGCGCTCAACATGGCAACCCAGGGCAAACAGAGCCTCTGTTCGGCCACTTGTTCGGCCAGGAGCAGGCCGAATGATCAGCCGAATGGAAGGCAAAATGGCCCAAAAAGTAAGGTGTGCAAACTGAGAAAGGCCCTGTATGGGTTGAAACAGTCTCCACGTGCCTGGTTTGGAAGGTTTTGTCAAGCAATGAAGAAATATGGATTCATTCAAGGAGAATCGGATCACACTCTGTTTTATAAGAGGAGATATGAAAAATTAACTGTACTAATTATCTATGTTGATGACATGATAATTACAGGTGATGATACGGAGGAGATCCAACGACTTGAGGAGAAACTTTCCAAAGATTTTGAGATGAAGAATCTGGGCGGTCTGAAATACTTTCTTGGAATTGAGGTGGCTCGATCTAGCGAAGGTATAGTCTTATCCCAGAGAAAATATATCTTGGACTTACTGGCAGAAGTGGGCATGTTAGATTGTCGTCCAGCAGACACACCAGTGGTGCAAAATGAGAAGTTGGGCGAATTCCCAGATCAAGTTCCAACCAACAAGGAGGGATATCAAAGATTGGTAGGGAAACTAATCTATTTGTCTCATACAAGACCAGACATAGCCTTTGCAGTGAGTTTGGTAAGTCAATTCATGCATAACCCAAGTGAAGCTCATATGGAAGCAGTAATAAGAATCATCAGATACCTTAAAGGCTCTCCTGGAAAGGGAATACACTTTAGGAGGAATGGGCGTCTTGATATTATGGGTTATACCGATGCAGATTGGGCTGGTAGTGTCACCGATAGGAAGTCAACCTCAGGGTACTTTGCATTCGTAGGAGGTAATCTTGTGACTTGGCGAAGTAAGAAACAAGGGGTAGTGGCTCTTTCAAGTGCAGAAGCTGAACTCATTGGTGTAGTGAAGAGTGTGTGTGAATTGCTGTGGATAAGAAAGCTCATGAAAGAACTTGGCTTCAAGTCAGGGGGAGCTATGACATTGTGTGTTGATAATAAAGCAGCGATTGACATGTCTCACAATCCGGTCCAACATGACAGGACTAAACATGTTGGAGTCAATAGGCACTTCCTCAAGCAAAGCATAGACCTCAAAATCATTCAGTTGAAGTTTGTGAAGTCCGAGCATCAACTGGCTGATATTTTGACTAAGGGAGTTACAAGTAATGCGTTCAAGACTGTGATCAGCAAGTTAGGTATGACAGACCTGTACATACCAACTTGAGGGGGAGTGTGAAAATAATGCTGAAAACAGGCCATTCGGTCAGGTGTTCGGCCAGGTGCACAGCCGAATGGTAGGCCGAATGGCTCCATCTGGACGCGTTTTCTGAAGAAAAAGGAAAGATCTTGGCAGCTCAAACTAGGAAAGAGGTGCCTAGCACGTCCTTGGGTGTATTACCTATGTTTCCTTGTGTGAGGGGCATAAAATTGTAAAGAAATAATGGGGAATTATGGAAAGTGGGTGTGTACCTCTATAGGATAGTTTTTTCCTATTTATGTTTCATCTTCTCCATGTAATATTCAACAGAAAAATCAATAAAAAAGAGAGACGTGTGCGTGTGTGAGGACGTAGGCACCAAGTTGGTGCTGAACCTCGTTAAATTCGTGTGTCTCTTTATTGTTTATGTCTTTTTTACATGGTATCAGAGCGTAGTTCGATCTAAGACCAAAAACAACCTTACAAACTGACCATTCGGCCTAGTGTTCGGCCGAATACCAAGCCGAACAGAACCAAAACCAAGGATAGTTTGCCATGGCTAACCCCGAAAATGAAACCAAATCAATTTTGGAGAAGTTAACAGAGCTAGTAGTCGCTCAGCAAGCCCAGACGACCCAACTCATGACCTATCAAACTCAAACACCACCACCTGTAACCCCAGTAGTCCAGAGTTCAGATGTCTCAGCCTCACCAATAACCATTAAACTAGATGGCTCTAACTACTCTATCTGGGCAGAAGTGGTGAGTATTCATGTCAAGGGACGAAACAAGATGCACCATCTCACATGTGACCCTCCTGCTCCGTTGATAGATCACCCATCCTACCCCAAGTGGAGTGCAGACGACTCTGTGGTGAAGGGGTGGCTGATTAACTCGCTCGAACCGGCCCTCTTGCCCACGTACCTGCGCCACAAGACGGCGGGCGAGATGTGGAGGGCACTGGCAACTACCTACTATGATGGGAATGACGAGTCACAAGTCTTTGATCTCAACCGTCAAGTGTCTCGCCTCAAGCATACAGGTAGACTGGAAGATTACTATAATGGTTTGCAGGGACTATGGAGGGAGATTGACTACCGACGTCCAAATCCCATGACTAGTGCACAGGATATTGAGAGATTCAATGAATACTTGGAGAAGTCAAGGGTGTATACCTTTCTGGACGGTCTTGATGATCGCTTGGACAGTCTCAGGGCCCAAGTGTTGCGACTCACACCATTTCCAACAGTGGAGCAAGCTTATGGGTTGGTGAGAAGGGAGGTCTCAAGACAATTTGTCATGTTGAAAGGTGATGAAGGTAACCATCAAAACTCTATGGTTATGTATTCTAAAGGTGTTTCTAGTGCCAATTATCAGGACAAGTCCAAACTAAAGTGTACCCAGTGTGGAAGAAACGGGCACGTGCGTGAGACTTGCTTTGAGATTGTGGGCTATCCATAATGGTTCAAGGGGAAGAAGGGCAAGGTACAGAGAAGGCCTCAGGCGAATATGGTGTCAAACAGCACAACCAGCGAGGCTAAAACCAACCATTCGGCTGACTGTTCGGCTGGAGCAAGCCGAACAGGAGGCCGAACAGTGCCGCCAGACACCCAAACAGAGGAGGCAGCCAGCCGAACTGACCTGACAGAGAGCAGTGCGGGTCGGGCGCAGCTGTGTGCAGCCCGAGAAATCAACTCCACTAATCATGATGCAGGTTTGATAGGTAACACGTCAATTCAAGGTATATCTCTTCTCACAAATCGTGGTTCGGATTAGATAATTGATTCTGGGGCTACAGACCATATGACCTTTGACATAAAAGATTTTAAAGAAACCAGGGAACCAAGAGTTAAAAACATCTACAATGCAAATGGATTTGAATACCCAGTAAAAGGGGCAGGAAGTGTAGATATTTCACCTTCTTTAATTCTTCATAACACCCTCCATGTACCCTCCTTGACAAATCAGTTGATTTCAATTGGACAAATAACGGAAGAATTGAACTGTGTGGTTCTAATGTTTCCTGATTTCTGTATTTTCCAGGATGTCCTCACGAAGGAGATCATTGGGCGTGGTACTAAAAGATGTCGTCTGTATCACTTAGAAGACCTCAAGATTGGAAAAACTAACTTGGCTAGCAGGAATTCAAACTTGGAAGAAAGAATTTGGACATGGCATAGGCGGTTAGGACACCCATCTTTTGGTTACATGAAGAGAATTTTACCTGATTTATTTTGTGGAATGAATTTATCTAAGTTTAATTGTGAGACTTGTGTAAAAGCGAAAAGTCACCGTGTGACTTATAATATTAGTTTGAATAAGTGTGATAAACCTTTTGACTTGATCCATTCTGATGTTTGGGGGCCATCCCCGGTTGAATCAATTTTTGGGTATAAATACTTTGTCTTGTTTGTGGATGATTGCACTAGAATGACTTGGTCTTTTTTGTTGAAAAGAAAGGATGAAGTAGGAGAAGTGTTTAAAAGTTTTCATGCTATGGTACACACTCAATTTGGGATTAACATAAAAATGTTTAGGAGTGACAATGGTGGTGAGTTTGTGAATAGGAATTTAAGAGATTTCTTTAAAGAAAAAGGGATTATTCATGAAACAACCTGTGTTGGGACACCACAACAAAATGGGGTAGCTGAAAGGAAAAATAGGCATGTTCTTGAGACTGCTAGGGCATTGTTACTTGAAAATAGTGTGCCTCAGAAATTTTGGGACTGTGCTGTGATGATGGCGGTGTATGTCATTAATAGGTTACCCTCAGTAATTAATAAATTCCAAACTCCTTTGAAGAAACTCAGTACCTTTCACTCTATTCCATCTGTCCTAAGTTTGCAACCAAGAACATTTGGGTGTGTAGCATATGTGCACATTCAAAAAAATAATAGGACCAAGCTAGATCCTTGTGCAGTCAAGTGTATCTCCCTAGGAGTTGGAACAAACCAAAAAGGGTATAGGTGCTTTGAACCAAAGTCTCACAAGTGGTATGTAACAAAGGATGTGACTTTTCTAGAAAATGAACCGTTCTATCAAGACACCACATGTTTTCCTCAGGGGGAGAGAGAAAATGAGAGGAACCAGTGGTATCAACAAGAAGAAGACTCTTATGAAATGGATGGTTGTCCAGAAATTAGAGAACAGGAGAATTTGACCCGTTTGGGTGTCCATTCGGGGGACCATTCGGCCGAATGGCAGGCCGAACAGGGTGAACAGAGAGAGAAAATTGATAATTTGGAGGAACATGGTCATTCGGCTCTGCGTTCGACCGAACAGGAGGCCGAACACCTCACAGAATGGGCCGAACAGATGAGGGAATCTGATTTCAATGATGGACTTGACTCACAGGATGGCCCGGATGCACAAGAGGAAGAAGTGGATGAAGAAGTGATACAGATTGACCTTCCACAACCCCAAGCATCTCCAGAGGACACTCCTGAGGTAAGTGGCTCTAACTCTAGATATATGCTTCCACCACGTCACAATCGTGGTAAACCACCAAAGCGGTATGTACCTGAAGATGGAACAAGTAAAGAAGTTGTATACCCAATTGCAAACTTTGTTACCACTAAAGGACTACCAGAACCATTAAGAAAATTTGGTGACCAAATGTTGACTATACCTATACCTGGAAATGTGAATGAAGCCTTGAATGATCCTAAGTGGATAGGAGCAATGAATGAGGAAATGAAAGCTCTATATAAGAATGAGACCTGGTCCTTGGTAAATTTGCCTAATGGTAAGAAACCAGTAGGATGTAGGTGGGTGTTTTCAATAAAGTATGGTGCTGATGGTAATGTTGAAAGATACAAGGCTAGATTAGTTGCTAAGGGGTACACTCAAACTTATGGGATTGACTATCAGGAGACCTTTTCTCCTGTTGCAAAACTAAACACAATTCGAGTGTTGTTGTCTCTTGCAGCTAATTTAGACTGGCCTCTCCACCAATTTGATGTGAAGAATGCCTTCTTACATGGAGATCTGGAAGAAGAGATCTATATGGAGCTACCACCAGGATTTGATGAATTAAAGGCGCTCAACATGGCAACCCAGGGCAAACAGAGCCTCTGTTCGGCCACTTGTTCGGCCAGGAGCAGGCCGAATGATCAGCCGAATGGAAGGCAAAATGGCCCAAAAAGTAAGGTGTGCAAACTGAGAAAGGCCCTGTATGGGTTGAAACAGTCTCCACGTGCCTGGTTTGGAAGGTTTTGTCAAGCAATGAAGAAATATGGATTCATTCAAGGAGAATCGGATCACACTCTGTTTTATAAGAGGAGATATGAAAAATTAACTGTACTAATTATCTATGTTGATGACATGATAATTACAGGTGATGATACGGAGGAGATCCAACGACTTGAGGAGAAACTTTCCAAAGATTTTGAGATGAAGAATCTGGGCGGTCTGAAATACTTTCTTGGAATTGAGGTGGCTCGATCTAGCGAAGGTATAGTCTTATCCCAGAGAAAATATATCTTGGACTTACTGGCAGAAGTGGGCATGTTAGATTGTCGTCCAGCAGACACACCAGTGGTGCAAAATGAGAAGTTGGGCGAATTCCCAGATCAAGTTCCAACCAACAAGGAGGGATATCAAAGATTGGTAGGGAAACTAATCTATTTGTCTCATACAAGACCAGACATAGCCTTTGCAGTGAGTTTGGTAAGTCAATTCATGCATAACCCAAGTGAAGCTCATATGGAAGCAGTAATAAGAATCATCAGATACCTTAAAGGCTCTCCTGGAAAGGGAATACACTTTAGGAGGAATGGGCGTCTTGATATTATGGGTTATACCGATGCAGATTGGGTTGGTAGTGTCACCGATAGGAAGTCAACCTCAGGGTACTTTGCATTCGTAGGAGGTAATCTTGTGACTTGGCGAAGTAAGAAACAAGGGGTAGTGGCTCTTTCAAGTGCAGAAGCTGAACTCATTGGTGTAGTGAAGGGTGTGTGTGAATTGCTGTGGATAAGAAAGCTCATGAAAGAACTTGGCTTCAAGTCAGGGGGAGCTATGACATTGTGTGTTGATAATAAAGCAGCGATTGACATGTCTCACAATCCGGTCCAACATGACAGGACTAAACATGTTGGAGTCAATAGGCACTTCCTCAAGCAAAGCATAGACCTCAAAATCATTCAGTTGAAGTTTGTGAAGTCCGAGCATCAACTGGCTGATATTTTGACTAAGGGAGTTACAAGTAATGCGTTCAAGACTGTGATCAGCAAGTTAGGTATGACAGACCTGTACATACCAACTTGAGGGGGAGTGTGAAAATAATGCTGAAAACAGGCCATTCGGTCAGGTGTTCGGCCAGGTGCACAGCCGAATGGTAGGCCGAATGGCTCCATCTGGACGCGTTTTCTGAAGAAAAAGGAAAGATCTTGGCAGCTCAAACTAGGAAAGAGGTGCCTAGCACGTCCTTGGGTGTATTACCTATGTTTCCTTGTGTGAGGGGCATAAAATTGTAAAGAAATAATGGAGAATTATGGAAAGTGGGTGTGTACCTCTATAGGATAGTTTTTTCCTATTTATGTTTCATCTTCTCCATGTAATATTCAACAGAAAAATCAATAAAAAAGAGAGACGTGTGCGTGTGTGAGGACGTAGACACCAAGTTGGTGCTGAACCTCGTTAAATTCGTGTGTCTCTTTATTGTTTATGTCTTTTTTACAGATTTTGGATGTAACGTGTTCTACACACATTACATCTGCCAAACTGCTTAATTTATTTACAGGGGAGTAACAAAAAAAAAAAAAGAGCATGTGTTATCGTTATATGAGAATATATTATTAGTAAAATGAGTAAATTGTGTATGAATATTCCACTGACAGCTCATTGATTTATTGAAAACAACTAGCTATAACTCAAAATTATGTGTGTTCTGGAAGTTAAAAGAAAGTATATATCTTATGAAACAGACGTTTGCAGAATATAACGGTAAAAAACCAGTGGCACGCACAAGGTATGTATCTGGAATATGATATAATTTAATCATGTTACTGGATTTAATTAACATCCATCACAATATAAATATTCAAAACATGCGCTCCGGCTGTGAGCACTTAATTGAAATATTACTTGGCTAATGAATAAATGATAAAATATTTTATCACTTACATGGTATTCTGCTGCCTTTGGGTTTCAATAACCCTTGGCCCGTTGCCCGTTGATTATAATATATTGCATATTCTGTTTCAAATCTTACGTAGATGGGTATAGTTTAATGTAAATTACATAAAAATTGAATGTAATTGTAGAGATATTATAGTCGACATTAATATTAAATTTTAGATTAATTTTAATATTATTAATAATAATTTCCGGAAAAAATACAGGCTTGGTTTGAAATATGGGCTCCGAATGTTACAAATTGAGCGAAATTTAACGCTCAGCACAACTTATCAGGCCCACATAACATAACAATACATTAGCACTCCTCATCGGATTCACATCCGAAGTAGAAAGTAGAAACCCGACCCGATCCCAGTTCACTAACCTCATCTCAGTCTAAAAAGTCTAAAACCCTCTCTCTAAATTCAGATCCGCTGCCGCGCGACACATGGTGTAGCGCGGCATGCTGGCCGTCTGATCAAGATCCAATGGACAAGGGAGCCCCGTGCATGTAACCTAGATTGATAGGCCCGTAAAAAATTAACCGTCCGATCAAGATCAGACGGCTCGTACGTGCGCTACACCATTTGTCGCGCAACAGCAAATTCGGATTCCCTCTCTCTCCCTCAGACCCCATTGCTCTCTCTCATGGCTTCTCTCAACTTCAACTTCAATTGGTTTGGCGATGGCAATTTCTTCCCAAAACACCCTCACAAATCTCCCTGCCTCGCCTTCATTTCCTCCAGCCAAAACGCACATTTCCCCAAAAACCCTTCCACAATGAAAAATCCCAAGTCCAACAAGCTCTCCCAAAAGTTGGACCAGTTTCTCGAGGAATCGGAGACCCGACCCGACTTCCGACAGTTCCCGCAAGTCGACGAGGCCTTAGCGGACGATCCTTTACTGGAGAGGAAGGAGAACCCGAGGGACGAGGAGGTCGAAGAGAATACAGAATTTTGGAAGGGGTTTGATGATAGTCCAGTGGTACAGTTCTTGCGCCGAGCTGAACAGATAACTGATGAAATTAATAGGAGGGAATTGAGAGAGAATAATCGGCCGTATAGGTACCAATCACAAAGGATTTTGTATTTGAATTTGTATTTGTATTTGTATGATGATTCAAGTTTTGGGTTCATACATTCCTGATTATTTTCAATAACTATTGTTCCAATTGAATTGTATGCATAGAAAGGCAAACTTAAAATTGTTAAATTTGCAAGTATTAGTACCATATTCAGCAGCTAACAGAACTGACATTAGCGCAGGAGGGAGGATAAGAAGCTGTGGGATGCGCTGCCTTATGTACCAGGTCCGGATGGTAGGCCAATGCCAAGAAAGTCACTGAACTCAAAAACGCAATCTGACATCAGGTTTTGGGATTTTATGAGGCAGTTCCTTTTTGGGCTGTGGGGTTTCAAGCAGAGGCCATACCCCCCAGGCCGGCCAATAGATGTCACTCAGGCTATTGGATACAAGCAGCTTGAGAGGCGTTACTATGACTGTATGTTATTTGTTTTTGTCATAATATTGTTACGACCTTTTTAATGTTTAGTTCAAATTTTTATTAAGATGTGCTATTTTGCCAACTGTAATCCATCACAGTGTGTTACAGCTCCAAAATTTGTCATATTTACTGACACCAACTTGTTCAAGATGTTTCAATTAACACCTGACCTTTAGATTACAGAAAATATAGCTTTGAATAATAATGATCTTGCCCCTGAGTTTATAAGTCACCTTTACTAACTCCAGTTCAAATTGAGCTAAAAGCAAGTAAAAAAAATAAATTAAATTCAGGACTCATTTATTTGGTCCAGAATTTTAATGGACTGACCAAGAGAAGTTTGGTGGAATTAAGCAGAAACAAAATAAAATAAAAAGGGGTGAAATCTAGACCTCTTTAGTGAACTCTCTTTTTGGTGGTTATTTCTTGTATGAAAAAACAAATTAATTATAGCCTTTTAGATTTGAGAGATATTAGGTAAATTCTACAAGTATGGTAAATTGTTGGGTCCAACATGCAAAAATTACCCATGAAAGTAAGATGTGTAATGATGTATTTGGTTTGTGCATGTGGATGGTAATTATATTGTGTGTATTATGGGAGGGAGGGGAAGAATCGGGGATTGATATTTACTTCCTGACAGTTGCAATTGTGGACAGTAATTCCAAATAATGGTTGGTACATGGTAGTGCTAACCTTTTCAGTTTAACAACTTCACATTTTTTTTGTTCTGGTTTTAGAGGTAACTTGACCCAACCAAACATGAGAAATAGAATTAACAAAAATGAAGAGAAAATTATACCAATTACATTGCCTGTAATATTTAAAATCATCCATTTTCCTTTTTTTTTTTTTTTTGGTTCCCTTGCAGTTATTATGAGAAGTGGAGGCTGGTTCTACAAAGACAGACTGGGCCGGACACGGGGCCCACTAGAGTTGATAACCCTGAAAACTGCATGGGCTGGTGGTATAATTGACACTAACACTTTCATCTGGGGTGAGGACATGGATGAGTGGGCTCCCATTGGCATGATCTATGGCATGGAAAAGGCTATCGCAACCTGGGAAGGTTTGTAGTAGATATTTCCCTGATACTGGTACAGTGATGTCTGTGAAACCTTGTATGAGTATCACTTGCTCGTGAACTTGAGTTCATCCAGGAGTTTGGTTTTATTATTTTGAAATGTTAACTCTGTCAGCAAAGGATGGTAGGCGTACTATTTACGGGTGTTCTAGAGACATTTATTTAATGCTAATGACTTTTATCTTCCCAGTTTCAGATTGAATACTGTTATAGTCTGTATGAACCTGTGCTGGCATTGCTAAAATTAATGGCTTGTACTGTTCTGCATTATGTCAGTAATTTACATACCTGGGACTTATTTCATTCTAGTTTAACCCATCACTGACACCAACTATCTGCTACCAACTAATTTCAGTGAGACTGGGTGCAGCAGCAACAGCTTTTATTCATAAGTTACAAAGAGGAATGAATCCTTTCACTCCTTTAAAGGGGACTGAGAAAAAAACCTACAAAGAGCTCCAAGAGGAGGCTATAGAGAGTAGGAGGCGTGATATGGCAGTATTAGAGGCAAATGGAGGTGTCTGGCCTGGCATCCGGTCCCCAAGCCACGTCCACTTCCTTTGGGCTAGTGGGTCTGAGCTCACCAAAACTTTGGAGAAAGACCACATGCCGAACCGATGGATCCCCAAAGAAGTCAGGTACATATTGTTTAATATAATTTGGTATTTTGTAAATTTGTAGTAGCTATATTTCAATGCAAGTGCTTATGGTGAAATTGACAGATTTTATTTCGAATTCTACAACTGCAGCAATGAACCATGGTTCTTTGGCAAAAATTTACATAAATATAGAGACTTTTAGGCAAATTTCTCCCTGTTAGATATGTATCGTTTAAAATTGGGACATTTAATTATGTTGGTGTTCTTTTGTGCATTCTATTTTTGTTAGAGAGGCTCTACAAGAAACATTTCCTGACCTTGAACTGAGGCCATGTGAAATACTGCATTTTGAGCAATTAATGGATGATCTGGTATTTCAAGGGAAGTGGTACCGACCCCCGCTCAGCTCTTTCACTACCCGTCCCCCTTATATTCATCATTTTAATAAAGATCTCATGGTAATGTTCACTTAATGATTAATGTGAGCTAATTCGATTTGTGCTACATTTATCGTTGATCAGGGCCAAAGTGGTCCTTGCAAATTATCTAATTGCTTATATATCACAGATTATTATGATTTTGCCGCAGGTCATTCCAATTTTATCCTCCTAGTTTCTGTTAGAAAAAAATTTACTAAGGGTGCCTAGTGTGTATATCAGAATTTGATGTCAGTCTCAATGTAAAATATTAAATTTTGGAATGATATATACAGACGAAGTAGTCAAACAAGGCACATAAATGAGATATTGTGTGGTTTCTGTGTCCGTGCATTGGTCAAGGGCAAGGACATTGGGTGTTGGTACTGTATGTAAGGCACAGATGTATTCGTGTGGTGTATTCCACTTATTACTTCAATGTATTTATTTGGCATAACTTATCTTTTATACATGCAGAGGATGTTGAAAGTTCTTCAGACGGGCATGTTTATGTTGCGGAAGCGGTTTCTGAATGGAATTCCTGGTTTTGACAAGGTGCTGCGCGATTTGAAAATGCAATACCCATCAAGAATGGCGAGACGCAAGAAAATGCTTGATAAGGCGAGATACAAGCCAGAAGATGACCCCTACATCTACGGCCCACGTTTGGAGTAAATGAAGGCTTAAAAACGTCGAAGGCAAGTCCTGATCTACAAAATATTCACCAAATCCAAGGAATAAAAATATGAACTGTTTCAGACAATACGGTTAGGGAAGTTTTTAAGTCCAAAGTAATGCGTATAGTGTATACCACTACAAAATAAATAATTTCTCATGTAAAACGTCAAATATAGTTCTTGTTAGGAAGTACCTCGAAGTGAGTCCTTTCTGTGGACAAAAAGTAGGGAATGTTTTGAAGCCAATGAATTGCAAAAGATACTGATATATGACTTTGGAATATCCCATTAGATTGTGATTTTGTCCAATTTGTAGGTTAAAAGCGGTAGATTTTCTCTAGTTTGAGTCATTCCTGATGAGAGGTAACTTCACATGTAGATTTTTTTTTCTTTTCTTTTGTAGGTGCAGTTCATTTTTTTTTTTAATATGTACCAAAAAATTGTATGAATTTTGTTTAATGATAATTAGTTACAGATGATGTCTAGCAACCTAAGGTTGAAAAAGGTTTTGGATAATAATAGGAAATTGAAAACACGAGCGTGAAGATTGATTTATGGATAAAGAACAACAAAATGAAAAAAAAAAAAAATACTAGCCATCTTGAGCAAGTGTAAATTAAGTTGAGTGCGTATTTCATTTCTGTTACGTTTACAAGAAAATTTCTTCTCGTTATGTACTTGCTAGTTACTAGTATTTTATTTCGAAAGCCTATTCCTATCAACTCGGCCTATAACAACAGAGAGAATTCTAAGAAGAATGTGCAAGGACTACGGGAAAGGCGACTTCTGTAAGATATGCAACTCTTCGCATTAACATTTCGTTGGTTTTGTTTAAAGATTAATTTTCAGAGCCTTCAGTTGTGCGAATGTAACTCAACACTTGGATAACATGCAAACAAATCGACTTAAAAGACAGCTTGTATATTTCCAACATTGTAATTCCATAGCGCGAAATTAAAAAACCAACCACATGCTAAAAGAAACGCCAAATTTGAACCCATACAACACTCCTAAAAGTTCATAATAGGCAGAAAACAAACATAAACCTACCAATATCTCCGACCACATAATAAAACCCCTAACCGAAAGCTAACTCAACACAGCTTCAATCCAACTCTTTCCCAAAGTTGTGCAAGTCTCCTCTCAAGCACCTTCATTGAGAAGTGCCTGGTCGAAGTGCCATACCCCTGCACCAAACAGATACACACAAAGTGTTAAAGAATCTGAACTAATTAAATCAGAAAGTGAATATTGAAAGTAATATTTAGCTTTGAAAAGACTAACCATGTCCTTTTCCAACTCTCCTCAGTTGAGCAACATATTCTGAAATTTTCTTAATAGCTTCCACCTAACAGACGCACATGGGTGTTAATATAATGGAACAACTATATTTCTGAGTTTTATGTCAAAATGCATATCTCATGAAAGTTATATGGCAAATAATTCTTACTTGCTCTTGGAGGAATTCACTCTCAATGAAATCAGTCATCTGTGGATCATTGGCGTTGCCTGCAACCTGTTCAAATCATATATGTCGTGAATTAGTAATTTCAGCTGAAAATATTGAATCAAATGTAACTCTAATTTATGCCCAGAAGAACACAAAAGATGACAATAATATTGTTACAATTATTTATTTTTTTATTTTTTTTTGTGGAAGAATCAGGTTCTACATAAGGCTTTACATGTATTATCTTTAAGATACCTTTAGCTCTAGTGCTCTACTGTCATATAAATAGAGAGTATTTATCGAAAACTCCAAACAAGAGAAAAAATATATATAAAAAAATGTTTTCACTTAAATGAATTAGCAAAAATGAGTGGAAATGTATTGTCACTTACACTGTGTAAAGCAAGAAGCTTTTCATTGACCAGCTTCTCAAGGGCTAAAGCCAACTCCATTGCTATACAACAAAGAGAAAATAAATAAGTAAATTAAGCTCTAGCTGGGAACTACCAACTTGCAAGGAAAACATTCTTTGTTTTTCTTTTTATTTTCAAAAGGACAGGTTTACATTATTAAGATTTTTACCACTACCATGAAGAAAAAGTCAACCTTTTAGGTTATAGTATATGTACAGTTGTACACAAACATTTTATACATATATAACTTTTTACAACAATTTGGGAGATTATAAATATCTTCCATCATTTTTAATATAGCTGTATTTTAAAGTGGCTCACAGAACTGGACTACATTCTATTTAATTGACTAAGTTACACGAGGTTATCATTCAGATGCCCCCACTTCATCACATCAGAGATAAGTAATACTGAAAAATAGTATTGTTTCGGGCGACTAAAGGCAACTATTAGTTAATTAGCCATAATTGTACTTATTATATAATAATGAAATAAACAATTGCAACTAGTCAAGTGTGTGACTCATCCACTACCCAACAAGAGTTGTCCCACATATCATGGAGGAAAAGGTCCAGTTGGTTCCAATCAGTAAATTTAAGATATATATAATAATAGTAAATGTGCTGTGTTCGGTGTTCCCAATCAATGTTAGTCTTATGCCAACAAGTCAACAACTCATTATAAAATGCTTTTCACTAGGTAACATTGCATGTGGACCCAATGATAATTGACCCGTTACAAAAGTTTTTCCACCACGACTAATGTAATACCAACAAGATTCTACTTACATCAGTCTTAAAACACTCAAAACGACTTTACTACCTAATCCAGCATTAAGAAATATTTTTCAACCATGTTATATTCACAAGGTATACAACTTTCTACATCAAAGTTCAAACTGGAGGAATTGAACCCAGTTTGAAGACAAAAACCAATAAGGCCTTGCCACATGTATATGTGGGTAAAATAAGATAAACACTGCAACATGTATAAAACTTAAAACTTTTGTTTGCTAGTTGTGTGGCTTAGTGGCAGACACCTCTTTATTTAGACTGAAAGTATAATTTTGACAACTATGGCCCACTGATTGATTAGTGTTAGATGTTGATGTTATTTATTAATATAGTACAAAAATGATAGCCGAGTACCTAATACATGCCCAATACACATTTGCCCAGTAGTAGCATAAGAATATTTCATTAAATATCTATTGGTCATCTCATTGTCAGATCTAAATATGCATAATTTTTCCTTCCAATTAATTAAGACATGAAGGACGTTATATATGTTACAAAATATAAAACTCTAGATATACTAACCATATAAAGCATCGCCTTTCTCAGCATGATCAAACTCAGTCAATGGCATTACAATGGAATTTAGCTTAACGCGACCACCACGTTGATTCTACAAAAAACAAAACAGAAAAAAAAAAATTATAAATGTGCTTAAATAAACAACACTCCAACATTGTATATGGGAATGGGACATTGAAAGGGTTTAAATAACAAGATCCAAGTGAAATTAATTATGACATAAGGTGCTTTCCAAAATCCCAAAAAAGCATCAAATTGACTTTTACTCATTACTCACCTGGTACTTCATAAATTTCTCAGCATGCTCTCTCTCTTCCTCACTTGATTCCTTGAAGAACCTACAATTTCAGATTAGAATATATATCTCAGGACAAATTTACACTATCAAGAAAAGGAGAAAGATGCATTGTCAGAGTATGATAATATCTTACTTTGCAAGACCCTTAAGCGCAACATTGTCCCGGTCGAAGTATGCAAACATTGCATGATACACATATGAAACGTTGTACTCCACACTGCAAAACATCCACAACAAAATATAGGTCATGTCATTATAGTGGAAAAAAATAGTACGACAGAAGAAATTTTTCCAAATAGAAGGGTCAAAATGAAAAAGAAAGTATATTCTTGGTTTATGTCTTTGATCGATACATCTTTAATTACGGAGAACTGGCCGCGGAGGTTGATGACAATTCGACAAATAATTTTTGTTTCTCATTTTTATTTTTCATAATTATTATTATTTTTTTTGGTTTGGAAAGCCCTTTTATCCCTTTTTGTACATGAACCTACTTTCTCACAAAATTCAAACTATATATAGTTAAATAAAATGTGGATTTATTCACAATGAAACTTAACTAGCCTGCAGCTATAAATAGAGACCGTATATTACTGAGATAATTTCTACTCAAATAACAAAAAAGGCAGGGGTGTTTGCGAAATTTTGTCAAAAAGGAACAGAACTTTACAACAATTGTAAACAGAATCAGCACAGAACAGTGTTTCTGTTTGCAAATAACATGTTAATAAAATCTAAATCCTTCAACATTTAACATTAATCCCGTTAATTAGAAGTGAAAAACCATATCACATACATCCAGATCTTCCAAGCCATTATCACCATCAACAGAGGACTAATTAACAACAAAACAGGGTGGATCCAGAAATCTAAACCCCTCACGAAGAAAACAACAGCAAGAAATCGCTCAAAATTTAAGAATTTGAAGAAATAAACAAAGGGGAGAAAGAAAATCATACTTAATCTGTTCATTGATAGCTGCCTCACACTGGTCCAAGTACTTGTGTCTCGCGAGCGATCGGTCGATCTCCTGCGGCACGAGCGCGAGCGTGCTCTTCACCTCCTCGAACGGCTCGAAGATCACGCCAGTTATCATCTTGCCCTTGTCAGACGCCGCCTGAGCCACCACGGCGCCACCTCCGACCAGTCCCTTCTTGCCACGTGGCATCCACACCGACTGGATCGGCGACGCCTTGGCTGATCCGACGGCCGCCGAGTCGGAAAGGGGGAGGAGAGAAAGAGAGGAAACTGCCTTTAGAAGCATGGTTTTGAGCTGGTTTGGTTCGAAGTTCGAACTTGGTTTCTTTGTTTGTGAGAAGAAGGATGCAAGATTGAGTGATGAGGGAGGAGATAATATAGGAGCCTTGAACGGTGCGGATAGCTGCCACGTGTAGCGTCCAGATTTGTTGTGAGGTAGTGCGTGTGGAAGGCTCGTGGCGATTAGACGGGAGTGGATTTGGGAATTTACTATTTATTTGACCGAGCTGGGTGTTTACTCTTTCTTTAAAACCCTGAACCGGGTCCCACAAGTCGGTGGAAGTTGGTCTATTAGATTGGGACTAGGAGAAGTAACAAACGGTGGGTTCGGGGCGTGTGGTGATGGCGAATCGCGATAAGGCGAAGGAGCTAGATATTTTTTACTAAATTAAAATTTTCAATTGTAGCGTTCGAACTGGACGTATCCCGTTTCAAGATGTGGCCACCACACGATTGGACCAAAAAAGAAAAAATGTCCATTGTAACTAATTTTGTTGGCATCAACAGAAAACAAAAGAAAAAACTTTAATTCGTTATAGCTTTTTAACAATAAAATAATCTGCCATCTAGCATAAATAAACTAAAATTTGTTTTAGCTTAACTAAATTATTTCTAAGCTGATATATTATTTTGAATTTTTAATCTAATATATTGTTTCCTAAAGGTAATTAGATTTTAATATTGTTGAAACAAAAATTGCGACAATTCGAAAGTCGGATCGAAATATACATTTCAATTGGAATTTATTTTGAAAGGAATTAAATACTTAGAATTTATGATGAAGCGGTGAGATCTCTTAAGCACAAGTTTGTATTTGGCTATTAGTTGTTGAAATGGAGTAGTACGATTTCGATGGACTGGAGATGATTGGAGCTAAGGAGCATCCAGAGTGCTGACAGCTGGTCTCGCCGCTTCTGGTTAAAATTTAATTAAATATAGACATCACTGTGTGAATTATGCATTTATGCCTCGCCAAAGTTAGAATAAATTATTACTACTTACCATTTAAGAAACAGAAACATTTTGTGTTGATATTATATTTTAAGAAATGTTTTAATTTTTATCTTTCCTTTGACCATTTTAAGTCGTTGCTTCAACTATGAGATAACGCGCATAAAACCAACCGAATTTTTGGGGGAAAAAAAACAGTTTGGTCGTAAATTCAGGAACTAATAATTTGAAGGTTAAATCTAATTTAAACCACTAGTGAAGCTAATGTACGCCGGTATGAGATTTGTAAACTCATAAATCTTTAATATATGGCTAAGAGATCATAAAATTGACACACCTCCATCTCTAGGGTTGGATAGAAGTATAGACTTATAGTCTTCCAAACATTTTTATTTGACATTTATAACCAATCATCATCTGTTGTAGCTAATTTTTATCAGAAACTTTGTAATCAAATAATCATTGTGTGACCGTCGCTAAAAATATTTAGGACCAGCCATACCATAATATTACGGGCATATTTTTTTGAAAATACCCGTACGAGAAAAAAAAATTAATATTTCCAAATCCGTCAGACCTATATTGTATGAATTAGCACACCATCAATGTGTTATATGATAATTTTAAAAGGAACTCTTTTCCTCCCAGTCGAAGTGATTTTTTACAATTTGATTATTAATCAAATAAAATTCTATCTTCTTCTCGTAATTAAGTTTTCTACAATTTAGTTTTTTCTTTGACCATTTCAAGCCATTCCTTCAACTTGAAGAAAAGGCCCGTAAAACAATTATTATTGTCCTAAAATTAAATGAGGTTGCAAGTTTTAAAAGTTACTCATACTTCTTATCAATGAAGTTTAAAAGCACCTTCTAACAAGTTACCGCAATTTCTTTTTGAATATTTGAAAATTTTAATTTACAAACTTCATTTATATTTGATGCACCTTTTATACTAATTGTGGAGCCAATAGATGCAGATGCAAAGTTCTTATGCTTTTAATTATTTTTATTTGATAAAAAAATCATAAAATTAAATGAGCTGCCTTCATTTAAGTCATCCTTTTTTTTATTAAAACAATCATTACATACAGCGTTACTGGAAAAAAAATATTATGGACTGTTCATTCCATTATTTTATTGACTTTATTTCGGAAAAATATAAGTCATCAAAAGTAGTAAATGGCTAAAATTTGGAAAGTCGGATTCACAGGATATTAGGCTAATTACATCGGCTACGCGTCTCAGAATAAAAAAAACTTATTGATTTAATAAAAAAAGATAATAAGTTAAATTTTAGTCTGGAACTTTTTTTTTTTTTTTTGAAGATAAATTGGGGGTCAAGCCTCCCAACTTATTTTTAAATTATAAATTATAAATTAATTAAATGTCTATAAAGACCCCCCAGCCGGGTTTCGAACCTGCGACCTCTCACTTGAGATGCATTGCTTTTTGCCACTAGATCAAGAGCTGGTTCTCTTTAGTCTGGAACTTTAATATAAACAATACGATTTAACTAGTGTATTTAAAATAAGACGGCAACTAAAAATTCTATGTATGTTTTTATTATTATTTTTGACAAAAAACAGGAGTAAAAAAAATCCTATGCGTGTTATAAATGGGAATTAGGACATGCATTACTGCTGCCTTCCAAGTCCCGAAACGTTTAAGCAGATTTTTTTTTAAAATTTATTTTCCTCAATAACCCACCATAAAATTTGTAAGAAAATATTTTTTTTCTGAAAAGATGTCTCCTATAAAATTATCTCATAAATTTCAACTGTAGTTAACGCAGCCTCTACTATAAATTCCACAATACCGTCATTTTATCATATGAAAATAGAATAATAGGTTCAAATCTCGTCTATTGCAAACAGAAACAAAATTATAGCTTCAAATAGAGAACCTTATCCTTAGAAAATAAAATAAAAAAGTGTCATATGCATCAAATAATTATAATTTTCAACTCTAGCAACTCCCCCATAAATATTTTCCTTCCGAAATTTTAGGTTTTTTCAATCCGATTTAAAGAGAACCTCCCCCATATAGACCCATGCTCCTTGGTTCAATTCAATGAATTTATTTGGGGGTCGTTTGGATGTGTCCGGAATTTGGGAATTTTCCAATTCCGGGTATAAATTTTAATATAAACAATTCATCTCTCTCACAAAGTTACACACTTCCCAACGAAAATCCTTATTCCTTCATAGGAATTGACTATTCCTAACCCATCCAAAAGCTCAAAGCATAGATAATGATAACAACATGAAGAGCTGGCGCGTGGCAGGCTCGCTTCTCTTGTGGATCAGCTCCTTTGATTCCTTTTCCACTACTCACATCACAAGTTCACAACCATATATACCAACCCCTCTCATTTATGGTCTTTTGTGAACTGTGCTGTTTTGTAGTTTTTGGTTTTGTTTTGTGAGGTAGAACAATAATGCCAAATCAGTTTCTTTTCCAGTTGACGTGGATGGTTAATCGGTTCAACCAACTATTTCTTGGTCTAATTTGGAACAACATCTGTCTTTTGATGGAATTGAATGGAAATGTTGCTGTGTGAATGGGATTTTCTAGCTTCGCAATTAAGTTAATTCCTGTTTGGATAAGAAGAAAATTGTGACATTGATGTACTAAATCGACCCAAGGAATTTGAAAATAGGTTACTCCCTAAAACGTAACTTCTTACTTGGAATCGGTTCTTTTACATCAAAATTGAAAACTTCAATCTCTCTCTGATTCATTTGATAAAAATAATCTTAATTAAAATTTGCTTAATTTTGTATGAATATGAAAATTATTACACACAACAAACTTAATTTATTTTTCTCCATACTAGGTACTTTTACACCTCAGTTAAGTGGAGGAACATATAGGAGTAAAAAGAGAGAGACAACAGTTTCAGGATTTTTTTTTTTTCGCTTATCTTGGAAAAATAAAGACGAGATTATTATTTTAGGTCAAAATAAAAAGTTTTGTGACAAATTAAATAAGGCTAATAAAAAACTAGTGGGTTCTCCCACTTGTTAAAAACAAATAATTGTAATATTCATCGGGGGCGGAGCCAGTAGGGGGCTTGGCCCCCCTTAAGCTTTTATATTAATGTGAAGAGATTTTTAATTATATGTTAACTTTTGTAAATACATAACATATTGCACCCCTAATAAAAGAGTTCAAATAAAATAAATATAGCTCAAATACAATCTAGTTAAGTTTATTGTTTGTTCAAACTAGTTTAATTATAATTTTTCCTTTATAGCTAATTTAGAAGTCGAAAAATTACAAATAAAACATTGCTAAAATATGAAAATTTTTGCTTATTTTTATTTTTAAGAAAAAATTACTTCTTTATTGTATTTGATTCAATTCATGTTTAGACAAAATTACAACTATAAAATAATACAATATTATTTTTTATCTCAATTTTTTTAGATTTTTAAACTTTCGAACTTTAGTCTACCTAAGTCGATATTCTGGTCCCCTAAGTCAAAATCCTGGCTCTGCTCCTGGTAATAGTAATAATAATAAATAAGGCTAATGAAACTTATTCCATATATTGAAAAAGGAAATTTGATTTAGATTGAAAACAGTAATTCTAAATTCTTGGAAAAATGTAAAATTTTTGACAAAGTGAATAACTTGCTTAGCAAGCCATGAACGAAATATAACATGTTCTAGACCGCTATTAAGTAACTATGAACTAACAGCCACACGTGAAAAGAAAAAAAATATGAGTTTGACTATTTTTGAGGTTTGTATTAGAGACTCAAATTGAATGGCAACTACGTGCACATGGACCGGCTAAAGAGATAAGATAGCAAGGTGGAGATTGCCACGTGGACAGCTGGGATTGCTCGCAGTCTGATGCGCGTGGCAGGCTCACGCGCTCTACGGCTCCAGCTCAATGCTCCCAAAAATTTTGCAGATTGGTCCCTATGAAAAGGTCCCTCCACTCTTTCTTTTTTCTTTTAATGATCTTGACATTTATGTAATGAAGTGTGGTTCACTGCTTACTTTTGTAAGTTTGGAAGGAAGCACATGTGCTTGACCATGACCCGTGATGGGTCTTTGTCAGCATTATTGACACGTCTCTCTGCCTCTCTAGAGCCCACTTCTTTTGTTTTTCTCCTTTTCTGAAAAAATCTTCTTTATTGATGTATTTTTCTTTTTGTGTAAAATTTATTTTTCATCAAGATTATTGCTGAACAGTGTATGAACCACCACAGATTCAGAGCCGAGAGGTCTGTTTTTCCTTTTCTTTTTTTTGCGGAAGGGTTCTGACATGGAAACGCAGATGTAACAGTTTTTTTTTTTGAAGATTAGATGTAACAGTTATACCAATTTATTGAAGGTAGTGTTCTCCAATCTTGCGTGTTGTGTCGTGTCGTGTTAACACGAACTACTTTTTTAATCGTGTCGTGTCGTGCTTAGTGATGAGAAGAGGCAACACGACATGCATTCTGACACGACACGATCGTGTCGTGTCGTGTTGACACGTCGCGTTAGTAGTGTCAAACCGTGTCAGATTATTTTATTATTTTTTAAATAAAAAAATTATTAAAAAAATTAAAAGTAAGGGAAAAATTACTAAACGTCATAATTTATTATTTGATAAGTTTAAACTTTTTATTAATATTTTTTATAAAAAAATAATAATTAGATTAGAATAATATTATGATTTAAATAATGGTAAATAATATGATGTAGTATTATAAATTGAAATTAAATTATTAATTTTGCTTAAATAATCAACATTAATAATTAAATTTGTGTTGAGGTGTCGTGTTAATTCGTGTTCGTGTCGTGTTGCGTGTCGAATCGTGTTGAATCGTGTCAAACTTTCTAATGTCCCAACACGACACGATTATGACGATCGTGTCGTGTCGTGTCAACACGCACATCGTGTCGTGTCATTTTGGAGAACACTAATTGAAGGGTTAAAAAATGCTAGCAGAAGCTGGAAATTAATGTATTGGTTTGCCTCTGTTAGTACAAACTAGAGTCAACTAATTAGTGCCTGCCGAAAAAAAAAATGGTGAAACTTGCGTAAATTGGGAACTTAACAATGAAGGTATCATCAAAAAAGAAAAAAAAATGAATTAAAAAAAAAACATAAAATCATATTTTGGGAACTTGCCTTTGATAGGTTAGTGTTTCTATGTCCACAGTAGGCCATCACTCAACACATTTGAATGCCCAAAAGTAGCTGAGCTGAATTATTTTAAAAATTGACAGAAACTGTTTTTGACTTTTTGTTTTTTTTTTAAATAAACTTTGGATGGTTTTTGTTCCATAAATAGTTGGTCATGAGGGCCCATCTTGAGCGAATTCACATCCTCTGCTAGGTCTGCAGAGGGCAAACCCTTAATCCGAACCGTCCGATCAATGATTGGTGTCTCGTGATTAATATCAGGTTCATCGAGATTCGTGCGGTCCGCAAAAATCTGCCCGTCGAAATTAGATCGGACGGTTCAGTTCGAAAATCTGCCCTCTGCAAAGGATACCGGTCCCATCTTCAGCAGTCCATATTATGGACCCACTGCCTGCAGTCCACATAAATTGTTAATCAACTAGGTTACTTAATTGTCGCCGCCACTAGTTTCCATATGTTAGATTTTAATAATGCAATAAGAATTCTGAAATATTTGCTCGTGAATATATTATTCTGGTATAGACTAAGCCTAATAAATACACAGAGGTATGTTGGCATTATTTTTTCCAATTACTCCAATTAAGCCCGGTTTTGACCTAATTAAGCTTACCATTCCAATTAAGACGCACTTAAAGATTGAATCACACGTTGTCTATTTAACTGAGACTGATTTCCTCAAGTCATTCATTCGAAGACAAAGCAGGTTATCAAAAAAGAGAACAATCGTCAGACAGACCCGATATCCAATAATACTAAAGGGCTCGTTTGGATCGTATGGGAATAAGGAAGGAATAAGAATTTTAGGAAGAAAACGTTGGAAAATGTGTAACTTTATGAAGAGTTTTATGTCTAGGAAGAAGTTCTTCCTAGCTCCATCCAAACGAGCCCAAAGTGAATAATTAAGAATGTACCAAAACACGATTTGAGTCTCAACCTTCAGGCCAAAGGGTCATTAACTACAACAAAAAAAAAAGATTACATTATATATATATAGAGAGAGAGAGTTTTGCTATGGTGAGTTGTAACTCACCAAAGGGTCGGTGAGTTGCGATCAAAACTCCTAAATCTAGTTCAAAATGACCGATTCAAACCGTCCAATATGATTTCTCCATGCAGACCAAATTTTATATATTTTTTTAAAATTTTTAAGTATTTTTTTCGGATTTTAAAAAATTGTTATTTTTGAACAGTTCAAAACTAATTGGATTATTGATTTTCTAAAATTTCAAAAATAAAATAAAATTTTCGAAAAGATATAAACTTTGGTCTCCAAGGGTATTTCGATATGGTGATCAACTTGAACGGTTTGGATTGAACGATTGAATTTTGGATCTTGAAAAAATAACTCAAAAGATAAATGGATGGCATTGCCATCTATGGCACTTTAGCCATCCTCTCTCTCTCTCTATATATATATAATGACTATACTACTATTCATATGTAAACTCCTCTTGTAGGCTGAAATTTTAGACTGTTGGATTTCTTCCAGATCCGTGCGAAAATCTGAGGGAATAGCTCAGATAAAAACGTTGATCTCTCCTGCACTTTAATTATTTCCGTTCTCTCCTGTTAAGATCTATGTCTCTCTTCACATAACAGGTCTCCGTCTCTCTTCACAAAACACACATACTTTAAAAAAAAAAAAAAGAGGCGACTACCGCGATGAAGGAGTATTTCTGCCCCTTCAATTTGAAGATAGCATAATATATAGCAAAAAAATTCGAAAAAATATAAAATTTGGTCATGAAGGACATTTTTATACGGAGAACAACTTGAATGGTTTGGATCGACTGTTTGTATTTTAGATTTTAAAAAACGACTCTACCATACGGGTTTGATCCGTATGCTGGAGTATACTTCAGTCAATATATATATAGCTAAGATAAGCAAATGCTTATACTAATGACAGAAATCTAAATTAATGGTGATGACAGAAAAATAGCGAGCTTCGGCACCTACCTATATGCAAAGTCATTATTGTTATGATCGCGAAGAGTATATCTCTCTATTTTTCCCTTTTCAGTTGTCTAGAATATGATTCATATCTTATTTATTCAAAAAGATAGGATTATACATAATAATTACGCATGTAAAGTGAAAATAACGCAATTCTGAGTATCATTTGAGCATTTCAATCGTTTCTGGTTTCATTCTAAATCATTTCATCACAATAATCTACGTTTAAACAATTTATACTGTCTAGAATATGATTCATTTCTTATTTCTTCAAAAAGATTGGATTATACATAGTAATAATTACGCATATAAAGTGCAAGTAATGCAATTATGAGTATCATTTCAACATTTCAATCGTTTCTGGATTCATTCTAAATCATTTCATCATAATAATCAATATTTAAACTCATTATATTATCTAGAATATGATTCATATCTTATTTATTCAAAAAGATTGGATTATACATAGTAATTACGCATACAAAATGCAAATAATATAATTCTGAGTATCATTTGAGCATTTCAATAGTTTATTCATTTATTCTAAGTCATTTCATCACAATAATCAATATTTAAACTCTTTATACTGTCTAGAATATGACTCAAATGTTATTTATTCAAAAAGATTGGATTACACATGGTAATTACGCATATAAACTGCAAATAATGCAATTATGAGCATCATTTGAGCACTTCAATCGTTTCTAGATTCATTCTAAGTTATTTCATCACAATAATATAAATTTAAACTATTTATACTGTCTAGAATATAATTCATATGTTATTTATTCAAAAAGATATGATTATACATGGTAATTACGCATATAAAGTGCAAATAATGCAATTCTGAGCATCATTTGAGCATTTCAATCGTTTCTGGATTCATTCTAAGCCATTTAATCACAACAATCTACATTCAAACACTTTATACTGTCTAGAATATGATTCATATGTCATTTATTCAAAAAGATTGGATTAGGCATGGTAATTACGCATATAAAGTGTAAATAATGCAATTATGTGCATCATTTGAGCATTTCAATCGTTTCTGGATTCATTCTAAGTCATTTCCACACAATAATCAAAATTTAAACTCTTTATACTAACTAGAATATGATTACCATGTTATTTATTCAAAAATATTGGATTATACATGGTAATTACCCATATAAATTGCAAATAATGCAATTCTAAGGATCATTTGAGCATTTAAATCAATTCTGGATTCATTCTTAGTCATTTCATCACAATAAAATACATTTAAACTCTATATATTGTCTAGAATATGATTCATTTGTTATTTATTAAAAAATATTTGATTATGCATTGTAATTACGCATATAAATTAAAAACAATTCAATTCTGAGCATCATTTGACCATTTCAATCATTTCTGGATTCATTCTAAGTTATTTCATCACAATAATCTACATTTAAACTCTTTATACTGTCTAGAATATGATTCATTTCTTATTTATTTAAAAATATTGGATTATACATAGTAATTACGCATACCAAAAGCAAATAATACAATTCTGAGTATCATTTGAGCATTTCAATAGTTTATAAATTTATTCTACGTCATTTCATCACAATAATCTACATTTAAACACTTTATTCTCTCTAGATTATGATTCATATTTTATTTATTCAAAAATATTAGATTATACAAGGTAATTATGCATATAAATTGCAAATAATGCAATTCTAAGCATCATTTGAGCATTTCAATCGTTTCTGGATTCATTCTAAGTCATTTCCTCACAATAATCTACATTTAAACTTTTTCTACTAACTAGAATATGATTCACATGTTATTTATTCAAAAATATTTGAGCATTATTTGAGCTTTTCAATCGTTTCTGGATTCATTCTAAGTTATTTCATCATAATAACATACATTTAAACTCTTTATACCGTCAAGAATATGATTCATGTGTTATTTATTCGAATAGATTGGATTATACTTGGGAATTATAAAAATAAATTGCAAATAATGCAATTCTGAGCATCATTTGAGCATTTCAATTGTTTCGGGATTCATTCTAAGTCATTTCAGCAGAATAATCGACATTTAAACTCTTTATACTGTCTAGAATATGATTCATCTGTTATTTATTCAAAAAGATTGGATTATATATGGTAATTATGCATATAAATTGCAAATAATGCAATTCGGAGCATCATTTGAGCATTACAATCGTTTCTGGATTCATTTCTTTGTTATTTCATCACAATAATCTGCATTTAAACTCTTTATACATTCCAGAATATGATTCATATGTTATTTATTCAAAAAGATTGGATTATACATGGTAATTATGCATATAAAGAGCAAATAATGCAATTCTGAGCACCATTTGTGCATTTCAATTGTTTCTGGCTTTTTTGTAAGGCCTTTCATCGCAACAATCTAGATTTAAACTCTTTAACTGTCTAGAATATTATGAATATATTATTTATTCAAAAAAATTTGATAATAAATGGTAATTACGCATATAAAGTGCAAATAATACAATTCTGAGCATCATTTGAGCATTTTCAATCGTTTCTAGATTTATTCTAAGTAATTTCATCACAATAATATATATTTAAACTCTTTATACTGTATAGAATATGATTCAAATGTTATTTAGTCAAAAAGTTTTAATACATGGTGATTACGCATGTAAAGTGCAAATAATGCAATTCTGAGCATATAAAGTGCAAATAATACAATTCTGAGCATTATTTGAGCATTTCAATAGTTTCTGGATTCATTCTATGTTATTTCATCACAATAATCTACTTTAAATTCTTTGTACAGTCTGAAATATGATTCATATGTTATTTATTAAAAAAAATGGATTATACAAGGTAATTACACATATAAACTGCAAATAATGCAATTCTGAGAATCATTTGAGCATTTCAATTGTTTCTGGATTCGTTCTAAGTCCTTTAATCACAGCAATCCACCTTTAAACTTTTGAAACTGTCTAGAATATGATTCATGTGTTATTTATTCAAAAAGATTGGATTATACATGGTAATTACGCATATTAAGTACTAATAATGCAATTCTGAGTATCATTTAAGTAATTCAAACGTTTCTGGATTTTTTTTAAGTCTTTTCATCACAACAATCTAAATTTGTACTCTTTATAATGTCTAGAATATGATTCACATGTTTTTTTTCAAAAAGATTGGATTATACATGGTAAGTACTCATATTAAGTACTAATAATGCAATTCTGAGCATCATTTAAGTATTTCAAACGTTTCTGGATTCTTTTTAAGTCTTTTCATCACAACAATCTAAATTTGTACTCTTTATAATGTCTAAAATATGATTCATATGTTATTTATTCAAAAAGATTGGATTATACATGGTAATTATGCATATAAAGTGGAAATAATGCAATTCTGAGAATCAATTGAGCATTTCAATCATTTCTGGATTCATTCTAAGTCATTTCATCACAATAATCTACGTTTAAACTCTTTATACTGTCTAGAATATGATTCATATGTTATTTCTTCAAAATGATTGGATTATACATGGTAATTACGCATATAAATTGTAAATAATGCAATTCTGAGCTTTATTTGAGCGTTTCAATCGTTTCTGGATTCATTCTAAGTCATTTCATCACAATAATCAACATTTAAACTTTTTATACTGTCTAGAATACGGTTCTTTTGTTATTTATTCAAAAATATTGGATTCTAAAAGGTAATTACGCATATAAATTACAAATAATGCAATTCTGAGCATCATTTGAGGATTTCAATCATTTCTGGATTCATTCTAAGTCATTTCATCACAACAATCTACAATTAAACTCTTTATACTGTCTAGAATATGATTAATATGTTATTTATTCAAAAAGATTGGATTATACATGGTAATTACGCATATAAAGGGCATGTAATGCAATTCTGAGGTTTATTCAAGCGTTTCAATCGTTTCTGGATTCATTCTAATTCATTTTATCACAATAATCTACATTTAAAGTCATTATACTGTCTAGAATACGGTTCATTTGTTATTTATTCAAAAAGATTAGATTCTGCAGGTAATTACGCATATAAAGTTCAAATAATGCAATTCTGAGCATCATTTGAGCATTTCAATCGTTTCTGGATTCATTCTAAGTCATTTCATCACAATAATCTACATTTAAACTCTTTATACTGTCTAGTATATGATTAATATGTTATTTATTCAAAAATATTGGATTATATATTGTAATTACGCATATAAAGTGCAAATAATGCAATTCTGACCATTATTTGAGCGTTTCAATCGTTCCTAGATTCATTCTAAGTCATTTCAGCATAATAATCTACATTTAAACTCTTTATACTGTCTAGAATACTTAGTCTTTTCATCACAATAATCTAAATATGTACTCTTTATACTATCTAGAATATGATTCATTTGTTTTTTTTTTCAAAAATATTGAATTATACATGGTAATTACGCATATAATTGCAAATCATGCAGTTCTGAGCAATATTTAAGCATTTGAATTGTTTCTGGATTCATTCTAAGTCATTTCATCATAACAATCTACACTTAAACTCTTTATACTGTCTAGAATATGATTAATGTATTATTTATTCAAAAAAATGGATTATACATGGAAATTACTCAGATAAAGTGCAAAAAATGCAATTCTGAGCATTCTTTGAGCGTTTCAATCGTTTCTGGATTCATTCTAAGTCATTTCATCACAATAATCTACATTTAAACTCTTTATACTGTCTAGAATACGGTTCTTTTGTTATTTATTCAAAAAGGTTGGATTCAACAAGGTAATTACGCATATAAAGTACAAAGAATGCAATTCTGAGCATCATTTGAGCAATTCAATTGTTTCTGGATTCATTCTAAGTCATTTCATCGCAACAATCTACACTTAAACTCTTTATACTGTCTAGAATATGATTAATATATTATTTATTCAAAAAGAATGGATTATACATGGTAATTATTTATATAAATTGCAAATAATGCAATTATGAGCATTATTTGAGTGTTTCAATTGTTTATGGATTCATTCTAAGTCATTTCGTCAAAATAATCTACATTTAAACTCTTTATACTGTCTAGAATACGGTTCATTTGTTATTTATTAAAAAAAATTGGATTCTAAAGGTAATTACGCATATAAAGTGCAAATAATTCAATTCCGAGCATCATTTGAGAATTTCAATCGTTTCTGGATTCATTCTAAGTCATTTCATCACAATAATCTACATTTAAACTCTTTATACTGTTTAGAATATGATTAATATGTTATTTATTCAAAAAGATTGGATTATTTATGGTAATTTCGCATGTAAATAGCAAATAATGCGATTCTGACCATTATTTGAGCGTTTCAATCGTCCCAGGATTCATTCTAAGTCATTTCATCACAATAATCTACATTTAAACTCATTGTACTGTCTAGAATATGGTTCTTTTGTTATTTATTCAAAAAGATTGGATTCTACAAAGTAATTACGCATATAAACTTCAAATAATGCAATTCTGAGCATTATTTGAGCATTTCAATCATTTCTGGATTTATTATAAGTATTTTCATCACAATAATATACATTTAAACTCTTAATACTGTGTAGAATATGATCGATATGTTATTTAGTCAAAAAGATTGGATTATACATGGTAATTATGCAAATAAAGTGGAAATAATGCAATTCTGAGCATCAATTGAGCAATTCAATCATTTCTGGATTCATTATAAGTCATTTCATCACAATAATCTACATTTAAACTCTTTATACTGTCTAGAATATGATTCATATGTTATTTCTTCAAAAAGATTGGATTATACATGGTAATTACACATATAAAGTGCAAATAATGCAATTCTGTGCATTATTTGTGTATTTAAATCGTTTTTAGATTCATTCTAAGTCATTTCATCGCAATAATCAACATTTAAACTCTTTATACTATCTAGAATTTGATGCATATGTTATTTATTCATAAAGATTGGATTATACACGGTAATTATGCATATAAAGTGCAAATAATGCAATTCTGAGCATCATTTGAGCATTTCAATCATTTCTGGATTCATTCTAAGTTATTTCATCAAAATAATCTACATTTAAACTCTTAATACTGTGTAGAATATGATTAATATGTTATTTAATCAAAAAGAGTGGATTATACTTGGTAATTATGCATATAAAGTGGAAATAATGCAATTCTGGACATTATTTGAGCGTTTCAATCATTTCTGAATTCATTCTGAGTCATTTCATCACAATAATCTACATTTAAACTCTTTATACTGTCTAGAATACAGTTCATTTGTTATTTATTCGAAAAGATCTCTATACTTGTAGGACTTAGATGTCTCGTATTTATCAAAAAAATGATTTGATCGATGAGATTATTTGGGATGAGACTTTTGAGATCACTTATGCGATAGGTGAGATAAGAGATGAGCAAATCGATCCGATTTCGATTCTCAGATTTTTCCTGAAAAAGTAGTAGGTATCCTAGTTCTATCAGAAAATAGAAGAATTTTACTATGTATTCTTCCAGAATAACATAGTATTTTTTCAGAATAACAATAACTCGAAGGGGATTCTCTATAATTCCACAGGGATCATCGAAAATAACTTGAAGGGGATTCTCTAAATTCTCTGACCTGAAAGAAGATATAGGATACCTATCCCGAAGTTTTTGGAACTCCATGATATATGATGGATTTGACCAAGATTTGATCTTTTCAAAGTCTATAAATAACTGACGACAGGTTTTGCAAATTAAGATAAGACCTCTACAAGCGTAATTACGAAAATTAAGTACTAATAATGCAATTCTGAGCATTATTTGAGTATTTCAATCGTTTCTAGATCCATTTTAAAATATTTCATCACAATAATCTAAATTTGTACTCTTTATACTGTCTAGAATATGATTCATTTATTTTTTTTTCAAAAAGATTGGATTATACATAGTAATCACGCATATAAATTGCAAATCATGCAGTTATGAGCAATATTTGAGCATTTGAATCATTTCTGGATTCATTCTAAGTCATTTCATCACAACAATCTACAGTTAAACTTTGTATACTGTCTAGAATATAATTCATAAATTATTTATTTAAAAATAATGGATTGTACATGGTAATTACGCATATAAATTGCAAATAATGCAATTCTGAGCATTATTTGAGTGTTTCAATCGTTTCTGGATTCATTCTAAGTTATTTCATCACAATAATCTACATTTAAACTCTTTATACTGTGTAGAATACATTTCATTTGTTATTTAATCAAAAACATTTGATTATACATGGTAATTATGCATATAAAATGCAAATAACGCAATTCTGAGCACCATTTGTGCATTTCAATTGTTTCTGGAATTATTTTAAGGCATTTCATCTTAACAATCTACATTTAAACTCTTTAAACTGTCTAGAATATTATGAATATGTTATTTATTCAAAAAGATTGGATTATACATGGTAATTACGCATATAAATTGCAAACAATGCAATTCTGAGCATTATTTGCGCATTTCAATCGTTTCTGGATTGTTTTTAAGTTATTTCATCACAATAATATACATTTAAACTTTTTATATTGTCTAGAATATGATTCATGCCTTATTTATTCAAAAAGATTGGATTATACATGGTAATTATGCATATAAAGTGCAAATAATGCAATTATGAGAATCATTTGAGCATTTCGATTGTTTTTGGATTCGTTCTAAGTCCTTTAATCACAGCAATCTACATTTAAATTCTTTAAACTATCGACAATATGATTAATGTGTTATTTATTCAAAAAGATTGGATTATACATGGTAATTACGCATATAAAGTGGAAATAATGCAATTCTGAGAATCATTTAAGCATTTCAATTGTTTCTGGATTCGTTCTAAGTCCTTTAATCACAGCAATCTACATTTAAACTCTCTATACTGTTTAGAGAATGATACATATGTTATTTATTCAAAATGATTGGATTATACATGGTAATTATGCATATAAAGTGCAAATAATGCAATTCTGAGAATCATTTGAGCATTTCAATTGTTTCTGGATTCGTTCTAAGCCCTTTAATCATAGCAATCTACATTTAAACTCTTTAAACTGTCTAGAATATGATTAATATGCTATTTTTTCAAAAATATTTGATTATAAATGGTAATTACGCATATAAAGTGCAAATAATGCAATTCTGAGCATCATTTGAGCATTTTCAATAGTTTCAGGATTCATTCTAAGTAATTTCAATACAATAATATACATTTAAACTCTGTATACTGTATAGAATATGATTGATATGTTATTTAATCAAAAAGGTTTGATTTATACTTGGTAATTACGCATATATAAATTGCAAATAATACAATTCCGAGCACCTTTGTGCATTTCAATTGTTTCTGGATTTATTTTAAGGCATTTCATCGCAACAATTTACATTTAAACTCTCTAAACTGTCTGGAATATTATTAATATGTTATTTATTCAAAAAGATTGGATTCTAAATGGTAATTACACATATAAACTGCAAACAATGCAATTCTGAGCATTATTTGAGCATTTCAATCGTTTCTGGATTATTTTTAAGTTACTTCATCACAATAATATACATTTAAACTATTTATTCTGCCTTGAATATGGTTCATGTGTTATTTATTCAAAAAGATTGGATTATACATGGTGATTACGCATATTAATTACTAATAATGCAATTTTGACCATCATTTGAGTATTTCAATCGTTTCTGGATTCATTTTAAGTTTTTTCATCTCAATAATCTAAATTTGTACTCTTTATATTGTCTAGAATATGAATTATTTGTTTTTTTAAAAAAAAAAGATTAGATTATACATGGTAATTACGCATATAAAGTGCAAATAATGCAATTCTGAGCATTATTTGGCCGTTTCAGTCATTTCTGGATTCATTTTAAGTTATTACATCACAATAGTCTACATTTAAACTCTTTATACTGTCTAGAATACGGTTCATTTGTTATTTATTCAAAAAGATTGGATTCTACAAGGTTATTACGCATATAAAGTGCAAATAATGCAATTCTGAGCATCATTTGAGCATTTCAATCGTTTCTGGATTCATTCTAAGTCATTTCTTCAAATAATCTACATTTAAACTCCTTATACTGTCTAGAATATGATTCATATGTTATTTATTCAAAAAGATTGTATTATACATGGTAATTACGCATATAAAGTGGAAATAATGCAATTCTGAGAATTATTTAAGCATTTCAATTGTTTCTGGATTCGTTCTAAGTCCTCTAATCACAGCAATATACATTTAAACACTTTAAACTGTCTAGAATATGATTAATATGTTATTTATTCAAAAAATTTGATTATAAACGGTAATTATGCATATAAAGTACTAATAATGCAATTTTGAGCATTATTTGAGCGTTTCAATCGTTTCTGGATTCATTCTAAGTCATTTCATCACAATAATCTATATTCAAACTCTTTATACTGCCTAGAATATGATTCATATATTATTTATTCAAAAATATTGGATTCTACATGGTAATTGCCCATATAAATTGCAAATGAAGCAATTCTGAGCATTATTTACGCATTTAAATCGTTTCTGGATTCATTCTAAGTCATTTCAACACAATAATCAACATTTAAACTGTTTATACTATCTAGAATATAATTGATTTGTTATTTATTAAAAAATATTAGATTATACATGGTAATTCAGCATATAAAGTGCAAATAATGTAATTCTGTGCATCATTTGAGCATTTCAATCGTTTCTGGATTTATTTTAAGTCATTTCATCACAATAATCTATATTTAAACGGTTTATACTGTCTAGAATATGTTTCATATATTATTTATTCAAAAAGATTAGAATATACATAGTAATTAGGCATACAAAGTGCAAATAATGCAATTCTGAGCATCATTTGAGCATTTCAATCGTTTCTGGATTCATTCTAAGTCATTTCATCACAATAATCTACATTCCAACTCTTTATACTGCATAGAATATGATTCATATATTATTTATTCAAAAATATTGTATTCTACATGGTAATTGCCCATATAAATTGCAAATAATGCAATTCTGAGCATTATTTACGCATTTAAATCGTTTCTGGATTCATTCTAAGTCATTTCAACACAATAATCAACATTTAAACTGTTTATACTATCTAGAATATGATTGATATGTTATTTATTAAAAAATATTGGATTATACATGGTAATTACGCATATAAAGTGCAAATAATGCAATTCTGAGGATCATTTGAGCATTTTAATGGTTTCTGGATTCATTCTAAGCCATTTCTTCACAATAATCTACATTTAAACACTTTATACAGTCTATAATATGATTCATATGTTATTTATTCAAAAAGATTGGATTATACATGGTAATGAAGCATACAAAGTGCAAATAATGCAATTCTGAGCATCATTTGAGCATTTCAATCGTTTCTGGAATCATTCTAAGTCATTTCCTCACAATAATCGACATTTAAACTCTTTATACTGTCTAAAATATGATTCACATGTTATTTATTCAAAAAGATTGGATTATACATGGTAATTACGCATATAAATTACAAATAATGCTATTCTGAGAATTATTTGAGGATTTCAATCGTTTATGGATTCATTCTAAGTCATTTTGATCACAATAAAATACATTTAAACTCTTTATACTGTGTATAATATGATTCATTTGTTATTTATTCAACAAAATTTGATTATAAATTGTAATTACGCATATAAATTAAAAATAATGCAATTCGGAGTATCATTTGAGCATTGTAATCATTTCTGGATTCATTTTATGTTATTTTATCACAATAATCTACATTTAAACTCTTTATACTGTCTAGAATATGATTCACATGTTATTTATTCAAAGAGATTGGATTCTACATGGTAATTACGCATATAAATTGCAAATAATGCAATTCTGAGCATTATTTGAGCATTTCAATCGTTTCTAGATTCATTCTAAATCATTTTATCACAGTAAAATACATTTAAACTCTTTATACTATCTAGAATATGATTTATTTGTTATTTATTAAAAACAATTTGATTATACATTGTAATTACGCATATAAAGTGCAAATAGTGCAATTCTGAGCATCATTTGAGCACTTCAATTTTTTCTGGATTCATTCTAAGTCAATTCATCACAATAATGTACATTTAAATTCTTTATGCAGTCTAGAATACTATTCATATGTTATTTCTTCAGAAAGATTGTATTATACATGAAAATTACGCATATAAAGTGCAAATAATGCAATCCTGAGCATCATTTGAGCATTTCAATCGTTTCTGGATTCATTCTAATTCATTTCATCACAATAATCTAAATTTATACTCTTTATACTGTCTAGAATATGATTCATTTGTTTTTTATTCAAAAAGATTGGATTATACGTGGTAATTACGCATATAATGTGCAAATAATACAATTCTGAGCATCATTTGAGCATTTCAATTGTTTCTGGATTCATTCTAAGTCATTTAATCCCAACAATCGACATTTAAACTCTGTATACTGTATAGAATATGATTTATATGTTATTTATTCAAAAAGATTGGATTATACATGATAATTACGCATATAAAGTGCAAATAATGCAATTCTGAGCATCATTTGAGCATTTCTTTGGTTTCTAGATTCATTCTAAGTTATTTCCTTATAATAATATACATTTAAACTTTTTATGCTGTATAGAATATGATTCATATGCTATTTATTTAAAAATTTTGGATTATACATGGTAATTATGCATATAAAGTGCTAATAATGCAATTTTTAGCATCATTTGAGCATTTCAATCATTTCTGAATTTCTTCTAAGTCATTTCATCACAATAATCTATATTTAAACTCTTTCTACTGTGTAGAATATGATTCATATGTTATTTATTTAAAAATATTGGATTATACAGGGTAATTACACATATAAAGTGCAAATAAAGCAATTCTGAGCATCATTTGAGCATTTCAATCGTTTCTGGATTCATTCTAATTTATTTCATCACAATAATATACATTTGATCTCTTTATACTGTCTAAAATATAATTCATGCGTTATTTATTCAAAAACATTGGATTATACATGATATAAGCGTATAAAGTGCAAATAATGCAATTCTGAGCATCATTTGAGCATTTCAATCGTTTCTGTATTAATTCTAAATCATTTCATCATAATAATCTACATTTAAACTCTTTATACTGTCTAGAATATGATTCATATGTTATTTATTCAAAAAGATTGGATTATTTATGGTAATTACGCATATGAAGTGCAAATATTGCAATTCTGAGTATCATTTGAGCATTTCAATCGTTTCTGGATTCATTCTAAGTCATTTCATCACAATAATCTAGATTTAAACTTTTTATGCTGTCTATAATATGATTCATATGTTATTTATTCAAAAAAATTAGATTATACATGGTAATTACGTATATGAAGTGCAAATAACGCAATTCTGAGCATCATTTGAGCATTGCAATCGTTTTTGGATTCATTCTAAGTCATTTCATCACAAAAATCTACATTTATACTTAGTTATTACGCATTTAAAGATCAAATAATGCTTATTCTGAGTATCATTTGAGCATTTCATCGGTTTCTGCATTCATTCTATGTCATTTTATCACAATAATCTTCATTTAAACTCTCTATACGATTAAGAATAAGAGTCAAATCTTATTTACTCAAATAGATTATATTATACATTATAATTACGCGTATAAAGTTGGAAACATGCATATTTTGAGTATCATATGAGCATTTCAACCGTTTTCGCATTCATTGCAAGTCATTTCCTCACAATAATCTTTATTTAAACTCTCCATATGGTCTAAAATATGATTCAGATCTTGCTATGTGTCTTTCTACTAGATCTCGTTGATTTGCTTGTTTAATTAGTGTTAAATATTAATAAAAATTAAAATTACACATAGAAATACCTTCCTACACCACAAAAAATTTATTATATTTCTGACTTCACACAGAACATGAAAACCTCTGTTCGTCTTAACTATGTCTGTCCAAGGCTTTGGGCCTCTAACTTCAAATGAATAGTCGGGTACTTCCTTCGCATAGAATCTATGTTGGGAATGTTTCGCATGTAAGAACCGATGTACGTCGGTTTTCGTAATTATTCCATCACCTTGGACAAGCACACCGGTAAAGACTTCACGTGGTTTAAGACCTACTAGGAGGGTAGGAGCGGCTTTGCCGCTTTATAATATTATCCTTTCTGAACAAATAGAAAGAAATTGTAAGTTTAAGTCACAATAAAATCAACCAAGCATATCTTCCATTCATGACACCTCAAATCCAAATTTATCTGAATTAGTAAGAAACGTTATTTACACCACACCGTCCACAACCACCCCAAATCAAAGAATTTTTTGCGGTACTGCCTGAACCTAAAGTACATATACACTACATATTGCTTGACCATGCATTAATAATCAAAGTATTCAGTTATTCAGTATCACCAATGTTATGTACACCATCATTTTCTTCAAGCAAGACCACAACAAATTGCTTGATTGTCTATGGTCCCTAGCCTCGGGGGTCGTGAGTAAAAAAAGAACTTTACTTTGAAAGATTGAAATTGTTGAAGAAAAGATGCTTAATCTCCATTTTATTTAGTATGCTATAATCGTTTCCTCGAGGCTTAGTTGCATGACACTTAGAGAAATTTTAAAAATAGCAATTTAGCAATGATTTATTGATTCCAGATGAAACTTCTTTACTGGTTACAATGTATAGTCTTTAATGTCAGTTTTAATAACAATTGAAAGGAAAAGATGTCTATCTGTTATGTTCTTGACCACATCAATTCTCTAAGAATAGCCAGGCGAGAGATCACTCACTCATATTTAGCACCTCATCATCATTGTCGGTACGATAAACTGTATCAATACTGGTATAACCTATAACATCTCTTCCTTTAATGTTATCTCCCCCATAATCTATGATCATAAGAAAAATCTTCAACAAACTGTTTTTAGATTATCTTTATCAACTACACCCTTTCAAATTCGACCTAAATACCAAAAAGCAGAGCTTGTGCTAAGAAAAACATGATAAATCTATTGCTGGAAGGCTTGTATTATTGTATCACTCATGTGATCCAGTAATTGCTATCCTTGCACCAAGTGAAGTGTGTCAGAACCCACCATACATTCTCATACACATCACGGTAGCTTCAGATGTGTCAGTTGAGCGCATTTGAATTGGCACATCATTCCTATCTTGTGGCAGCCAGCATGGCATGAAGCTCCTGGTTATGTCATCAGCAAGACCTACCCAATATTGCACAAAACATTGTATCAATTGCCAGATTGACCAGCAAACTGCACTAAAGTATATATAAAAAAAAGCTTGCTTTTTCCATGTAAAGCATGAGAAAATTTTACAATACTATGTAAAGAAGTTACAGGAATCAAAAGATGCTGCATGGCACTGTCCCATCTACAACCACACATTTAGCAAAGATGCAGGAAATTACTTCTCTTCCCTTTACCATTCTCATGATCAATTGTTAAAGCACACATGATCAGATCAACCAAGAAAATGGAGAAGAGGTTATAATTTAACTATTATAACTATAATTAAAGGCAACTAAAAACTATAAAAACCTAGACTTTGTTTCAATGAGATATGTAATGACCAATGAGACGTCTAAATCAAAAGCACAGCTATTTCGCAGCAATCACAATATCGAAAAAAAAAAATATTATTATCGTAGGTCATAGTGAAGATTTCAAATAAAGATATGTAGGTTGCAAAATCCTTTGAAATAGAATATAACTGACCAGTAGCATGTTTGAAATACTTGATCCCAGAATCCACAATCTTCTAGATGCATTGGCTCATAGTATCTTACCGCTGTACAACAAATCAAATTGATACCCTTGTCAGCCTTACTGAAGGAAAGCATCAAATAAAAATAAACAAATAAGAATAAAATTTTCTAGGACCAATGGGGTGAATGAACTCGGCGACCAAAATGATAAATATTAAGTATATCTATGTGATACTAATTGAAGGCAAAGAAATGCCAATGCAAAACCAAATTACTGCTCCAATAACAGTAGTTATAACCGTATAAACAAACAATCCAGTAATGTCAAATCATACTATAGAGTCATGGTTGAGCAAATTCGGCTACAAATTGAAAGATTATACCCTAAATCAAACATATTTTGAACTATTCAAGTATTCAACTAAAAATTGAAAGACCATAACTTTAATATGAAACATATTATCTATGTAAGTTTCTATAGAATTATAGAATCGATAAAATCTCAATAAAAAAAATAAGAAGCAAACTCAAATTTTCATACCTGAAATAGATTTGGACTTTTCTTTATTAAATTTTAGAGCCAAAAAAATAAATTTGAAGAAACCAAAGCCGAATATAATGGAGATAGAGAGGATAAGAAGCCGTACATCGTTGTTCTCCGCCAAGAGACTCGGCAGCTAGGGGACAGTGAAGAAGGAGATCGGATACGGAGGAAGAGATGACTTGCACATCTCGCGATCTCCTTGATTTTTCACGGGAGTTGACGGAGATAAAGGAAGAGCAAAAGAGGCTGGGACCGTATTGGCGAAAGAGGAGGTGGAGAGGCATGAGGAGGTGATGGCCTGGATTTTTTTCACAGGAAGAGGCGACGAAGAGGAAGGAAGAGAGGCGGTGGGTGTTGGCGGACGACGAAGTGAAGAGACGGAGGATCGGAGAGGTGAGAGGATGGTGCGCCGAAGAGGACATGACATGGAAGAGTTAACCTACAAAGGAAAGCAGGGAGTTGGAGAAGAAGCTAGAAGGGGATAGAGGGTTGAGATGCCGCAATATTATAATAACCAATGCTGCCATGGAATTTAATTAATACTATAGATTTCTATTTAATTACCAAAATCAAAGCTTATTCAAAATTAATGATAAATCCTAAATTAACACAACTAAACCAAAATAAACACTGATAGGATATTTTTGCTCTTAAATTTATATCCTAATATACCTAAATTTAGTCGGAAGCGCACGACAATCGTCTAAGTATTTCAAGGTCGAACCACAAGGACGGATTGGAATAATCAAGTTCTAACTCAATTCAATTTGCTAAATCAAATAGTAACAAGAAAGATTGATTGGTCACAGATCAAACAGATAAGTAAATTTGCAATTAAGTAAATCCTAAATTAACAAGTCACAATTAATAAGAGATTAAATAACCAATAAAGACTTACGGGTTTAAGGTAAGCTAATACTTCAGTTTATTCCAGTTCCAGCGGCCCGCTGACTCTCGTTGTGGCCCACTAAAATAACTCAGGTCGCTAACTTAATAACTGGTCGCTGGTTACTTGGCGAGCATATACAGCCTCGCTGGTTCACTCAGCGGCCCGCTAGGGTTAGTGCAAATTCAACTTTTAGTTAATTTAGAAGTCGCTTTGTGTAGAGATTAAGGTTTGGTTGATGGTTTACAGATCAAACTCTCGTTTCAGGTCTACTTAACAATCAATTAACTCACATTTTCTCGAATAGAACCTAGATTTCAACTTTCGTTTCAAGTTGGCACAATTATGTCAAATAACCTCAGTCGGATTTGGACTTAACCATCTAACAATCAAGCAAGGCTTACACTTGAGAGATGCAAGCAAACTAACTTAAGCAATTCAAGCACAATCAGATCAAGCAATAAGAATAAGACATAAAACACAACATGCAACAAAAAAATTAACAAAAAAAATATATTATCTAACCATAAACTAAACGTTCACTACCATGACCCCTAAATAAGTATCTACTCACGAGTATACATCATACAAAACAAACATGTATCTAGAATGAAAGAAAACATAAGATAGAAATCAAGTTTACAACAAAATGCAACTCAATCTCCAACTTTCTATCTCCTGGCTACTCGTCCGGCGGTCCGCTGATGCTCATGGCGACCCGCTGGAAATATGTGGCTCTCTCTCACTTAGCAATTAAAACTCTCTCAAATTGCGAACCCTTCTGGCATCAAAGTGTGGGGTTTAAATAACAGTCAATGTCAGCTCTCAGAAGGTGGAGGTCATGCAAAGAGAGGTGTCCAAATGTAGCTCAAAACGAGGTTGGGAAGATGCAAGTCTAGTTGTGCTATATTTGGCAGTCGGTTTCTCATCTTCTAGCGGTCCGCTGTCGAACCTGGCGGCTCGCTGGAATCTTTTATGCTGCCAGCTCCATCTTCTACTCGCTGTGCTCTCAGTGGGTCGCCAATTAGATGTGCGGGTCACCAATAATGTCCAGAACAGTGTGAAATCGCCGTGTCGAGTAGCCTAGCTTCTAGCCTAAATTAACAGTTAAATGTACAAAACGAAGAAACCATGGCAGTACCTAGCTTCTAGCCTAAATTAATAGTTAAATGTCAGAAATCACATATAAAAGCATGAAATTAAGACCTATAAATGATTGAAATACTAGGTATGAAAACCATCTATCAAACACAAATATATATTTGTATTTTACTTGCATGCAACATTTTTTTTCATAAAATAAACCAAAATAAATCTATTTTAGTTGCATGCGATATAAATCCTATAAATGTCAAATAAATTCGGAATATTCATTTTATTTGCTTAATCCCGAAATTAAATATTTTTTAACAACTCTACTACTTGCATGTTGGTACCATAATAACAATTTTTAACCTAAAAAAAATAAAAATTTCGATTTTCTAACTATGCACAAATTGAAAATCGAAATAAATTATGAAAAATAGAACTTACATAAAAATCAGTCTTGTTTTTTTTTTTTCTCGCATTTACAGAATTAATTTTTTTTTTTTTGGTTTTGGCTGGAGAAAGAGGAGAGGAAGGAAGAAGAAAAATGAAGAATTTGAAAAGAGAGAGGAAGAGGAAGCCTCTTCCTCTGCAAAATGTACAAAGTTTGGAAATTGTGCGCATTAAAGTTGGCAGAATTAAATTCGACCTGGTCACTTCTGCAACCTGTCAAAGGGCTGTTTGAGACGGCGACCTGGTCACTTTTGTAACTTGTCATGTCACAATCTGTCCACCTGTGATCGTCCTCTGTGAGAATTCAATGATTTTTTATCGCATTCGACGGAATGAACCTAGCCGTCATCGCAAGTGTCGGCTTGGTTATTCAAATGAAAATTCCACATGTGGGCGACATCTGAAGTGGCGACATATGTTAGACCACTTTAGAAAACTTTTATATGGACTAGTCCACAAGCTAGATTTCTATTTAAAATTGGATTTAGTAAGAAAAAATTCGTGAAACACCAGGCACTGTCGGGAATCATATCCTCTGTTGTACTCCAAAAAACCAACACCTATTGTACTTTTGTTGGTAGCCGTCCGATCTAAACCAACGGCTGGATGGAAAGACAGCCTCAAAAATAGAAAAAGAACCGTCTCCTCCTCCTCAAAAAACCCTTTCTCGAAGCTGCGCTGACAGTGTTATTGTCTTTCCCACTCGAGAGTCGAGACTGGATCCCTTCTCAGTTCTCACGCTCTCCTCCAAAACAGGGGCAGAACTAGGTGGGGGCAAGCATGTGCCAGACATACGCCAATTGTACGAATATTATTTAGTTGCGCCTACCCTAAACCCAAATTAATTGTCTATAGCACACCTTATTCTCTCTCAGCGTGAAATTGCCAAAGGCAGTTGGAGCTATCAGAAATATTTTTCAGGATTGGGTTGGTAATTTACAACGCCACCTTTCTTTTTATCTTTATTTTAATTTTTCATTTTGTTGTACTTTTAGGCGGTAGATAGGTTTGCTATGATTTTATTTCCTATTATGTACAAACTTTAATTATTTTAATGAAATGTCCACTGGTCTTTACTTACAAAAAAAAGTGAAATCGCCAAATCCTTCCCAAATCCATCTCTAATCGGACCCGGATCCTGTGTCGCGCGGCATAGCGTGTAGCGCAGGATCCGGACCGTCCGATTAGATCTCAACGGTTTACTTTTTTCGGGTCTTACAATCTGGTTACATGCACGGGGCTCCCTCATCCATCCAGATCTGATCGGACGGTCCTGTGCTGTGCTACACGCTGTGCCGCGCAACACAGGATCTGGATTCATCTCTAATCTCTCTTGTCCCTCACAGAGTCACAGCAAGTCTGTACCCACTTGCTTATTTTATCCTGTGCAGCTCCGACGCGGCTAAACATGCAACGACTGTGTTACTCTCTACTCCACGATTTCCATAGTTCGCTCGTTCTTTTCGGTAAGCAGTGATTTTAGACTTTTGTCAGTATTCGTTATCCTTTGAAGCTTTTGAATTTTGGTAAAAAAATTTTGGTACTAAACGCTGTGAATAGTAAGAGTAGGAAACTTAAGACACTTAGAAAATTAGGATGATTTTTTTTTAATTCGGACACAAGTTTTTCTGGGGACTTGGTGACTTTTTGTTGGATTTTTTTTCTAGCCTATTCTAACTTGTTTAGGACAAAAGACTTAGTCGTCGTTGTTGTTGTAATGAACACAAGTTAATTAAAAATATTTGAAGAAATGTGTTCCTCATTATTTCCTCACTAGTAAATAACTCCTTAATCTTTTTCTGTGTGGTTGCTCTGCAAGTTAGGGGCTTAAAACTATCGATACCAGCTTGGTACCGGGAATTGCTTCCTACACTCTCTAAATTTAGAGATCCACTCCTGTTAGATGAAAATACCCTTCTTATTTTCAAATATTTTCAAACTGAGGTGAATTGAGGACGTAAATTGAAGGAGTGAGAGGGAAATTTTCGTCCAAGTAGGAGTGAATCTCCAAATTTAGAGAGTGTATGAAGCAATTCCCCTTGGTACCTTTTTATTTTACTTGCTGGCACGCCCTTTTGACGGTAATGATATGTTACATGAAGTTCAAATAATAAGTACTCTCTAAACTTTTTATTTTAATATCATACTGATTTATATATATATATATATATATATATATATGTATTTTGTATGTTTTTCTTAATCTTTAGATGAATAAAGAAAAAGAAATAGGCCGCATTAGATGCTACAAGTTAAAAAAAAAAGGCAAAATTAGATATAACCCCTTCAAATCATCTCCAATTAGATATAATCCCTTCAAAAGTCAAAATTAGATATAACTCCAAAGTCAAAATTAGATATAACTCCTTTTAATCATCTCATTCATAGATATAAACCCTTTTTAATTATTTTTATATATTTTAATAATATTTTTTTTAAAAAATAATGAGCTGTACAAATTTTGGACAAAAATGTCCTCTTCCCAGTATATGACCTTTCACCTTCCCACTTCAACAAAACATGAAATTTCGGTATTTCCAGAAAATCTCGGTACCTACTTCATATAATATGGACAAAGGCAGAAAATCTCACATTTATAGAAGACAAGTCTTCAAAAGATTTTCTTGTATTTATAGAACATGTTGATGTTGTTTATTATTATTTTAGATCATGGCTTTCTTTGGGTGCAGGAAATGTTCCATATATGCTGTTGCTTGAAGAGTAAGCACAAATGGAAAAATGAACTAATCTTACTTTTAGATTAGTAATAACTACAATTATAAGGGGCCGTTGTGGCTTTATTTTAAAAAATAATTAAAATAATAATAGACAAATGTTGACTGACATGAAAAACGCACATAATCAGATTATTACATTTCCTCTGGTAAATTCAAGGTGAAAGGTCCTCTACAGGGAAGAGGGCATTTTCGTCCAAAATTTATACATCTCGTTATTTTTTAAAAAGACATCGTTAAAATATATTAAAATGATTAAAAAGGGTTTATATTTACGAATGAGATGATTAAAAGGGGTTATATCTAATTTTGACGTTTGGAGGGGTTATATCTAATTGGAAATGATTCGAGGGATTATATCTAATTTTGCCAAAAAAAAAAAAAATTGAATGGACCATCACAAACCAACTAAGTTTAGTCTTCAAATCTTGGCATACGTCATTTCTAAAGCCTGGTTCCGCCTCTGCTCCAAAATTCTTTCTCACTCGATGACTCGACGAACAAAAACCCCTCTCTCACTATCTTCTTTCCCCATTAGTGAATAGATGGCAAATTTGAGCTTCTCTCCGATTGGAAAAGTAATTTGTTATACCTCAGTCCTCAAAGCTTGAAAAAGTAGGAAAAAGGAAAACAATTTCAATTGACTTACTAGTTATACGGTACCTCCAGCGTGAAACACCTTGTCCAGCCAAAAAATTAAGAAATTAAAGAGAAAAAAAATGGCTAATCAACTGAAAGTGAAATATCTCTTTGGGACTTAGAGCGCATATAAGGACGTTAACAGATCGGGTTAATGATGCTAATTTTTCCAAATATTTATTAGAAAAACTTGGTAGCGGCTACCAAGTAATTTTTTTTTTTCCAAATATTAAATATATAGTTTGGGCAAGCAATTAGATTAGTATGTACGAATTGAAAGTACCAAATTAAAATCGATGAATAAAAGAGGCATTCATCAAAAACAGCGGTAAGAAAGAGGAGACGAAGACAAATTTTTCGAGCAACGAAGGATACGAATTTCTAAGGGTTTTTTTTTTTTAATTTTTAGGTTGTGTTTCCATCCAGCCGTTGATTTAGATCGGACGGCTACAAACAGAAGTACTACATGTATGGGTTTTTGGGAGTACAAACAAGTGTACAACAGAGGATACGATTCCGGCACTGCTGTGGCGGCCTGTTCGCCGTCAGATCTTACGCGAATCTTGAGGGACCATAGTCGTATGATCTGAGCGTCTGAGCTTCTGAGCTAAGTTTGCCAAGCTGATTAGCTCAGCATTTTCAGTTTCAGAGTTCAGACCATTCCAAATTCCAAATTCCAAAAGCGAAAAAGGAGGGAAAGAAAATTAAAAAAAATGCGCGAGCGCGAATCAGTGGCTAAAGCGATTTCTCTTTTCGAATCCAGGATCAAATCTCGAAGGTTGGTATACTATCAGATCATCCCATTTTAGTTTCATCTCTTGTAGTCTCAGATAGATCTCTCTTGATTGAACATCCATCGTTAAGGTTTGCAGATTCACCGATGAGACTTTAGAGGTACTCGATTCCATCCTTGCATCACGAGATGTGCCCTTGATTCTCGAAACCAGATCCAAATTGCGAGATTTGATTCGGTCTGAGGCAGTGTTGGCCTTGCGTGAGGTTAAAGAGACATCAGCGTCAGCTAGTGACAAGCTTTGTATTGTGCAATTCTTTGTCTGCGCTTTTTCTTTGGTTGGTGACGTTGAGGTGAGAATGTTGATTGAAACATAGATTGATATAGTGTGGTACTGGTTCTAGTTACTGACAATCTGATTCTGTGTTGATTTATAATAGATAGTCTGATGCCCCTAGAAACATACATTCTGTTACATCAATAACTTAGCTCAGGAGGCATACTTCAATGGTTTACATGAGCACAGCATGCAATTTTCTTTCTGTTATTGATGCATGATACTTGTAGACTTACAGTGTGCTCTTTTTGGACTTGTAATCTACTTTGTTTCTTTCCAAATGTACACATGGTTAGTGTTAGTGTTCATACAAGATTTTCTCCATACCTGAATTTTACCCAAGAATTGGATTTTGTACTCTTTGGATGGGATTTAGCACAAACCAGTAATAGTGGGCCAGTATGGTACAGGACTACGGACTCGTTCTCAGAACATTGCTTCCTTTTTTCCCATTTTGTTTTCCCTTCTAATTAAAGAGTTTAATTCTAAACTATAAGGGCCAAATACATTATTAGGATCAATTAAATTTTTGCTAACTTGAGGTTTCAAGTTGAATTTGCAAAATTTCTGCTACCAGAGTTGCTTGGCGCTGAAGTATGAAGCATTTGTCCTTCGCGAATCAAGAAGTGTTGAAGAGAAGAATTTGAAAGTTTCATACCAGGAATGGGTTACTTTTGCAAAGGATTCACTTGATAATGGATTTTACTCCATTGCTGAAAAGGCAAGTAAATATTTTTTTTCTATTTTTCATCATTACACTTAATCTGAGCTATTTCCTATAGCAGAAAAACTGCTACCATAGCGTACAAGATCCCTAATCTCTCACAAATGCTTCACTACTCGATAATTGTAGAATCTAATTTCCAGCTGAGTCTCTTTCAATATACGAGGGGTACTGTGGGGCTTACATAATATTTACAAGCTCATAGGGTATGCATGGAATATTCACTTTTCTTTGCTATGGTTTCCATATAGTAACCATGTTTAGTTTCATCTCTCAAGTTATCTTGTAACTTTTCTGGTACTGTTAAAATTTAAAGGGTTTTGAGAATGCTCTAAAGTGCATTCAGCCTGGAAATGCTGTCATTGTTGACTCCTTGGGAATTGGTTGTGGTTCAAATAGCAACGGTGTAAATGATATTAAAGGCCTTCGAAACTTGGCCTCTTCATTAGCTTCATCGCATTCAGGTATCAGTTTAGTCTCAATGATTGGCCCATATTTAACCATTTTGTTAGGCCCAATACTAACTTGACCATTGACCATTTTTATGTTTTTGTCAGTTCAAACACAATCAACTCAATACATGAAGAGAAAAACTGAAAGAATAGAGGCAAAACAGAATCTCCATTTGGTAAAACCAAAGAATTTTGGAAGTACACTTTTTCGAAATGGGATAAAGAAGAGGAATGCTCAGAAGCTTCTTCTCAGCCAATCTTGCTTCCCTGACTCTCTTCCTATCTTTGATTGAGAGAAAATTATATTCAGTGTAGTGTACAGTTTTAGCATAATACCAGAAATTCTAATCTAAGTGCCAGGAGATTTTGATGAAAGTTGTTGCATTGTGTTTACTCCTGTGATGTTATTGTCATGAAATAAGTTGGACCGTTAGTCGTGACTCTTATCTACCATGATTCGACAATGTAATGCTACCTTTTGTTCTTATGAAGATATTTGGTTCCTGAACCAGCCTTTCCTTCAAATGAGCTCCTATATTATTATCCCTATAAAATATCTCTGGTTCCTTCCACTGCTTCTATCTCTCTTTCGTTCTCACCTCTCCTTCCAGGCTAAATCTGGCCTTATTCTTGCTCCTCTCCAGCTTCTTTTGGGTTAAAATAAAGAATGTCAACAACCAGTGCTTGTGTCAAAGCCGATTTGGCAGCACAAAAAAAAAAAAAAATCAAAACCAAAAGAGATTAAATTGGGCTCTTCCTTGTTGACTGTCTGTTCTCTATGATGTTGAATCTCAATCTTTGTTAAGGTTTTCAGTAAATATTGGCCAGATTCGGACCAATTTAAATTAAAAACTGCACCTTTGTTTTTCTTCAATTCTATGAAACTTAGGTCTGGTAAGTTTTGTATCAGTTCTCTGCACCTTCATTTTTCTACGTTTTTATGGAACTTAGGTCCGGCAAGTTTTGTATCAATTCAGTTCAGAGCCTTTTATCCAAACAAGTTGGGGTAGGCTAGAAATGACACCTTGACCCCGGTCATTTGATGTATGTATGGTTAAGTTTTTATGCTGGCTCTCTAAGCCTATCGAAAGCATGCGGGCTTGAACTTGGAGCTCTTAGAAGTCAGTTTAGTGCTCTTACCACTTGAGCTACTAAACGACATGCTAATTACATGTTTTCTATCAGTTTTAATTCTAATTTGTTTAAAGTGAATATGATTATGGTTTCATTGCATGTTTGACATGCTTTAAGAACTTGAGGTTGCTTTTAGAACATGAAACTGTTTAAGGCATTTTGTTATGTTTAAAGGCCTTGACATGTGACCTGCTGGTCTGGTGTCAGTACAGTACTACAGCTTGTCAACATAATATCTCTGCTCTGTGGTTGTCATAAATTCTGCCATTACCAAGTAATTGCATTGAAAATTCATTATACAATTGTTAGGGAAGGAGAGATTTAGCTCTCAACCTTGCCATTGGTTGCAGTGTTGACGAAACCATGACAACTTTTCCAGGCGTCAATTATTTCTCTGAACTATTGTCATTTTCTTTCTTTTAAAATAAACTAATGAAAGGCAAAAGGATAAGCACACAGGCTTAGGTGTCCACTGTTAATTTTAAGAAATGTCAGTGCGCCAGTTCAGGTTTCTTGGTGGGGGAGATGTTCTTTACTATGATTGTTTATTTTGCATGTCCACATCTAAATTGTTCTCTACGTCATAATTACGTTGGACATGGTAGAATGTTTGGTGTCAGGCCAAGGGTACATGGGCCGAGTCTGTACATCCATGATCGGATTGGGCTATTGACACATATTTTGCGTGCATACTCTGGAATTTACTTATGCAGTTATGCTATAAACAAGTAACAAAAGCTGGTGCCTCTTTTTGTTTATTTAAACAATATGTTGGGTTTCTGATGCGATAAAAAAAATCTCTTTCTGCCTTTCTGGTTTAGGTGTACAGGTGTTAGCCGCGTTACCGCAATGTCAAATGTGCAATATAATTATGATGAGGTTTGAGAAATTGATGAAACTCGGACATAAAACTGAGCAAAATAGTCTTTTGCACGTACTTGATTTTTTTGGAACCCGATAACAATCAGCTGTTACTGGTAAAGTTGATAACCATGAATAAGAAGAATTTGTTTAACTTTTCTTCTTTCTTCGATAGAACAGCAACACACAATTTGAAACATAAATCGTGTCACTTATTTATCTTTTCTATTATTCTATTAAATAAGATAGGATTCTATTCAGATAAGATCCGAACAGAACTAGTTTAAAAAACAATTTGAGCCTAGTTAACATTAGCCCTGGGTCAAAGATTGGAATTTGTTTCTTAAAGGGCAATAAATGCAGGATAGTGGGGGTTTAATGGCGTTTTGCAAAATCTTCACTGATGTCTTTTCGTTTTCTGTTAAAATAATCCCGTAGGATATCATAATCTGTTGTTTCATGAACAAAAATTCAATTCGCAATTAATTGTTTTGTAATCTCTAGGCCGACGCTTCATGCCAATTGCTGGCTCAGAAGGTAATATATTTATTTACTAAAACCTTAGACATAGAGGCATGTATGCACGATTGTAAAGCTTGATAATAGTTTCTTTCTCTAGCTATACTTTTCTTTTTCTCTCTCGTACGTGGGACTAAGACAAGGGTCATAAATGTAGTTAAGACTTTTTGTTAGTGCATTGTTTTATATTATTAAAAACCCAATAGTCCTTACGGATCTCCATTAGATTAGATTGCCTCTATAGAACATAAAAGGAAAATAAAAAAAAAACATAAGGTTTTAATTATTTTTGCATGTACAATGTATTACTGTCCTTTTCAAAATTATTGGTCTCGTTCTTATTTCTCAGCATGTCCCAAGAAACAAATTGTTTATTTTTCCTTGGTCCGTAACATAAAATAATAAAAGTTGTTTTATTTTGCTTTTCTCTTTTGTGACGAAATAAAAGATTGTTTCTGAGTCGATATTTACTTATTCTTTTCCAAGCAGAAAACTCGGCAGCTTTAATTTAAAGCAAAAAACAGAAAAGCAATTGACAATGATGAGATTGGTAAATTAATATCTTCATAACATTATTTCGGCTAAAAACAACATACTAGATTAAATGCAAGGTCGTGCCTAGTTTTAATGACATTATTGTAAATCAATCTGGCTATGTAAATAATTTTTTTTTTAATTTAAATCGACCTAAATTTAACATTTTACTGAACTACCAAGACAAATTAGTCCTCTTTATCCAATCATGTACTCGTCAATGACATAATTTATTGACAGTCGAAATAAAATGTTTTCGAGGAAGCATATTTCAAGTGTCCGAAGTAATTACTACATATTTAATCAATTTTCAATTAGATCCATTACATTTGTTTTTACAAGCAAGATTTGGTAGTCCAAAAACATAATTATTTTGCTCTTTTTGTCTTCAAAGTTGTGGAATTCCACTCCAACACAACCTCCAAACGACATTATCTCAGAAACCATCAAGTCTCAACTAAAAATAATAATGATAAAATTATATATAATTTGAAAATGCATGGAGAAACACACCACGGCCACGTGGAATGTTTCAACTAACAAACATTCAACTCCATAAATTCAAACTAACTTTAAAACTTAGGCAAGGTATTGACTAATTAATGATCACAGTCACATTAATTCACACAAGAATTGAGGTTCGTATTTTGAAAACAAGTTGAGCGGCTTGAGCCCAGTTTGTTGATTTCTTCACCTCAAAGCTAGAGCGAGAGAATCCAAGAGAGAGAAAGTAACAAGTCAACGGAGAACGTGCATGCAAGCTAGTTATGAACTTATTGCTAGAGATCAAATCAAAGATTAGCAATAAAAAATTTCATCTAGATTTTTGTATGCTTAGAACTTATATTTTATTGTGTCGCGAGTCACTGATACCGTGTACTTGACAAAGAAAAAGCATGTTATGAAATAATAAGGTGTTGGAATTCTATATGTAAAAAGCGTACTACACGAAACACATGTTGGATCTGCCTCAGAGGATCTGAGAGTTGAAAAGTCAGGGTGTCGAAACCATCAAACCAGAGCTTTACACTACTTTCACGTGCCAAGGCGGTGGGCCATGTCACGACAAAAAGTGGACAAAACAAAAATGTTGCGGGTCCCACTTGTCAGTGATTCTTTTCGCATACTGCTGGGGCTAGAGCTTGGCCGTTCCGTTCGGACCAGACTCTCCAGACCTTTTGGCAGACTTTCGATCCTAACCGTCCGATCTAATTTTCACGGATAAATTTAGACGGATTTGATATAATCACAGAACATTCATCGTTGATCAGACGGTTCGAATCAAAGATCTCATCTCTACAGACCTTTTGAGGATGTGATTTCCGTTCAGACTTGGCAGTTGCAAGTAACTGGGTCCACATGTAAGAGGACTTGAGAATGAATGCCGAACGCTTTTTGCATGGCACAATAGAGAATATTCCAAATATAAAAAAAAAGTAGAGAATATTCCAGTCTTTGTAATTTCCATCTTAAAAGTTAGTTGTTGCTAATCAATATTCGTGACTATCTTTTAAATCATTTAATTATAAAAAATTAAATAACAGTTAGAATCATATTAGTCTCTTATACTAATTTATCCAAATATTAAATTAGTATCGTCTTTGAGTTAGTGTTGTTTTTGTTGACCATTTATTCAAACACACCCCGCAGGAGAAAATTTGTCTTTAGATTTATTTTTTATATTTCAAAATTACGTTAGTTTCTGATTTTATTTATACTAAATGGATTCCCTGAATAATTTTGTAAAAAAAATGATAAATTTTTTTTTTTAAATCCGATAAGTGTTTGGTTGTTTAAAGCGGAATAAATTACTTTTTCAACTTCTCATACAATCAGGGGCGGAACTAAGTGTTTGCCAAAGTGTGCTTAACACACTCCAACTTTTTAAAACAGCCCCTTATATCTTTAAAATTCTATGCAAATCTTTTTAAAACATAACAAAATTATTATTTGGCACACTCTAAAAACTCAAAAGAATCCATATTATAATCTTTCGCCCCTCCAATTTGAGAATTCTGGTTCCGCCGCTACATACAATCAAATTAGTGAGAACTAATTTTGCTTTTTCTTTAAAAGAGAGTTTTTAAACTCACTTTATGTAACAGAAGATATTTAGAACAAATTATTTTCTTCTTACAAACTTCAATGATCATTTTAGTTTCGTTTTAAAATTTAAAGGATTAATTCGTACACAAACTTTAGAAACTTATCTTTTTATAAAAAATTAGCAAACTTACCCACTCAATCGATGGGTAAATAAAAATTGAAAAAAAATATTTATACTTCAACAAAAATAAAAATCAACATCTCAATAAAAATAATTTAATAGAAATATTTCTTAATAAATGAAATTATTTTAAAAAAAATGAGAAAATTTTACATATGTACTCTATTTCCAAAATAATAAAATAATTATTATTTTATAGAAAATTTTCATGTGTTGTGATTTCTTTCCAAACACAGTGCGCAACCAATATAATGATAAATTTCTTTCTATTTTGATGAGTGCACAAGTGATCAGCGACAAATTTATGTTCTATTAAAACTTTAAAAGTGAAGAGCTGATAAACTTATAGTCGTCGCTAACATCTAATCATTAATTCAAATGTTCAATGGTTAAAAATGCATAGAGTAAACAATTAATTGCTCCCTTCATCTAATTGTATCCAATGCTTTTATAAGTATTATAAGTAGGGATATGAATATTTAAAGACTAAATTCTAAATAAATGCCGTGCATAAATTAGTTGGTGATTTGTAATAATTAAACTGCTTGATATTCTCAAGATTTACTTTCTTTTTTCTACTTCTCTTTCTAGTTATTTCTGAAATTATTTTAGCCTTTTAGGGAAATTTCTGTTTTATTGTACTAAACAAACCTAAGGTACAACACACTCGTGAAGAGACAATTTTTTTTAAATTTTTTTTATTGAGCTTAATCCCGAGTAAAGTATTGATTGCCTCCGTAGCTTAACTCATCTCCAGTCCAGGGAAAAAAATATGAGATAATTGTTTCTTTTCCTGTAGTGGAATTCCCATATACCAGACTAAGGCCTGATCAAAATGTTTTCTTTTTTTTCGTAGAATTTCATTTTATTTCAATTCAATTCAATTGATTTCATAGGATTTCGTTGGATCTAATTTCATGATAATTCCAACCAGATGATATCAAATTCACTCATTTTGATAAAAATTTTTTCAACGAAATGAAATCTCAGGTTAAAAAACAATGAAATTTTGATAAGGACTAAGAGATCAGAGATGTCTCTCCTCCGTTTATTGCTGACTGAAGGTATTTGTATAACTTTTATTTTAGTTTATTCTAGTTCACTGGCCATGCTGGTGGAGCCGTGTACACGTGTCATACTAAATTGGCAATGAGGTCACATCGTCTCCAGTAATCACGGTGCTGGAGCTGTCAATTTCCCCTTGATTAGCCACTGTTTGCTATTTAATTGCAAGCTGGAAATAACTAAGCTGTTGTCGTGCCTTTAGAACCTAAACTGGCATTATATGGCATGCAATCAAGCAATTAGTTTACATCATCCATGGCATGTGGACAAATAAGAGTCCTGATATTCATAAAAGATGCTAACATACGTCCATTTAGGATAAAGACGACTACTGGATGGGATCAAGTGGAACTTCATTTGGTATATTATTTTTTCTTCTTTCATTTCCTTTTTTTTTAATGTTTTCCAATTTTATTTTCGTTTTCATTGCACAGCTGCCCAAGTAAAGTGAAAAAAAAAAAAATACTCCAACAAGTACTCTAATAATATCACATTATAATATATTATAGTTATATACACATTTCAACACCTAGAAAATGTAAAGGTGCATATTTTGATTTACAGAACTCTGCATATATATGTATTTAAATGCACTTTTCAGGAACTCTGCACATATATATATTTAAATGCACTTTTCATTAATATAAGAATTATGAAATGTGAAAAACGAATTGAGAAACTTCAATTTTAATTATTGACGTCTACGTGCACTAATTTGCTTCCCTTTTGTGCAAAAATAAAACATGTTTCACACTTCAATTTGAATGCTTATTTAGCAACGACCATATGGGTACGCAATTACGCATATAATTAATTAATTATTGAATAAAATTCGTAATAATCATGTTTATATGTCGTGGAAGCAAGCAGTCATAAGCAAGAATGTTATATTCCATGGTACGATAATGATATTAATAGATTTGTTACGAGTTAAACATCAATCATTTATAAATCATTAAGTAGAATATTTTTGTACAGTCAAAATAATAATTGTTGTGTTGATTTGACTCCATATAATTGCATAACGGATTTACTATCAATCACCCGCTAAAACAAATTTGATGAATCATCTTGAATTATGATATCAGAAGATCATACTTAATTTGTTTGAAACTAGTTTGTACGAGTTCATATTTCATTGTGCATGCATATTGGATGCTATCATGCTAATTTGTAAACCATATGCAAGTCACTAATGATTTAGGGCTATTATGTTAAGTACTTGTAATTTGATACAACATAATCTCAAGTTGACATGTTACGGTAGTATGTTACATGTGATTAAACTTATAAAAATTACCTTGTTAATTAACAAAATCAAATATCTACAAAGTGTATATGCAAATTTGCAATTTACATCGGTTGTTGGAAAACCTAATTGTATTACAAAATACAAACAACAGTATGTGGCCTAATGGCTCAATGATAAGAGCACTAGACTTGTCTTTAAGAGATCAAAGATTCAAGTCTCGCATGCACCGGGCGGATAAAATTCACTTAGGGTTTGAACCCTAGCCGCTTTAGCAAAGAAAAAAACGATTTTCAACTCTCCCCATCCGATCTGAAAACCTAGGCGGGGGAGGCCATCACCGGCCTCCTCCCGCCACCCCTTTTTCCCTCCCTTTTTCTCTTTCTCCCTCGTACCTCTACCCCTTCTTTCTTCCTATTTGTTTGGTTCTTTTGGTTTCGTTGGCCACTGCCGACGACTTGCGGCGGGTTTTTCGTGCCCGCTTATGGTTTCTTTATAGTAAAATCCTCGAATTTGAACGGCCGTTCACGTCGCGGAGGCGAGATTTAGTTGGTGGCTATGGCGAGGGTGGTCATATGGCTCTGTCTTGTTTTCGTTGCAAAGGCGTGAGGTGAAGGCAAGCGCAGTCGAGACGGTGACATTGGTATGCAGTGTTAGTTTGCATGGTCAGGTAGTGTAGGTACCAGTTTGGTCAGGGCAGATTTGGAAGTAGATATGAGTCTCAATAGGTATTGGTACAAAATTGTGGCTGGTTGTTTGTCCCAGTTGGTACTGTTATGACTTGGTACTGGTATAAGTGGCAATCAACATTGGATATTTTCTTTTGTCCTTGTTGGTGCTGGTTTGATTCTTATGCTAATTTTGGGGGTAGCTGATACTGCGAGGGGCTGTACCAGAGTTGATATTGGTATTGTTTTGAGGTTTTCTTTTGCTTTGTAAACTTTTTTTTTCTTATTAATAGAAATTTGTCAGCTTTTTGCTGGTCCTAAAAAAAAAAAGTCCTGCATGCACCTTTAATTTAAAAAAAAAATTAAATGAACTCTTTCTTCAAAAAAAAAAAAAAAATACAAACAACAAATTTCTACACCTCGATCCAATATAACTTGACCCGAACCATTAGCTCTCTTTCTCAGAAAAGACAAAATAGACTGGAAAAAGTTATTAATTGTAGTTTACTAATTCTGAAAACATGACATCTGGTTACTTCCCTCATTGTTTGGTCCCAGTGAAGGAACCAACCGCCTCACTTCCTCTCTATAAATAAACAAACCCTCGCCTCCTCTCTTCCCCTTTCTTCTTTCCTTAACCACAAAAAAGATAGAACAAAAGGAGAATATAAAAGAGGGAATTAATGGGAGGAAATACACCATGCGCCTCATGCAAACTACTGAGGAGGAGGTGTGCAAAGGAATGCATCTTCGCTCCATATTTTCCCCCAGAGGATCCCCACAAGTTTGCTATTGTGCATAAGGTCTTTGGTGCCAGCAATGTTAGCAAGATGCTCCAAGTACATATCTACTCTCTTGCTCTCTCTAACACGTGATCCACCCACACACACAGATCGTATAACAATTTTAGGGTGTTTATCTTTAAATTTATTTATTTATTTATTAATTTGGCTAATCTAGACAAAATTTCAATACTTTATGGGATGGGCTTTTCCGCTTTTGTTAATGTTTCTGCCAAACAATTTTTATTTATTAGAAATTTCCATATTTATATTGGATTGGATCTATCCAACATGCAAAATTAAGCAACTTTATTTAAAAAAATCTCCTGCCAAAATATTTTTATAAGGTAGCAATTAATTTGTGCAATTTGTATGTTTAAATTTCAATAGAAAATTTGCCAAAATTTTTTTTCTCAGTTTTAGGAACAACGATAAAATGACCTTTGTTTTTCTTTTCTTTGTACAATTCTTATGACCGTACTGATTATTACAAAATTTGTTCTTCGGCAGATTGCATTGAAGTTTTTTTCCCTTAAAATATTATATAATTAATCATATGAATGGGTTTCATTATCAAATTTTTACTTTTATTTCTCATTTTTTTTTTCCTTTCATCTTTGACACAAGTCATTGTCCAATCTAATTTTACTATGCGCTCTTGATAAATGTAGGATTTGCCAGTTCATCAAAGGGCCGATGCGGTGAGTAGTCTCGTCTATGAAGCAAATGCACGCATGAGGGACCCGGTATATGGTTGCGTCGGTGCCATATCGTACTTGCAACACCAGGTTTCTCAGCTACAGATGCAACTTGCTGTGGCGCAAGCAGAGATACTTTGCTTCCAGATGCAGCAACAGGATTCATCGTCACCATCAATGGCGCAAAAGGAAGTTGACGAGAAATCATTTTTGTTGCAAAATGGGTTTGGAGGCAATTTTGTTCCTCATGTTTTGAATAATATGAACTTGTGCCCCTCTGGAAATAATGTAGTGTTCCCACAAGAGCAGCCTCTAAAAAGAGAATCTCTTTGGACATGAAGGAATAAAAATATATATATAAAAATTTAGAACATTTTCTATTTTTCTTTTTATGTCCAAGTTTTGTCCTTTTTTTTTTTTTCTTTCATTTCTTTTGGCAATACAAGCATGTCTTTTGGAATTAAGAGATTGCAGAGGGAAAAGTCTCGTTTGTTGAATAAAATAAATTTGAAATAAGATAAATTTCAATCATGTAAGCTCCTTAATTGATTGCAATGTGGTAGATCTTAAGATTCAACTATGACCACAAATATCTGAACAACAGGTATTTAGAAGGTATTTAGAAGAATTTGATTAGATGTCTGTCAGTCAAGCCAAAATTAATATAGTGATATGACTCTCATGATGCGGTGGCCTACGATCAAATTTTAGCAGAATTTATACTGAAATTTTAATTGAAGAGGTATCTGAGTAGAATGTGCATGTCTACAAATTGATAATGGGGGAAAAAAAATAAGCATCAGAGTGATTAGATAATAGAGAACAAAAAACTCTATATCTTTATATAAAATAGGAGTTTGGTTACGGTGAAAGTAATTTGATGGATCGCCCCGTCAACAGTGGCGGATCCAAGAAATTTTTTAGCCTAGGCACAATTATAATATAATAAAATAAAATTTTTAAAAAAATAAAATAAATGATAATTTAAAAAAAAATCATTCCAAACATATATAATTAGAATATTACAAAATACATCATCTTTTTCATAAACTGAATCACTTTTTCATGATCTTTACTTCTCTATCAATCACTAAAAAATAACAAAAAAAATCTAATTCTAATTTTCTAATACAAGTAACAGTCCTCTGCGCGACTTCATAGTTTGAAATCGGGGAGATGTGGTGGGACGAATCAGCGAGAAATAGTTTAACCTAACCTTTAACCTATCAGAAAAGCTTTCGAATCAGCGATAATAGCTTTCGGATGCGGATCCAATTCAGAGCAAAATCCAAATGCACAGATTGTAAAAATTTTCAAGGCCCAAAGCCCAAAACACAGGCACAAACGTACAGACACAGCAAAGAGTCTGGGTACTATCTTTTTTTTAACCCAGGCACCGGATAGAAGCATGTATACTTGGTCTTTAATTTTTCATTTTTTACCCTGGGCACTTGCCATGGCACCCAATGCATTGGATCCGCCACTGCCCGTCAAACCTGATAGACCTCAAATTTTAAAACTTAAAATGACCGATCTGAACCATTAGAGGGTAAAGAACTAATTAGATCGATAATTTTCTAAAATATAAAAAAAAAAATAAAAAATTTGATCAATATTGGAATTTTAATATGAAGAATACATTGAAAAGTTCAGATTGGTCATTTGAAATTTCGAATTTGAGATAACTTGAGTTTGTCGAAATTCTTTGTCCATATCGCTTTAATTTTAGCACTTCACTATAACATAGTTTTTTTTTCTTTAAGTTGCTTATCCTTTCAAAACATTCAGCTATTTTATTTTATTTTGACATAAATCTTCTCCTCGTCCTTTTTTATTGAACAACTTATGTTTTGAAAATTCTACATCTTTATATTGCTTAGACAGTTAAACTTCTGGAAAACCAATATCTACAATGATTTATATGAGTAAATAAACTAGGAAACATGCACCTAAATGGTTGGACAACAAATTACCAAATATATATACTTTAAAGCAATATCCAGCAATTAATTATTCTATATTAATTTTCATATATGAAAAATCAGCAGCTAATAATTTTCATCTGTGGTTATTATCTACACCATAGATCAAAATTTAGATTTTAAGAATCAATAGTCCATATAGAGTTGGATGCATTCTTTGTCTGAAATTATTTACTTATTAAATGGATAGTTTTATAAGTAATAAGGAAATAGGGATCATCTTAGACAACAAAATACCGTTATAGTATTTGAAGATATTGGTGGAAGTTTTCGGGGGTAATTTTGGTTCGATGGAAATAAATATTCAATAAGGAACTAGAATATTGGACTATTAGTACTTTTGGAGTTTAGATATGTTTTTGGTGGTGACAATAGGCAGGAAATAGAACGATACATGGTTATTTTCATTCGGTAATGGGGAAGTGCAATATGTTGGCATTTTTTTTTTAATAAAGAGAGTAAATTATTGAAGATAATAAACAAAGTAAAGAATAAACTAGAATTTTTTTCCCCTTTGTTGATTGGAAAGAATATATTACCTTAGTTCAAATAAGATAAATAACTTAATAATGCAAGAGACAATTAAATCACATAGTCTATATTTCTAACTAACTAAATCGAGAATTTTACGAAGGTTATTGTGGGCTAGTGGCCCATAAAGAGAAAATAAATAAATAAATAAATAATAAGTAATAAATAAATAAAAGTTACTCTAGAGATTAAGATTCTGCCCAGGGCTAGAGATTTTACATTCGGCAAAATAGAATCATTATCTCTATGATTCTTTTTTTTTTTATAGAAAATACTTTCAAGCTCCAGTTTACTTTTGTTTTGTGATTACATGAATGAATCTTTTGAGAGGTTTTGGAACTGAACAAACTCGTCATGAGTCAATTTTGGATCAGATTCTTTTGGGCAGATTGTAATTTGGACTAGGGTGGTTTTCTTTTTCTTTCTTTGTTTTTTTTTTGGAGTTTAACTAGGGTGGTTTTGACTGAGGATTCCGGTACTGTATGGTGTTATAACTATTAAGTTAAATTTGTGGTGGTGGTATTTTATTAGGGGGAAAAAAGTAAATTTGGGTTTGTGGGTTTCGGACTTTGTTGAGGTATTATGACAGACCACGACCAAGCTCGGCCGCTCGGGTATGAAGGGAAGCTGCAGAAGTAGCTGCACAAACGGTAAGCTACAGAAGATCAAATAGGAAAACACGGATGCATTCATCCCCATATTGTAAGGTCTTCTAGAAACAGTTTTATGCAGCATTTCGTGTGGAGACATACTTATAAAGTGGATTACTGTATTATAAGTGGTACACTTGTTCATTCAAATTTATACAGAAAATATTTGTTGCAAATTAAGGAAGCAAAAATAATTATTTATTACAGAGAAAAAGCAGCATTTTCAATAGAGTTATTTTTTACTTTTATTTTTATTTTGCCTTTTTTTTTTTATGATAAGCTCTTAGGCGAGTTCTGCTATACAAATCTATGTTAACTCATTACCTATTGCCTGTTGGTGTATCGCTTCTGTTTAAGCTATCATCATGATAATCCATCAGTATATTTGTGACTGAACAACTTTTGTATTTAGTAGAACCGCTAGGTACTGTGGACTTAGCGTAATACATAAACAACAAATGGTTTGCATAAATGATAAAAACCAAAAGGAGTCCAACAGCCTCTCCAGGAATGTAAGCTTTTTTCTCATTTGTTTTAAAAGTTCCTTTTGCTATATTTGACAAATGATAATAACAAAATATTTTCTTAAAACTGCCCAAATCTAAGAATTATTTCAGAATGAAAACTATATAAAACATAATGAGATATATGAATTTAAGAAAAAAAATTATTTTTGATAGAAGTCTACCAAAAATGGTTGACATCCTTTTATTCAAATGCTCAAAAGATTAAAAAAAAAAGTACATATACAGAAAACTAAAGTCAGCTACTAGACTACTAGACAAAACCTCATAAAAACCAACCAAAACAACGACAATAGTCCAAGACAATTGCCGAAGTCAATACCCAGCTTAAACTGGAAATTAAATCACAAAAAAGCTTAATTTCAGACAACAAAAAATAAACTAGTAATAATAATAATAGAATAAATAATCATCTAGCACTGTGGCAGGTCTTCATCGTCTGCAATAGTCTCTCACCTTATTACTTATTAGTGTCATCATATGAAGTGTTCACATCTCTAAAACGAAATTTCATACATGTGGAATTGCTTTTAAAGAAAACAAAAAAAGACTTATAATTTTATTTATAGAGTAATAACGATATTCTTTACAAAATAATAATTATTATTGTTCAAATTAGTAAAAGAAATATTAAAAGAAAGGGGGAAAATAATGATAAGAATAGTGCTAGTTCTATTGGTGATGGATTTTCAGACGAAAATTAAATCACATTAGTAATTATGATCATGACTTCATGAGTATATGTTTTTTTTTTTTTTATTCCGAACTAACACCACAACAAGTGAACAAGGTACATCACCTGAAACTGATTGGAAGATTCCTCAACCCTGTCAGGACGCGTGTCCTTTATAACAATTTAATTGATCTCATCTGGAGCAATTCTTATCTCTGTCTTATCTATAATTTAAATTACTATCGTAATTAATTAACAACAAAGTGTGAGATTAGTTGTCTTATAGCCTTTCAATTTAATCAAATGCTTACGATCGCGTTAATGAAAGAGGGCAGCCAAACGCTCGTAAATACATAAATCATTCAATAATTACACTATCTAAACAAGCGATTGGGCAAAAAAATATAGGTCTCATGCTATCTTAGAATTCTCAAATTCTTTCATGATAATATTTTATTTATTAATTTATTTATATTTGCTTTACTGCCGCAGGCAATATTCTCTCGACATGTTATAATATCGAATAAGTCAGTGCTATGTTGTCTTTGTACATAATGAATGGGTTTGAATGTCTAAGGTAAATTTATGATTATTATTATTATTTGGTGAAAGACTATCTAACTTGATTTAGAAAATACTTTTAGAATTCTCGAGTATCATTATTAAATTCAAACATAATATTAGTTAAGTAATTAACACAAACGAGAATTATAAAATTCAAGGAATTTTAGCTTCTGAACCTCAATATATTTACGACACGGCTACCTGTTGCACATGAAGCGTTCTATTGTCCCAATAAAAAAAAATTTCTTTTTTTTTTTTTTGGGAAAAAAGATATCCCCTTTCAGATTTAGCATTGTATCTCCTCTTTGGGAAGCTTAGTGTAAACTCAATCTAGGTTGAACAAAAGAGATCTAGCTGGAACCAATCATTTGCAAAGATGGTTATGAGTTTGATTGGTTGGTTTCATTTTTTAGTTGATGTCGGCACTAATTATTTATTAGAGATGCATATGTGGAGGTCAGGAGTAAGTTAAACCAATTATTGACTTGCTAAAGACAGAAGTGCACATCTGAAGTAAAGCACGTATAATTCAATGCATTCTGATGAATATTACCTTTCAACAATTCTTTTTAATGGACGTACAGTTGTATAAATTTTTATTGATGCTGTCAATACATTTGTCCTTTCTGTGCAGAGTTAATGTCTTCAACCTTAGGTTTGACCTAGGGCTGTCAATACCCTGCCGTTTCGGCCGTTTTCCGTTCCGTTCCGTCCTGGCGGAACGGAAACGGAAGGGTTTTTTGTTGCGTTTCAAGGAGCGGAACAGAAACGGAACTGAAACCAGTTACGTCGGTAACAACGGAACGGAAACGGAATAGTGGGCTTTCGTTTATGTTTGGGCCGTTCTTCCGTTGGCCCATCAGGAATAAAGAGGCAGCCTAGAATTTTATCGATTGGAATTAAGAGGAATTGCAGAGGGAGGGGAGCTGCAGCGGAGATATAGAGGCGCACGCGCATTAGAAACCCTAGAAGCGCCGCTCTCTCTATTTTCTGTCGTCTCCAACTCTCCATTGTCTCTCTCTCTCTCTCTCTCGTGAGTTGTCACGCGTGAGACCCTAGCATAGTAGGATAGCTACATCCTTTCTGTCGATCTGTGACTTGTGACTTGCGACTATTCCTTTCCGCCGATCTGAATCAGGCGATTTGTTAGATGGCGCCTCTCTCTGTATGTCTATGCCTTTTCTCTTCTGTCGATCTGTGTCTCTGTGACAGTTCCTTTCTTGCGACTTGCGTGGTACAGGTAGTCAGGTAATACGGTACAGAAGCTATTATTTGTTGTACCAAACACTTCCTTTTTGCTGATCTATGACCTTTGTCTCTCGAATATGGTACTTGGTACAAGCAGTATGGTACAGAAACAATCATTTGTACCAATATTTTGTTTCTGTTATATAGCAAGGGTAGTACAGCTGTACAGGTACATACAAAGAAAAAAAGAAGAGGAGAAATACAAAGAAAGAAAGAAGAGGAGAAAAAAAGTAGAGACAGAGAAAAGCACAGAGGGAAGTAAGCCAGTAAGGTAAACATTTTCTTGCTTTCTGTTTCTGTAATTTTTTGAGTAATTTTTATTTTTTTGTTTCTAATTTTTGTCTGATTTTTTGTGATCTGGTTTTTTTTTTTTGCAGTTGTGACTTGTGACTTGCTTAGCTTCTTTAATGGCTGATCCAACGAGTGAATCTGAGCCTGATATCTCAGCTGATATTTCAGCTGAGAATGAGTATGTTATCTTATCTCTTTTTTTTCTTATTGTGACTGAGATGCTTGCAAAGTTGCAATGAATTGTTAGCTTGATAATGCTTGGCTGACTTAGATGCTTGGAATGAATTGTTAGCTTGATAGTTAGATGCTTGGCTGGTTTTCTTGAATTGTTAGCTTGATAATTACATGCTTGGCTGGCTTTCTTGAATTGTTAACTTGATAATTAGATGCTTGGTTGGCTTTCTTGAATTGTTAGCTTAATAATTATTTGAAATGCTTGGCTGGCTTTCTTGAATTGTTAGCGTGATAATTTTTGAAATGCTTGGCTGGCTTGCTTGAATTGTTAGCTTGTTAATTATTTGAAATGCTTGGCTGGCTTTCTTGAATTGTTAGGTTGATAATTATTTGAAATGCTTAGCTGGCTTAGATGCTTGGCTGGCTTTCTTGAATTGTTAGCTTAATAATTATTTGAAATGCTTGGCTGGCTTTCTTGAATTGTTAGCGTGATAATTTTTGAAATGCTTGGCTGGCTTGCTTGAATTGTTAGCTTGTTAATTATTTGAAATGCTTGGCTGGCTTAGATGCTTGGCTGGCTTTCTTGAATTGTTAGGTTGATAATTATTTGAAATGCTTAGCTGGCTTAGATGCTTGGCTGGCTTTCTTGAATTGTTAGGTTGATAATTATTTGAAATGCTTGGCTGGCTTTCTTGAATTGTTAGGTTGATAATTTTTGAAATGCTTGGCTAGCTTTGTTGAATTGTTAGGTTGATAATTTGTGAAATGCTTGGCTGGCTTTCTTGAATTGTTAGCTTGTTAATTATTTGAAATGCTTGGCTAGCTTAGATGCTTGGCTGGCTTTCTTGAAATAGATTGCTAACTTTCTTGAAATGAATTGTTAGCATGGGCTTACATCCAGATTTGACCCCTGAGCAAATTGAAACAATTGAGATTGATGCTCACAATACTGACAATCCTGTCACACAAGGCCCTGGTGCACTTGGAACTGCACCTGAAGGGTCAAAAAAGAGAAGATATAGGGAAGTCATGACTGCAGATGTATGGAAGCACTTCACAAAGGGTGTAGTTCAAGATGATGGGTCTTATGATGCTGTTTGTAATTATTGTGGTGTAGTTTATACAATGGGAAACCAAAAGGGTACTGGATCATTGAGGCATCATTATACTAAGGGATGCAAGAACAGACCAAATAAGCGGTCGAAACCCGATAAATTGCAACAGATGTTGCAGACTGGTCCTGCAGCAGGTAAAGAGCCTTAAACCACTTCAAGTTAACTAATCATTTATCATTTTATTTGTTTTGTTCAAGTCTAACTAGTTTACTTTTTTTTAGGTGAGAACAAACTTGCTGTATGGTCATTTGACCAAGCCATATGCAGGAAGAACTTAGCAATCATGGTCATTGTCCATGAGTATCCCTTTAATATTGTTACTCACTATTACTTTAGGGTGTTCTTAAAGAGTCTTCAACCACAGTTCAAGTTGATATCAAGGAATACTCTTAGGTCTGATTGTATTAGTCTTTATGAACAAGAAAGGAAATCTTTGTATGAAGAGTTTGGTAAACTAGAGTGTAAAGTTAGTTTTTCTAGTGATTTGTGGACCAATCACTTAGGGGACAGGGGTTTTATGGCACTGACTGCTCATTACATAGATGATAGTTGGAGAATTAGGAAAAGGATAGTTAACTTTACCCCTCTTCCCTCTCCACACACTGGAAAAAATATTGCTGAAGCATTGTATAGTATGTTGGTGATGTGGAACTTGGACAAAAGAGTTTTTAGCCTTGTGCTTGACAATGCATCTTCTAATGATGCTTGCATCAGAGAGCTACTTAATGGGCAACTGGTAATGACTTATATAAAATGTCCTTAATTGACTAATTAATACCTTTAATGACTAACTAATACTTGTTTGTTGCTTTGTAGAAAGAAGACCTGTCTGTAGATGGCTCAGTGTTTCACCAAAGATGTGGATGCCACATCTTGAACTTAGTTGTTCAAGATGGGCTTTCTGTGCTACATGATGAGATTAAAAAAGTTCGCGAAACGATGAAGTACCTTCGTCATTCGCAAGCTAGAATGGAGAGATTTCAGTTGGCAGCATCTCAGGTCTGTACTTAACCTTATTTTCTTTTCATTAATTTCCTTTATGTGCTTTAGCTTATGATCTAACCTATATTTATTTTTTCAGGTTAAGGTTCCAAATAAGAAACCAGCATGGGATGTTCCAACACGGTGGAATTCAACATATCTTATGTTGGAGCTAGCTTTGCAGCTCAGACCTGCAATTGAGAGGTATGCTACTCTTGATAAGCATTACACACTCAAACCAGATGACAGGGAATGGCAAGCAGTGCAGACATTAATGGACAGTTTGAAGATTTTTTACACTGCCACACTCAAATTTAGTGGAACCAAGTATCCCACACTTAACTTGTACTTTCCTGAATTCTGTGAGGTGTATGTAAGCATTAAAAATATGGAGAGCAGTCCTTATAGTTTTATTGTTTTGATGGGTAGCAAAATGTTTGCTAAGTGGGAAAGGTATTGGACTTGTGGAAATACACTGTTAGCTATTGCTTGTGTTCTGGATCCAAGATGCAAGCTAACAGTTGTGGAGTACTATTTTAAATTGATATATCCTACCAACTATGAATGGTATATGTCAAACTTGAATGCTTGCATCAATGCTATGTTCAAAGAATACTTGGAGGCATACTCCACATCCTTGCAGAGCCAAGTAGATAGTTCATCAAGAACTCAGAGCCATAGGTACACTTGCAAAGTTGCAATCACTTATTAAATTTCATCACTTCCTTCTTACATTCTTACTTACTAATTTTTTATGCTTGTTTCAGGAACCAAACTTCTGGGGCATCAAGTAGTGACACAATCAGTAATATAAGGGCTGGACTGAAAAGTTTCATGGCTGATAAGCAAACCACAGAACCAGTCAAGTCAGAGCTTGAACAGTATTTATCTGAGCCCTTGGATAAAACTGCTTTGGAGGCTCAATTTGACATCCTTGCATGGTGGAAGTTGAAGGTGCCTAAATTTCCGGTCTTGTCAGGACTAGCCAGAGATATTCTGGCGGTGCCGGCATCGACAGTGGCATCTGAGTCCACATTCTCCACTAGTGGCAGGACACTATCACCTGTCAGAAACTCTTTAAATGATGAGAGCATAGAAGCTCTCATCTGCACTCAGGACTGGTTGCGTGTGAAAGTGACCGGTAAGCTTCTATTTTTTTATGATATTTTTTTTTATACTTGCTAGTTTAATAGTTATTGGTAATTAAGCATAATTACATTACTTGTATGTGTTGGTTTGCAGAGAATGGTGAAGAAATTGGTGCCCCACTATGGGCCAGTGCCGAAGTGACATCGGATGATACAATTTGTGGCAGTTAACCTTTATGGTGCTCCAAGTCACAATGTCACTGGTATTTCTTATTTTGTGCTGGTTGTCTTTTGCATTTTGTGTTGTCCTGACAACTTGTTACTTGTCAGTTGTCAGTGAGATGAAGTATGTGAGATCAAGTAGTTGCCTTGTTACTAAGAATGTAAGATCAAGTAGTTGCAAGATGAAGCTTGGAGTGTTCAGCTCTTGGGCTCCTTAGTCTCAAGCCGATATCTTCGATGATTGAAAATTCTATTTTATTGGCTTCATAGTAAGCTTTTATTTCCAGCCATTGGCTGAGGAAGGTACCTGACACTGAGAAGATGGCTTTGGGGCTAAGTAGAGCTTGTTGCTGGTACTCTGGGTTTCATCTTGTTAGGCGCTTTATTATGTTTTAGGGTTCATTTCTAAGGTTGTGTTGTGTAACTGTGTTAGGTATGGATTTGTGATGTGTTATCTTTGAACTGTGTGATCTGATTTGTGTTTAGTGACATGGAATTATGATGTGTTATGTAAGACTTGAATTTGTATTGTTGATTTATGAAATGAATTTTTTATCAATTTGTATGTTATTTTTTATCTTCAAATTATACTGTTTATACACTTTAAATTGTAAATTCAATGACTTTTCAAACGTTAACAAAATTTAACGTTATTAACGTTTCTTCCGTTCTTTCTGACGGAACGGAAAACGGAAGTAATTTTAATTACGTTTAAACAACGTAACAGAAACGGAAATTATTACAGTTACGTGCTATATAACGGCACGTAAACGGAAAGAGCCATTTCCGTTTCTGTTGTGCACGTTTGACAGCCCTAGTTTGACCTTTACATTCTTTTTTTATAAGAAAAAATAGTACCTTCGACCTAAGACCCAGAACAATGTCCTGCATGCTTATAGTTTTGATGGGAGCATATTTTTCTTTTTTGAAATATTTTCAATAATAAAAAATTGGAAGGAAGGGAACCAGGAAGTCTTATAGATTTAATGTAAATATCATCGCATTATAGACAAACACTAACGGGTGTAAAATATGTGTGATGTGGATGTTTACATGGTTCCTCTTTCGCTAGCTTGCTTGATTGATCTCTTTGTTTCTTCTAACTCTTATATAATTTCCTTTTATAATTTTCTCTTGTTGGTGGTTAGCAGAGTGTGATGACGAATTAGACTTTGTTTGTACAAAACCTCCAAACCCTCAAACTATATAACTGTACGACACTATTAATTTATAATGACTAAATAATTAATTTAGCACTCTAAATAGTCATAAATTGACAAAACAGTGATAATACGACGAAATCGATGCTCTTCACCCGAAGCATTTAACAAAGCTAGGCCTAGACGTACACCATTTAGTGTTAGCGTTACCAAATTAAAAAAAAAAATGCAAATGATATATCAAGAAAACTGAATGTCAAAAATAATTATACATGAATAATAATGATGATCGCGATATCACTAACGACAACGTTCACAAATAATACATTGTAAGCTCAGGAACAAGATGTCTTGAAACAATTGTCTATTTTGATGCAATTTTACGTTTCAATACAATTTCGAAAATAATAATGTTTCTATATATCAAAACTATATATTTCTTTCTTGGTTTTTCATCTGCATATATATTTTATAAAGTTTGATCCAAGATATGTTTGAATAGGTCAATAAAAAATGTAATCTTACATTCTTCAGGCTGCTTAATATTTTATAAACGAGGTCAGAAAGCTCGCACCCTCTCTCTTTGATTACAAAGAAGTTTCCGCAAATTTATTTTTACTGACAGTGCATATGCAATTTACTGCTCATTACATACAAAAATATATATTAATTAAATGCATAGGCTTAGGACTTACGATCAAGGGATGTCTAGCCCATGAGGCTCCCTCCTTGGATTCTGTGTTTGACTCGAGAAGGTCAAATTACCAATTACTTGTTTAATTTTGTTTAAATCAATGAACTAATGAACTTCTGATAGAAGAGTAATCATTTTACTGGGCTTTTGTTTACGTAATACCATTATATCCACAAGTTGCATTCCTTGACAGTCTGCCATATTAATGGCATGTATTCCATTGGTCGTTACTCGTATCCTTGATCATCTAATGAAAAATACTCCCATAGCCAGAACACAGAAGAAAAATGGAAAACCAAAAAATCGACGAGATAAGGAACTCCTTTAAACCAACAAGTTTAGGTCCAAAACAATTCAGAAAGTTTGCGATTAGCAATTAAATAGACTTTCGGAGGAGCTAGACAGCTAGTATAGGTTAGCTATTACATTAACTTGCAAGCTAGGTGTCAGTGTTGTATCATGCAAACTAACATTGAAGAGTGAAGAATCAAGATCTGTTTACATTTTAATTAATTTGGAATTAATCATTAGTCCTAGTCAACACTCCGATCAAACGAGATAGGTTGGGTGGATGCCTCCCCCGATCTCACCCAAACGGATTTTCAAAATAATTTGATTAAGTGCTTCGTGACTTTATAGCTTCAATGAGGTGATAGAAAAATGGTACACCTTTTTTATTTTGAGTATTTCAAAGAAGGGAGCAAATAGGCGCCTTGATCAATTCCTTAACTTTGTTTTGCCAAACCTATTTCCTAAGACTACCATAATTCAATGGCAGATAAAAAAGATAAAACTAAAAGGGACAAGTGATGTTCGGACAAATTTAACCTCTACCTCTCTGAGGACTTGAACCTACTCTTTGTGCTTTAATTTCTATTAAAAAGAAAGGATTTAACACAACAATTATCCATTAAAAGAATCAATGGCAACAATTGGCCTTGCGAAAATCTCTCCAACAGACAGAGATTGAACACTCAATCCATACGGTAACAGTTTCTAAATGATTAACACACTCTTTTCCAATAAGGTGGCTTTTAAGGCATGAGTAAAGAATTTCATTAATTTAAGTTTCTGAATTCAACAAAGTCATAAGAGATTGATTAGCTATCTGGAAACAGTTAGCCAGGATTTCTGGTATTTAAAAGGTCCCAAGTGATTTCCTATCTGTAAGCAAACCAGGAAATCAGAACATCCTGACAAACATGAAAAAATATCACAACTGTTTGAGAAAAGGCTACAACTGTCATTTTAGCAGCTAGCTAACTGGTTATTTGGCTCAACCATTTAGACATCTAGTACAATGGATTATGCACCTTCCAGATTATAGCTGTGTAGTTGTCAGCAAACTAGCAGCTATATCAGGATATCTTAAAATGACAGTTTGACAAGATTCAGCAAGTTATTATTTTAAAATTTGCCTCGACACACAAACCACAAACTGCTACTAAGGTCTACTTTCACAAAGTAAAAATTGTTGGAATGATCTACAAAACCATGGTCAAGTACAACAGATTGTCAGCTAGAGGATAAATTCATTAGTAACAGCCTACCAGGATAACCAAAGAGGCCAATGGTTTGTTATATGAACTTACAGAAAGGGGAGATTATTTCCTTTGGAGAATGGCTTTAAACAAGTAGGCTTAATTGGATTTATTGTGAAATACATACAATATATCAACAATCTCCCAAAAAGAAAATGAGAATTTACATCTTCAAATTCGGTGGGGAGATCACCCAAGTACAGAGACGGTTCCCATTTTGATTCACTTATCACCTTCAATAGATCGCGGCTTCAGAGAAGTGCATTCCATCTCTGCATCAGTAAATTTTGAAAATATTTTGTCAACAAAAATGAACAAACCCATGTGCTTGTTTTTATTACAATGTAGTTGATGTATGCGAACTTACAGAAAGCATGCATCGGCCTAGTCACGATGCTTTTGCATTGAATTGAACAAGTCAATAACTTTGAAGCTATGATCTTTACGACTTAGTTCATTGCACATTTCTATACAAGAATTGGAGTATACTCTATATGCTTCATTTTTCCTAGTCGAGAAGAAAAAAATAATCAAATTAAACAGCTTCACAGATACATGGGGGAGTACAAAATGAACCAAACAGTGAAAGCTCAAGGCCAGTTTGACAAACTACCTTGCAGAATCGACGAACATTTTCTCACAGACTGGAGGGCAACTAAGGAAAATAACGCATGTTGTTTGAGATAAACCCTGCATTTTTGTTTAGAAACTTATCGTATTAGTCGAATCCACAAAGTATGCACGTTAAGATATAAGAAAAATAGTGCTCATTGCAAGGTAATGTATTGAGCAATTGCATAATATACAAAGAGCAATGAAAACACATCCACACAACTTGTATAGAATCAATATGCAACTGAGTTTGAACCTACACTAATTCTTTTTTTAAAAAAAATAGGTAATTCTAATTTGGAACCTCAGTTAAGAAAGAGTAAATTTGGGCGTGCGCAAGCTGGTATAACAATTAGATACTGTAGTCACTTGCATGTAAAGAACAAAATAGGTGCCAGTAAAAGAAAAGGGAAATATTGAGTGAGGACATACTCTAATATAGAGCCCAATTTGCCGCACGTTCTGCTTGTACTCAGACAATGGCCCATGAGGATTGAAGCCGTAGGGAATGAAGTGTACATAAATCATTTCCTCCAAAATAAACTATATATCACTAGAGAAGGCTGTACTGGTGCATCCTGATGAAGTGCAAAATTACATTGTTTAAGGTTGGGGTTGAAGGATTGCAAAAAATAATAAACCAAATATCCAAATTACTAGTTATTACATGCAGCTCCTAAGTGAGGTCTGGTACAGTTGTATAAACTTGATTGAGATTGAGGTACAAACTAAAACAGCGCGAAATAGTACAGGAAGAGCATGAATCCATGAATAGAATTAGGCATTGTAATTAATGATAATGAATGACCTTGGGGAAGACAGTGGGAAGGACATGAAGCGCAGCTGCCATGGCCGAAGCTGTACTTGTACTGCACGATTGACGACCCGAACAGTACTATCACTGGCCTCGCGGGTCCCACCATTCCTTAATCATAATCCTAATTTGCAAGGAAGGACCGAAATGAAACTATAATTTTGCCTTTGGAGGAAGCAATTGTGCAATGGAGATGATGCTCACGTGTAGGACCCACAGGATTATCTGCATGGTTTGAAGCTGAAGAGAGCTGATAATTTCATTCATTTGTGCCGACTGCCGTGCCTCAAATAAATTACATTTAATTTAATTTAATGTTTATCTTTTTTTTTTGCATATTTTCTTTTCATTTTGGACCAGGCCTTCATTTAAGATATTAGGCCATGATGGGCCGGTCCGCTTGTAAGATACAGAGTTTGAAAATGATTTAACAAATACATCTCCGGACGTAATACTAATAGTTTGTGTTTGTATAAGAAATGAAAATTGATTACTGCCATCTTCAGTTTTACCATCCCTGCCATCGCTAAATATAAAGTGAACACATAGAATAGACAAGGTGAACATATATAGTGATCAAAGTGAGCACATACAAACAAGTTTAATAAAAATAAGTTCAATATACATATAAAAATCTGAACAAAAGATGACAATACTTATTTGTTTGTAAGTGTTCACTTTATTAACCTATATGTTTATCTTGTTTGTTGTATGTGTTCACTTTGTGTTTAGCGATGGCTCGCGATGGTTTATTTGCCGATGGTGGTTATAATTCCTGATAAGAAATACACAGCAAGGAAGTGTTGAAACTTGAAAGCATAATAGTTACTTTGATTGATCACCTGGCTGCTCATTCCACAACCAATTTCTCACTTGATTGGAGGACGTTTAAGAAAGCTTACACCTATCGTTCTGATATACGCTGCATGTGAAAAAAATTAGCCGAATTAGTAAAACACACATAAGAGGAGAAATATATAGTGTTAATCGTAGAAACATGATAATGATCCGATCAGTTGCTTAATTATCATGGAAAGGAAGCACCAAAAAGCATTAATTAAGTTCCGACGCGCAACTAAGCTCTAATTTATTCTTATACTACACTAATAATAAAGATGAAATGTATGGACCGAAATAAATTATCGGAGGAAAGACCTAGTTGGCTTTCTTTATTTCATTTACCTTTACGCCTAATTTTTGCTTAGCCAGATGAATATAATTAGTTGCTATCTGGTTTAGCTCCCTTTGGATTTTACAGAAATCCTCAAAATAATAAACAACGTCTTGTTCACAAAACATCAACAAAAGATGTAAGGGTCACTCACAAGTTCCCAATAGATGCAGTTTATGAGCCTAAAGAATGCATAGTTTTACACTTTCATACAGTAAACTTCAGAAAATGAGATACAAAAAAGAGACATATACGACCCTACAAATTCTATAGTGAACACCGATGTTAATAAGTTTCTTCCTCTTGTACTTGTAACCATTGATTCAGGTTATGTGCTTGTAGTTGTAACCACAGTTATTAATTTCAAATGCTGGTAATATATGAATGATATATATTATATCTATGGTTCCAATCGGAATCAGAATCGAACTAGAATTGTTGGTTCAAGGAGTCAAATCGGATGAATCGGATTGAAAACTCGGATTTTTTTTTTTCTGATAAACATATCTTATGCCTTTAAAAATCACAAAAAAATGAAATAAGGAAAAAATAGAAAAAAAAAATAGGAAATCAAAGATCGAAACACAAATCAACTAAAATATTAAAAGAGTTCAACTATGGAAGTCTGTGACTGTTATATTTCAAATTTTTGCAGAAAATATATTTTAGAAACAAATAAAATTGAGATCTTATGATTAAAAAAACGTGTTTTATATAAAAATAAAATTTTGATAAATATGCATTTCACAAAAAATCTAAATAAATATGTCAGGTAGGATTGTAGAGCACGAAATTTACAATTTTGTCGTGTCCTTAGATTGATTTTTAGACTAAGCATAGCATTGTATTTAAAATTGTAAATCATTTAATATGTGGAATATTTTAGAGCGTCTGATCTGTTTCTTTTAAAAAAACATCGGAAATGGAGAGGTGAGACTCCTTCCCGTCTTCTTTCTCGTCTTCCCCAATTCCTCTGACGAGAGAGCAGCCATGGCGACTTTTTGTGCATCTCTGCGCCTCCTCGAGAAATGGTCCCTACGCCTCTTCATCTCCTCCAACCGGATCTGACCGATTTCGTCCCAAATAGGGAATAATCGGATTGTTCTTCACCGATTCCGAGTTGACTCGCGATTCTCAGAACCAAAATCATATCATTCAAATCCTTGCAAGAGAAGAAAATAGAACAAAAAATTATTTGATCTTACCTTATATGTTCTTAGCTTGATAGAAATCTCCATTGTAGTTACTTGTAGTGTGCATTGTAATGCTCTGCTCCTCTGATCTACAGCATGCATCTAACAATCAAGTTGGCGCTGATTTGTGGGGGTAGAATTTAGTACTACAAAAACCTACAAAAGTACTGAGACAACTGTTAAACTGATAAAAGAAGAGCCTAATCTATTGCAAAAACATTTATGAATTTCAGAAATTGAGAAATATATAAAGTACCTAATGAATAGAGAGTTTTTTAAAATTTGTCAGCACCATCAGAGGACTTGATTTGCCGAACTTTCAAAGAAGCAGGTAAATCAGGGAGCTCAACCAGCAAATCAGCACAATAGATCCCGAGATGTTCTAGGGCAGTGAGCCTCGACATTGTAGCAGGTAATGACCGCATAGTGCTTGCTTTACGGATTTCCAACTCTCTGAGGGTACTGCTGTTTTGCAGCAACCATTGCTGCGACCAGGCATCGATACTGGAACATTGATAGACATATAGAACACTTACAGATCTTAGGCTTCTCAGTGGGTCGATAGAAAGGAGAGAGAGCTGATCAATGTCAAGCTCTTTTATCTTTAAAGAGGCAACATTACTCCCTTGGTCTACATTATGTGCTTGTCGCATTAATGAGAGTTCAATGAGCTTGGGACATCTTTTGATTTCCAGCTTAGAGAGAGATCCAAATACATTTTCTGCGGATGGAATATGAGTGATATTTGCAGAGTTATGAATTAGAAGGTGGGTGAGAGTAGTGAGACCTGATGACGACTCCAGCAGTGGCACATCCAATTCCCCACAGTTTCCCATTTCAAGATATTTGAGTTTCGAGGGCAGGAGATTGTTTGGGTTATCAACTGCCATCAGCTTTGGGCAGTCCCGTATCGTTAATATATCCAGCGACATAAGTTTTGAGAATGCACCTTTTGGTATTTGAACGAAGTTTTCGGCCCGGAACTCTATGTTGTCTGGAAGCGCACTTACTCCAATCCCATCTATTGCAAATATAATAAGAGACAGCGGTATACAAGGTAAGCTAGTCAGCTTTGGGCAACCACTTATCTTTAAGGTTTCTAGTGACACACATGTCCTGAATGCATCCATTGGTATCTGTGTTAGATTCTCACACCCCGCGATGTATAAATTTTTAAGAACATGTAAATCTACGGTGCATTGCTGCAAAAATCCATCCAACATTTTTAAGTTGGGGCATTTTTCTATATGTACATATCTCAGGGATGATGTTTGAGATAACTCTGTTGAATCGTGAACAGTACTAAACTTTGGAAGAGCAGACATGCCCACATTCCATATTATAAAATCGGTTAGAGATAAGGGCATATCAGGCAATATGTTTATGTTGGGACACATGACAATTTGAAGTTTTTTTAGGTGTGGTATTTGACTAAAGCTGGGTTGGCTTTTCAGGTGCGGACATCCAGATAGTAAGAGGGTCGACAGGTTTACAAGAGGCATATCTCCCCTCATCCACATAGGAAATCTTTGACCTTTATAATTCTTAATTTTCAACTCCATGAGATTTTGACAGGGTTGGAGGTTATCAAAGATTTCCTCGGGGTTATCAAGGTTGGTCTCATCAGAGGTACAGATTAGTTTAAGTGACCGGAGATTTTTCATTGCTAAAAGCTTCGCACTCCTAGCTTCAACAGGATCCCTTATATTCTCAACATTTTCAATGGTAAGAAGTCTGAGATTGTTGAGTGTGCGGAGTTCATTTATACCATGCCCACTCTCCCGGCCAACAAAAAAGGTCAACTCCTGAAGGGATGTCATCCTGTGAACTCCACTAACGGTTTTCATAATCTGGTCTGGAAGTCGCATGTACCGTAAGTTGACTAGATTGGCCATTCCAGTTGTTTCAATTCTCGAATCTTCACTTCCTCTTACGTCTAGGACAAGCAAATGGTAAAGCTTGTCAATTGGAGTGTGAATTATGTGCTGAAATATTTTACAAGGATGATCAATGGACAGATAGCGCAGGTGCACTGAATAACTCAGCTCCTCTTGCAATTTACAGCAACGATTTGGCTCTATCTTCAACAAACGTAAACCTTTTTTAACTAAATTATTCGGGAGGACAAAAAATTTTGGATCAGTCTCATCTTGTTGCTCACAAGTGGTTATAACCAAGCTGCGAATATTCTCAAGATGGGATATCTTCTGTATTTCACTTTCATGTACAGACACATGTCGTACAGTGCAAGGTATGTAAAGTGATTTATCATTATGTCCGAGTCCAACCCTACAACATTCTCCTTCAGAAACATTCGTGGCCAATTCGTGAATTAAATCATGCATAACATAATACCCTTCGTTTGTTTTTGAAACTTCAAAGAATGATTTCCTCAAAAGTATATCGAAGTAATCTTCTCCAATATCCTCTGGTCTTTTTTGTTCCCGTGATTTTTGTCGGAGGAAACTAGAGGCCATCCACATTTTGATCAATTCCTCTTTATCAAACCAATGATCTTCAGGAAATATGCTACAAAACCTGAAACATACCTGCAAATCTGCTGGTAAGTTATAGTAGCTCAACTTCAATACCTCCATGACCTCGTTCGCTTGCTCTAAGTTTACTAGAGAATCGTGGTTCAAAATTCTCCTCCAATAGTTTGGATCGGGTGAATCCATGAATAAGCTTCCTATTACCCTTGCCGCTAACGGATTGCCATGAAGCTTTTTTATTATCTGATCTCCAATTGTTTGCAAATCTCCATATGCATCAGGGTTAGAAGAATGAAAAGCATAGTTATTGAAGATCAATCGTATCTGTTGCTCCTCCAAGTCTCTTAATGCGAGAGCCTCATGTTTTGTGCTTATAACACTTGCAAGCAAGTCAGCAACAGATTTCTGTCTAGTTGTAAATAAAATTTTACTCCCTTGTTGTGCAAATCTTAAAGGGGCAATTAGTTGCTCCCAGTCCCTCCTTTTCTTGTCTTCCCATACATCATCCAGAATGAGAAAAATTTTCTTTGAATGTATTATTTTTCCCAACCTCTGCTGCAGTACTTCTAATGGAGTATCACCATTATATCCTTCTCCCAGTATGTTTGCCGTTATGACTTTAACACTGAACTCAGTAGAAACACAAACCCAAATTGTTTTCTCAAAATAACCAGATCCGCTCAGCTCTTGGTACACAGATTGTGCAAGAGTTGTTTTTCCTAATCCACCCACCCCAACTATACTAAAAGAAGAGAGAGGAGCTTCAGTTTCTCGTGTCAGCCAATCAATTATTTGAGCCTTCTCAGCATCTCGGCCGAACACCTGGCTTTCGAGTAACGAAGAGGTTGTTTCACGAGTTAAATTGGTACGGACCTCAAGCAGCTGTGATTGAGGGAGAGAGCGAATACCTAGCTTTTCAGCACGTTGGCAAAGCTTCTCCACGTCAACAGTAGCCTCATCCAACATAGCGACAGCCTTCTCCAACCTCTCCAAAATATCACCACTGATAGGCACAGCACATGTTTTTCTCTTCTTTGAGCTGGAAGAGGATCCACCCTCCTGATTGCCTCGGTTATGCACTTCATTCTCCAGTTTCTTGTACTCCAACTCGTCGAGCACATCATCGGCTGCATCCACAGCATCCCTGAATTGCTGGACCCATTCACCGGTGCTTGTGTCCTTCATTTTCAGAGCTTCAGCAACACCCATGACGGCTCTGATCTGGGGAAGAGCCGTCTCCACCCTCTTTAGCGCTGCTTCACTATCCACCGGCTGCATACGCTTGCTCAATTTTGACTCAATACCCATGTCCACAAACTTCTGAACTGCAGCGGCTCCAACCCAGTTACTAAGTTCTCGAACAATGGATGCTACCCAGCTTGCCATCTCTACTTTTGCTGTCGCTGCCCCCCTAAAAAAATTTGTTTTCCCTCTTTACAACAACAACTAAGCCTTTCTTTCAACAACTCCTCCGTTATGCAAGTTTTCTTCTATGTTTTTTTTTTTTTTTTTTTTTTGCCCCCTCTTTCGTAGTACTGATTTTTTTTTAATTTTTTTTTTCTATGAGAATTTTGGAACGGTATAAAATGGGTAGAAAGTTGTGAGTGAAGAGAAGGGAAATTAATGATAAAAGAAAGGCAAGGGGTGGGTTGTTTAACAGAGAGCGAGATGAGAAACAGAGATGTGGGAAGCAGAAATAGGGACTGTGGGAAGGGATCCAGAGAAAGAAGACATGAAATGAGAGACAGGTTGCTAGTTGAAAATAGTTGCAGAAAGGATAAGAGCGCACAAACCCGAGCTTAAGAAAGATTGATCATTCAATTTAGTGGCGAAAGAGGTGAATGAATAGAGCTGTAGGCCTGTAGACTCTAATGTATCGACTCCGAGTCTACTTGTCATTTGTGAAAGAATCGAGATTTTGTGTGGCATTTACAAAGTTACAAATGATGAAACAAACTAGAATCAATGTGTAACAAAGTGCCAGCTTCAGTGACTCGCCACACTATTGACGAATGATCGGTGAACCAGCTCTCCGACATACTTTTGTCACTTTGTTTATCTAATAATACCATGCGCCTCTGCAATCCGTTTTTGTAAGAATCTTTTAACTCCCTATTAGCAATTTTGATTAAAATTGCGCAATTGCAATCATGCCCATTGATAATTAGTTCAAGAAAATGTGACGTTTCCAGTAAGATTCGATTTTAGTTTGAACATGATTCGCAATATTAGAGCTTTAACTCGAAATGCTGTACATTATCTAATATATAAAGTATTTTTGGTCTCAATTTGATATGTAATATAATTATTTTATTATGTATAAATATTAAATTAATCCAAAATTTTATTAAAAATATAATAAGTAAATAAATGTAATTTTTAAAATAATGAATATTAATTATTAATGCACTTTAATTATTTAAAAATATTAATAAAATAGTAAAAAAAGCTCGAGGCAATTTCGCCTCTGAATTATTTATATCAGCCCTTTGTCGTTGTTTTCCTAAAACGGATCCCTGAATTGGGTTTTAGGTTTTTTTTAATATTATTAGTCATCAATGAAAAAAAATACTCATATAGCCCCAAACACACTGTATCCGTTAAGGATGTGTTCGGAGAATTTAGTAACCGAAAAAAAAAAATGAATAGAACGCTCTGTATCGTTCGTTCAGTAATTAAAGTTAAAAACTAATAAGCATCAGTAACTCGCCGTCCTCTTAATTTCTAAAGTTTGGTGGGTAGGATATATATTATTTTCAGTCAGTACAAATCCACCTACTCCTGTTATACAAACAAATTACGTTTAATCCAAAATAATATATAAGGTCGCAACCTCCACGAAAGGACCCAATTCAATTAAACAACTACCAACTTTCACCCCCTTTCCTAACTACTCCACTCTAGTTCCCCTTTCCGAGTACTTCAATGAATGAACTTTTCATTTTTTTATATTAATTAATTGTAATTAAATGAGGAAGACAACTTTTCATTTGGCATCTTTGTCTTGCATTTGTCGTGTTTGTTGGTGCTTAATGCAAGCAGGCATCTCTAGTTTTGTGTTGCTATTTTTTTTTTCCTTCAAAATATTACCACTTCCCGAACACTCACTGTTCGAGGCCTTGTTTCAAAAAACAAAAAAAAAAAAACTGTTCGAGGCCTTATGACCGAATATTGTCGGCCGTGGGCCGAACCAGATTCCAAAGACGTTCATCGGCTAGCCTTGCTTTACTGTAGGTATATGTAGCAATTAATTGTTGAATCTATATAACATCGTCTTAATTCTTTATGTCATTTGTGTCATTTGTATGTTCTCATTTAAAAGAAAAATCACATACACAAAAAAAAAAGAAAATTACATCTGCTTTTTTTTTTTTTTTTTGCTTTCATCTATATATATTAAACTGGTTCTCGGTCTCATTTGACTGAACAATCAGCATATTGTTTTTTTGTCAAACAAATCAAACAAAATCATTGGAACAAAACAATCTGTAAAGTAAAATTCCAGACATGCAACTTGAGGAGCGAGGGAAACTTCGTAGTAATTAAGCTGCGGGGAGTAAAACATTGAGGATGCAAAAGGTTTCTTGTCATACAGAGAATTATGTGTAATGTATACCCATCAAATTTTTCATTATTACAAATTTGTCCCCCTAAACAAAAAGTTTTGTTTTTATATTATTATTAGAAATTTCAATGGGTATAAAAATAATTTTCTGTCATAGAGGCGCCCACTCAGGTACGCTTGCTTCTGAAGCAAAATCAGATTTGGAGTCTAACAAAAGGAGGGAAGGCTAACTGTAAGGGCAAAAGCCACATGCTTAAATTTAAGAATTTAATTTTCACAAAATCAGAATGTAAATGAAGCTAAGAATACTATTTTTTTAAAGTTTCAATTTGCACGGCTACAAATTGAATGTCCATCAGCTTTACAAAGTTAAATGCTATTGCCCAGCATGGCAGAAACATCATATTATAACAACAATTGAGACCAATCAGTTTCATGATTTCATACGAAATTGTCTTATTAAAATCAATTAATGAAACCAACCGAGACCAATCGTTAACCAGACAGCAAGCATAAAATTGATGCGGATTGGCACGTACTAACAACTTATTAACGCATGGATCAAATAATTGGCTGATGTTGCTTTGTGTTCGTTTACATAATTGAGGCGTACTAAACTGAAAGTATTCCTGAGAATTTCATAAAAGAAATTAAACGGATGCAAATACACTCTTTTAATACATTTCGGCTAAAAAGCCAATACTAAAATGAAATTGCTGTAAGTTGCAATAGGGAAGAAAAAAATGAAGAAAGCTGTCAGAGCTTGTCTATAGGAGGAACGGAAGATAACACAATCTCCCTGAATTAGTTCAAGAAACAATTATATTTGCAAAATCACATTCTACCCTAATAATCAAATATATTATTATTGTTATTATTATTTTTTGTGTGGGGTGATGCAATACACAACCAGGGATGGGTACTATTTTTCGGAAGGTCAGATAAGATACATAGCTTCAAATTTGGTCGGGAGATCACCTAAGAACAGAGGAGATTCCCATTTTGCTTCACTTATCACCTTCAAATTATCTGCTGCCACGATCACACTTGCCGCTTCTGAGAAGTGTATGCCATCTCTGCATCAGTAAATTTTGAATATATTTTGTCAATACAAAAATGTGCTTGTTTTTATTACAATGTAGCATGTGTATGTGAACTTACATAAAGCATGCATCGGAGCAGTCCCAGAGCTTTTATATTGAATTGAACAAGTCGATAACTCTGAGGCTTTGATCTTTACTGCATAGTTCATTGCACATTTCTATACAAGCAGTGGAGTATACTCTACATGCTTCACATGCCCTAGTAGAGAAACAAAGAATCAATTTAAACAGCTTCACATACATACAAAATGAACCAAACACCGAAAGCTCAAGGCTAGTTTGACAAACTACCTAGACAAACCACCTAGCAGAATCGAGATAAGCATTTTCTCACTGCCTAGAGGGCAACTAAGGAAAATAGCGCGTGTTGTGTCAGATAAACTGTGCATATGAAGAAACTTGTTGTATTAGTGGAATCCACATAAAGCATACACTTTAAGGTAAAGAACAAAGTGGTAATTGTAATGTTTTGTGCAATATGCAACTGAGGCCAAGCCTATAATAACTTAACGAGTAATCTCTAATTTCGGAATATCAGTGAATTTGGGTGAAAATTGTGCAAATAACCAGCCTGGTACAATGATGATGAAATTGCAGTCACTGACAATTTAGCAGTGTAGATTGCTTTCAGTAAACAAAAAGGAAAAAATGAGTTAGCAAGTACTCTAATAGTGGCACTGGCACATGAGGACTGAGGCCATAGGGATGTGGTGTACAGAAATCGTTCCACCAAAACAAACTATCATTGGAGAAGGCTGCACCAGTGCATCCTAAAATCAAGTACAATTTCACATAGTTTAAGGTTGAGATTGCAAATATCTGGATTGTTAATTATTGCATGCAGCTCCTAATTGAGGTCTGGTACAGTTGCATAGCAGTAGATCCCAAATCAACTTGATAAGATTGAGGTATGCAAGTAAAAAGTGTAAAATTGTAGAGAAAGAGCATCAAATGTGCAATGAAAAACTATCACGACTGTTTGAGGAAAGGGTACAACTGTCATGTTAGCAGCTAGTTAACTGGTTAATTTGGCTCAACAATTATAGCTGTTTAGTTGTCAGCAAACTAGCAGCTATGTCAGGATTTCTCTTGAAATAACAGTTTGACAATATTCAACAAGTTATTGTTTAAACATTTGTCACGACACAAACCACAAACTGCTACTAACATTTACTTTCATAAAGTAAAAAGTGTTGGAATGATCTATAAAACTATGGTCAAGTACGACAGATTGTCAGCTAGAGAATACCATGTATTCAGTTAAATTCATTAGTAACATGATAACTAAAGAGGTCAATAGTTTGTTATGTGAACTTACAGAAAGGAGAGGTTTCCTTAGGAGAAATGGCCGGTATGCAATGTCCCAATATGTTGTAAAACTTTTTAAATTTGCTATTGACCTTTATTACTAAAACTTGGGTGGGGAGATCACCCACGTACAGAGACGGTTCCCATTTTGATTCACTTATCACCTTCAATATTTCTTCTGCCACTATCTCACTCTCCGCTTCAGAAAAGTGTATTCCATCTCTGCATCAGTAAAATTTGAAAATATTTTGTCAACAAAAATGGACCAACCCATCTGCTTGTTTCTATTACAATGTAGCTGATGTATGGGAGCTTACAGAAAGCATGCAACGGCCCAGTCCCGATGCTTTTGCATTGAATTGAACAAGTCAATAACTTTGAAGCTTTGATCCTTACGACTTAGTTCATTGCACCAAACATTGAAAGCTCAAGGCCAGTTTGACAAACTACCTTGCAGAATCGACGAGCATTTTCTCACCAACTGGAGGGCAACTAAGGAAAATAAAGCGTGTTGTTTCAGATAAACTCTACATGTTTGTTTAGAAACTCACCGTATTAGTCGAATCTACATAAAGTATGCACATTAAGGTAAAGGAAAAATAGTGCTCATTGCATGGTAATGTATTGGGCAATTGCATAATATACAAAGAGCAATAAACACAAATTAGTTTAATGATTCCACAAACTTGATTCAGATTGATGTACAAACCAAATCAGTGAATAGAATTAGGCTAAATGAATTACCTTGGGGAAGACAAGTGGGAAGAACCAGAAGCGCTTGCCTAACGAAAAGCAAATTGGGCTTTAATGTATCAGAGAAAATTGAACAATTTGACAAATCAGAGGCGCTAGAGAGGCGCACCAGCCGCCATGGCCGAAGCTGTACTACACGATTATCGGACGACCCGAACAGGAACAGTACTATCACTGGCCTCGTGGGTCCCACCATTCCTTAATCATAATCCTAATTTGCAAGGAAGGAACGAAATGAAACTATAATTTTGCCTCTTGAGGAAGCAATTGTGCAATGGAGATGATGCTGACGTGTAGGACCCACAGGATTATCTGCATGGTTTGAAGCGTTTGTGTGTGTTTACTGTTTATAAGAAGAGAGGAGATAATTTATTTCATTAATTAATTTATATTTCATTAATTTGTGCCGTGCCTCAATTACATTTAATTAAATTAAATCTAATGTTTATCTTTTTTTGCATGTTTTCTTTTCATTTTGTACTAGGCCTTCATTTAAGAAATTAGGCCAAGATGGGCCGGTCCGCTTGTAAGAAACAGAGTTTGAAAATGATTTAACAAAAAGCTGATGTAACATATGTGAAAACATCTTCGCACGTAATATTAATACTAATAGTGTGTGTTTGTATAAGAAATACACAGCAAGGAAGTGTTGAAGCTTGAAAGCATAATAGTTACTTTGATTGATCACCTGGCTGCTCATTCCACAATAGTTTTCTCACTTGATTGGAGGACGTTTAAGAAAACTTACACCTATCGTTCTGATACACGCTGCATGTGAAAAAAATTAGCCAAATTAGTACAACACACATAAGAGGAGAAATATATAGTGTTAATCGTAGAAACATGATAATGATCCGATCAGTTGCTTAATTATCATGAAAAAAAGCATTAATTAAGTTCCCACGCGCAACTAAGCTCTAATTTATTCATTTAATTTACGCCTAATTTTTGCTTAGACAGATGAATATTAGCTGCTATATGGTTTAGCTCCCTTTCAGTGGCGGAGTTAAATGGAAGAGATGGGGGTCAATTGACCCCCATTGATTAATGAAAATTACTACTATGCATACAAATTTATACTCATAAATATGAATGTTTATTAGAAATTTTTAATATTTGAACCCCATATGTGATTCGCCCAATTTATTCTTGTTGAAAAAAAATTAATTAAATAGCAAATATATCTTCAAGTGTCACAAATATTGATCGTCTTCTTGAGTTATTCACATCAATAATTTATGAGCTTTGACATTTAGTAATAATTAGAATCAATGCAAATTGATGAATGAATTCTATTATATATTTCATAAAAGTAACCTAATTATTTTGTGAGATATTTATACTAATTACTTATTGAATTAGATATATATTTCTAAATTGAATTTAAATTAAATATGTAAGTTGTTGTTTGTATGTTAACAAGAAACCTTTAATACGTAGATTTTTTTTTTATTTGATGTGCCAAAAGGCAAGATATATTCAATTACCATAATTGCTTTTCATCAATCAATTTAGCATTTTCCTTTTTTCATCATGTTTCATTAAATAAAATTAATATTAATAGTATTGTTATTCAAAATAAAATATTATTTCTATCAAAATTAGTTTAAAACAATTAACTTTTTATGAACTCTATAAAATAAATTATATATTTTTTCATTAGATCATCTATGAATTTTTTTTTAAACAATAGCAACTATATTAAGTACAAATTATAGAATAGAACTTATAATTTAATAAAATGGTCTTACATTTTGAGTCATAATATTTTTTATAGTACTTAATTAGAAAGTTTTAATCTTTTTATTTCTGAATTATGAATCTGTTATAGTTAACAAAATAAATTTGTAAATAAAAATATTTATTATTTTATATTTTTAAAATATTCATATTATATATTTTTTTAACCCCATTATAAAAATTTCTGGCTCCGCCACTGCTCCCTTTGAATTTTACAGAAATTCTCAAAATATTAAACAACAACTTGTTCACATAACAGCAACAAAAGATGTAAGGATCGCAAGTTCACAATAGATGCAGTTTATGAGCCTAAAGAATGCAAAGTTTTACACTTTCATGCAGTAAACTTCAGAAAATGAGATACAAAAAAGAGGCATATACGACCCTACAAATTATGTAGTGAACACCGATATTAATAAGTTTCTTCCTCTTGTACTTGTAACCATTGATTCAGTTTATGTGCTTGTAGCTGTAACCACCGTTATTAATTTCAAATGCTGGTAATATATGAATGATATTATATCTATGGTTTCGAAAATCAGAACCAGAATCGAACTCGAATTGTTGGTTCAAGGAGTCAAATCGGATGAATCAGATTGGAAACTCTAATTTTTTTTTTTCTGATAAACATATCTTATGCCTTTAAAAATCAGAAAAAACATAAAATAAGGAAAAAATAGAAAAAAATAGGAAATCAAAGATGGAAACAAAAATCAACTAAAATATTAAAAGAGTTCAACTTTGGAAGTCTGTGACTGTTATATTTCAAATATTTGCAGAAAATATATTTTAGAAAAAAATAAAATTGAGATCTTATGATTAAAAAAAAACATGTTTTATATTAAAAAAAATTAGTAAATATACATTTCAAAAAACATCTAAATAAATATATAAGGTAGGAATGTAGAGCACGAAATTTACAATTTTCTCATGTCCTTAGATTGATTTTTAGACTAAGCATAGCAATTAGCATTGTATTTAAAATTGTAAATCATTTAATATGTGGAATATTTTAGAGCGTCTGATCTGTTTCTTTTAAAAAAACATCTGAAATGGAGATGTCAGACTCCTTCGCATCTTCTTACTCTCTCGTTCCCACACTCGTCTTCCCCAATTCCTCTAACGAGAGAGCAGTCATGGCGACCTCGAGAAATGGTCGCTACGCCTCTTCATCTCCTCCAACCGGATCTGACCGATTTCGTCCCAAATCGCGAATAATCGGATTGTTCTTCACTGATTCCGAGTTGACTCGCGATTTTCAGAACCAAAATCACGTCATTCAAATCCTTGGAAGAGAAGAAAATAGAACAAAAAATTATTTGATCTTACCTTATTATATGTTCTTAGCTTGATAGAAATCTCCATCGTAGTTACTTGTAGTGTGCGTTGTAATGCTCTGCTCCTCTGATCTACAGCATGCATCTAACAATCAAGTTGGCGCTGATTTGTGGGGGCAGAATTTAGTACTACAAAAACCTACAAAAGTACTGAGACAACTGTTAAACAGATAAAAGAAGAGCCTAATCTATTGCAAAAACATTTATGAATTTCAGAAATTGAGAAATATATAAAGTACCTAATGAATAGAGAGTTTTTTAAAATTTGTCAGCACCATCAGAGGACGTGATTTGCCGATATTTCAAAGAAGCAGGTAAATCAGGGAGCTCAACCAGCAAATCAGCAAAATAGATCGAGAGAGATTCTAGGGCAGTGAGCCTCGACATTGTAGCAGGTAATGACCGCAGAGTGCTTGCGTTCCAGATTATTAACTGTCTGAGGGTACTGCTGTTTTGCAGCAACCATTGCTCCGACCAGGCATCGATACTGGAACATTTTGAGACAAATAGAACACTTACAGATCTCAGGCTTCTCAGTGGCTCGATAAGAAGAAGAGAGAGCTGATCAATGTCAAGCTCTTTTATCTTTAAAGAGGCAACATTACTCCCTTGGTCTACATTATGTGCTTGTCGCATTAATGAGAGTTCAATGAGCTTGGGACATCCTCTGATAGACATACTAAAGAGAGATCCAAATACATTTTCTGTGGAGGGAATATGAGTGATATTTGCAGAGCTACAAATTTCAAGCTCGGTGAGAGTAGTGAGACCTGATGACGACTCCAGCAGTGGCACATCCAAATCCCCACAGTTTCCCATTTCAAGCTTTCTGAGTTTCGAGGGCAGGAGATTGTTCCGGTTATCAAATGAGAGTTCAATTAGCTTTCGGCAGTCCTGTATACATAATTCATCCAGCGACACAAATTTTGAGAATGCGTCTTTTGGTATTTGAACGAGGTTTTCACAATTACAAACCTAAAATGAAATAATAGCCCGAAACTCTATGTTGTCTTGCTGAAGGAATCCATCTAATGAAGTTAAATTTGGACAATTCCTAATTTTCATTTCACTGAGTGATGAAGTAATAAATGATGATGGTGGTGATGGGCCAAAACTCGAACCAGAAGTAGAACTCGCAAAATATTTTGGAACTGTACTTACTCCAATCTCATCTACCCAAAATTTAGTAAGAGAAAGCGGTAGACAAGGCAAGCTAATCAGCTTTGGGCAATTTCTTATCTGCAAGTGTTCTAGTGACACACATGTCCTGAATGCAAGCATTGGTATCTCTGCTAGATTCTCACAGTTGCCGATGATTAATGTTCCAAGACAATGTAAATCTACGGTGCCTTGCTGCAAAAATCCACACAACTTTATTAAGTTGGGCCATTTATTTATATATACAGATCTCAGCGATGATGTTTGAGATAACTGTGTTAAACTGTGAACAGTACTAAACCTTGAAAGAGCAGACATGCCCACATCCTGAATCTTAAAATGGGTTAGAGATAAGGGCATATCAGGCAATATGTTTATGTTGGGACAAAAGAGAATTTTAAGAATTTTTAGGTGTGGTATTTGACTAAAGCTGGGTTGGCTTTTCAGGTGCGGACAATTACATAGATCGAGGGTTGACAAGTGTACAAGAGGCATATTTCCCCTCATCCACATAGGAAATCTTTGACCTTTATAATTCCCAATTTCCAACTCCATGAGATTTTGACAGGGTTGGAGGTTATCAAAGATTTCCTCGGGGTTATCAAGGTTGGTCCCATCAGAGGTACAGATTAGTTTTAGTGATCGGAGATTTTTCATTGCTAAAAGCTTCGCACTCCTAGCGTCAACCGGATCCCTTATACTCTCAACATTGAAAATGGTAAGGAGTCTGAGATTGTTGAGTGTGCAGAGTTCATTTATACCATGCCCACTCTCCCGCCCAACAAAAAAGGTCAACTCTTGAAGGGATGTCATCATGTGAACTCCACTAATGGTTTTTATAATCCGGTAGGAAAGCCACAAGTACCGTAAGCTCACTAGATTGGCCATTCTAGTTGTTTCAATTCCCGAATCTTCACTTCCTCTAACGTCTAGGACAAGCAAATGGTAAAGCTTGTCAATTGGAGCGTGAATTATGTGCTGAAATAGACAATAAAGATAATGATAAAGATAACGAAGACCAATGGACAGGTAGCGCAGGTGCATTGAATAACTCAGCTCCTCTTGCAATTTACAGCAACGATTTGCCTCTATCTTCAACAAACGTAAACCTTTTTTAACTAAATTATTCGGGAGGACAAAAAATTTTGGATCAGTTTCATCTTGTTGCTCACAAGTGGTTATAACCAAGCTGCGAATATTCTCAAGATGGGATATCTTCTGTATTACACTTTCATGTACAGACACATGTCGTACAGTGCTAGGTATGTAAAGTGATTTATCATTATGTCCAAGTCCAACCCTACAACATTCTCCTTCAGAGGCGTTCGTGGCCAATTCGTGAATTAAATCATGCATAACATAATACCCTTCGTCTGTTTTTGAAACTTCATAGAATGATTTCCTCAAAAGGATATTGAAGTAATCTTCTCCAATATCCTCTGGCCTTTTTTGTTCCCATGATTGTTGTCCGAGGAATCCAGAGGCCATCCACAGTTTGATCAATTCCACTTTATCAAACTCAAGATCTTCAGGAAATATGCTACAAAACCTAAAACATACCTGCAAATCTGCTGGTAAATTATAGTAACTCAACTTCAATACCTCCATGACATCATTCGCTTGCTCTAAATTTATTAGAGAGTCCTTGTCTAAAATTCTCCTCCAAAAGTCTAGATCCAATTGTGAATTTAGTAAGCTTCCAATAACCCTTGCTGCTAACGGACTACCATGAAGTTTTTTTACTATCTCATCTCCAATTGCTTGCAAATCTCCATATTTATCAAGGTTAAAAGGATGGAAAGCATAGCAATCGAAGATCAATCGCAGCTTTTGCTCTTCCAAGTCTCTTAATGCGAGAGACTCATGTTTTGTGCTTATAACATTAGCAAGCAAGTCAGCAACAGATTTCTGTCTAGTTGTAAATAAAATTTGACTCCCTTGTTGTGCACCACTTAAAGGGGCAATCAGCTGCTCCCAGTCGCCCCTTTCTTTATCTTCCCACACATCATCCAGAATGAGAAGAATTTTCTTTGAATGTATTTTTGTTGCCAACCACTGCTGCAGTACTTCTAATGAATTATCACCATTACATTTTTCTCCTAGCAGATCTAGTATCTTTTCCGTTATAACTTTAACACTGAACTCAGTAGAAACACAAACCCAAATTGTTTTTTCAAAAAAATCGGTTCTGCTCAGCTCTTGATACACACATCGTGCCAGGGTTGTCTTTCCTAATCCACCTACCCCAACTATACCAAAAGAAGAAAGAGGAGCTTCTGTTTCTCGTGTCAACCAATCAATTATTTGGTCCTTCTCAGCTTCTCGGACGAATACCTTTCTCTCGGCTTCGGATAAAAAAGAGGTGGTTTCACGGCTTAAGTTTGTACGGACCTCAAACTGTGATTCAGAGAGATAGTCAATACCTAGCTCTTTAGCACGTTGGAGGAGATCCTCCATGCCAGCAGTTACCTCATGCAACATAGTGACAGCCTTCTTTAACCTCTCCAAAAGATCACCACTGATCACCTCGATTTTTCTCTTCTTTGAGCTTGAAGAGGATCCTTCACCCACCAGTTCACCTCGGTTTTGCACTATATTCTCCAGTTTCTTGTACTCCAACTCGTCAAGCACATCATCAGCTGCATCCACAGCATCCCTGAATTGCTGGACCCATTCACGGGTGCTTGGGTCCTTCATTTTCAGAGCTTCAGCAACACCCATGACGGCTCTGATCTGGGGAAGAGCCGTCTCCACCCTCTTTAGCGCTGCTTCACTATCCACCGGCTGCATACGCTTGCTCAATTTTGACTCAATACCCATGTCCACAAACTTCTGAACTGCAGCGGCTCCAACCCAGTTACCAAGTTCTCGAACAATGGATGCTACCCAGCTTGCCATCTCTACTTTTGCTGTCGCTGCCCCCCTAAAAAAATTTGTTTTCCCTCTTTACAACAACAACTAAGCCTTTCTTTCAACAACTCCTCCGTTATGCAAGTTTTCTTCTATGTTTTTTTTTTGCCCCCTCTTTCGTAGTACTGATTTTTTTTTAATTTTTTTTTTCTATGAGAATTTTGGAACGGTATAAAATGGGTAGAAAGTTGTGAGTGAAGAGAAGGGAAATTAATGATAAAAGAAAGGCAAGGGGTGGGTTGTTTAACAGAGAGCGAGATGAGAAACAGAGATGTGGGAAGCAGAAATAGGGACTGTGGGAAGGGATCCAGAGAAAGAAGACATGAAATGAGAGACAGGTTGCTAGTTGAAAATAGTTGCAGAAAGGATAAGAGCGCACAAACCCGAGCTTAAGAAAGATTGATGATTCAATTTAGTGGCGAAAGAGGTGAATGAATAGAGCTGTAGGCCTGTAGACTCTAATGTATCGACTCCGAGTCTACTTGTCATTTGTGAAAGAATCGAGATTTTGTGTGGCATTCACAGAGTTACAAATGATGAAACAAACTAGAATCAATGTGTAACAAAGTGCCAGCTTTAGTGACTCGCCACACTATTGACGAATGATTGGTGAACCAGCTCTCCGACATACTTTTGTCACTTGTTTATCTAATAATACCATGCGCCTCTGCAATCCGTTTTTGTAAGAATCTTTTAACTCCCTATTAGCAATTTTGATTAAAATTGCGCAATTGCAATCATGCCCATTGATAATTAGTTCAAGAAAATGTGACGTTTCCAGTAAGATTCGATTTTAGTTTGAACATGATTCGCAATATTAGAGCTTTAACTCGAAATGCTGTACATTATCTAATATATAAAGTATTTTTGGTCTCAATTTGATATGTAATATAATTATTTTATTATGTATAAATATTAAATTAATCCAAAATTTTATTAAAAATATAATAAGTAAATAAATGTAATTTTTAAAATAATGAATATTAATTATTAATGCACTTTAATTATTTATAAATATTAATAAAATAGTAAAAAAAGCTCGAGGCAATTTCGCCTCTGAATTATTTATATCAGCCCTTTGTCGTTGTTTTCCTAAAACGGATCCCTGAATTGGGTTTTAGGTTTTTTTTAATATTATTAGTCATCAATGAAAAAAAATACTCATATAGCCCCAAACACACTGTATCCGTTAAGGATGTGTTCGGAGAATTTAGTAACCGAAAAAAAAAAAAAATGAATAGAACGCTCTGTATCGTTCGTTCAGTAATTAAAGTTAAAGGCAACTAATAAGCATCAGTAACTCGCCGTCCTCTTAATTTCTAAAGTTTGGTGGGTAGGATATATATTATTTTCAGTCAGTACAAATCCACCTACTCCTGTTATACAAACAAATTACGTTTAATCCAAAATAATATATAGGGTCGCAACCTCCACGAAAGGACCCAATTCAATTAAACAACTACCAACTTTCACCCCCTTTCCTAACTACTCCACTCTAGTTCCCCTTTCCGAGTACTTCAATGAATGAACTTTTCATTTTTTTATATTAATTAATTGTAATTAAATGAGGAAGACAACTTTTCATTTGGCATCTTTGTCTTGCATTTGTCTTGTTTGTTGGTGCTTAATGCAAGCAGGCATCCCTAGTTTTGTGTTGCTATTTTTTTTTTCCTTCAAAATATTACCACTTCCCGAACACTCACTGTTCGAGGCCTTGTTTCAAAAAAAAAAAAAAAAAAAACTGTTCGAGGCCTTATGACCGAATATTGTCGGCCGTGGGCCGAACCAGATTCCAAAGACGTTCATCGGCTAGCCTTGCTTTACTGTAGGTATGTAGCAATTAATTGTTGAATCTATGGGCCGGTTGGATGGGTTAGGAATTTGGGAAATAGCCTATTCCTAGGCATAAATTTATTGGAAAGTGTGTAACTTTGTGAAGAGATTGAATTGTTTATAATAAAATTTATGCTTGGAATTGAAAATTCCCCCAATTCCCAACTCATCCAAACGGCCCCTATATAACATCGTCTTAATTCTTTATGTCATTTGTGTCATTTGTATGTTCTCATTTAAAAGAAAAATCACATACACAAAAAAAAAAAAGAAAATTACATCTGCTTTTTTTTTTTTTTAATTTTGCTTTCATCTATATATATTAAACTGGTTCTCGGTCTCATTTGACTGAACAATCAGCATATTGTTTTTTTTTCAAACAAATCAAACAAAATCATTGGAACAAAACAATCTGTAAAGTAAAATTCCAGACATGCAACTTGAGGAGCGAGGGAAACTTTGTAGTAATTAAGCTGCGGGGAGTAAAACATTGAGGATGCAAAAGGTTTCTTGTCATACAGAGAGAATTATGTGTAATGTATACCCATCAAATTTTTCATTATTACAAATTTGTCCCCCTAAACAAAAAGTTTTATTTTTATATTATTATTAGAAATTTCAATGTGTATAAAAATATTTTTCTGTCATAGAGGCGCCCACTCAGGTACGCTTGCTTCTGAAGCAAAATCAGATTTGGAGTCTAACAAAAGGAGGGAAGGTTAACTGTAAGGGCTTAAGCCACATGCTTAAATTTAAGAGTTTAATTTTCACAAAATCAGAATGTAAATGAAGCTAAGAATACTATTTTTTTAAAGTTTCAATTTGCACGGCTACAAATTGAATATCCATCAGCTTTACAAAGTTAAATGCTATTTCCCAGAATGGCAGAAACATCATATTATAACAACAATTGAGACCAATCAGTTTCATGATTTCATACGAAATTGTCTTATTAAAATCAATTAATGAAACCAACCGAGACCAATCGTTAACCAGACAGCAAGCATAAAATTGATGCGGATTGGCACGTACTAACAACTTATTAACGCATGGATCAAATAATTGGCTGATGTTGCTTTGTGTTCGTTTACATAATTGAGGCGTACTAAACTGAAAGTATTCCTGAGAATTTCATAAAAGAAATTAAACGGATGCAAATACACTCTTTTAATGCATTTCGGCTAAAAGCCAATACTAAAATGAAATTGCTGTAAGTTGCAATAGGGAAGAAAAAAATGAAGAAAGCTGTCAGAGCTTGTCTATAGGAGGAACGGAAGATAACACAATCTCCCTGAATTAGTTCAAGAAACAATTATATTTGCAAAATCACATTCTACCCTAATAATCAAATATATTATTATTCTTATTATTATTTTTTGTGTGGGGTGATGCAATACACAACCAGGGATGGGTACTATTTTTCGGAAGGTCAGATAAGATACATAGCTTCAAATTTGGTCGGGAGATCACCTAAGAACAGAGGAGATTCCCATTTTGCTTCACTTATCACCTTCAAATTATCTGCTGCCATGATCACACTTGCCGCTTCTGAGAAGTGTATGCCATCTCTGCATCAGTAAATTTTGAATATATTTTGTCAACACAAAAATGTGCTTGTTTTTATTACAATGTAGCATGTGTATGTGAACTTACATAAAGCATGCATCGGCGCAGTCCCAGAGCTTTTATATTGAATTGAACAAGTCGATAACTCTGAGGCTTTGATCTTTACTGCATAGTTCATTGCACATTTCTATACAAGCAATGGAGTATACTCTACATGCTTCACATGCCCTAGTAGAGAAACAAAGAATCAATTTAAACAGCTTCACATACATACAAAATGAACCAAACACCGAAAGCTCAAGGCTAGTTTGACAAACTACCTAGACAAACCACCTAGCAGAATCGAGATAAGCATTTTCTCACTGCCTAGAGGGCAACTAAGAAAAATAGCGCGTGTTGTGTCAGATAAACTGTGCATATGAAGAAACTTGTTGTATTAGTGGAATCCACATAAAGCATACACTTTAAGGTAAAGAACAAAGTGGTAATTGTAATGTTTTGTGCAATATGCAACTGAGGCCAAGCCTATAATAACTTAACGAGTAATCTCTAATTTCGGAATATCAGTGAATTTGGGTGAAAATTGTGCAAATAACCAGCCTGGTACAATGATGATGAAATTGCAGTCACTGACAATTTAGCAGTGTAGATTGCTTTCAGTAAACAAAAAGGAAAAAATGAGTTAGCAAGTACTCTAATAGTGGCACTGGCACATGAGGACTGAGGCCATAGGGATGTGGTGTACAGAAATCGTTCCACCAAAACAAACTATCATTGGAGAAGGCTGCACCAGTGCATCCTAAAATCAAGTACAATTTCACATAGTTTAAGGTTGAGATTGCAAATATCTGGATTGTTAATTATTGCATGCAGCTCCTAATTGAGGTCTGGTACAGTTGCATAGCAGTAGATCCCAAATCAACTTGATAAGATTGAGGTATGCAAGTAAAAAGTGTAAAATTGTAGAGAAAGAGCATCAAATGTGCAATGAAAAACTATCACGACTGTTTGAGGAAAGGGTACAACTGTCATGTTAGCAGCTAGTTAACTGGTTAATTTGGCTCAACAATTATAGCTGTTTAGTTGTCAGCAAACTAGCAGCTATGTCAGGATTTCTCTTGAAATAACAGTTTGACAATATTCAACAAGTTATTGTTTAAACATTTGTCACGACACAAACCACAAACTGCTACTAACATTTACTTTCATAAAGTAAAAAGTGTTGGAATGATCTATAAAACTATGGTCAAGTACGACAGATTGTCAGCTAGAGAATACCATGTATTCAGTTAAATTCATTAGTAACATGATAACTAAAGAGGTCAATAGTTTGTTATGTGAACTTACAGAAAGGAGAGGTTTCCTTAGGAGAAATGGCCGGTATGCAATGTCCCAATATGTTGTAAAACTTTTTAAATTTGCTATTGACCTTTATTACTAAAACTTGGGTGGGGAGATCACCCACGTACAGAGACGGTTCCCATTTTGATTCACTTATCACCTTCAATATTTCTTCTGCCACTATCTCACTCTCCGCTTCAGAAAAGTGTATTCCATCTCTGCATCAGTAAAATTTGAAAATATTTTGTCAACAAAAATGGACCAACCCATCTGCTTGTTTCTATTACAATGTAGCTGATGTATGGGAGCTTACAGAAAGCATGCAACGGCCCAGTCCCGATGCTTTTGCATTGAATTGAACAAGTCAATAACTTTGAAGCTTTGATCCTTACGACTTAGTTCATTGCACCAAACATTGAAAGCTCAAGGCCAGTTTGACAAACTACCTTGCAGAATCGACGAGCATTTTCTCACCAACTGGAGGGCAACTAAGGAAAATAAAGCGTGTTGTTTCAGATAAACTCTACATGTTTGTTTAGAAACTCACCGTATTAGTCGAATCTACATAAAGTATGCACATTAAGGTAAAGGAAAAATAGTGCTCATTGCATGGTAATGTATTGGGCAATTGCATAATATACAAAGAGCAATAAACACAAATTAGTTTAATGATTCCACAAACTTGATTCAGATTGATGTACAAACCAAATCAGTGAATAGAATTAGGCTAAATGAATTACCTTGGGGAAGACAAGTGGGAAGAACCAGAAGCGCTTGCCTAACGAAAAGCAAATTGGGCTTTAATGTATCAGAGAAAATTGAACAATTTGACAAATCAGAGGCGCTAGAGAGGCGCACCAGCCGCCATGGCCGAAGCTGTACTACACGATTATCGGACGACCCGAACAGGAACAGTACTATCACTGGCCTCGTGGGTCCCACCATTCCTTAATCATAATCCTAATTTGCAAGGAAGGAACGAAATGAAACTATAATTTTGCCTCTTGAGGAAGCAATTGTGCAATGGAGATGATGCTGACGTGTAGGACCCACAGGATTATCTGCATGGTTTGAAGCGTTTGTGTGTGTTTACTGTTTATAAGAAGAGAGGTGATAATTTATTTCATTAATTTGTGCCGTGCCTCAATTACATTTAATTAAATTAAATTTAATGTTTATCTTTTTTTGCATATTTTCTTTTCATTTTGGACTAGGCCTTCATTTAAGATATTAGGCCAAGATGGGCCGGTCCGCTTGTAAGAAACAGAGTTTGAAAATGATTTAACAAAAAGCTGATGTAACATATGTGAAAACATCTTCGCACGTAATATTAATACTAATAGTGTGTGTTTGTATAAGAAATACACAGCAAGGAAGTGTTGAAGCTTGAAAGCATAATAGTTACTTTGATTGATCACCTGGCTGCTCATTCCACAATAGTTTTCTCACTTGATTGGAGGACGTTTAAGAAAACTTACACCTATCATTCTGATACACGCTGCATGTGAAAAAAATTAGCCAAATTAGTACAACACACATAAGAGGAGAAATATATAGTGTTAATCGTAGAAACATGATAATGATCCGATCAGTTGCTTAATTATCATGGAAAAAAAGCACAAAAAAAAAGCATTAATTAAGTTCCCACGCACAACTAAGCTCTAATTTATTCATTTAATTTACTCCTAATTTTTGCTTAGACAGTTGAATATTAGCAGCTATCTGGTTTAGCTCCCTTTCAATGGCGGAGTTAAATGGAAGAGATGGGGGTCAATTGACCCCCATTGATTTATGAAAATTACTACTATGCATATAAATTTATACTCATAAATATGAATGTTTATTAGAAATTTTTAATATTTGAACCCCATATGTATTAAATAAAAATTCCACTACAGAACCCCATATGTGATTCGCCCAATTTATTCTTGTTGAAAAAAAAATTAATTAAATAGCAAATATATCTTCAAGTGTCACAAATATTGATCGTCTTCTTGAGTTATTCACATCAATAATTTATGAGCTTTGACATTTAGTAATAATTAGAATCAATGCAAATTGATGAATGAATTCTATTATATATTTCATAAAAGTAACCTAATTATTTTGTGAGATATTTATACTAATTACTTATTGAATTAGATATATATTTCTAAATTAAATTTAAATTAAATATGTAAGTTGTTGTTTGTATGTTAACAAGAAACCTTTAATACGTAGATTTTTTTTTTTATTTGATGTGCCAAAAGGCAAGATATATTCAATTACCATAATTGCTTTTCATCAATCAATTTAGCATTTTCCTTTTTTCATCATGTTTCATTAAATAAAATTAATATTAATAGTATTGTTATTCAAAATAAAATATTATTTCTATCAAAATTAGTTTAAAACAATTAACTTTTTATGAAATCTATAAAATAAATTATATATTTTTTCATTAGATCATCTATGAAATTTTTTTTAAACAATAGCAACTACATTAAGTACAAATTATAGAATAGAACTTATAATTTAATAAAATGGTCTTACATTTTGAGTCATAATATTTTTTATAGCACTTAATTAGAAAGTTTTAATCTTTTTATTTCTGAATTATGAATCTGTTATAGTTAACAAAATAAATTTGTAAATAAAAATATTTATTATTTTATATTTTTAAAATATTCATATTATATATTTTTTGAACTCCATTATAAAAATTTCTGGCTCCGCCACTGCTCCCTTTGAATTTTACAGAAATTCTCAAAATATTAAATAACAACTTGTTCACATAACAGCAACAAAAGATGTAAGGATCGCAAGTTCACAATAGATGCAGTTTATGAGCCTTAAGAATGCAAAGTTTTACACTTTCATGCAGTAAACTTCAGAAAATGAGATACAAAAAAGAGGCATATACGACCCTACAAATTATTTAGTGAACACCGATATTAATAAGTTTCTTCCTCTTGTACTTGTAACCATTGATTCAGTTTATGTGCTTGTAGCTGTAACCACCGTTATTAATTCAATGCATTCTGATGAATATTACCTTTCAACAATTCTTTTTAATGGACGTACAGTTGTATAAATTTTTATTGATGCTGTCAATACATTTGTCCTTTCTGTGCAGAGTTAATGTCTTCAACCTTAGGTTTGACCTTTACATCCTTTTTTTATAAGAAAAAATAGTACCTTCGACCTAAGACCCAAAACAATGTCCTGCATGCTTATAGTTTTGATGGGAGCATATTTTTCTTTTTTGAAATATTTTCAATAATAAAAAATTGGAAGGAAGGGAACCAGGAAGTCTTATAGATTTAATGTAAATATCATCGCATTATAGACAAACACTAACGGGTGTAAAATATGTGTGATGTGGATGTTTACATGGTTCCTCTTTCGCTAGCTTGCTTGATTGATCTCTTTGTTTCTTCTAACTCTTATATAATTTCCTTTTATAATTTTCTCTTGTTGGTGGTTAGCAGAGTGTGATGACGAATTAGACTTTGTTTGTACAAAACCTCCAAACCCTCAAACTATATAACTGTACGACACTATTAATTTATAATGACTAAATAATTAATTTAGCACTCTAAATAGTCATAAATTGACAAAACAGTGATAATACGACGAAATCGATGCTCTTCACCCGAAGCATTTAACAAAGCTAGGCCTAGACGTACACCATTTAGTGTTAGCGTTACCAAATTAAAAAAAAAAAATGCAAATGATATATCAAGAAAACTGAATGTCAAAGATAATTATACATGAATAATAATGATGATCGTGATATCACTAACGACAACGTTCACAAATAATACATTAATTGTAAGCTCAGGAACAAGATGTCTTGAAACAATTGTCTATTTTGATGCAATTTTACGTTTCAATACAATTTCGAAAATAATAATGTTTCTATATATCAAAACTATATATTTCTTTCTTGGTTTTTCATCTGCATATATATTTTATAAAGTTTGATCCAAGATATGTTTGAATAGGCCAATAAAAAATGTAATCTTACATTCTTCAGGCTGCTTAATATTTTATAAACGAGGTCAGAAAGCTCGCACCCTCTCTCTTTGATTACAAAGAAGTTTCCGCAAATTTATTTTTACTGACAGTGCATATGCAATTTACTGCTCATTACATACAAAAATATATATTAATTAAATGCATATGCTTAGGACTTACGATCAAGGGATGTCTAGCCCATGAGGCTCCCTCCTTGGATTCTGTGTTTGACTCGAGAAGGTCAAATTACCAATTACTTGTTTAATTTTGTTTAAATCAATGAACTTCTGATAGAAGAGTAATCATTTTACTGGGCTTTTGTTTACGTAATACCATTATATCCACAAGTTGCATTCCTTGACAGTCTGCCATATTAATGGCATGTATTCCATTGGTCGTTACTCGTATCCTTGATCATCTAATGAAAAATACTCCCATAGCCAGAACACAGAAGAAAAATGGAAAACCAAAAAATCGACGAGATAAGGAACTCCTTTAAACCAACAAGTTTAGGTCCAAAACAATTCAGAAAGTTTGCGATTAGCAATTAAATAGACTTTCAGAGGAGCTAGACAGCTAGTATAGGTTAGCTATTACATTAACTTGCAAGCTAGGTGTCAGTGTTGTATCATGCAAACTAACATTGAAGAGTGAAGAATCAAGATCTGTTTACATTTTAATTAATTTGGAATTAATCATTAGTCCTAGTCAACACTCCGATCAAACGAGATAGGTTGGGTTGATGCCTCCCCCGATCTCACCCAAACGGATTTTCAAAATAATTTGATTAAGTGCTTCGTGACTTTATAGCTTCAATGAGGTGATAGAAAAATGGTACACCTTTTTTATTTTGAGTATTTCAAAGAAGGGAGCAAATAGGCGCCTTGATCAATTCCTTAACTTTGTTTTGCCAAACCTATTTCCTAAGACTACCATAATTCAATGGCAGATAAAAAAGATAAAACTAAAAGGGACAAGTGATGTTCGGACAAATTTAACCTCTACCTCTCTGAGGACTTGAACCTACTCTTTGTGCTTTAATTTCTATTAAAAAGAAAGGATTTAACACAACAATTATCCATTAAAAGAATCAATGGCAACAATTGGCCTTGCGAAAATCTCTCCAATAGACAGAGATTGAACACTCAATCCATACGGTAACAGTTTCTAAATGATTAACACACTCTTTTCCAATAAGGTGGCTTTTGAGGCATGAGTAAAGAATTTCATTAATTTAAGTTTCTGAATTCAACAAAGTCATAAGAGATTGATTAGCTATCTGGAAACAGTTAGCCAGGATTTCTGGTATTTAAAAGGTCCCAAGTGATTTCCTATCTGTAAGCAAACCAGGAAATCAGAACATCCTGACAAACATGAAAAAATATCACAACTGTTTGAGAAAAGGCTACAACTGTCATTTTAGCAGCTAGCTAACTGGTTATTTGGCTCAACGATTTAGACATCTAGTACAATGGATTATGCACCTTCCAGATTATAGCTGTGTAGTTGTCAGCAAACTAGCAGCTATATCAGGATATCTTAAAATGACAGTTTGACAAGATTCAGCAAGTTATTATTTTAAAATTTGCCTCGACACACAAACCACAAACTGCTACTAAGGTCTACTTTCACAAAGTAAAAATTGTTGGAATGATCTACAAAACCATGGTCAAGTACAACAGATTGTCAGCTAGAGGATAAATTCATTAGTAACAGCCTACCTGGATAACCAAAGAGGCCAATGGTTTGTTATATGAACTTACAGAAAGGGGAGATTATTTCCTTCGGAGAATGGCTTTAAACAAGTAGGCTTAACTGGATTTATTGTGAAATACATACAATATATCAACAATCTCCCAAAAAGAAAATGAGAATTTACATCTTCAAATTCAGTGGGGAGATCACCCAAGTACAGAGACGGTTCCCATTTTGATTCACTTATCACCTTCAATAGATCGCGGCTTCAGAGAAGTGCATTCCATCTCTGCATCAGTAAATTTTGAAAATATTTTGTCAACAAAAATGAACAAACCCATGTGCTTGTTTTTATTACAATGTAGCTGATGTATGCGAACTTACAGAAAGCATGCATCGGCCCAGTCACGACGCTTTTGCATTGAATTGAACAAGTCAATAACTTTGAAGCTATGATCTTTACGACTTAGTTCATTGCACATTTCTATACAAGAATTGGAGTATACATTATATGCTTCATTTTTCCTAGTCGAGAAGAAAAAAATAATCAAATTAAACAGCTTCACAGATACATGGGGGAGTACAAAATGAACCAAACAGTGAAAGCTCAAGGCCAGTTTGACAAACTACCTTGCAGAATCGACGAACATTTTCTCACAGACTGGAGGGCAACTAAGGAAACTAACGCATGTTGTTTGAGATAAACCCTGCATTTTTGTTTAGAAACTTATCGTATTAGTCGAATCCACAAAGTATGCACGTTAAGGTATAAGAAAAATAGTGCTCATTGCAAGGTAATGTATTGAGCAATTGCATAATATACAAAGAGCAATGAAAACACATCCACACAACTTGTATAGAATCAATATGCAACTGAGTTTGAACCTACACTAATTCTTTTTTTTAAAAAAATAGGTAATTCTAATTTGGAACCTCAGTTAAGAAAGAGTAAATTTGGGCGTGCGCAAGCTGGTATAACAATTAGATACTGTAGTCACTTGCATGTAAAGAACAAAATAGGTGCCAGTAAAAGAAAAGGGAAATATTGAGTGAGGACATACTCTAATATAGAGCCCAATTTGCCGCACGTTCTGCTTGTACTCAGACAATGGCACATGAGGATTGAAGCCGTAGGGAATGAAGTGTACATAAATCATTTCCTCCAAAATAAACTATATATCACTATAGAAGGCTGTACTGGTGCATCCCGATGAAGTGCAAAATTACATTGCTTAAGGTTGGGGTTGAAGGATTGGAAAAAATAATAAACCAAATATCCAAATTACTAGTTATTACATGCAGCTCCTAAGTGAGGTCTGGTACAGTTGTATAAACTTGATTGAGATTGAGGTACAAACTAAAACAGCGCGAAATAGTAGAGGAAGAGCATGAATCCATGAATAGAATTAGGCATTGTAATTAATGATAATGAATGACCTTGGGGAAGACAGTGGGAAGGACCTGAAGCGCAGCTGCCAGGGCCGAAGCTGTACTTGTACTGCACGATTGACGACCCGAACAGTACTATCACTGGCCTCGCGGGTCCCACCATTCCTTAATCATAATCCTAATTTGCAAGGAAGGACCGAAATGAAACTATAATTTTGCCTTTGGAGGAAGCAATTGTGCAATGGAGATGATGCTCACGTGTAGGACCCACAGGATTATCTGCATGGTTTGAAGCTGAAGAGAGCTGATAATTTCATTCATTTGTGCCGACTGCCGTGCCTCAAATCAATTACATTTAATTTAATTTAATGTTTATCTTTTTTTTTTGCATATTTTCTTTTCATTTTGGACCAGGCCTTCATTTAAGATATTAGGCCATGATGGGCCGGTCCGCTTGTAAGATACAGAGTTTGAAAATGATTTAACAAAAAGCTGATGTAAGATATGTGTAAACATGTCCGGACGTAATACTAATAGTGTGTGTTTGTATAAGAAATACACAGCAAGGAAGTGTTGAAACTTGAAAGCATAATAGTTAGTTTGATTGATCACCTGGCTGCTCATTCCACGACCAATTTCTCTCTTGATTGGAGGACGTTTAAGAAAGCTTACACCTATCGTTCTGATATACGCTGCATGTGAAAAAATTAGCCGAATTAGTAAAACACACATAAGAGGAGAAATATATAGTGTTAATCGTAGAAACATGATAATGATCCGATCAGTTGCTTAATTATCATGGAAAGGAAGCACCAAAAAGCATTAATTAAGTTCCGACGCGCAACTAAGCTCTAATTTATTCTTATACTACACTAATAATAAAGATGAAATGTATGGACCGAAATAAATTATCGGAGGAAAGACCTAGTGGGCTTTCTTTATTTCATTTACCTTTACGCCTAATTTTTGCTTAGCCAGATGAATATTAGTTGCTATCTGGTTTAGCTCCCTTTGGATTTTACAGAAATCCTCAAAATAATAAACAACGTCTTGTTCACAAAACAACAACAAAAGATGTTAGGGTCACTCATAAGTTCCCAATAGATGCAGTTTATGAGCCTAAAGAATGCAAAGTTTTACACTTTCATACAGTAAACTTCAGAAAATGAGATACAAAAAAGAGACATATACGACCCTACAAATTCTATAGTGAACACCGATATTAATAAGTTTCTTCCTCTTGTACTTGTAACCATTGATTCAGGTTATGTGCTTGTAGTTGTAACCACCGTTATTAATTTCAAATGCTGGTAATATATGAATGATATATATTATATCTATGGTTCCAATCGGAATCAGAATCGAACTAGAATTGTTGGTTCAAGGAGTCAAATCGGATGAATCGGATTGAAAACTCGGATTTTTTTTTTTTCTGATAAACATATCTTATGCCTTTAAAAATCACAAAAAAATGAAATAAGGAAAAAATAGAAAAAAAAATAGGAAATCAAAGATCGAAACACAAATCAACTAAAATATTAAAAGAGTTCAACTATGGAAGTCTGTGACTGTTATATTTCAAATTTTTGCAGAAAATATATTTTAGAAACAAATAAAATTGAGATCTTATGATTAAAAAAACGTGTTTTATATAAAAATAAAATTTTGATAAATATGCATTTCACAAAAAATCTAAATAAATATGTCAGGTAGGATTGTAGAGCACGAAATTTACAATTTTCTCGTGTCCTTAGATTGATTTTTAGACTAAGCATAGCATTGTATTTAAAATTGTAAATCATTTAATATGTGGAATATTTTAGAGCGTCTGATCTGTTTCTTTTAAAAAAACATCGGAAATGGAGAGGTGAGACTCCTTCCCGTCTTCTTTCTCGTCTTCCCCAATTCCTCTGACGAGAGAGCAGCCATGGCGACTTTTTGTGCATCTCTGCGCCTCCTCGAGAAATGGTCCCTACGACTCTTCATCTCCTCCAACCGGATCTGACCGATTTCGTCCCAAATCGGGAATAATCGGATTGTTCTTCAATGATTCTGAGTTGACTCGCGATTCTCAGAACCAAAATCATATCATTCAAATCCTTGCAAGAGAAGAAAATAGAACAAAAAATTATTTGATCTTACCTTATATGTTCTTAGCTTGATAGAAATCTCCATTGTAGTTATTTGTAGTGTGCATTGGAATGCTATGCTCCTCTGATCTACAGCATGCATCTAACAATCAAGTTGGCGCTGATGTGTGGGGGCAGAATTTAGTACTACAAAAACCTACAAAAGTACTGAGACAACTGTTAAACTGATAAAAGAAGAGCCTAATCTATTGCAAAAACATTTATGAATTTCAGAAATTGAGAAATATATAAAGTACCTAATGAATAAATAGAGAGTTTTTTAAAATTTCTCAGAACCATCAGAAGACTTGATTGTCCGATATTTCAAAGAAGCAGGTAAATCAGGGAGCTCAACCAGCAAATCAGCACAATAGATCCCGAGATATTCTAGGGCAGTGAGCCTCGACATTGTAGCAGGTAATGACCGCAGAGTGCTTGCTTTATGGATTTCCAACACTCTGAGGGTACTGCTGTTTTGCAGCAACCATTGCTCCGACCAGGCATCGATACTGGAACATTGAGAGACAGATAGAGCACGTACAGATCTTAGGCTTCTCAGTGGCTCGATAAGAAGAAGAGAGAGCTGATCAATGTCAAGCTCTTTTATCTTTAAAGAGGCAACGTTACTCCCTTGGTCTACATTATGTGCTTGTCGCATTAATGAGAGTTCAATGAGCTTGGGACATCTTTTGATTTCCAGCTCAGAGAGAGATCCAAATACATTTTCTGTGGAGGGAATATGAGTGATATTTTCAGAGTCATGAATTTCAAGCCGGGTGAGAGTAGTGAGACCTGATGACGACTCCAGCAGTGGCACATCCAATTCCCCACAGTTTCCCATTTGAAGCCGTCTGAGTGTCGAAGGCAGGAGATTGTTTGGGTTATCAACTGCCATCAGCTTTGGGCAGTCCCGTATCGTTAATATATCCAGCGACATAAGTTTTGAGAATGCACCTTTTGGTATTTGAACGAGGTTTTCGCAATTGACAACCCAAAATGACTGAACGGCTCGGAACTCTATGTTGTCTGGAAGCGCACTTACTCCAATCCCATCTATTGCAAATCTAATAAGAGACAGCGGTATACGAGGTAAGCTAGTCAGCTTTGGGCAACCACTTATACTTAAGCTTTCTAGTGACACACATGTCCTGAATGCATCCATTGGTATCTGTGTTAGATTCTCACACCTCACGATGTATAATTTTTTAAGAACATGTAAATCTACGGTGCATTGCTGCAAAAATCCATCCAACATTTTTAAGTTGGGGCATATTTTTATATGTACAGATCTCAGGGATGATGTTTGAGATAACTCTGTTGAATCGTGAACAGTACTAAACTTTGGAAGAGCAGACAGGCCCACATCCCATATCATAAAATCGGTTAAAGATAAGGGCATATCAGGCAATATGTTTATGTTGGGACACATGAGAATTTGAAGTTTTTTTAGGTGTGGTATTTGACTAAAGCTGGGTCGGCTTTTCAGGTACGGACATCCAAATAGTAAGAGGGTTGACAGGTTTACAAGAGACACATCTCCCCTCATCCACATAGGAAATCTTTGACCTTTATAATTCTTAATTTTCAACTCCATGAGATTTTGACAGGGTTGGAGGTTATCAAAGATTTCCTCGGGGTTATCAAGGTTGGTCTCATCAGAGGTACAGATTAGTTTAAGTGACCGGAGATTTTTCATTGCTAAAAGCTTCGCACTCCTAGCTTCAACAGGATCCCTTATATTCTCAACATTTTCAATGGTAAGAAGTCTGAGATTGTTGAGTGTGCGGAGTTCATTTATACCATGCCCACTCTCCCGGCCAACAAAAAAGGTCAACTCCTGAAGGGATGTCATCCTGTGAACTCCACTAACGGTTTTCATAATCTGGTCTGGAAGTCGCATGTACCGTAAGTTGACTAGATTGGCCATTCCAGTTGTTTCAATTCTCGAATCTTCACTTCCTCTTACGTCTAGGACAAGCAAATGGTAAAGCTTGTCAATTGGAGTGTGAATTATGTGCTGAAATATTTTACAAGGATGATCAATGGACAGATAGCGCAGGTGCACTGAATAACTCAGCTCCTCTTGCAATTTACAGCAACGATTTGGCTCTATCTTCAACAAACGTAAACCTTTTTTAACTAAATTATTCGGGAGGACAAAAAATTTTGGTTCAGTCTCATCTTGTTGCTCACAAGTGGTTATAACCAAGCTGCGAATATTCTCAAGATGGGATATCTTCTGTATTTCACTTTCATGTACAGACACATGTCGTACAGTGCAAGGTATGTAAAGTGATTTATCATTATGTCCGAGTCCAACCCTACAACATTCTCCTTCAGAAACATTCGTGGCCAATTCGTGAATTAAATCATGCATAACATAATACCCTTCGTTTGTTTTTGAAACTTCAAAGAATGATTTCCACAAAAGGATATTGAAGTAATCTTCTCCAATATCCTCTGGTCTTTTTTGTTCCCGTGATTTTTGTCGGAGGAAACTAGAGGCCATCCACATTTTGATCAATTCCTCTTTATCAAACCAATGATCTTCAGGAAATATGCTACAAAACCTGAAACATACCTGCAAATCTACTGGTAAGTTATAGTAGCTCAACTTCAATACCTCCATGACCTCGTTCGCTTGCTCTAAGTTTACTAGAGAATCGTGGTTCAAAATTCTCCTCCAATAGTTTGGATCGTGTGAATCCATGAATAAGCTTCCTATTACCCTTGCCGCTAACGGATTGCCATGAAGCTTTTTTATTATCTGATCTCCAATTGTTTGCAAATCTCCATATGCATCAGGGTTAGAAGAACGAAAAGCATAGCTATTGAAGATCAATCGCAGCTGTTGCTCCTCCAAGTCTCTTAATGCGAGAGACTCATGTTTTGTGCTTATAACAGTTGCAAGCAAGTCAGCAACAGATTTCTGTCTAGTTGTAAATAAAATTTTACTCCCTTGTTGTGCAAATCTTAAAGGGGCAATTAGTTGCTCCCAGTCCCTCCTTTTCTTGTCTTCCCACACATCATCCAGAACGAGGAAAATTTTCTTTAAATGTATTATTTTTCCCAACCTCTGCTGCAGTACTTCTAATGGAGTATCACCATTATATCCTTCTCCCAGTATGTTTGCCGTTATGACTTTAACACTGAACTCAGTAGAGACACAAACCCAAATTGTTTTCTCAAAATAACCAGATCCGCTCAGCTCTTGATACACAGATTGTGCAAGAGTTGTTTTTCCTAATCCACCCACCCCAACTATACTAACAGAAGAGAGAGGAGCTTCAGTTTCTCGTTTCAGCCAATCAATTATTTGAGCCTTCTCAGCATCTCGGCCGAACACCTGGCTTTCGAGTAACGAAGAGGTTGTTTCACGAGTTAAATTGGTACGGACCTCAAGCAGCTGTGATTGAGGGAGAGAGCGAATACCTAGCTTTTCAGCACGTTGGCAAAGCTTCTCCACGTCAACAGTAGCCTCATCCAACATAGCGACAGCCTTCTCCAACCTCTCCAAAATATCACCACTGATAGGCACAGCACATGTTTTTCTCTTCTTTGAGCTGGAAGAGGATCCACCCTCCTGATTGCCTCGGTTATGCACTACATTCTCCAGTTTCTTGTACTCCAACTCGTCGAGCACATCATCGGCTGCATCCACAGCATCCCTGAATTGCTGGACCCATTCACGGGTGCTTGGGTCCTTCATTTTCAGAGCTTCAGCAACACCCATGACGGCTCTGATCTGGGGAAGAGCCGTCTCCACCCTCTTTAGCGCTGCCTCACTATCCACCGGCTGCATACGCTTGCTCAATTTTGACTCAATACCCATGTCCACAAACTTCTGAACTGCAGCGGCTCCAACCCAGTTACTAAGTTCTCGAACAATGGATGCTACCCAGCTTGCCATCTCTACTTTTGCTGTCGCTGCCCCCCTAAAAAAAATTGTTTTCCCTCTTTACAACAACAACTAAGCCTTTCTTTCAACAACTCCTCCGTTATGCAAGTTTTCTTCTATGTTTTTTTTTTGCCCCCTCTTTCGTAGTACTGATTTTTTTTTAATTTTTTTTTTTCTATGAGAATTTTGGAACGGTATAAAATGGGTAGAAAGTTGTGAGTGAAGAGAAGGGAAATTAATGATAAAAGAAAGGCAAGGGGTGGGTTGTTTAACAGAGAGCGAGATGAGAAACAGAGATGTGGGAAGCAGAAATAGGGACTGTGGGAAGGGATCCAGAGAAAGAAGACATGAAATGAGAGACAGGTTGCTAGTTGAAAATAGTTGCAGAAAGGATAAGAGCGCACAAACCCGAGCTTAAGAAAGATTGATGATTCAATTTAGTGGCGAAAGAGGTGAATGAATAGAGCTGTAGGCCTATAGACTCTAATGTATCGACTCCGAGTCTACTTGTCATTTGTGAAAGAATCGAGACTTTGTGTGGCATTTACAGAGTTACAAATGATGAAACAAACTAGAATCAATGTGTAACAAAGTGCCAGCTTCAGTGACTCGCCACACTATTGACGAATGATTGGTGAACCAGCTCTCCGACATACTTTTGTCACTTTGTTTATCTAATAATACCATGCGCCTCTGCTATCCGTTTTTGTAAGAATCTTTTAACTCCCTATTAGCAATTTAGATTAAAATTGCGCAATTGCAATCATGCCCATTGATAATTAGTTCAAGAAAATGTGACGTTTCCAGTAAGATTCGATTTTAGTTTGAACATGATTCGCAATATTAGAGCTTTAAATCGAAATGCTGTACATTATCTAATATATAAAGTATTTTTGGTCTCAATTTGATATGTAATATAATTATTTTATTATGTATAAATATTAAATTAATCCAAAATTTTATTAAAAATATAATAAGTAAATAAATGTAATTTTTAAAATAATGAATATTAATTATTAATGCACTTTAATTATTTAAAAATATTAATAAAATAGTAAAAAAAGCTCGAGGCAATTTCGCCTCTGAATTATTTATATCAGCCCTTTGTCGTTGTTTTCCTAAAACGGATCCCTGAATTGGGTTTTAGGTTTTTTTTTAATATTATTAGTCATCAATGAAAAAAAATACTCATATAGCCCCAAACACACTGTATCCGTTAAGGATGTGTTCGGAGAATTTAGTAACCGAAAAAAAAAAAAATGAATAGAACGCTCTGTATCGTTCGTTCAGTAATTAAAGTTAAAGGCAACTAATAAGCATCAGTAACTCGCCGTCCTCTTAATTTCTAAAGTTTGGTGGGTAGGATATATATTATTTTCAGTCAGTACAAATCCACCTACTCCTGTTATACAAACAAATTACGTTTAATCCAAAATAATATATAGGGTCGCAACCTCCACGAAAGGACCCAATTCAATTAAACAACTACCAACTTTCACCCCCTTTCCTAACTACTCCACTCTAGTTCCCCTTTCCGAGTACTTCAATGAATGAACTTTTCATTTTTTTATATTAATTAATTGTAATTAAATGAGGAAGACAACTTTTCATTTGGCATCTTTGTCTTGCATTTGTCTTGTTTGTTGGTGCTTAATGCAAGCAGGCATCTCTAGTTTTGTGTTGCTATTTTTTTTTTCCTTCAAAATATTACCACTTCCCGAACACTCACTGTTCGAGGCCTTGTTTCAAAAAAAAAAAAAAAAAACTGTTCGAGGCCTTATGACCGAATATTGTCAGCCGTGGGCCGAACCAGATTCCAAAGACATGTTCATCGGCTAGCCTTGCTGTACTGTAGGTATGTAGCAATTAATTGTTGAATCTATATAACGTCAAGTCTTAATTCTTTATGTCATTTGTGTCTTTTGTATGTTCTCATTTAAAAGAAAAATCACATACACAAAAAAAAAAAATTACATCTGCTTTTTTTTTTTTTAATAATTTTGCTTTCATATAAATATATAGAGGTTGGCTAATGTGCCATAGAGTCGTTTTTCGAGATTTAAAATTCAAATGCTCAATCCGAACCATTCAAGTTATTAACCATATTAAAATACACTTGGAGATCAAATTTTACATTTTTTCGATTTTTTTTGCTATTTATTATGATATTTTTAAAAAACGTTATAATTGGAGTATTTCATACCCTCCAATTTGAACATATCAAAATAAATAGCAAAAAAATTCAAAAAAATATAAAATTTGGTCTCCAATGGTATTTCAATATGGTGATCAATTTGAACAGTTTGGATTGACCGATTGAATTTCAGATCTTAAAAAAATGACTCAAAAAAGACATCTACGGCACTTTAGCCCACCTCTATATATATATATAAAGTGGCTCTCAGTCTCATTTGACTGAACAATCATCATATTGTTTTTTTTAAAACAAAGCAAACAAAATCATTGGAACAAAACAATCTGTAAAGTAAAATTCCAGACATGCAACTTGAGGAGGGAGGGAAACTTCGTAGGCCGGGTTTGGATGGTGTGGGAATAAGGGGAATTGGGCGGAAATTTCCGCCTAGGCATAAATCCTTCATATTTCCTTCACAAATTTACACACTTCCCAATAAAGTTACACACTTTCCAACGTTATTCCTTATTCCTTCCTTATTCCTAACTCATCCAAACGAACCCGTAGTTATTAAGCTGCGGGAAGTAAAACATTGCGGATGCAAAAAGGTTTCTTGTCATACAGTCATACAGAGAGAATTATGCGTAATGTATACCCATCAAAATTTTCATTATTACAGATTTGCCCGCCTAAACAAAAAGCTTCGTTTTTTCCCATTGGATTTAAAAGTTTCAAAATTTCCCCAGTACTCATATTACAGAGATTATTATTGTTATTATTGTTGTTAATCAAATTGAATGTATCTGTATTTTAAATATGAATTGAAAATTATATCCTGGTATGAATAAGCAAGTAAAGGCAATTTCACTCCAATGAAAAGGTCTTTTCGAAGTGTTTGTTGGAGTCGTTCATTTTGTTAGTATACGACCAAGTCGTTGTCCCTCAATTTCTCTACCTTCAACTTACATTATTTTGGTTGAAGCCTGGAGCTTACTCAAAACGTTTTCAACTTTTCATGCCGACCAAATAGCACCAGCCATAGTCACCAGTCAGACCGACAAAAAAATTTGCTGAACTATTCTTACCATTGAAGTGTACCCTGTATTCTTTTATCTGCCAGTTGGGACTGAAATTGCCACGCATGCTATTATAGAAGATAATGAGTCTCAGTATATTTATTTAATAGCTAATGGGGGAAAAAAAAAAACAAAGAATAGTAGATTGAATATATAAATGTAAAAACTGTCAGTAACTGTAACGGGTGATATAATAATTATATTATTATTAGAAATTTCAGTGGGTATAAAAATAATTTTCTGTCATAGAGGCGCCCACTCAGGTACGCTTGCTTCTGAAGCAAAATCAGATTTGGAGTCTAACAAAAGGAGGGAAGGTTAACTGTAAGGGCAAAAGCCACATACTTAAATTTAAGAGTTTAATTTTCACAAATCAGGATGTAAATGAAGCTAAGAATACTATTTTTTTTATTCAATTTGCACCGCTACAAATTGAATATCCATCAGCTTTACAAAGTTAAATGCTATTGCCCAGCATGGCAGAAACATCATATTATAACAACAATTGAGACAAATCAGTTTCATGATTTCATACGAAACTGTCTTATTAAAATCAATTAATGAAACCAACCGAGACCAATCGTTAACCACACAGCAAGCATAAAATTGATGCGGATTGGCACGTACTATTAACTTATTAACGCATGGATCAAATAATTGGCTGATGTTGCTTGTGTGGGATTGTGTTCGTTTACATAATTGAGGCGTACTAAACTGAAAGTATTCCTGAGAATTTCATAAAAGAAATTAACGGATGCAAATACACTCTTCTAAAGTTCTAATACATTTCGGCTAAAAAGCCAATACTAAAATGAAATTGCTGTAAGTTGCAATAGGGAAGAAAAAAAATGAAGAAAGCTGTCAGAGCTTGTCTATAGGAGGAACGGAAGATAACACAAATCTCCCTGAATTAGTTCAAGAAACAATTATATTTGCAAAATCACACTCTACCCTAATAATCAAATATATTATTATTGTTATTATTTTTTTGTGGGGGTGATGCAATAGACAACTAGGGATGGCTACTATTTTTCGAAAGGTCGGATTGGATGCAACTCTTCAAATTTGGTCGGGAGATCACTTAAGAACAGAGGGTTCACATTTTGCTTCACTCTTCACCTTCAAAATATCTGCTGCCATGATCACGCTTGCTGCTTTAGAGAAGTGTATGCCATCTCTGCACCCGTAAATTTTGAATACATTTTGTCAACACAAAAATGCACCACCCATGTACTAGTTTTTATTACAATGTAGCCTGTGTATGTGAACTTACATAAAGCATGCATGTAGCCTGTGTATGTGAACTTACATAAAGCATGCATGTAGCCTGTGTATGTGAACTTACATAAAGCATGCATCGGCCCAGTGCCAGAGCTTTTATATTGAATTGAACAAGTTGATAACTTTGGAGCTTTGATCTTTACTGCATAGTTCATTGCACAGTTCTATACAAGCATTGGAGTATCCTCTACATGCTTCACATGTCCTAGTAGAGAAAAAAAGAATCAATTTATAAGTTTTAAACAGCTTCACATACACGTGGTGGAGTACAAAATGAACCAAACACTGAAAGCTCAAGGCCAGTTTGACAAACTACCTAGCAGAATCGACGAGCATTTTCTCATTGACTAGAGGGCAACTAAGGAACATAGCGCGTGTTGTGTCAGATAAACTGTGCATATGAATAAACTTGCTGTATTAGTGGAATCTACATAAAGCATACACGTTAAGGTAAGGAAAGAAGTGCCAATTATAATGTTTTGTGCAATATGCAATTGAGCCCAAGCCTGTAATAATTTAATGAGTAATCTCTATTTTGGGAATATCAGTGAATTTGGGTGAAAATTGTGCAAATAACCAGCCTGGTACAACGATGATGAAATTGCAGTCACTGACAATTTAGCAACAGATTGTTTCCCGTAAACAATAAGGAAATATTGAGTGAGGAAGTACTCTAATATAGAGCCCAATTTGTTGCATGTTCTCTGTGTACTTGGACAATGGCACATGAGGACCGAGGCAATAGGGATGAGGTCTACACGAATCATTTCCTCCAAAATAAACTATCACTACAAAATGCTGCACTGGTCCATCCTAAAATTAAGTACAATTTCACATAGTTTAAGTTTGGAACTGCTGATATCTGAATTGTTAGTTATTACAGTTGTATAGGAGTGGATCCCAAACCAACTTGATAAAATTGAGGTATACAAGTAAAAAGTGCAAAATTGTAGAGACATAGCATGAAATGTGCTATGAAAAACTATCACGACTGTTTGAGAAAAGGCTACAACTGTCATTTTAGCAGCAAGCTAACCGGTTATTTTGGCTCAACAATTTAGACATCTAGTGCAATGGATTATGCATCTTCCAGATTATAGCTTTTTAGTTGTCAGCAAACTAGCAGCTATGTCAGGATTTCTTGAAATAAAAGTTTGACAAGATTCAACAAGTTATTGTCTAAAAATTTGTTTTGACACACAAACCGCAAACTGCTACTAACATCTACTTTCATGAAGTAAAAATTGTTGGAATGATCTATAAAACCATGGTCAAGTACAACAAATTGTCAACTAGAGAATACCATGTATTCAGATAAATCCATCAGTAACAGGATAACCAAAGAAGCCAACAGTTTGTTATGTGAACTTACAGAAAGGAGAGGTTTCCTTAGGAGAAATGGCCTGCTTGCCATGTCCTAATGTTGTTTAAGTTTGCTATTGACTTCGATATCTCTGCTACCTTGATCTCACTGCTGCTTCAGAGAAGTGCATTCCATCTCTGCATCAGTAAATTTTGAAAATATTTTGTCAACAAAAATGAACGAACCCATGTGCTTGTTTTTATTAAAATGTAGCTGATGTATGCGAACTAACAGAAAGCATGCATCGGCCCAGTCCGGATGCTTTTGTATTGAATTGAACAAGTCAATAACTTTGAAGCTCTGATCTTTACGACTTAGTTCATTGCACATTTCTATATAAGCATTGGAGTATACTCTACATGCTTCATTTTTCCTAGTAGAGAAGAAAAAAAGAATCAAATTAAACAGCTTCACAGATACGTGGGGGAGTACAAAATGAACCAAACAGTGAAAGCTCAAGGCCAGTTTGACAAACTACCTTGTGGAATTGACGAGCATTTTCTCACTGAATGGAGGGCAACTAAGGAAAATATTGCGTGTTGTTTTAGATAAACCCTGCATGTTTGTTTAGAAACTTACCGAATTAGTCGAATCCACATAAAGTATGCACGCTAAGGTAAAGGAAAAATTGAGCTCATTACAAAATAATGTATTGTACAATTGCATAATATACAAAGAGCAATGAAAACACATCCACACAACTTGTATAGAATCAATATGCAACTGAATTTGAACCTACACTACTTTTAAAAGAAAAATAGGTAATTCTAATTTGGAACCTCAGTTAAGAAAGAGTAAATTTGAGCACAAGCTGGTATAACAATTAGATACTGCAGCCACTGGCGTGTAAAGAAGAGAACATGTGCCAGTAAAAGAAAAAAGGGAAATACTGAGGGAGAAAGTACTCTAAAATAGAGCCCGATTTGCCATATGTTCTCCTTCTACTCTGACAATGGCACATGCAGACTGAGGCCATAGGGATGGGGTCTACACGAATCATTTCCTCAAAAATAAACTATATATCACTAGAGAAGGCTGTACTGGTGCATCCTGATGAAGTGCAAAATTACATTGCTTAAGGTTGGGGTTGAAGGATTGCAAAAGTAATAAACCAAATATCTAAATTAGTAGTTATTACATGCAACTCCTAAGTGAGGTCTGGTACAGTTGTATAAAGTTGATTGAGATTGAGGTACAAAAGAAAACAGTGCGAAATAGTAGAGGAAGAGCACGAATCCTTGAATAGAATTAGGTATACTATAGTTCCATCCCGCGTAGCCCCGCAGAACCACATCCGCCTTCAAATGCAACAAAAAGCAAATTGGGCTTTAATTGAACAATTTGACAAATCAGAGAGAGGACTAGAGGAGAGACAAAAAGAAAAAGGGAAGACCTGGCGGGAGTAGAAGTGAGCGAGAGAGGCGCGCCAGCCGCCATGGCCCAAGCTGTACTGCACTGCACGATTATCAGACTACCCGAACAGGAACAGTGCTATCACTGGCCTCGAGGGTCCCACCATTCCTTAATCATAATCCTAATTTAGTAATTTGCAAGGAAGGAACAAAATGAAACTATAATTTTGCCTCTGGAGGAAGCAATTGTGCAATGCAGATGATGCTGATGTGTAGGACCCACAGGATTATCTGCATGGTTTGAAGCGTTTGTGTGTGTTTAACTATTTAAAAAGAGAGGTGATAATTTATTTCATTAATTTGTGCCGTGCCTCTATTACATTTAATAATTAAATTTAATTTAATGTTTTATCTTTTTTGCATATAATCTTTTCATTTTGGACCAGGCCTTCATTTAAGATATTAGGCCATGATGGGCCGGTCCGCTTGTAATAAACAGAGTTTGAAAATGATTTAACAAAAAGCTGATGTAACATGTGTAACATCTTCGCACGTAATATGAAAACGAGAGGACATACGAGGTTTAGTAAAAATAAAAAAAAATGCCAGCAAATATCTAAATTTTAGAATGATAATTTGATCATTTCGAAAAAAATTATGTTGCTCCTAGAAAAAACTGTTGCCAGAGCACATCCCGGAGGAAAGACCTAGTGGGCTTTTTTTATTTCATTTACCTTTACGCCTAATTTTTGCTAAGCCAGATGAATATTAGCTACTTACTATCTGGTTTAGCTCCCTTTGGATTTTACAGAAATCCTCAAAATATTAAACAACAACTTTGTTCACAGAACAGCAACAAAAGATGTGAGGATCACAAGTTCCCAATAGATGCAGTTTATGCGCCTAAAGAATGCAAAGTTTCACACTTTCATACAGTAAACTTCAGAAAATGAGATACAAAAAAGAGGCATATACGACCCTACAAATTCTGTAGTGAACACCGATATTAATAAGTTTCTTCCTCTTGTACTTGTAACCATTGATTCAGTTTGTGTGCTTGTAGCTGTAACCACCGTTATTAATTTCAAATGCTAGTAATATATGAATGATATTATATCTATGGTTCCGAAAATCGGAATCAGAACCGAACTCGAATTGTTGGTTCAAGGAGTCAAATCGGATGAATTGGATTGGAAACTTGGATTTTTTTTTTTCTGATAGACATATCTTATGCCTTTAAAAATAAAAAAAACATAAAATAAGAAAAAAATAGAAAAAATGAGGAAATCAAAGATGGAAACACAAATCAACTAAATTATTAAAAGAGTTAACTTTGGAAGTCTCTGACTGTTATATTTCAAATATTTGCAGAAAATATATTTTAGAAACAAATAAAATTGAGATCTTATGATTAAAAAAACGTGTTTTATATAAAAATAAAACTTTGATAAATATGCATTTCACAAAACATCTAAATAAATATGTCAGGTAGGATTGTAGAGCACGAAATTTACAATTTTGTCGTGTCCTTAGATTGATTTTTAGACTAAGCATAGCATTGTATTAAAAATTGTAAATCATTTAATATGTGGAATATTTTAGAGCGTCTGATCTGTTTCTTTTAAAAAAACATCAGAAATGGAGAGGTGAGACTCCTTCCCGTCTTCTTTCTCTCTCGTTCCCACACTCGTCTTCCCCAATTCCTCTGACGAGAGAGCATCCATGGCGACTTTTTGTGCATCTCTGCGCCTCCTCGAGAAATGGTCCCTACGCCTCTTCATCTCCTCCAACCGGATCTGACCGATTTCATCCCAAATCGGGAATAATCGGATCGTTCTTCACTGATTCTGAGTTGACTCGCGATTCTCAGAACTAAAATCATATCATTCAAATCCTTGCAAGAGAAGAAAATAGAACAAAAAATTATTTGATCTTACCTTATATGTTCTTAGCTTGATAGAAATCTCCATTGTAGTTATTTGTAGTGTGCATTGGAATGCTCTGCTCCTCTGAACTACAGCATGCATCTAACAATCAAGTTGGCGCTGATTTGTGGGGGTAGAATTTAGTACTACAAAAATCTACAAAAGTACTGAGACAACTGTTAAACTGATAAAAGAAGAGCCTAATCTATTGCGAAAACATTTATGAATTTCAGAAATTGAGAAATATATAAAGTACCTAATGAATAAATATAGAGTTTTTTAAAATTTGTCAGCTCCATCAGAGGACTTGATTTTCCAATATTTCAAAGAAGCAGGTAAATCAGGGAGCTCAACCAGCAAATCAGCACAATAGATCCAGAGATATTCTAGGGCAGTGAGCCTCGACATTGTAGCAGGTAATGACCGCAGAGTGCTTGCTTTATGGATTTCCAACACTCTGAGGGTACTGCTGTTTTGCAGCAACCATTGCTCCGACCAGGCATCGATACTGGAACATTGATAGACAGATAGAACACTTACAGATCTTAGGCTTCTCAGTGGGTCGATAGAAAGGAGAGAGAGCTGATCAATGTCAAGCTCTTTTATCTTTAAAGAGGCAACGTTTCTCCCTTGGTCTACATTATGTGCTTGTCGCATTAATGAGAGTTCAATGAGCTTGGGACATCTTTTGATTTCCAGCTTAGAGAGAGATCCAAATACATTTTCTGCGGATGGAATATGAGTGATATTTGCAGAGTTATGAATTACAAGGTGGGTGAGAGTAGTGAGACCTGATGACGACTCCAGCAGTGGCACATCCAATTCCCCACAGTTTCCCATTTCAAGATATTTGAGTTTCGAGGGCAGGAGATTGTTTGGGTTATCAACTGCCATCAGCTTTGGGCAGTCCTGTATCGTTAATATATCCAGCGACATAAGTTTTGAGAATGCACCTTTTGGTATTTGAACGAGGTTTTCGGCCCGGAACTCTATGTTGTCTGGAAGCGCACTTACTCCAATCCCATATATTCCAAATCTAATAAGAGACAGCGGTATACGAGGTAAGCTAGTCAGCTTTGGGCAATCACTTATATTTAAGGTTTCTAGTGACACACATGTCCTGAATGCATCCATTGGTATCTGTGCTAGATTCTCACACCTCTCGATGGATAATTCTTTAAGACCATGTAAATCTACGGTGCATTGCTGCAAAAATCCATGCAACATTATTAAGTTGGGGCATTTTTTTATATGTACATATCTCAGGGATGATGTTTGAGATAACTCTGTTGAATCGTGAACAGTACTAAACTTTGGAAGAGCAGACAGGCCCACATCCTCAACTATAAAATCGGTTAGAGATAAGGGCATATCAGGCAATATGTTTATGTTGGGACAAGAGAGAATTTGAAGAATTTTTAGGTGTGGTATTTGACTAAAGCTGGGTTGGCTTTTCAGATGCGGACATCCGAATAGTACGAGGGTTGACAGGTTTACAAGAGACACATCTCCCCTCATCCACATAGGAAATCTTTGACCTTTATAATTCTTAATTTTCAACTCCATGAGATTTTGACAGGGTTGGAGGTTATCAAAGATTTCCTCGGGGTTATCAAGGTTGGTCTCATCAGAGGTACAGATTAGTTTAAGTGACCGGAGATTTTTCATTGCTAAAAGCTTCGCACTCCTAGCTTCAACAGGATCCCTTATATTCTCAACATTTTCAATGGTAAGAAGTCTGAGATTGTTGAGTGTGCGGAGTTCATTTATACCATGCCCACTCTCCCGGCCAACAAAAAAGGTCAACTCCTGAAGGGATGTCATCCTGTGAACTCCACTAACGGTTTTCATAATCTGGTCTGGAAGTCGCATGTACCGTAAGTTGACTAGATTGGCCATTCCAGTTGTTTCAATTCTCGAATCTTCACTTCCTCTTACGTCTAGGACAAGCAAATGGTAAAGCTTGTCAATTGGAGCGTGAATTATGTGCTGAAATTCAAGCTGATAACGTGGAGGACCAATGGACAGGTAGCGCAGGTGCACTGAATAACTCAGCTCCTCTTGCAATTTACAGCAACGATATGCCTCTATCTTCAACAAACGTAAACTTTTTTTAACTAAATTATTCGGGAGGACAAAAAATTTTGGATCAGTTTCATCTTGTTGCTCACAAGTGGTTATAACCAAGCTACGAATATTCTCAAGATGGGATATCTTCTGTATTTCACTTTCATGTACAGACACATGTCGTACAGTGCAAGGTATGTAAAGTGATTTATCATTATGTCCGAGTCCAACCCTACAACATTCTCCTTCAGAAACATTCGTGGCCAATTCGTGAATTAAATCATGCATAACATAATACCCTTCGTCTATTTTTGAAACTTCAAAGAATGATTTCCTCAAAAGTATATCGAAGTAATCTTCTCCAATATCCTCTGGTCTTTTTTGTTCTCGTGATTTTTGTCGGAGGAAACTAGAGGCCATCCACATTTTGATCAATTCCTCTTTATCAAACCAATGATCTTTAGGAAATATGCTACAAAACCTGAAACATACCTGCAAATCTGCTGGTAAGTTATAGTAGCTCAACTTCAATACCTCCATGACCTCGTTCGCTTGCTCTAAGTTTACTAGAGAATCGTGGTTCAAAATTCTCCTCCAATAGTTTGGATCGTGTGAATCCATGAATAAGCTTCCTATTACCCTTGCCGCTAACGGATTGCCATGAAGCTTTTTTATTATCTGATCTCCAATTGTTTGCAAATCTCCATATGCATCAGGGTTAGAAGAATGAAAAGCATAGTTATTGAAGATCAATCGTATCTGTTGCTCCTCCAAGTCTCTTAATGCGAGAGCCTCATGTTTTGTGCTTATAACACTTGCAAGCAAGTCAGCAACAGATTTCTGTCTAGTTGTAAATAAAATTTTACTCCCTTGTTGTGCAAATCTTAAAGGGGCAATTAGTTGCTCCCAGTCCCTCCTTTTCTTGTCTTCCCATACATCATCCAGAATGAGAAAAATTTTCTTTGAATGTATTATTTTTCCCAACCTCTGCTGCAGTACTTCTAATGGAGTATCACCATTATATCCTTCTCCCAGTATGTTTGCCGTTATGACTTTAACACTGAACTCAGTAGAAACACAAACCCAAATTGTTTTCTCAAAATAACCAGATCCGCTCAGCTCTTGGTACACAGATTGTGCAAGAGTTGTTTTTCCTAATCCACCCACCCCAACTATACTAAAAGAAGAGAGAGGAGCTTCAGTTTCTCGTGTCAGCCAATCAATTATTTGAGCCTTTTCAATATCTCGGCCGAACACCTGGCTTTCGAGTAACGAAGAGGTTGTTTCACGCGTTAAATTGGTACGGACCTCAAGCAGCTGTGATTGAGGGAGAGAGCGAATACCTAGCTTTTCAGCACGTTGGCAAAGCTTCTCCACATCAACAGTAGCCTCATCCAACATAGCGACAGCCTTCTCCAACCTCTCCAAAATATCAGCACTGATAGGCATAGCACATGTTTTTCTCTTCTTTGAGCTGGAAAAGGATCCACCCTCCTGATTGCCTCGGTTATGCACTTCATTCTCCAGTTTCTTGTACTCCAACTCGTCGAGCACATCATCGGCTGCATCCACAGCATCCCTGAATTGCTGGACCCATTCACGGGTGCTTGGGTCCTTCATTTTCAGAGCTTCAGCAACACCCATGACGGCTCTGATCTGGGGAAGAGCCATCTCCACCCTCTTTAGCGCTGCTTCACTATCCACCGGCTGCATACGCTTGCTCAAGTTTGACTCAATACCCATGTCTACAAGCTTCTGAACTGCAGCGGCTCCAACCCAGTTACCAAGTTCTCGAACAATGGATGCTACCCAGCCTGCCATCTCTACTTTTGCCCTCAAAACAATTTGTTTTCCCCTTTTCACAACAACACCTCCTCCGTTATGCAAGTTTTCTTCTCTGTTTTTTTTCCCTCTTTCCTAGTATTGATTTTTTTTTATTTTCTATGAAAATTTTGGAACGGTATAAAATGGTAGAAAGTTGTAACCAAGAGAAGGAATGAGAAATTAATGATTAAAGAAAGGCACAGGGGTGGGTTGTTTAACAAAGAGCGAGATGAGAAACAGAGATGTGGGAAGCAGAAATGGGGACCGTGGGAAGGGATCCATGATAGTGCTTTTAGCTTTAACTCGAAGTCTACTCGTTATTTGTGAAAGACTCGAGATTCTGTGTGGCATTTACAGGGTTACTTAATATTCTATTTGTTTGTGATTAAAAAAAAATTATAAAAAATTAGGGATCCATCTCAAAAATTTGAAAGACCCAGCTAAACATATTGTGTTTGATTTGAATTGCATAACGACGTCTAAAAAATCGCATAGGAACCCATGTAGTATTTATTCATGACTAATCGTTTTCTTTCTTTCTCTCCAATGAATCTTATTAAGAATACTGTGTGGCATTTACAGGGTTATAAATAATGAAACAAACTAGAATAATTGTCTAATATATAAAGGAAAAAAATAACTTACAAAGATACAGACAGCTTCTGTCAAGTTTTCGAAAAAAAAAAAGGAAAAAAGATAGCGAGCAAAAGATACAGACAGCTGGATTAATTGCTTGGTTGACTTCAGTCTACTGCATCATGCGTTATCGTTAATGACTTAACGGGGATGCACTGTGGCATTCAAAGAGTTAAAAACAATGAAACAAATCAGGTAATTAAAGCAACTAGGAAGCATCAGCGACTCGCTGCACGCATAATATATTCTGTCCAAATCTTCCTACTCATATTATTATGAACAAATTTACGTTTAATCCTAAATAATTGGGTCGCACTTCCAGGAAAGGTGTTTGGCCGAGAATATATTCCCACCTTTCCTTTTCCTAACTTCTCCACTCTAGTTCTGCTTTTCCGAGCACTTAAATGTTCTTTTTAAATTTGTTTCCTTTTTGAGAATATATTCACCACCTTTCCTAACTTCTCCACTATATTTCTCCTTTTCTGAGCACTTCAATATGTACTTTTTAAATTTGTTTTCTTTTTCTGATTTTTTTGTAGTGGTTGCTTTGGGATTGTATAGGGATGGTTGTAATGCACACTGCCTGGTGCGGCGGATCCTCTATTCCTTTTTATTTTGAACTGCCTTTTTTTTTTTTTATTTAAGCTCAAGAGCTTTCAACCTCAAATTAGGTTGACTAAATCTTGCTCCAATAATCTGAATAAGCATAACAAAATTAAATTGAATCATCCTTTTAAAATAGTTTTTACAAATTCAGAGGTATGAAGAAATTTAGCATCCCACCAGAAAAGAACAATACATGTCTAAGACGTCTTAGAAATACAGATTGTATCTTCAAAAAAAGAAATACAGATTTTAATCAATCGATGGCCGAGATTCTATGTGGCATTCACGGAATTACAAAATATGAAACAAACTAGAACAGTAGTGCGAAAATCACGAATAAGTGACTCGCCACACGGATTGGTATTTGGTGGCGTGCTGGTGTCTGTTATTTACAAAGTTTATTTTATTTTATGCCAGTAAAATAGGATAGCGACTTCCCCACAATCACCAATATAAATACGGGTATCCAATTTCCTAAACTACTTTATGTCATCCTGACATGTTGAATGTACTAAACATATATAATGAGGGCATCAAACCGCAATCTTATTTCTTATATGAAATTTGCAAAATGTAAACCGTCATGAAGAAGAACTGCAGTTAATCAAAGTGCAAAAAATTCCAGAAGAACAACTGAATTACCAATTGCAATACTCGTACTCGATTTAACGAAGGAATTTTCTACACAAATCAATCGAGTAAGATGCGACATAAGATAACAGATACGGGATACCTCTGGCAAATAGACAAAATGGCATCACTGCTCCCTGTAAACTTGTAACCATACATACTATAGTACAGTATGAGTATGCATATGAAATCTTTAGAAATCATGAATTTTAACCCTTTGACCGGTCAACTAGTAGTCTTCTTCCAACCTTGCATGTATTAATTATCAATTTATCATATACAAAATTATTTTCAAATTATCATATAATTGAGAACGGAAAGAGGAAAATTAACATATTGATATACTAAATGTTCACGAATAAAACCCACAATATTCTTTTTCAACATCTCTCGAACATATATATTTCCAAATTTATTGACTTTTACGGTCAGTACAATTTTGTGTTGGAATAGATAGATGTCAAACGAAAATAAGAGGAATCGTGCCCAAAATTTGCAGTCAAACTTCTCAATTTACATCGAGGCCCCTCCTCTATTCCAATCAAACAGGTTCTGCTTGCCCATAAGATGATGGATCTGACAATAACGGCTACAGGGCTTAAGCATAGGCTGTAACAGAGTAGTCGCACACAAGGTGTTTGACGAGCTTCTGAAACATTGTACCGGCTTAGCCTTCCTGTCCCTGCAAGCACTCTGCCTCCTGGTTCAACAAGTTGATGACTAATTAGGTCCTAGGATTTAGCACAGCGGTTGTAATCTGGCTTAGCCTAGTTGAATTTGAACTGATCTTCGAGTGAAACCCGAAAGCTATTCTGGATTCAATGACCTCTGATATATGGGAGATACAAATCATTCCGAGCATTGGCTTAACCCATTCGAGGATCTGGCCGTTCTAAACCTCAATCCATGGATAAAGGAAGGTTATTCCACATAATGTCAGCTACAAGAAATATACAAATTTCTTGTAACAATTTCAATGAAATTTGCTAGTGTAACTTTTATTCCATTGTTATCTCCTGTATTGGACTCGTTTATAGTTACTAATTTCAAACCCAACTACGTTAAAATAGTAAATGAGATTAAATTCAATTTCTGGCTACAATTGAGCACTTCACAGAACTTGTTTCATGCCAGTACATTTCACTTGACTAGAACAGTGTAGCAAGTTGAGTTGTCTGAATCTGACTGAGATGGTAACATATCTTCCTACTATAGAAAACAAAAGTCCAAACTATACCTGCTTTGATCACCTGGCAGCTCATTCAACCAGCATTTCTTACTTGAATGGAGGGCTCCTAGGAAAAATTACATTTATCGTTCAGATATACTAAGATGAGAAATTTGGCAAATTAGTATATACAACACATAAGGCATGAACATTGAAGTAAGATGAGAAATAGTGCTATTTGTAAAGGTCTGACAATGTTCTGTCTAGTTGCTTATAATTATTATTAATTACTAGATAAAAGATGCACAGAACATGCATTAATTAAGTTCCTTAATTAGTTATTTAAGTTCCAATGAGCAACTATGCTCTAATTTATTCCAAATACTAAATGAAAGTAATACCTAGGTTTGGAAGCACAGACAAGCAAGATTCCATTGGGCTCCAACTCCCCCATTCATACCCTCGACCACATCAACCTTCCAGGAAAAACAAAACATTCACAAAATAATTCAGCTAATTTGTTTTTCCTTTCTTAAAAAAAAAAAAAAAATCTATGACAAATATAATAAAAAAAATGAACATTTAATAAGAAATTCAAATTGTTGTTGTCACCTTGCGGACAGGCTTTCAAAAGAAAAAAAAAACAAAATAATAAAAAAATGGACCCTCCTAACCTTCACATTTCACATCTTCTCTAATGGTTTTTCCTTTTTTTTTTGGAGGGGGGAGGGATTTTTTTTTTTTTTTTTTGGGAAATTACCCCTAGGAAATTCCATTACAGCGTGTTTGGATTTAGGAGAAAGGAAGGAAAATAACAAGGGGGAAGGAAAAGAGCAAAATTACCTAGTTTGGATTGCGAGTTTTCAGGAAGGAAATTTTTTACCGATGGAAATTATTTTCCTTCGCGAGTTTACTTCCTATACAAAAAATATTCCCCCCGATTTGGGGTGTAACAGACGGAAAGAAACAGGCAATCTTTCTTGTGGACAACGATGCCCCCTCAAATTCAGATTTCCTCTTTTTTGGCGGAGTTTTTGTCAATGCCAAATTTCTCCATTGATTTTGTCCTATTATAAGTCACACCTTCCTCCCTCATGATTGATATTGCTCTTCATGTTCTTCTCTTCAAACCGAAATCAAAGTATTTGCTTCTCTCGAGGTTCTTCCTTTCGTGAGTTGCTATTTCTATGTTTGGGTCTTCCGAAGTTGCTTTATAAATTTAATCATATGTGTCCATATTCTACTGATTCTTTAACCATGTTCGAAAAAAAAAATAAAGGAGTTCCACAGCAAAAGTTAAAATAGTTCGACAGGCCTTTAACTATGTATAATGAGATGGTACTGCTAGCAATGTAGATGTAGAATTGATTAAAAAAAAATCTAAATCTGCTTACTTTAATTCTTTATCAAGACTTTATACTAAGTCTGATTAGGCCCTCTTCTAATATTATATGTACTTTTAACTTCATAAGATTGCAATTCTTCTTTTGAGTTGGAAAGAAACACGCTAGATCATGTTATGCAATATGATTTTTGAGTCTAAAATGAAGTCAAGGTCATAATGGTCATTTATTTTTTATTAGCCATATTTTACCTCCTTTTAGTTTGATCACCCAAACATGAAAAAAGAAGAGAAGGATAATTTTTTTCTTTCCTTCCAATAATTATCCAAACAAATGGATGTAAATATTTTTCCATTCCATTCCGTTCCATCCCCTTGCCTCTTGTGTTTTTCCTTGCTTCCTATTTTTTTACTGAAAACCAAACACAGCGTTAGAAAAAATAGCAGAGTACAAAAGAAAAAGGTGCGTGGTCCACCGGAAAAGCTATAAAAAGAAGCTACAGTAAAACATATAGAAGAAAAAACAACACACTGACAGAAATAGAAGATAATAAAGCTGACAGGAACTGCCAGAAAGAATTATCTGATGGTTTGAAGTATTAGTGAAGAAAATTAATTGGGCGTAGTGGCTTTGTATCTTTATTTCATTTACCTTTACACATAATGTTTGCTTAGCCTAATAAAACATTAGCTGCTATCTGGCTTATTTAAATCCTTTTGGATCTGACAGAAACCCCCAATTATCTAACAACAACTTGTTTACAAAGAGCAATGGGTGGGGGGTCTTTCATAGACATTTAATTTAAAAATAAGTTGGGTGGCTTAGACCCTCAATTTATCTTAAAAAAAAAAATAACTTGTTTACAAAACGTCACCAAAGTAATGGTAAGGACTAAGGATATATCACAACTTCTATTATCTGATAGTTGCACGTTCCAAAATAATGCAAAGTTTTATACTTTAACATAGCAATATTACAGAACATGAGAAACAATTAAAGAGGCGTATCTACCAAGAATATGGAAAAGAGGTCAGATTTGAATCATCACAAACGCTATATGAAAGTAAACAAAACAAAATACAAATGAATATTTAGGTCCTGATCAAAATCTCATTTTTTTAATATGGGATTTCATTTCATTTCATTTCGTTGGAAAATTCTTGATCAAAATGACAGAATTTGGTATCATTTGGTTGGAATTTCTATGTAATTAGATCCAACGAAATCATGTGAAATCAATTGAATTGAGATGAAATGGAATGAAATCCCACCTAAAAAACATGAGGGCCTTATTATAATTTAACGTCTCTGTAAATTTCGTTTTGTTACAACTAGGATTCTTCACATCTCATAGGCAGCCATTGGACTGTTTAGTAGATACGGTGTAATATATATCAGAAAAGCAGGGGGAAAAGAAGTATATACCTGACCGAAGAACTCTTGCTTTACTGCCGCCTACTGTAACCAAACAATAACAATGAGAAAGCTCAAAAATGGTTTTGTTTGCCCCCAATTTGAGTTTCCCATACAATGATCAATCTGGCAATAACAACTACAGCGATCAAGCACAGAATGTAACAGAGACGTCGCACATAAGGTGTTTGACGAAATGCTTATGAAATAGTGAAAGCATGCATTTGGTTGTACTGGCTTAGCCTTCCTGTTCTTGCAAGCACTCTGCCTCCTGGTTCAACAAGATGTGATTAGTCAAGTTAAATTCGAACTGAAATCCGATTGAAATCCCATTAGCATAAGGTCATTCCACAAATATTATATACAAGAAATGAACAAAACTCTAGTAACAGTTGTAAAGTGATTGCCTAAATGATAAATTTGATCTGTGTGTTGGAAGGGACATGTTTCCTTTTTTTTCAAGAGAGCTTTTGATGACTTCAATTAAGTTATAACATTTTATTATGGCTATTTATTATTTTGCACAATCGTTTGTTGTTTTGTGAAATTACCTTCTAAACATGGCCACTTCAAGTATATATAGCATTTAGTCAATCGTTGCTCGGGTTTCTATATGGATCATTTTTTTTCTCATCTGGCAACTAAATGACAGTTCTTATTCAATTTGGCCAGGGTTCTTTTCTATACATGGAATACAAGAAAGAAAGAGGATTCTTATTCAACTAAAGCGATTCTTATAAAATACGGTTCTATTTCTTAGAAAGCAAGTGGATTTAATTGATTGTCCAATTCAACTTAATTAAGGATCAATATTGTTGCCTAAGGGCGTTTATCCAAAAAAAAAAAAGGATCAATATTGTTTAATTTTGTTGAGTCTCATGGATTAGAAATAAACATGACAATTTGAACAAAATTTCAGACCAAACAAATGATTAAAAGCTTAGTTTAATTTAAGATGATCATCATCGCACGAAGCGTGAAAGCATGACTAGTTTAACAAAAAGCTAATGGACATGTGTGTAAGAAATACAGAGCAAGGAAGGGTTGATAGCATAATAGTTAGTTTGAATGATCACCTGGCTGCTCATTCATTCCTAATAATAAAGCTGAAATGTAGGGCCCAAAATAAAATAAATTATCAGAGGAAGACCTTATATGAGTTTTGCTATGGTGAGTTGCAACTCAGCAAAGGGTCGGTGAGTCGCGTTCAAAACTCCTAAATCTAGTTCAAAATGACCGATCCAAACCGTCCAATATGATCTCTCTATTGAAATCTCTATGCAGACCAAATTTTTTATTTTTTTTGAAAATTTTAAGTATTTTTTTCGGATTTTTAAAAACTGCTGTTTTTGAACGGTTCAGAACTAATTAGATTAACGATTTTCTAAAATTTCAATAAAATACTTAAAAATTTCGAAAAAATGTAAAATTTGGTCTGCATGGAGATTTCAATAGGGAGATCGTATTAGACGGTTTGGATCGGTCATTTTGAACTAGATTTAGGAGGTTTGAGCGCGACTCACCGACCCTTCGGTGAGTTGCAACTCACCCAGCAAAACTCCTTAGATTAGAGCTATTTGTTTCGTGCTGCTCCTCTCTGTCGTGTCTCCCTTTCGTTGATTCTCGCTGGGTCTCGAAATCTTCTCCTCTAAAAAAAACTTTCGTCGCTGCATATTGGTTGCTTTTATCGATCCCCAGTGAAGGAAAGAAAAGAATCGATCCTTCAGCCTCTAGCGACTAGGAGGAGGGAGAGAACAATCGACGGCGATGGAGGGGTCAGTGCTCAACCGATTGATGGGCTGGGCCGCTGGGGTGGGGCCAACCGATTACTGGCGATCGAGAGGTGATGGAACTGCCAGCCATGTCAGGTTTTCTTTCCATCTCTCTTTCTTCACTGAACCCTCACACTCATCCCTTTTTTTCAATCCTTGCAAATGGCTCTCCAACTTATTTGCTAACAATGGACAGTAAAAATGCAAGCTATTCTATTGCAAACAAAAGAGGGGAATTCTCACCTATTATCAAAAATTGGGTTGTTCAATTACATACCAAGAAGATTTATTCATACCGATTCTCAAAAATTGCTTTATTTCAGTGTCGCCTGCCCTACCCTGGATGATGCTCGGCCCCAAAGGATGTGGCAAATCAACCCTTCTTACGGTTATTTATTTCTCTTCCTAATTAATTGACAGTATTTTGATGTTCGTAGAGAATACAACATTACTGATAACTCAGATTCTAAAACAGACAGGTTTTAACAGTGCTTTTGAGTCCAACTGAGGGGTCAGTTCATATCAACAGGCAGTGTAGCTTTGTCTTTAAAAATTCTTCCCATCGGGTCTTAATGTCTCCTTTCACTTAACCTTTGTTTTCTTAGCATTGTAAATGAATACACAGGTTTTCAAGTTCTAAAACTTCTGAAAAGAATATAATTGTATTTACCTAATTTTTATGGCTTTTGTTGTACTTTCGTTGGTTTGTTTCCTTTTTAAAAGGTAAGGACAGACTGCAATTCCGCTTTGATAGTAATAATTACTTCCAAATGGCCATTGTCTTATCAGTTGATCTCATTGGTTCGCACTTAGCAATAGTTCAGTTTTATCAGATATATTTACATATCAGGCATGATGCGTGTGAAAAAAAAATTAATTGTTTGTTCTTTTTTTTTGTTAGGTAGGTAGTTCGAGGTCTTACTGCATCCTGTAACCCGAAAAATCTTTGCTTTTGCATTAAGTGCTTTATAATGACAGATAAAGGTATTTCTTCAGTTGTATATTTATTTATAGCATGGCACATGCGTAAAATCTGCAAATTATCTTTCGTAATAATCTAACAAAATATATCTCTGTCAGACTCTTTCATGCATGATGGAGTTGACAGTAACAGATTAAGCTATGATAGCATCAAGCCAGCATTCCAGTGACTACGATATTTTAGCTATTTAAGTGATCATAAAGTAAGTGCTTTAATTCTTTTAATTTATGAGGCTTAGTATAACTTTCAGCATCATAAAGCTAATTGTGTCTTCTTTGTCCGATGATGCAGTGAGTGATTCTACTGACAAGGTATTATTTTGAACTACAATTTATGACTAAAATGCTTTAATAAAAATTACAGTCTGAAATTGTCAAGATGTGTAACGGTTGATATATAATTTATTAACCAGATGTTAAATAAGATATAGTGATGCATAATATATTACTGATATTTTATAATATATTCTGATTTGTACTGATGTAAATTATTTAATTTTATTTTCTACTTTTGACTGTTGACATTTGTTTTTTATGCAATGTGAAATGGATTGTTGAAAATTGAGGAGAGAAAAAGAAAATAAAAGGGGCTGGTGAAGGTGACATGATTGTTCATGATGTTAGAAAAACTTCCTTTAGAAATTGGATTCAGGTTGAATGCATTTATTTGAGGTTTCCTCCATGGAAAAAATCAACAATGTTTAAGCAGTCCTAATAGTGTACTGAATATTCAGGTTCTTATTTTTCAGTTACTTTTGGAATGATATATATAGGATTCTTTTAACTAGCCAAAAGAAAATAAAAAATTCTCTACTCCAATTACATTATTACATCTAAAAAATGACCAAGCTTTAGTAGTACATCATCGTAGCTTTAGAAATAGAATTGATGATCCTAGATTGTTTGTTATAAATTTGATATCAGAGAATGCATTATGAGATAATATAATCAAATAAAATTGCATTCACAAGGATTTCCATGTGACCCAGTAATTCCTTTTCCAGGCAAGCTCCGATTTATCTGAGATAAGAATATTGAGTACAAATTAAAATTAACCTTTTATCGCGCTTCGTTCTATTCAAATCTCCTTTTCAGATATGTAGCTCGCCTTTTCTATTTTTTTTTTCCCTTTTGAGGTTTCCTTTGTCTTCTAGGTGAGCTTTTAGCACCTCTTTTCTTTTGTTTGCTTTTGGTTTTGAGTGCCTACTGGAATATGGTTTGGATTAGACCGGTCTTCCTTTCGACTTGGAAGTTCTTAATTCGTGATTGTAGAAGATGTGGAGGCTTAGTTCAAGAAGGCTGCTATCGAAAGGTAGAGGATGCAAAACCAAGGTAAAATATCTTTGCATTTTATTACCGTGTAACTTAGACTCTCTGTGCACGATGAAGCTCAAATCAAAATTGTGTGCAAGGTTCAGGTACTTTTAGGAGGTGTCTTCGGTAGTTTGTTTTGATCGATTGAAAGAAAAAACAGCGTTAGCTATAAGCGACTTTATTTGGCAAATGATAAGGTTTTTTTCATTAAGGTTGTTGTTATGGAATTCTCAAAATTGGTATATATAAAAATAAACAAGTTTGTGATGGCTGATATCTTAAAGATGAATTTAGTTGCTGACGTTTGAAATATTTTTCAGTTTTTTTGCGATTGCAACTTCGCTAGTTAATTTCAAATGCTGGTAATATATGAATGATATTATATCTATGGTTATGAAAATCTTAATTAGAATCGAATTGGAATTGTTGGTTCAAGGAGTTAATCGGATGAATCTGATCGGAAACTTGGATTTTTAATTTTTCAAATAAACATATTTTATGCCTTTAAAATGACAAAAAAAAAGAAAAGAAATAAGGGGAAAGTATAGAAAAAATAGGAAATCAAAGATGGAAACACAAATCAGCTAAAATATTAAAAAAATTCAACAATGGAAGTCTGTGACTGTTATATTTCAAATGTTTGCAGAAAATAAATTTTAGAAACAAATAAAATTGAGATCTTATGATTAAAAAAAACATGTTTTATATATAATTTTTTTTTGATAAATATACATTTCACAAAACATCTAAATAAATATGTCAGATAGGATTGTAGAGCACGAAATTTAAAATATCCTCATGTCTTAGATTGATTTTTAGATTATAAGCATAACATTGTATTTAAATCATAATATGTGGAATATTATAGAGTGTCTGATCTGTTTCTTTTTTAAAAAAAAATAGCATCGGAAATGGAGAGGTACAGTGCAGAGACTCCTTCCATTTCTTTCTTTCTCGTTCCCACACTCGTCTTCCCCAATTTTGCGGCGACAGATGAAGTGGTCCCTACGCCTCTAGCCATGGCGACTTTGTGCACATCTCCACCTCTAGCCACCTCCATTAATGGTGGATCTGATCGATTTCGTCCCAAATCGTGAATAATCAGATCGTTCTTCACCGATTCTGAGTCAACTCAGGCCGATTTTGAGTTGACTCGCCGATTTTCAGAATCATTATTCATATCATTCAAATCCTTGGAAGAGAAGAAAATAGAATAAAAAATTATTTGATCTGACCTTATATGTTCTTAGCTTTGTAGAAATCTCCGTTGTAGTTATTTTGTAGTGTGCATTGTAATGCTCTTGCTCCTCTGAGCAATAACATGCATCAAACAAATAAGCTAGCGCTAGTTTACGGGGCAGAATTCAACAATATGCAAACCTACAAAAGTATCGAGACAATTGTTAAACTGATAAAAGAAAAACCTAATCTATTGCAAAAATATTTATGAATTTCAGAAATTGAGAAATATATAAAGTACCTAATGAATAGAGAGTTTTTTAAAATTTGTCAGCACCATCAGAGGAATTGATATTCAGAACTTTCATAGAAGCAGGTAAATCAGGGAGCTCCGCCAGCAAATCGGCATTGTAAATAGATAGTTCTTCAAGGGTAGTGAGTCTCGCCATTGTACCAGGCAATGAACGTAGAGTGCTCGCATTCAAGATTCTCAACTTTCTCAGGGTACTGCTATTTTGTGTTAGGAAGTGCACAAATTTAATTTTTAGACTAATTACTCTTAATTAATCCTAATTAAACTAAGTGCAAAGGAGATCTAGTGCAAAAGCCATCCAAACACACAAGAGAAAGAGGGAAAAAGGGCTACCTCTTGCGAACTTGTAATCGCAAGGCTCGAATCCGTCGAGTCGAGGTTGTGCGCACCACCACGCGTGTCTCGGCCTCAAGTCCACCAAGGTATTAACCAAAACCTCGATCTATGCTAGTAGATGAGAGGTTAAGCCTAATCCCTTCCTTCCCTTTGCCTTAATTAACTATTTAATTGGATGGAGGCAAGAGGTGCTCAACACATGAGCTTAAGAGAGCAATGGTGGAGAGGAAAAATTCTGAAATTTTTCCTTTAATTTTCGTCCAAAATATTAGGGAGAGAGAAAAAGGCAAGGTGGCTAGGGTTTTGGCTCCCAAAGTGGTCCTTTTATAGACCAACCACTCTCCCAAAAAGTTGTAACTAATTTACAACTATGCCATCACTAGGGCAGCCATAAAATGGGCCTAAATGGGCTCCATTAATTATTTAATTGGTCCTCTAATTCAATTAATTAGTGGCCCAATTAATTGCTCTCAAGTTGGACCTTTAATTTACAATTTAAATATAGGCCCGTTAGCTCAAATTAATTACTTTAATTAATTCATGTTGAACAAATTAATTATCAACACTTTGATAATTATTTAAGGATTAGAATATGCATTAATTTATTTCTATATAATCCGTTTGACTTAATTAATTAATTATGACGGTTCGCAATAGTACATAATTAATCAGTCAACATATCATATTGTTGCATTCCTTAATACAACCAAATAAATAATGCACGCATGGTCAAAACCTATTTGTGTGACCCTTTGAGGATTTATGCTCTGTTGGACATGGAAAATAAATCGCTATTTATTTCCAATAATCATAAGCGGTATCTAGCAACACGTTATGATTCCCAATTCGCATAAATAGTGTACTGCTACAATATTTTTAATCCTGCATAAGAAATAATAGTATTTCCTTGTCTGATTCTTATGTCACATGATATCATCGTATAATCCAAGATAGGAATGTGTCATTCTTGCAGATTATACGTTTCTTGATCTAGAGATGACTGTATCAGTTGCTAGCAAACAATCCATCTCCATCAAGGGGCCCAAACAGATATCATCGCTCACTAAGTTAATTAATGAGGGACATACGGTTTTCTTGATGAACAACTTTTCCCCGCACAATTCAAGAGAACATAAATAAAGTCCGTATAGCAGCCCTTATCAGGAATCAACGGTAGACGATATTTATTGAACCTATCCTCATGTGGAAAAGCTGAACCATCTCAAACTTAGAATCAAACTCAAATGAAATAAATAATGACACATAACACAATCCATATATTTATTTCACTGGGTCGCGTCCTGTACTATGTTCTATAACATATACATATGCAATTAAGTTGGCAACTCCTTACCTATGATCTGTAGAACTTAATCATCACTTAACTTGCATACTAATCTTATCCGATAATTAATATTCCTTGTTAATTATCAAGATTACGGACCTTTTAGATTTATTATTGTCATTTAATTATAAATGAACTACAGAGATCCACAATTCAGATCCTCAACCTGAATGATCTGTCAATTAATAAATCAAGGAATAAATGATAAAATATCATCAATCACATAAACCATAGAAGTGGCCATTTAATAATTGGCTCCTAGGACATAACTCTAACAATCTCCCACTTGGCCTAGAGTCAATCAACAGCGACTTCTAGCCAGTGCATAGTACTCAATGTAATATCCAAAATATACATGTCTCATACTAAAACCTCAAAAGATAATAGATACAACTCAAAGCCACTCAGGCATACGCCTAATCCCTATGGATGCAACGTGCAACTCATGTGCGGCTCGAGATAGAGGCTTTGTCAGAGGGTCCGCTGTGTTCGCGGCACCGTCCACCTTCTTGACCTCTTCATCAAAGCGCTTGTTCCAACTCCTTGATGCTTGCTTCAATCCATAAATGGACCTTTGAAGCTTGCACACCTTGTTAGCATTCTTTGGATCCACAAAACACTCGGGTTGTGTCATATACACATCCTCTTCCAAGTTGCCATTTAGGAAGGCAGTTTTGACATCCATTTGCCATATCTCATAGTCGTAGAATGCGGCAATTGCTAACAAGATCCGAATTGACTTGAACATGACGACTGGCGAGAAGGTTTCTTCATAGTCAATACCATGAACTTGCTTGTAACCTTTCGCTACTAGTCGTGCTTTGTAAATGGTCAAGTTGCCATCCATGTCGACCTTTCTCTTAAAGATCCATTTGTTCTCAACGGGTTTTACTCCGTCGGGAAGGTCAACTAAGGTCCATACCTTGTTCTCATACATGGATTGCATTTCGGATTCCATGGCTTTAAGCCATTCCTTTGAGTCGGATTTTTCCTTCATGTCCTTTATGGTCAAGGGTTCGTCATTCGCAATGACGAGAACGTCGTGCAAACCTAAGTATCTTATAGGTGGACGACTTGGCCTTGCCGATCTTCGTAGGGTAGACGCTTGAGGTTCTTGAACTTGTTCCACAACGATTTGCGGACTTAGTTCTTGAACTTCAAGTGTGGGTGCAACTTCAACATCATCGACTCGCGATATGTTTGAGTCTTCAATTGAGGGAGCTTGCTCTTGAACCTCTTCTTCTACAACTACTTGTGGAATGGGTTCGACTACCACCTCATTTGGCACCACATTGGGAACAACTAGATTGCCTACTTGAGGCATCTCTTGTTGCTGCGGTTCTTGAATTTCTTCAATCACCACGTTGCTCCCACTACTTCTTCTTGAGAGAAACTCCTTCTCCAAGAACTCCGCATGTCGTGCAACAACTATCTTGTTCTCGACACGGTTGTAGAAGTAGTAACCCTTTGTTTCCTTAGGGTATCCTACGAAATAACATTTGTTCGATTTGGGTCCAAGCTTATCGCTCATTAGCCTTTTCACATAAGCTTCACAACCCCAAATCTTGAGAAAAAGCATGCTTGGTTTCCTACCAAACCAAAGCTCATAAGGCGTCTTCTCAACGGACTTTGACGGAACACGGTTTAAAGTAAAAGCTGCGGTTTCTAATGCAAAACCCCAAAACGATTTAGGCAAGTCGGTTTGGCTCATCATCGATCGAACCATGTCTAGCAAAGTTCGATTCCTCCTCTCGGATACACCATTCCATTGTGGTGTTCCCGGTGGAGTGAGTTGTGGAACGATTCCACACTCCTTTAGATAATCACCAAATTCGTGGCTCAAGTACTCTCCACCTCGATCGGAACGCAAGACCTTAATCTTTCGATTGAGTTGGTTCTCAACTTCATTCTTGAACTCCTTGAACTTTTCAAAGGATTCAGACTTGTGCCGCATCAAGTAGATATACCCGTATCTACTATGATCATCGGTGAAAGTGATGAAGTATGAATAACCTCCTCGTGCACAAATGCTCATAGGTCCACACACATCGGTATGTATGAGATCTAACAAGTCGTTTGTCCTAATCCCTTTGTTAGGAAAAGGCGCTTTGGTCATCTTTCCCATCAAACATGATTCGCATGTGTCAATTGGCTCGAAAGCGAATTGATCTAAGAGACCAACGGTTTGCAATCTCTTAATGCGTTTCTCGTTGATATGACCTAAGCGGCAATGCCACATTAGAGTCGTACTTTCATGTGAAATCTTACGTTTCCTACTGTCACGTTCAACACTCAAAACATGTTCGCTAGAATCAAGCACATAAAGACCATTCAATAAATGCGCAACACCATAACAAACATCATCACGCAACAAAGTACAACTTTTGTTCTTTATTACAACACCAAATCCATCCAAGTCTAAACAAGAAATAGAGATAATGTTCCGAGTGATACAAGGAACTACATAGACATCTTTGAGTTCCAAAATGAAACCAGAAGGCAAAGTTACATCCACATTCCCAACGGCCATAGCGGAGACACACGTGCCGTTACCGACGCGGAGTTGTACTTCGCCTTTCTCGAGCCGCCTCCTACTCTTTAGTGCCTGCACATTTCGACAAATGTGAGCACAAGAACCGGTGTCAAAAATCCAGTCTGTGTTAGAGGTAGCGAGAAGGGTTTCAATGACAAATATACCTGAGGTAGAAGGCTGGACGGTTCCCGCCTTCTTGTCAGCGAGGTACTTGGGGCAGTTTCTCTTCCAATGGCCCGTCTTGCTACAGTAATAGCATACGGTCTCGGAAGTGGCCGGGTTCTTCTTTCTCTTGGAACCCTCGGGAGCTCCCTTGGCCGGACCTTGGGGCGTCACCGGGCCTTTGCCCTTTCTAGTTCGGCGGGTCTTTCTTTTCTTGCTCTTCTTGCTCTTGTCACTCACCGCAAGAACATCTTTGGGGCCCTTCTCTTTCTTGAGACTCTCCTCCGTCTCGACAAGCATGTTTTGGAGATCATCCATGCTCTTGTCCATGCCATTCATCCGGTAGTTCACAACAAAACCGGTGAAGCTGTGAGGGAGAGAGTTGAGAATAAAGTCTTGAATCGCCCCTGACGGGAAGGGCGTATCAAGCCTTTCAAGCTGCCGAAACAACCCCGCCATCTTCATGACGTGTGGCCCGACTTCATGACCCTCCGCCAATCGAGTATTGGCGACGGCCTTGATGAGACGAGCCCTTTCGGTGCGGGCCTTGGTTTGGAACATGTTCGAGAGACGAGAGACCATTTCAAACACTCCTAGACCACTATCCATGAACTCCTTTTGGAGTTCTGACTCCATGACAGCGACAATCAAGACGGACATCTCCATGTCGTCCGTGACGTGCTTGTCATGTTTGTCCTGATCCGCTTTAGGGGCATCCGACTTGGGAGCCGCGGGGACGGGAGTGGTCAAGAGATATTCCTTCTTTTCAAACCTAAGGACAAGCCTAAGGTTCCGGTGCCAATCCAGAAAGTTGGCACCGTTGAAGGCGAGCTTCTCTTTCTCTAAAAGAGAACGTAGCGAAAAAGACGAGGAAGACATCTACAACAATTTTCAAATTAAAGGTCAATTAGTTTATGTTTTGTTTTAATTTCCAATAAAGTAAAACTTTCACTACTTTAATATAAGTCCCTAAAAGTAATGAATTTCCAAGACCCCCACTTTCGTTGAGATGATGCCGGCGTCGGCACAACATCAAAGCAACTAATAATGAGGTAGGTTCTCCTTAACCAATCATACAACTTTATGACTCTTGGTTCGCGTCGCGAACTTCACTCCAATGTCCAATCCGATTAGGGTCCATTGTTAAGTAACTCCTCTCTATTTGCTCCTTGCAAATCCGATTTACACCCCGACTACCTATGGTGGACCACGATGTCCGCGTCGGCGGAATGCATCAATGGCCGAACATAAGGCGTGAAGGGGATAGAGAGAAGGAGAGTGATTTGGCTCAATCGTTTGGGACAAACAATTATGTGACTCTTGTTTGGTGGTCGTGTAAGCATACACCCATACCTATCTTATGACATTCATAGCATTCACAAACATTCACATAATAAGCATCTCAAGCATTGTTGTGGGTTTGTATGGCTCCCGCTTGCATTAGTTTTCGCCGCATCTCCATGTAGCAAAACTAATCTAACCTTTGTCCCTCCCACTAAATTCTATATGGATCTAAATCCTATATAAAATAAAGGAACAAAATTACATGTGTAAATTTCTATTCCCATCCTAACCTTAGGGGCATGCAAGCCACACAAGTTACACAAAAATTAATCAAAATTAATTAATGGCACCAAAGGCCTAATTACACACAATCACACATGCATTCAATTTACAAACCACAAGGCATTGAATCATGAGCCATACTAAACCCACATCCTCCTACAAAACAAAGTTAGCACAAGTCTATCCACTAGTGTACTTTGTTTATAATTAATGACTTTCAAGTGTCTTTGCGTATTATTTGCCATTCACAATTTCCGTGTATAAATGCTCAAATTTCAAACAACCAAACTTGTTTAAATTCCTTTTGAAAACTTTTCAATCATCAAAAAACTGAAAGGAGATCGCACAAGGAGTATCCTAATTACTTTTTCAACTAGTTTGAATAATTAGATAAATAATACTTTGATAAAAAAGTATCTAATGGGACACGACAAAATCCACAGTTTTCGGTCTCCAAAAATTATGAAATAATTTATATAAGCTCCTTGTCTAGATTGTAAATACCAGTCAAAATTTCAGGAAGAGATCATATACCATCTGAGAGAATCAAAAAAGACAAATCTGAAACAAGTGCGCGAACGCACCGTTTTGAGATATTCTGTTTTTCTTCTCAACCATCCGGTCTGAAAGATCACCTTCCATCCAGTTTTTATACATACAATATACATAGAAAAACTTGTTTAATCTATTGGCTAACTATTCATGAAAAGAAAACCACTAAGTTCTGTTTAAGAAATTCAAGTTACAAGCTTAACAATCGACTAGACCTGTACAGGAACAGACTATCGACCGAAAAGGTTTGACCTGGTTGAGGTACCAAACTTCCATGAAAAATTATGAAATTAATTTTCCTGGAATCCTAACTTAAAAATAAACAACTCTATTCAAACAATTTTCCAGAAAGAGTTCTCAGTTGGTACAGTTTATTAGAACAATCAGTTTGCTCAATAAACCAGATCTGACGAGATCTTTCTTTTCATACTTGAAAAACCACGAATTAATCTGAAGCATGCAACATTCTATACATGTCCAGAAAGTGTTTCAAGTCCTCTTTAAATCTAGCCAAAGAACACTGGTACTTATATTCAAAATATAAATCTTTTAAGCCATTCAAACAGAACAGTGCAAGCAGAAACTGGTTCTGCGCACCGTTGCCATTTTATTCACAGTAAATCCATACAATTTCAGAAAAATGTGAATCCAACTCCAAAAGAACCACAATCCACAGATCTACAACTTTCTAGTTGACAGAAAAAATTTCCAGAGAACATTTCATAGCGAAAAACGCATAACAACACAGAAATTGCTGTTTCCAGACAGCAAGCAATAGCATCAACTCTACTAATCCATTAATTAACCAATTTCTCTTAATTAAGTGTCAAAATAACTTAAGCACGACCATGTGCTCTGATACCACTGTTAGGAAGTGCACAAATTTAATTTTTAGACTAATTACTCTTAATTAATCCTAATTAAACTAAGTGCAAAGGAGATCTAGTGCAAAAGCCATCCAAACACACAAGAGAAAGAGGGAAAAAGGGCTACCTCTTGCGAACTTGTAATCGCAAGGCTCGAATCCGTCGAGTCGAGGTTGTGCGCACCACCACGCGTGTCTCGGCCTCAAGTCCACCAAGGTATTAACCAAAACCTCGATCTATGCTAGTAGATGAGAGGTTAAGCCTAATCCCTTCCTTCCCTTTGCCTTAATTAACTATTTAATTGGATGGAGGCAAGAGGTGCTCAACACATGAGCTTAAGAGAGCAATGGTGGAGAGGAAAAATTCTGAAATTTTTCCTTTAATTTTCGTCCAAAATATTAGGGAGAGAGAAAAAGGCAAGGTGGCTAGGGTTTTGGCTCCCAAAGTGGTCCTTTTATAGACCAACCACTCTCCCAAAAAGTTGTAACTAATTTACAACTATGCCATCACTAGGGCAGCCATAAAATGGGCCTAAATGGGCTCCATTAATTATTTAATTGGTCCTCTAATTCAATTAATTAGTGGCCCAATTAATTGCTCTCAAGTTGGACCTTTAATTTACAATTTAAATATAGGCCCGTTAGCTCAAATTAATTACTTTAATTAATTCATGTTGAACAAATTAATTATCAACACTTTGATAATTATTTAAGGATTAGAATATGCATTAATTTATTTCTATATAATCCGTTTGACTTAATTAATTAATTATGACGGTTCGCAATAGTACATAATTAATCAGTCAACATATCATATTGTTGCATTCCTTAATACAACCAAATAAATAATGCACGCATGGTCAAAACCTATTTGTGTGACCCTTTGAGGATTTATGCTCTGTTGGACATGGAAAATAAATCGCTATTTATTTCCAATAATCATAAGCGGTATCTAGCAACACGTTATGATTCCCAATTCGCATAAATAGTGTACTGCTACAATATTTTTAATCCTGCATAAGAAATAATAGTATTTCCTTGTCTGATTCTTATGTCACATGATATCATCGTATAATCCAAGATAGGAATGTGTCATTCTTGCAGATTATACGTTTCTTGATCTAGAGATGACTGTATCAGTTGCTAGCAAACAATCCATCTCCATCAAGGGGCCCAAACAGATATCATCGCTCACTAAGTTAATTAATGAGGGACATACGGTTTTCTTGATGAACAACTTTTCCCCGCACAATTCAAGAGAACATAAATAAAGTCCGTATAGCAGCCCTTATCAGGAATCAACGGTAGACGATATTTATTGAACCTATCCTCATGTGGAAAAGCTGAACCATCTCAAACTTAGAATCAAACTCAAATGAAATAAATAATGACACATAACACAATCCATATATTTATTTCACTGGGTCGCGTCCTGTACTATGTTCTATAACATATACATATGCAATTAAGTTGGCAACTCCTTACCTATGATCTGTAGAACTTAATCATCACTTAACTTGCATACTAATCTTATCCGATAATTAATATTCCTTGTTAATTATCAAGATTACGGACCTTTTAGATTTATTATTGTCATTTAATTATAAATGAACTACAGAGATCCACAATTCAGATCCTCAACCTGAATGATCTGTCAATTAATAAATCAAGGAATAAATGATAAAATATCATCAATCACATAAACCATAGAAGTGGCCATTTAATAATTGGCTCCTAGGACATAACTCTAACAATCTCCCACTTGGCCTAGAGTCAATCAACAGCGACTTCTAGCCAGTGCATAGTACTCAATGTAATATCCAAAATATACATGTCTCATACTAAAACCTCAAAAGATAATAGATACAACTCAAAGCCACTCAGGCATACGCCTAATCCCTATGGATGCAACGTGCAACTCATGTGCGGCTCGAGATAGAGGCTTTGTCAGAGGGTCCGCTGTGTTCGCGGCACCGTCCACCTTCTTGACCTCTTCATCAAAGCGCTTGTTCCAACTCCTTGATGCTTGCTTCAATCCATAAATGGACCTTTGAAGCTTGCACACCTTGTTAGCATTCTTTGGATCCACAAAACACTCGGGTTGTGTCATATACACATCCTCTTCCAAGTTGCCATTTAGGAAGGCAGTTTTGACATCCATTTGCCATATCTCATAGTCGTAGAATGCGGCAATTGCTAACAAGATCCGAATTGACTTGAACATGACGACTGGCGAGAAGGTTTCTTCATAGTCAATACCATGAACTTGCTTGTAACCTTTCGCTACTAGTCGTGCTTTGTAAATGGTCAAGTTGCCATCCATGTCGACCTTTCTCTTAAAGATCCATTTGTTCTCAACGGGTTTTACTCCGTCGGGAAGGTCAACTAAGGTCCATACCTTGTTCTCATACATGGATTGCATTTCGGATTCCATGGCTTTAAGCCATTCCTTTGAGTCGGATTTTTCCTTCATGTCCTTTATGGTCAAGGGTTCGTCATTCGCAATGACGAGAACGTCGTGCAAACCTAAGTATCTTATAGGTGGACGACTTGGCCTTGCCGATCTTCGTAGGGTAGACGCTTGAGGTTCTTGAACTTGTTCCACAACGATTTGCGGACTTAGTTCTTGAACTTCAAGTGTGGGTGCAACTTCAACATCATCGACTCGCGATATGTTTGAGTCTTCAATTGAGGGAGCTTGCTCTTGAACCTCTTCTTCTACAACTACTTGTGGAATGGGTTCGACTACCACCTCATTTGGCACCACATTGGGAACAACTAGATTGCCTACTTGAGGCATCTCTTGTTGCTGCGGTTCTTGAATTTCTTCAATCACCACGTTGCTCCCACTACTTCTTCTTGAGAGAAACTCCTTCTCCAAGAACTCCGCATGTCGTGCAACAACTATCTTGTTCTCGACACGGTTGTAGAAGTAGTAACCCTTTGTTTCCTTAGGGTATCCTACGAAATAACATTTGTTCGATTTGGGTCCAAGCTTATCGCTCATTAGCCTTTTCACATAAGCTTCACAACCCCAAATCTTGAGAAAAAGCATGCTTGGTTTCCTACCAAACCAAAGCTCATAAGGCGTCTTCTCAACGGACTTTGACGGAACACGGTTTAAAGTAAAAGCTGCGGTTTCTAATGCAAAACCCCAAAACGATTTAGGCAAGTCGGTTTGGCTCATCATCGATCGAACCATGTCTAGCAAAGTTCGATTCCTCCTCTCGGATACACCATTCCATTGTGGTGTTCCCGGTGGAGTGAGTTGTGGAACGATTCCACACTCCTTTAGATAATCACCAAATTCGTGGCTCAAGTACTCTCCACCTCGATCGGAACGCAAGACCTTAATCTTTCGATTGAGTTGGTTCTCAACTTCATTCTTGAACTCCTTGAACTTTTCAAAGGATTCAGACTTGTGCCGCATCAAGTAGATATACCCGTATCTACTATGATCATCGGTGAAAGTGATGAAGTATGAATAACCTCCTCGTGCACAAATGCTCATAGGTCCACACACATCGGTATGTATGAGATCTAACAAGTCGTTTGTCCTAATCCCTTTGTTAGGAAAAGGCGCTTTGGTCATCTTTCCCATCAAACATGATTCGCATGTGTCAATTGGCTCGAAAGCGAATTGATCTAAGAGACCAACGGTTTGCAATCTCTTAATGCGTTTCTCGTTGATATGACCTAAGCGGCAATGCCACATTAGAGTCGTACTTTCATGTGAAATCTTACGTTTCCTACTGTCACGTTCAACACTCAAAACATGTTCGCTAGAATCAAGCACATAAAGACCATTCAATAAATGCGCAACACCATAACAAACATCATCACGCAACAAAGTACAACTTTTGTTCTTTATTACAACACCAAATCCATCCAAGTCTAAACAAGAAATAGAGATAATGTTCCGAGTGATACAAGGAACTACATAGACATCTTTGAGTTCCAAAATGAAACCAGAAGGCAAAGTTACATCCACATTCCCAACGGCCATAGCGGAGACACACGTGCCGTTACCGACGCGGAGTTGTACTTCGCCTTTCTCGAGCCGCCTCCTACTCTTTAGTGCCTGCACATTTCGACAAATGTGAGCACAAGAACCGGTGTCAAAAATCCAGTCTGTGTTAGAGGTAGCGAGAAGGGTTTCAATGACAAATATACCTGAGGTAGAAGGCTGGACGGTTCCCGCCTTCTTGTCAGCGAGGTACTTGGGGCAGTTTCTCTTCCAATGGCCCGTCTTGCTACAGTAATAGCATACGGTCTCGGAAGTGGCCGGGTTCTTCTTTCTCTTGGAACCCTCGGGAGCTCCCTTGGCCGGACCTTGGGGCGTCACCGGGCCTTTGCCCTTTCTAGTTCGGCGGGTCTTTCTTTTCTTGCTCTTCTTGCTCTTGTCACTCACCGCAAGAACATCTTTGGGGCCCTTCTCTTTCTTGAGACTCTCCTCCGTCTCGACAAGCATGTTTTGGAGATCATCCATGCTCTTGTCCATGCCATTCATCCGGTAGTTCACAACAAAACCGGTGAAGCTGTGAGGGAGAGAGTTGAGAATAAAGTCTTGAATCGCCCCTGACGGGAAGGGCGTATCAAGCCTTTCAAGCTGCCGAAACAACCCCGCCATCTTCATGACGTGTGGCCCGACTTCATGACCCTCCGCCAATCGAGTATTGGCGACGGCCTTGATGAGACGAGCCCTTTCGGTGCGGGCCTTGGTTTGGAACATGTTCGAGAGACGAGAGACCATTTCAAACACTCCTAGACCACTATCCATGAACTCCTTTTGGAGTTCTGACTCCATGACAGCGACAATCAAGACGGACATCTCCATGTCGTCCGTGACGTGCTTGTCATGTTTGTCCTGATCCGCTTTAGGGGCATCCGACTTGGGAGCCGCGGGGACGGGAGTGGTCAAGAGATATTCCTTCTTTTCAAACCTAAGGACAAGCCTAAGGTTCCGGTGCCAATCCAGAAAGTTGGCACCGTTGAAGGCGAGCTTCTCTTTCTCTAAAAGAGAACGTAGCGAAAAAGACGAGGAAGACATCTACAACAATTTTCAAATTAAAGGTCAATTAGTTTATGTTTTGTTTTAATTTCCAATAAAGTAAAACTTTCACTACTTTAATATAAGTCCCTAAAAGTAATGAATTTCCAAGACCCCCACTTTCGTTGAGATGATGCCGGCGTCGGCACAACATCAAAGCAACTAATAATGAGGTAGGTTCTCCTTAACCAATCATACAACTTTATGACTCTTGGTTCGCGTCGCGAACTTCACTCCAATGTCCAATCCGATTAGGGTCCATTGTTAAGTAACTCCTCTCTATTTGCTCCTTGCAAATCCGATTTACACCCCGACTACCTATGGTGGACCACGATGTCCGCGTCGGCGGAATGCATCAATGGCCGAACATAAGGCGTGAAGGGGATAGAGAGAAGGAGAGTGATTTGGCTCAATCGTTTGGGACAAACAATTATGTGACTCTTGTTTGGTGGTCGTGTAAGCATACACCCATACCTATCTTATGACATTCATAGCATTCACAAACATTCACATAATAAGCATCTCAAGCATTGTTGTGGGTTTGTATGGCTCCCGCTTGCATTAGTTTTCGCCGCATCTCCATGTAGCAAAACTAATCTAACCTTTGTCCCTCCCACTAAATTCTATATGGATCTAAATCCTATATAAAATAAAGGAACAAAATTACATGTGTAAATTTCTATTCCCATCCTAACCTTAGGGGCATGCAAGCCACACAAGTTACACAAAAATTAATCAAAATTAATTAATGGCACCAAAGGCCTAATTACACACAATCACACATGCATTCAATTTACAAACCACAAGGCATTGAATCATGAGCCATACTAAACCCACATCCTCCTACAAAACAAAGTTAGCACAAGTCTATCCACTAGTGTACTTTGTTTATAATTAATGACTTTCAAGTGTCTTTGCGTATTATTTGCCATTCACAATTTCCGTGTATAAATGCTCAAATTTCAAACAACCAAACTTGTTTAAATTCCTTTTGAAAACTTTTCAATCATCAAAAAACTGAAAGGAGATCGCACAAGGAGTATCCTAATTACTTTTTCAACTAGTTTGAATAATTAGATAAATAATACTTTGATAAAAAAGTATCTAATGGGACACGACAAAATCCACAGTTTTCGGTCTCCAAAAATTATGAAATAATTTATATAAGCTCCTTGTCTAGATTGTAAATACCAGTCAAAATTTCAGGAAGAGATCATATACCATCTGAGAGAATCAAAAAAGACAAATCTGAAACAAGTGCGCGAACGCACCGTTTTGAGATATTCTGTTTTTCTTCTCAACCATCCGGTCTGAAAGATCACCTTCCATCCAGTTTTTATACATACAATATACATAGAAAAACTTGTTTAATCTATTGGCTAACTATTCATGAAAAGAAAACCACTAAGTTCTGTTTAAGAAATTCAAGTTACAAGCTTAACAATCGACTAGACCTGTACAGGAACAGACTATCGACCGAAAAGGTTTGACCTGGTTGAGGTACCAAACTTCCATGAAAAATTATGAAATTAATTTTCCTGGAATCCTAACTTAAAAATAAACAACTCTATTCAAACAATTTTCCAGAAAGAGTTCTCAGTTGGTACAGTTTATTAGAACAATCAGTTTGCTCAATAAACCAGATCTGACGAGATCTTTCTTTTCATACTTGAAAAACCACGAATTAATCTGAAGCATGCAACATTCTATACATGTCCAGAAAGTGTTTCAAGTCCTCTTTAAATCTAGCCAAAGAACACTGGTACTTATATTCAAAATATAAATCTTTTAAGCCATTCAAACAGAACAGTGCAAGCAGAAACTGGTTCTGCGCACCGTTGCCATTTTATTCACAGTAAATCCATACAATTTCAGAAAAATGTGAATCCAACTCCAAAAGAACCACAATCCACAGATCTACAACTTTCTAGTTGACAGAAAAAATTTCCAGAGAACATTTCATAGCGAAAAACGCATAACAACACAGAAATTGCTGTTTCCAGACAGCAAGCAATAGCATCAACTCTACTAATCCATTAATTAACCAATTTCTCTTAATTAAGTGTCAAAATAACTTAAGCACGACCATGTGCTCTGATACCACTGTTAGGAAGTGCACAAATTTAATTTTTAGACTAATTACTCTTAATTAATCCTAATTAAACTAAGTGCAAAGGAGATCTAGTGCAAAAGCCATCCAAACACACAAGAGAAAGAGGGAAAAAGGGCTACCTCTTGCGAACTTGTAATCGCAAGGCTCGAATCCGTCGAGTCGAGGTTGTGCGCACCACCACGCGTGTCTCGGCCTCAAGTCCACCAAGGTATTAACCAAAACCTCGATCTATGCTAGTAGATGAGAGGTTAAGCCTAATCCCTTCCTTCCCTTTGCCTTAATTAACTATTTAATTGGATGGAGGCAAGAGGTGCTCAACACATGAGCTTAAGAGAGCAATGGTGGAGAGGAAAAATTCTGAAATTTTTCCTTTAATTTTCGTCCAAAATATTAGGGAGAGAGAAAAAGGCAAGGTGGCTAGGGTTTTGGCTCCCAAAGTGGTCCTTTTATAGACCAACCACTCTCCCAAAAAGTTGTAACTAATTTACAACTATGCCATCACTAGGGCAGCCATAAAATGGGCCTAAATGGGCTCCATTAATTATTTAATTGGTCCTCTAATTCAATTAATTAGTGGCCCAATTAATTGCTCTCAAGTTGGACCTTTAATTTACAATTTAAATATAGGCCCGTTAGCTCAAATTAATTACTTTAATTAATTCATGTTGAACAAATTAATTATCAACACTTTGATAATTATTTAAGGATTAGAATATGCATTAATTTATTTCTATATAATCCGTTTGACTTAATTAATTAATTATGACGGTTCGCAATAGTACATAATTAATCAGTCAACATATCATATTGTTGCATTCCTTAATACAACCAAATAAATAATGCACGCATGGTCAAAACCTATTTGTGTGACCCTTTGAGGATTTATGCTCTGTTGGACATGGAAAATAAATCGCTATTTATTTCCAATAATCATAAGCGGTATCTAGCAACACGTTATGATTCCCAATTCGCATAAATAGTGTACTGCTACAATATTTTTAATCCTGCATAAGAAATAATAGTATTTCCTTGTCTGATTCTTATGTCACATGATATCATCGTATAATCCAAGATAGGAATGTGTCATTCTTGCAGATTATACGTTTCTTGATCTAGAGATGACTGTATCAGTTGCTAGCAAACAATCCATCTCCATCAAGGGGCCCAAACAGATATCATCGCTCACTAAGTTAATTAATGAGGGACATACGGTTTTCTTGATGAACAACTTTTCCCCGCACAATTCAAGAGAACATAAATAAAGTCCGTATAGCAGCCCTTATCAGGAATCAACGGTAGACGATATTTATTGAACCTATCCTCATGTGGAAAAGCTGAACCATCTCAAACTTAGAATCAAACTCAAATGAAATAAATAATGACACATAACACAATCCATATATTTATTTCACTGGGTCGCGTCCTGTACTATGTTCTATAACATATACATATGCAATTAAGTTGGCAACTCCTTACCTATGATCTGTAGAACTTAATCATCACTTAACTTGCATACTAATCTTATCCGATAATTAATATTCCTTGTTAATTATCAAGATTACGGACCTTTTAGATTTATTATTGTCATTTAATTATAAATGAACTACAGAGATCCACAATTCAGATCCTCAACCTGAATGATCTGTCAATTAATAAATCAAGGAATAAATGATAAAATATCATCAATCACATAAACCATAGAAGTGGCCATTTAATAATTGGCTCCTAGGACATAACTCTAACATTTTGCATAAACCATTGCTCCGGCAAGCTCTCCATCTCAAAACAATCACGGACAACTAGATGACTAATAGATCTTAGGCTTCTTAGTGGGTCAATAGAAAGGAGAGAGAGCTGATCAATGTCAAGCTCTTTTATCTTTAAAGAGACAACATTACTCCCTTGGTCTACATTATGTGCTTGTGGCATTAATGAGAGTTCAATGAGCTTGGGACATCTTTTGATTTCCAGCTGAGAGAGAGATCCAAATACATTTTCTGTGGAGGGAATATGAGTGATATTTTCAGAGTCATGAATTTCAAGCCGGGTGAGAGTAGTGAGACCTGATGACGACTCCAGCAGTGGCACATCCAATTCCCCACAGTTTCCCATTTGAAGCCGTCTGAGTTTCGAGGGCAGGAGATTGTTTGGGTTATCAACTGCCATCAGCTTTGGGCAGTCCTGTATCTTTAATATATCCAGCGACATAAGTTTTTTTAATGCACCTTTTGGTATTTGAACGAGATTTTCGCAATTGACAACCCAAAATGAATTAACAGCTTGAAACTCTATGTTGTCTTGCTGAAAGAATCCATTCAATGCAATTAAATTTGGACAATTCCTAATGTACACGAATCTGAGTGATGAAGTAATTAGGCCTGTCAGTATTAACGTTCCGCCATCTGTTCCGTTCCATTCTGTCGAAACGGAACGTTAAACGAAAGAGGAAATGGGTTCCGTTTTTAGAAACAAAACGGAAACGGAACTGAAATTTGTTAACGTAAATGAAACGGAACACGGAAATAGGGCTGAAATCAATAGGAAATAGCGACGAAACGTTAAATGGAACAGATTTCTATTACGTTTGACGAAACGGAACGGAAATGAAACAACCATTTCGTTTCGTTACCGAAACGGAACGGAAATGAAAATGGCTGTTTCCGCTTCCGGTATAAACGTTTGACAGGCCTAGAAGTAATAAATGATGAAGGTGGTGGTGTGCCACCACTTGAAACAGAAGTAGAACTCTCAAAATATTCAGGAAGTGTACTTACTCCAATCTTATCTATCCAAAATTTAGTAAGAGAAAGCGGTAGACAAGGCAAGCTAGTCAGCTTTGGGCAATTTAAGTTTTCTAGTGACATACATGTCCTGAATGCATGCATTGGTATTTGTGCTAGATTCTCACAGCTGTCGATGTATAATTCTTTAAGACCATGTAAATCTACGGTGCATTGCTGCAAAAATCCATCCAACATTTTTAAGTTGGGCATATTTTTATATGTACATATCTCAGGGATGATGTTTGAGATAACTCTGTTGAATCGTGAACAGTACTAAACTTTGGAAGAGCAGACAGGCCCACATCCCATATCATAAAATCGGTTAGAGATAAGGGCATATCAGGCAATATGTTTATGTTGGGACACATGAGAATTTGAAGTTTTTTTAGGTGTGGTATTTGACTAAAGCTGGGTCGGCTTTTCAGGTACGGACATCCAAATAGTAAGAGGGTTGACAGGTTTACAAGAGACACATCTCCCCTCATCCACATAGGAAATCTTTGACCTTTATAATTCTCAATTTTCAACTCCATGAGATTTTGACAGGGTTGGAGGTTATCAAAGATTTCCTCGGGGTTATCAAGGTTGGTCTCATCAGAGGTACAGATTAGTTTAAGTGACCGGAGATTTTTCATTGCTAAAAGCTTCGCACTCCTAGCTTCAACAGGATCCCTTATATTCTCAACATTTTCAATGGTAAGAAGTCTTAGATTGTTGAGTGTGCGGAGTTCATTTATACCATGCCCACTCTCCCGGCCAACAAAAAAGGTCAACTCCTGAAGGGATGTCATCCTGTGAACTCCACTAACGGTTTTCATAATCTGGTCTGGAAGTCGCATGTACCGTAAGTTGACTAGATTGGCCATTCCAGTTGTTTCAATTCTCGAATCTTCACTTCCTCTTACGTCTAGGACAAGCAAATGGTAAAGCTTGTCAATTGGAGCGTGAATTATGTGCTGAAATTCAAGCTGATAACGTGGAGGACCAATGGACAGGTAGCACAGGTGCACTGAATAACTCAGCTCCTCTTGCAATTTACAGCAACAATTTGCCTCTATCTTCAACAAACGTAAACTTTTTTTAACTAAATTATTCGAGAGGACAAAAAAATTTGGAACAGTCTCATCTTGTTGCGTACAAGTGGTTATAACCAAGCTGCGAATATTCTCAAGATGGGATATCTTCTGTATTTCACTTTCATGTACAGACACATGTCGTACGGTCCTAGGTATGTTAAGTGATTTATCATTTTGTCCGGGTTCAACCCTACAACATTCTCCTTCAGAAACATTCGTGGCTAATTCGTGATTTAAATCATGCATAACATAATACCCTTCCTTTGTTTTTGAAACTTCAAAGAATGATTTCCTCAAAAGGACATTGAAGTAATCTTCTCCAATATCCTCTGGCCTTTTTTGTTCCCATGATTGTTGCCCGAGGAATCCAGAGGCCATCCACAGTTTGATCAATTCCACTTTATCAAACTCATGATCTTCAGGAAATATGCTACAAAACCTAAAACATACCTGCAAATCTGCTGGTAAATTGTAATAGCTCAACTCTAATACCTTCATGACATCATTCGCTCCCTCTAAATTTATTGGAGAGTCGTGGTCTGAAATTCTCCTCCAAAAGTCTAGATCCAATTGTGAATTTAGTAAACTTCCAATTACCCTTGCTGCTAAGGGACTGCCATGAAACTTTTTTACTATCTCATCTCCGATTGCTTGCAAATCACCATATTCATCAAGGTTAAAAGGATGGAAAGCATAGCAATCGAAGATCAATCGCAGCTTTTGCTCTTCCAAGTCTCTTAATGCGAGAGACTCATGTTGTGTTCTTATAACACTAGCAAGCAAGTGAGCAACAGATTGCTGTCTAGTTGTAAATAAAATTTGACTCCCTTGTTGTGCACCACTTAAAGGGGCAATCAGCTTCTCCCAGTCGTCCCTTTTTTTATCTTCCCACACGTCATCCAGAATGAGAAGAATTTTCTTTGAATGTATTTTTGTTGCCAACAACTGCTGCAGTACTTCTAATGAATTATCACCATTACATTTTTCTCCTAGCAGATCTAGTATCTTTTCCGTTATAACTTTAACACTGAACTCAGTAGAAACACAAACCCAAATTGTTTTTTCAAAAAAATCGGTTCTGCTCAGCTCTTGATACACACATCGTGCCAGGGTTGTCTTTCCTAATCCACCTACCCCAACTATACCAAAAGAAGAAAGAGGAGCTTCTGTTTCTCGTGTCAACCAATCAATTATTTGGTCCTTCTCAGCTTCTCGGACGAATATCTTTCTCTCGGCTTCGGATAAAAAAGAGGTGGTTTCACGGCTTAAGTCGGGACGGACCTCAAATTGTGATTCAGAGAGATAGTCAATACCTAGCTCTTTAGCACGTTGGAGGAGATCCTCCATGCCAGCAGTTACCTCATCCAACATAGTGACAGCCTTCTTTAACCTCACCAAAAGATCATCACTGATCACCTCGGTTTTTCTCTTCTTTGAGCTTGAAGAGGATCCTTCACCCACCAGTTCACCTCGGTTTTGCACTATATTCTCCAGTTTCTTGTACTCCAACTCGTCGAGCACATCGTCAGCTGCATCCACAGCATCCCTGAATTGCTGGACCCAATTACCAGTACTTGGGTCCATTATTTTCAAAGCTTCAGCTACACCCATGATGGCTTTAATCTGGGGAAGAGCCGTCTCCACCCTCTTTAGCACCGTTTCACAGTCCACTGGCTGCGTACGTTTGCACAAGTAGCTAAAACCCATTTCCACAAGCTTCTGAACAATAGCAGATCCCACACAGCCACCGACAGTCCAAATCCAGCCTGCCATGTCTACTTTTGCTGATGCTGCCCCTCAAATCAATTGTTCTCTCTCTTTAGCACTGACTTTCTTTGTTCTTTTCTTTTTGTGATTTTTGAATGAAATAAATTGTTGGTGAATAGATGGAATTAAGAAATGAAAAGGTGGACCGTGGACGACAGAGAGCAGTTCTTTAACTTAGATCAATAGAAAGATGTAACAAAGAAGTTGGAAAACAGAGATGCAAGAGATTTAGAGAGAGAGAGATAGAGAGACCCAGCTTGGCATCTCTGATGTTATACACATATTTTTCTGTTGCTTCTCCTCCGTAATGCAAATTCTCTTTTCTGTTTTTTTCCCCCTTTCTAGTACAGTTTTTTTTCTGTGAGAATTTTGGAAGGATATAAAATGGGTAGAAAGTTGTAATCAAAGAGAAGATAATGAGAAATTAATGATAAAAGAAAGACACGGAGATAGGTTGTTTAACAGAGAGTGAGATGAGAAACAGAGATGTGGGAAGCAGAAATGGGGACTGTTGCTAGTTGAAAATAGTTGCAGAAAGGATAAGAAAGATTGATGATTCAATTTAGTGGTGAAAGAGGTGAATGAATACTGCTGTAGCCTGTAGGCCTATAGTGTATTGACTCCAAGTCTACTCTTCATTTCTGAAATGATGAAACAAAGTAGAATCATTGGTAACAATGCAAGCTTCAGTGACTCACCACACTATTGACGAATGATTGGTGAACCAGCTCTCCGACAAACTTTTGTCACTTTGTTTATCTAATAATACCATGCGCCTCTGCAATCCGTTTTTGTAAGATCTTTTAACTCCCTATTAGCAATTTTGATTAAAATTGCGCAATTGCAATCATTCCCATTGATAATTAGTTCAAGAAAATGTGACGTTTCCAGTGAGATTCAATTTTAGTTGGAATATGATTCGCTCTATTAGAATTTTAACTCGAAATGCAGTACATTATCTATTATGTTAGGTATTTTGGGTCTCAATTTGATATGTAATATTATTATTTTATTATGTATAAATATTAAATTGAACGTCGGCCGAACCAGATTCCAAAGACATGTTCATCGGCTAGCCTTGCTGTACTGTAGGTATGTAGCAATTAATTGTTGAATCTATATAACATCAAGTCTTAATTCTTTATGTCATTTGTGTCTTTTGTATGTTCTCATTTAAAAGAAAAATCACATACACGAAAAAAAAAATTACATCTGCTTTTTTTTTTTTTTAATAATTTTGCTTTCATATAAATATATAGAGGTTAGCTAATGTGCCATCGATGGCACAGAGGGGTCTGTGTCATAGAGTCGTTTTTCGAGATTTAAAATTCAAATGCTCAATCTGAACCATTTAAGTTATTAACCATATTAAAATACACTTGGAGACCAAATTTTACATTTTTTCGAATTTTTTTGTTATTTATTATGATATTTTAAAAAAAACGTTATAATTGGAGTATTTCATACCCTCCAATTTGAACATATCAAAATAAATAGCAAAAAAATTCAAAAAAATGTAAAATTTGGTCTCCAATGGTATTTCAATATGGTGATCAATTTGAACGGTTTGGATTGACCGATTGAATTTCGAATCTTAAAAAAATGACTCAAAAAAAATATCTATGGCACTTTAGCCCACCTCTATATATATATAAAGTGGCTCTCAGTCTCATTTGACTGAACAATCATCATATTGTTTTTTTTAAAACAAAGCAAACAAAATCATTGGAACAAAACAATCTGTAAAGTAAAATTCCAGACATGCAACTTGAGGAGGGAGGGAAACTTCGTAGTTATTAAGCTGCGGGAAGTAAAACATTGCGGATGCAAAAAGGTTTCTTGTCATACAGTCATACAGAGAGAATTATGCGTAATGTATACCCATCAAAATTTTCATTATTACAAATTTGCCCGCCTAAACAAAAAGCTTCGTTTTTTCCCATTGGATTTAAAAGTTTCAAAATTTCCCCAGTACTCATATTACAGAGATTATTATTGTTATTATTGTTGTTAATCAAATTGAATGTATCTGTATTTTAAATATGAATTGAAAATTATATCCTGGTATGAATAAGCAAGTAAAGGCAATTTCACTCCAATGAAAAGGTCTTTTCGAAGTGTTTGTTGGAGTCGTTCATTTTGTTAGTATACGACCAAGTCGTTGTCCCTCAATTTCTCTACCTTCAACTTACATTATTTTGGTTGAAGCCTGGAGCTTACTCAAAACGTTTTCAACTTTTCATGCCGACCAAATAGCACCAGCCATAGTCACAAGTCAGACCGACAAAAAAATTTGCTGAACTATTCTTACCATTGAAGTGTACCCTGTATTCTTTTATCTGCCAGTTGGGACTGAAATTGCCACGCATGCTATTATAGAAGATATTGATTCTCAGTATATTTATTTAATAGCTAATGGGGGAAAAAAAAACAAAGAATAGTAGATTGAATATATAAATGTAAAAACTGTCAGTAACTGTAACGGGTGATATAATAATTATATTATTATTAGAAATTTCAGTGGGTATAAAAATAATTTTCTGTCATAGAGGCGCCCACTCAGGTACGCTTGCTTCTGAAGCAAAATCAGATTTGGAGTCTAACAAAAGGAGGGAAGGTTAACTGTAAGGGCAAAAGCCACATACTTAAATTTAAGAGTTTAATTTTCACAAATCAGGATGTAAATGAAGCTAAGAATACTATTTTTTTTATTCAATTTGCACCGCTACAAATTGAATATCCATCAGCTTTACAAAGTTAAATGCTATTGCCCAGCATGGCAGAAACATCATATTATAACAACAATTGAGACAAATCAGTTTCATGATTTCATACGAAACTGTCTTATTAAAATCAATTAATGAAACCAACCGAGACCAATCGTTAACCACACAGCAAGCATAAAATTGATGCGGATTGGCACGTACTATTAACTTATTAACGCATGGATCAAATAATTGGCTGATGTTGTTTGTGTGGGATTGTGTTCGTTTACATAATTGAGGCGTACTAAACTGAAAGTATTCCTGAGAATTTCATAAAAGAAATTAACGGATGCAAATACACTCTTCTAAAGTTCTAATACATTTCGGCTAAAAAGCCAATACTAAAATGAAATTGCTGTAAGTTGCAATAGGGAAGAAAAAAAATGAAGAAAGCTGTCAGAGCTTGTCTATAGGAGGAACGGAAGATAACACAAATCTCCCTGAATTAGTTCAAGAAACAATTATATTTGCAAAATCACACTCTACCCTAATAATCAAATATATTATTATTGTTATTATTTTTTTGTGGGGGTGATGCAATAGACAACTAGGGATGGCTACTATTTTTCGAAAGGTCGGATTGGATGCAACTCTTCAAATTTGGTCGTGAGATCACTTAAGAACAGAGGGTTCACATTTTGCTTCACTCTTCACCTTCAAAATATCTGCTGCCATGATCACGCTTGCTGCTTTAGAGAAGTGTACGCCATCTCTGCACCCGTAAATTTTGAATACATTTTGTCAACACAAAAATGCACCACCCATGTACTAGTTTTTATTACAATGTAGCCTGTGTATGTGAACTTACATAAAGCATGCATGTAGCCTGTGTATGTGAACTTACATAAAGCATGCATCGGCCCAGTGCCAGAGCTTTTATATTGAATTGAACAAGTTGATAACTTTGGAGCTTTGATCTTTACTGCATAGTTCATTGCACAGTTCTATACAAGCATTGGAGTATCCTCTACATGCTTCACATGTCCTAGTAGAGAAAAAAAGAATCAATTTATAAGTTTTAAACAGCTTCACATACACGTGGTGGAGTACAAAATGAACCAAACACTGAAAGCTCAAGGCCAGTTTGACAAACTACCTAGCAGAATCGACGAGCATTTTCTCATTGACTAGAGGGCAACTAAGGAACATAGCGCGTGTTGTGTCAGATAAACTGTGCATATGAATAAACTTGCTGTATTAGTGGAATCTACATAAAGCATACACGTTAAGGTAAGGAAAGAAGTGCCAATTATAATGTTTTGTGCAATATGCAATTGAGCCCGAGCCTGTAATAATTTAATGAGTAATCTCTATTTTGGGAATATCAGTGAATTTGGGTGAAAATTGTGCAAATAACCAGCCTGGTACAACGATGATGAAATTGCAGTCACTGACAATTTAGCAACAGATTGTTTCCCGTAAACAATAAGGAAATATTGAGTGAGGAAGTACTCTAATATAGAGCCCAATTTGTTGCATGTTCTCTGTGTACTTGGACAATGGCACATGAGGACCGAGGCAATAGGGATGAGGTCTACACGAATCATTTCCTCCAAAATAAACTATCACTACAAAATGCTGCACTGGTGCATCCTAAAATTAAGTACAATTTCACATAGTTTAAGTTTGGAACTGCTGATATCTGAATTGCTAGTTATTACAGTTGTATAGGAGTGGATCCCAAACCAACTTGATAAAATTGAGGTATACAAGTAAAAAGTGCAAAATTGTAGAGACATAGCATGAAATGTGCTATGAAAAACTATCACGACTGTTTGAGAAAAGGCTACAACTGTCATTTTAGCAGCAAGCTAACCGGTTATTTTGGCTCAACAATTTAGACATCTAGTGCAATGGATTATGCATCTTCCAGATTATAGCTTTTTAGTTGTCAGCAAACTAGCAGCTATGTCAGGATTTCTTGAAATAAAAGTTTGACAAGATTCAACAAGTTATTGTCTAAAAATTTGTTTTGACACACAAACCGCAAACTGCTACTAACATCTACTTTCATGAAGTAAAAATTGTTGGAATGATCTATAAAACCATGGTCAAGTACAACAAATTGTCAACTAGAGAATACCATGTATTCAGATAAATCCATCAGTAACAGGATAACCAAAGAAGCCAACAGTTTGTTATGTGAACTTACAGAAAGGAGAGGTTTCCTTAGGAGAAATGGCCTGATTGCCATGTCCTAATGTTGTTTAAGTTTGCTATTGACTTCGATATCTCTGCTACCTTGATCTCACTGCTGCTTCAGAGAAGTGCATTCCATCTCTGCATCAGTAAATTTTGAAAATATTTTGTCAACAAAAATGAACGAACCCATGTGCTTGTTTTTATTAAAATGTAGCTGATGTATGCGAACTAACAGAAAGCATGCATCGGCCCAGTCCGGATGCTTTTGTATTGAATTGAACAAGTCAATAACTTTGAAGCTCTGATCTTTACGACTTAGTTCATTGCACATTTCTATACAAGCATTGGAGTATACTCTACATGCTTCATTTTTCCTAGTAGAGAAGAAAAAAAGAATCAAATTAAACAGCTTCACAGATACGTGGGGGAGTACAAAATGAACCAAATAGTGAAAGCTCAAGGCCAGTTTGACAAACTACCTTGTGGAATTGACGAGCATTTTCTCACTGAATGGAGGGCAACTAAGGAAAATATTGCGTGTTGTTTTAGATAAACCCTGCATGTTTGTTTAGAAACTTACCGAATTAGTCGAATCCACATAAAGTATGCACGCTAAGGTAAAGGAAAAATCGAGCTCATTACAAAATAATGTATTGTGCAATTGCATAATATACAAAGAGCAATGAAAACACATCCACACAACTTGTATAGAATCAATATGCAACTGAGTTTGAACCTACACTACTTTTAAAAGAAAAATAGGTAATTCTAATTTGGAACCTCAGTTAAGAAAGAGTAAATTTGAGCACAAGCTGGTATAACAATTAGATACTGCAGCCACTGGCGTGTAAAGAAGAGAACATATGCCAGTAAAAGAAAAAAGGGAAATACTGAGGGAGAAAGTACTCTAAAATAGAGCCCGATTTGCCATATGTTCTCCTTCTACTCTGACAATGGCACATGCAGACTGAGGCCATAGGGATGGGGTCTACACGAATCATTTCCTCAAAAATAAACTATATATCACTAGAGAAGGCTGTACTGGTGCATCCTGATGAAGTGCAAAATTACATTGCTTAAGGTTGGGGTTGAAGGATTGCAAAAGTAATAAACCAAATATCTAAATTGGTAGTTATTACATGCAGCTCCTAAGTGAGGTCTGGTACAGTTGTATAAAGTTGATTGAGATTGAGGTACAAAAGAAAACAGTGCGAAATAGTAGAGGAAGAGCACGAATCCATGAATAGAATTAGGTATACTATAGTTCCATCCCGCGTAGCCCCGCAGAACCACATCCGCCTTCAAATGCAACAAAAAGCAAATTGGGCTTTAATTGAACAATTTGACAAATCAGAGAGAGGACTAGAGGAGAGAGAAAAAGAAAAAGAGAAGACCTGGCGGGAGTAGAAGTGAGCGAGAGAGGCGCGCCAGCCGCCATGGCCCAAGCTGTACTGCACTGCACTGCACGGTTATCAGACTACCCGAACAGGAACAGTGCGATCACTGGCCTCGAGGGTCCCACCATTCCTTAATCATAATCCTAATTTAGTAATTTGCAAGGAAGGAACAAAATGAAACTATAATTTTGCCTCTGGAGGAAGCAATTGTGCAATGCAGATGATGCTGATGTGTAGGACCCACAGGATTATCTGCATGGTTTGAAGCGTTTGTGTGTGTTTAACTGTTTATTAAAAAGAGAGGTGATAATTTATTTCATTAATTTGTGCCGTGCCTCTATTACATTTAATAATTAAATTTAATTTAATGTTTTATCTTTTTTGCATATAATCTTTTCATTTTGGACCAGGCCTTCATTTAAGATATTAGGCCATGATGGGCCGGTCCGCTTGTAAGAAACAGAGTTTGAAAATGATTTAACAAAAAGCTGATGTAACATGTGTAACATCTTCGCACATAATATGAAAACGAGAGGACATACGAGGTTTAGTAAAAAAAACAAAAAAACAAAAATGCCAGCAAATATCTAAATTTTAGAATGATAATTTGATCATTTCGAAAAAAATTATGTTGCTCCTAGAAAAAACTGTTGCCAGAGCACATCCCGGAGGAAAGACCTAGTGGGCTTTTTTTATTTCATTTACCTTTACGCCTAATTTTTGCTAAGCCAGATGAATATTAGCTATTTACTATCTGGTTTAGCTCCCTTTGGATTTTACAGAAATCCTCAAAATATTAAACAACAACTTTGTTCACAGAACAGCAACAAAAGATGTGAGGATCACAAGTTCCCAATAGATGCAGTTTATGCGCCTAAAGAATGCAAAGTTTCACACTTTCATACAGTAAACTTCAGAAAATGAGATACAAAAAAGAGGCATATACGACCCTACAAATTCTGTAGTGAACACCGATATTAATAAGTTTCTTCCTCTTGTACTTGTAACCATTGATTCAGTTTGTGTGCTTGTAGCTGTAACCACCGTTATTAATTTCAAATGCTGGTAATATATGAATGGGGCCGTTTGGATGGGGCTAGGAATAGCCAATTCCTAGGAATTTGCTATTCCTAGACATAAATCTCTCTCACAAAGTTACACACTTTCCAATATTTTCCATCTAGGAATAGACTATTTCTCTTATTCCTATTCCTAGGCGGAAAATATTGGAAAGTGTGTAACTTTGTGAGAGAGATTTATGTCTAGGAATAGCAAATTCCTAGGAATTGGCTATTCCTAGCCCCATCCAAATGGCCCCAATGATATTATATCTATGGTTCCGAAAATCGGAATCAGAACCGAACTCGAATTGTTGGTTCAAGGAGTCAAATCGGATGAATTGGATTGGAAACTTGGATTTTTTTTTTTCTGATAAACATATCTTATGCCTTTAAAAATCAGAAAAAAACATAAAATAAGGAAAAAATAGAAAAAATGGGGAAATCAAAGATGGAAACACAAATCAACTAAATTATTAAAAGAGTTAACTTTGGAAGTCTCTGACTGTTATATTTCAAATATTTGCAGAAAATATATTTTAGAAACAAATAAAATTGAGATCTTATGATTAAAAAAACGTGTTTTATATAAAAATAAAACTTTGATAAATATGCATTTCACAAAACATCTAAATATATGTCAGGTAGGATTGTAGAGCACGAAATTTACAATTTTGTCGTGTCCTTAGATTGATTTTTAGACTAAGCATAGCATTGTATTAAAAATTGTAAATCATTTAATATGTGGAATATTTTAGAGCGTCTGATCTGTTTCTTTTAAAAAAACATCAGAAATGGAGAGGTGAGACTCCTTCCCGTCTTCTTTCTCTCTCGTTCCCACACTCGTCTTCCCCAATTCCTCTGACGAGAGAGCAGCCATGGCGACTTTTTGTGCATCTCTGCGCCTCCTCGAGAAATGGTCCCTACGACTCTTCATCTCCTCCAACCGGATCTGACCGATTTCGTCCCAAATCGGGAATAATCGGATTGTTCTTCAATGATTCTGAGTTGACTCGCGATTCTCAGAACCAAAATCATATCATTCAAATCCTTGCAAGAGAAGAAAATAGAACAAAAAATTATTTGATCTTACCTTATATGTTCTTAGCTTGATAGAAATCTCCATTGTAGTTATTTGTAGTGTGCATTGGAATGCTCTGCTCCTCTGAACTACAGCATGCATCTAACAATCAAGTTGGCGCTAATTTGTGGGGGCAGAATTTAGTACTACAAAAGCCTACAAAAGTACTGAGACAATTGTTAAACTGATAAAAGAAGAGCCTAATCTATTGCAAAAATATTTATGAATTTCAGAAATTGAGAAATATATAAAGTACCTAATGAATAGAGAGTTTTTTAAAATTTGTCAGCACCATCAGAGGACTTGATATTCCGAACTTTCAAAGAAGCAGGTAAATCAGGGAGCTCAAACAGCAAATCAGCAAAATAGATCCCGAGATGTTCTAGGGCAGTGAGCCTCGACATTGTAGCAGGTAATGACCGCAGAGTGCTTGCATTCCAGATTTTCAACTTTCTAAGGGTACTGCTGTTTTGCAGCAACCATTGCTCCGACCAGGCATCGATACTGGAACATTGAGAGACAGATAGAGCACGTACAGATCTTAGGCTTCTCAGTGGCTCGATAAGAAGAAGAGAGAGCTGGTCAATGTAAAGCTCTTTTATCTTTAAAGAGGCAACGTTACTCCCTTGGTCTACATTATGTGCTTGTCGCATTAATGAGAGTTCAATGAGCTTGGGACATCTTTTGATTTCCAGCTCAGAGAGAGATCCAAATACATTTTCTGTGGAGGGAATATGAGTGATATTTTCAGAGTCATGAATTTCAAGCCGGGTGAGAGTAGTGAGACCTGATGACGACTCCAGCAGTGGCACATCCAATTCCCCACAGTTTCCCATTTCAAGATATTTGAGTTTCGAGGGCAGGAGATTGTTTGGGTTATGAACTATTGTCAGCTTTGGGCAGTCCCGTATCCTTAATGTATCCAGCGACATAAGTTTTGAGAATGCACCTTTTGGTATTTGAACGAGGTTTTCGCAATTGACAACCCAAAATGACTGAACGGCCCGGAACTCTATGTTGTCCGGAAGCGCACTTACTCCAATCCCATATATTGCAAATCTAATAAGAGACAGCGGTATACGAGGTAAGCTAGTCAGCTTTGGGCAATCACTTATATTTAAGGTTTCTAGTGACACACATGTCCTGAATGCATCCATTGGTATCTGTGCTAGATTCTCACACCTCGCGATGGATAATTCTTTAAGACCATGTAAATCTACGGTGCATTGCTGCAAAAATCCATGCAACATTATTAAGTTGGGGCATTTTTCTATATGTACATATCTCAGGGATGATGTTTGAGATAACTTTGTTGAATCGTAAACAGTACTAAACTTTGGAAGAGCAGACAGGCCCACATCCCATATCATAAAATCGGTTAGAGATAAGGGCATATCAGGCAATATGTTTATGTTGGGACACATGAGAATTTGAAGTTTTTTTAGGTGTGGTATTTGACTAAAGCAGGGTTGGCTTTTCAGGTGTGGACATCCAGATAGTACGAGGGTTGACAGGTTTACAAGAGGCATATCTCCCCTCATCCACATAGGAAATCTTTGACCTTTATAATTCTTAATTTCCAACTCCATGAGATTTTGACAGGGTTGGAGGTTATCAAAGATTTCCTCGGGGTTATCAAGGTTGGTTCCATCAGAGGTACAGATTAGTTTAAGTGACCGGAGATTCTTCATTGCTAAAAGCTTCGCACTCGTAGCTTCAACCGGATCCCTTATATTCTCAACATTGAAAGTGGTAAGGAGTCTGAGATTGTTAAGTGTGCAGAGTTCATTTATACCATGCCCACTCTCCCGCCCAATAAAAAAGGTCAACTCTTGAAGGGATGTCATCATATGAACTCCACTAATGGTTTTCATAATATGGTCTGGAAGTCGCATGTACCGTAAGTTGACCAGATTGGCCATTCCAGTTGTTTCAATTCTCGAATCTTCCGTTCCTATCACTTCTAGTACAAGCAAATGGTAAAGCTTGTCAATTGGAGCTTGAATTATGTGCTTAAAAAGAATTGGACCAATGGACAGGTAGCGCAGGTGCACTGAATAACTCAGCTCCTCTTGCAATTTACAGCAACGATATGCCTCTATCTTCAACAAACGTAAACTTTTTTTAACTAAATTATTCGGGAGGACAAAAAATTTTGGAACAGTCTCATCTTGTTGCTCACAAGTGGTTATAACCAAGCTGCGAATATTCTCAAGATGGGATATCTTCTGTATTTCACTTTCATGTACAGACACATGCCGTACAGTGCTAGGTATGTTAAGTGATTTATCATTATGTCCGAGTCCAACCCTACAACATTCTCCTTCAGAGGCTTTCGTGGCCAATTCGTGAATTAAATCATGCATAACATACCCTTCCTCTGTTTTTGAAACTTCAAAGAATGATTTCCTCAAAAGAATATTGAAGTAATCTTCTCCAATATCCTCTGGTCTTTTTTGTTCCCATGATTTTTGCCAGAGGAAACCAGAGGCCATCCACATTTTGATCAAATCCTCTTTTAAAAACCGATGATCTTCAGAAAATATGCTACAAAACCTGAAACATATCTGCAAATCTGCTGGTAAATTATAGTAACTCAACTTCAATACCTCCATGACATCATTCGCTTGCTCTAAATTTATTAGAGAGTCCTTGTCTAAAATTCTCCTCCAAAAGTCTAGATCCAATTGTGAATTTAGTAAGCTTCCAATAACCCTTGCTGCTAACGGACTACCATGAAGTTTTTTTACTATCTCATCTCCAATTGCTTGCAAATCTCCATATTTATCAAGGTTAAAAGGATGGAAAGCATAGCAATCGAAGATCAATCGCAGCTTTTGCTCTTCCAAGTCTCTTAATGCGAGAGACTCATGTTTTGTGCTTATAACATTAGCAAGCAAGTCAGCAACAGATTTCTGTCTAGTTGTAAATAAAATTTGACTCCCTTGTCGTGCACCACTTAAAGGGGCAATCAGCTGCTCCCAGTCGCCCCTTTCTTTATCTTCCCACACATCATCCAGAATGAGAAGAATTTTCTTTGAATGTATTTTTGTTGCCAACCACTGCTGCAGTACTTCTAATGAATTATCACCATTACATTTTTCTCCTAGCAGATCTAGTATCTTTTCCGTTATAACTTTAACACTGAACTCAGTAGAAACACAAACCCAAATTATTTTTTCAAAAAAATCGGTTCTGCTCAGCTCTTGATACACACATCGTGCCAGGGTTGTCTTTCCTAATCCACCTACCCCAACTATACCAAAAGAAGAAAGAGGAGCTTCTGTTTCTCGTGTCAACCAATCAATTATTTGGTCCTTCTCAGCTTCTCGGACGAATACCTTTCTCTCGGCTTCGGATAAAAAAGAGGTGGTTTCACGGCTTAAGTTTGTACGGACCTCAAACTGTGATTCAGAGAGATAGTCAATACCTAGCTCTTTAGCACGTTGGAGGAGATCCTCCATGCCAGCAGTTACCTCATCCAACATAGTGACAGCCTTCTTTAACCTCTCCAAAAGATCACCACTGATCACCTCGATTTTTCTCTTCTTTGAGCTTGAAGAGGATCCTTCACCCACCAGTTCACCTCGGTTTTGCACTATATTCTCCAGTTTCTTGAACTCCAACTCGTCGAGCACATCGTCAGCTGCATCCACAGCATCCCTGAATTGGTGGACCCAATTACCGGTACTTGGGTCCTTTATTTTCAAAGCTTCAGCTACACCCATGATGGCTTTAATCTGGGGAAGAGCCGTCTCCACCCTCTTTAGCACCGTTTCACAGTCCACTGGCTGCGTACGTTTGCTCAAGTAGCTAAAACCCATTTCCACAAGCTTCTCAACAATAGCAGATCCCACACAGCCACCGACAGTCCAAATCCAGCCTGCCATGTCTACTTTTGCTGATGCTGCCCCTCAAATCAATTGTTATCTCACTTTAGCACTGACTTTCTTTGTTCTTTTCTTTCTGTGATTTTTGAATGAAATAAATTGTTGGTGAATAGATGGAATTGAGAAATGAAAAGGTGGACACAGAGCAGTTGTGTAACTTAGATCAAGAGAAAGATGAACAAAGAGGTTCGAAAACAGAGATGCAAGAAATTTAGAGAGAGAGAGACCCAGACTGCAAATTTTCCTTTTTTTTTTTTTTTTGGTTTTCCCCTTTCTAGTACAGTTTTTTTTTTTTTTCCTTTTTTTCTATGAGAAATTTGGAACGATAAAAAATGGGTAGAAAGTTGTAAGCGAAGAGAAGAGAATGAGAAATTAATAATAACAGGCAGAGACAGAGATGAGAGATGGGTTGTTTAACAGAGAGCGAGATGAGAAACAGAGAATTGGGAAGCAGAAATGGGGATTGGGGACTGTGGGAAGGGATTCAGAGAACGGAGAGATGAAATGAGAGAGTGTTTTTCACACTGGTTTCTAGTTGAATATAGTTGCAGAAGAGATGAGCTTAAGATCGAATGCAGTAAGAAAGATTGCTCATTCAATTTAGTGCCGCAAGAGGTGAAAGTGCTTCGACTCCAAGTCTAGTTGCTATTTGTGAAAAAAATCGAGATTCTGTGTGGCATTTACAGGGTTACAAATAATGAAACAAACTTTTGTGAAGCTGCTCTCCGACAAACTTCAGTGACTCGCCACACTGTTAATGAGTGATTTGTGAACCTGCTCTCCGACAAACTTTTGTCACAGTGTTTATATCTAATAATACCATGCGCCTCTGCAATCCGTTTTTGTAAGAATTTTTAACTACCTATTAGCAGTTTTGATTAAATTTTCGCAATTGCAATCATGCGCGTGGATAATTAATTCAACAAAATGTGTCGTTTCGGGGAGTTTCGATTTTAGTTTGAACTTGATTCGCTCTATTAGTGTTTTTAACCAAGCTGGTTTAGATTCGAGTTCAAAATCATTACGGTCGACTAGTTCAAGGTTGATTTGAATATAACTCAAAATGCAGTACATTATCTAATATATATAGCATTTAGTACTTAATTTGACATTTAATATATTTATTTTCTTATGCATAAATATTTACTTAAAAAATATAATAAGTAAATAAATGTAATCTAAAACATAATTAGTATTAATTATTTAAAATAATATGACAAAAAATATATATAATAGTAATAAAGCTCGACTTTAGTTCATATTCGAATTTGCTCGGATTTGATAGCTTGATTAAATTTCAGCTCAAGTTCGATATGATCTGACCCAAATTCAAATCAAGTTCGGTTTGTTGGCTCTTAACACAAAATTTATAATAAAAGTTTCAAGATAATGATAACTCAAAAAATTACAAAGTTTCATACCTCTTACAGAATTAATTATAATTTTAGAAGTATTAGACATAAAGCTAACTATATTTTGATTAACCAAGAAAGTACAAATTATTTGTATTGTCATCATGTAGCAACAAATTATTGACTAGTATCAAGCCTTAATTCTTTAATGTGTTTTATCTCTTCTGTATGTACTCACGTATTTAAAAAAAAATACAGATACAAATAACATAATAATATATCCAAGTATTTAAATTTCTCTTTTGGTTATATAAAAAAAAGCGGTTTTGGTTCCGTGCTAAATATACTCAACTAATATATATATATATATATATATAATCAAAATAAATGAAAATCAACTCTTGGTCTAGTGGCAAAAAACAATGCATCTTGAATGAAAGGTTGCAGGTTCGAAATCTGGTTGGAGGGTCTTTTATAGACATTTAATTAAAAAATAAATTGGAAGGCTTGATCCTCAATTTATCTTAAAAGAAAAGATAAAATAAATGGCATTTGACCCAAAAAAAATTTTAGAGTAACATTGCAGACTTACAACTCTAATGGAGAGGAAATTTTTACGGTAAACTGTGAAAAGTAACGCGCATCAAACAGAAAAAAGGACATTGCATATTTGCATGTGAACTTTGTAGTTTTGTAGCTGCGAGGCAATTTCACCTCTGAACCGAGCGCACTAGATCTAAATTGAATGCTGTAGCAAAGATCGCTGGATTTGAATTTATGGCGAAAGAGATGAATAGAGGTCTGGAGGCTGGACCGAAGACTTCCTGTCTACTGCATTATTATTAATTGAGATTCTTTGTGGCGTTCACAGAATTACAAACAATGAACAAACTAGCTAGAAACAATTGGTGTAAAGAATTTCCAAGTGCTGAGGGGGTGAAACAATGAAACAAACAAAGTGGAAGCATCAGTGACTCTCGGCACTGCTACTAATAAATCTTTTGTTAGCTGGTGGTGGGTGGGGGTGTTCTGTGCTCCTGTCCATGCGAGACATCAGACAAGTCAGAAGAGCTGGCGATATTAAGTATTAACATAGGGCAGCAACTTCCCCACACTCATCACCAATCAGGTTTCCTGAAAAACTGCATGTCATCCTACCATGTTGAATGCACCATAATATGTTAAAAAAGAAAATGTTGTGTGGACCGTATATGAGGACGCCAAACCACAATTATTTTTTTCTATGAAGTTTGCAAAATATAAAAAGCATGACAAAGAATAGCGCACTGTGATAATTCAAGAGTAAACTTTGGATCAATTTCAGAATAACATGGACATAAGAGTGCGAAAATTCCAGAAAAACAACTACAATATCGATTGGAATTTTCAATTAGTGAACTAATTTCTACGCAAATCAATTGAATAAGGTGCAACATAACCCGTCTTATTTGTTGGAGTTGATTCGAAATAACATCTACAGGTTTAGCTCTGGCAAATAGACAAAGTAGAATCATCGGTCCCATTGAACTTGTTACCATACATTCAAGTAGAGTATGCATCTAAAATCTTCAGAAATCATGGATTAATTAAATCATTGACTGTCAACTACCAGTCTCCTTCAAATCTTGCCTGTATTATTATATACAAAATTGTTGTCAAATTACTCATATAATTGATAATTGGAAAGAGGAAAAATAACATATTGATATAGTCAATAATCTCAAATAAAACCCACATTATTCTTTTTCAACATCTCTCCAACATGCCATTATTCAACAATATTACTAATATTAATCAAATTCTATCATTATTTCAATAAAATTACAATAATTTAGTATATTATTTAGATTATGCAGACTAATACAGAATACTGTGCATACGGACATAGGCAACTATGATCTGCAGGAAGCTAGTTGGAAATACAGAGTAGTTATTAATAATTTAATATCATAGGGTAAAACAACACAGCAGAGATATGTAAATGTTCATCAGTTAAATGGTTGAGATTTCATCATCCATGCTTTGGCTTTGGGCTGTTTCTAAGAACTATAAATACATGGTGTAGTCATTCTATAATCTTCAGAGCAAATTGCTCACACTTGAAGTCTTGAATTGAATTATGTTAATTAGCCAAATCAACACTATTATGGTAAAGTACATATATTTAGGATTGTCATTCCTTTTTCTTTTTTTTTTTTGTACATCACTCAAAAGATTTAAAAGCAAAAACCAACACCAACAACAAAATTTACAGAAGTCAAAGGTCTGTTGAAATCAAATCTTATACTGATGCAATCTTTGGTACCTCCCTCAAAAAAAAAAAAAAAAAAAAAATTCATATGATATTTTAGTTGTAATTTGAAAGTTTGAGCAAAAGGAAAACAAGAACAATGATACATACCTATATGTGATCACCAGAAAAGCCATGTATACTGAATTATAACAAAATGCCCCTGTAAACCATAATAGTAGCACAGTTGCTGCTCAACCCAAAAGAAAACAACCACCAAAAATAAAATAGCAACTTGTGCAGTATGTAAAAAGCTGACCATACTTCCACTATAAATATAAGAGAAAAAACTAGAAAAACATAAAACTGAAAAATCAGTAAAAACAAGAGTTTAACGGATTATAACCCAGTATATGACATATGAACTTGATCATGATGTCAATGCAGTCAAATAGAGAAATTGCTCTCAAATTGTATCAGAATAGATACCAGAAATTGCTATCAAATTTTATTGGAATAGATCCCAAATAGGATTGGAACAAGTGGAGCTGGGCCCATATTTTGCAATCAAACCTGTCAATTTACACTTAGGCCCCTCCTCTCTTCCAAGCTCCAATCAGATGAAATAGAAGATTTCCAAGGCGTGGAAAACGCCAATTTAATTGATCATATATTAACAGCAAAATAGTTCCCTGTTCTATTTCATAAACAAGAATGTAATACTGCAGGATTTCTGTCTAAGCAAATTCTTTCTAGCCTCTATGGGAGCGTTCGGCAACACCATAAGTTAGTGGAGTTAGATGTTAAAGTTAGTACTTTTGGAGTTAGTGTTTGCGATCAAGTTAGTAAAACTCTTTGGAGGGATTTGTACTAACCATGTTGACCTCAAACTTGTTTGGCAACTGTAGATTAACAAGTTAGTTTACTAACCTAAAATTAGGTTAAACTCATGCATGCCAAACAACTCCTATAATTCTTATTAATGAGTTAAACCTCAAATTGTCAGGGAAAATTCCTTGTAGCCTCTAATTGCTGAAGAAAAATTACATATAACATATCAATCAATTTACTGCAGCTTATTATGTGCGTGTTTATATGTTTGGTAGTATACAAAACCTTCCCTCATTGTGCTTCCTTCCAATTTCCAAGCCCTGTTGAGCAACTAACATAAAGATAATAAATTTCAAATTCTATCAATTAAGAGGGGAATTTACTTAGCCGTTTGATGTGATAAGAGAAGCTCCATGATCCCAAATTAAGAGTTCAGAAGTAAAGTTAGTAAATGCCAAGCAAGGAATAAGACCCAATAATGAAGCATAACAAGCTTATGTTAATTTTTTTTTTAAAAAAAGAGTTCATGCGAAATTCAATTTTTAAAAGCAAAATTGGCAGGGGAACTGGGTAGGGAAAGCAACTGCAACTGGAGTAAGATGAACGAATAAAACTGGAGTAAGATGAACGAAATTCAACTGGAGTAAGATGAACGAATAAAACTGGGTAGGGAAAGCAACTGCAACTGGAGTAAGATGAACAGCAGCACCGTTTTATTCGTTCATCTTACTCCAGTTGCAGTTGCTTTCCCTACCCACTTCTTCTTAATCATCTTCGTCCGAGGAGACAGATCAATGCTCGAATTCAGTCAGGACCAAGAGAGACTGAGAGAGGAAGAAAACAAGAAGTGGCTCCTGGTTCCGGCTTGGCTAACTAAAGTTTGGAGCTCTTTGTTCTTTGGAGAAGAAAGGGAGGAGTCGAAAGAAACAGTTTGGCGTTGGGCTTTGCATTCTTCATACCGTTGCAAATCAAACAACGGCCCACAAACTGATTACTAAACCAGAAGTGTTTGAGGCCCAAAATAGAACAAATGTCTCTCATGGTGATAGTCTCATACTCTCATGTCATCAGTATTATAAATTTCGTTTCAGTAGGAATAATAATCATTTTTATATTCAATCAAGGTTAATTTCCATACTAATTAATTTTTTGAAGTAATAATTGAAAGTGAAGCTCAGAGTTTTTTTGAACTCGGATGTTTTTAGTTATGCTTTGTTTGTCACGAGTAGATGAAATTTCTAGGAACTGATGTGTAGGTGTCAAACATCCCAATGTTTTATTATTGCACTATTACACATGATGTAAAATTACTTATGGAGGCTTTGGTAAAAATATTGAAGTTTTTTTTATAGCAGTGCTTCAAATAGCCATTTAAACTCATGTACAGCATGCTAACATCCTGCTATCTCTCAACATTCAACTATTATTTTGGTAAAAAAAAATCATGTGATAAATTGTCAGACATGTTAAACACAGCATAGTTGATCTTTTCTTATTTCACATGAATTTTGACAATAATTTTCAAAGAAGGTTTTATGAGAAGAATAGGAAAGGGTATTGTTGAAAAGGTAAAAGAGTGATATTGCAAAAGTTCCAGTATTTATAGCATAATAAGAACAGCCTACTCATGAAATCTTTTTATATTGGATTTATTGCATGATCAAAGGAAAATTTCATTTTTATAATGATACTATTTTGCACACCATCATATTATGAGTTATGTATTTCAGCAACGAAGTTGGCCCTTTCATTTATTTATGACATGGTTTTAGAAAAAGGAAATGAGATGGAGATATGAAATTATTCATATAACTAATTGGAACATTTGGAACACATTTTATCTATTTTGTAGGAAGCATAGGTAGCACAGAGAGTAGTTCAAATTCAAGGATGTGCATATTATAGGAATCCGAATTTGCTGTTGCGCGACAGCGGCTGTAGCGCACGTACGAGCCGTCTGATATTGATTGGATGGTTAATTTTTTACGGGCCTATCAATCTAGGTTACATGCACGGGACTCCCTTGTCCATTGGATCTTGATCAGACGGCCAGCATGCCGCGCTACAGCCGCTGTCGCGCGACAGCGGATCTGAATTTATATTATAGTGGGAGTCAGGAGATTTAGATTTTTTTTTTTTCCGGCTTTTTAGTGTTTCAAATGCAATATGGTGATGTTCAATTTGTTGTTTGATTTTTGGATGAACTTTATCGGTTTCATTTTTTTATAGTAGTATGCTGGTTTAAAAAATATAGTGCAAGTTGCAAGAAGTTTTAGTTACTTGCAAAATAACGAACTATGTTCACACTTCATGCTAATGTATGCATCTTGATTGAATTTCTATCATTTCATCCAAACTATAACAATAGGTTTTTAAATAAAAATCTGCCCACACATTGAGTGGGCGTGTATGCTAGTATACTCATATAGTTATATCCCGTCATTTGGGTTTATAACTTTTTTTTTTAAGAGATACTAGATAAAGGCTAAGGCTACCTAGTTAAAAACAAAAACAGAAGGAATAAAAGTACAAAATTGCCAAAAAAAAAAAAATTAGCAAAAATCTCATAAATAAAGTAGCCTGGGTTTATAACTTTATATTACTCTATTTCAAATACAGTGCCAAGGCCACAACACTGGAGATGGCAATCCTATAAGAGTGATTTTCATAATTTATATATTCTTCTCCTCATTTTAATCAACTATTAAACATTTTTGCGAAATACTTTAGTTTGTAATAATCAGTTTTAATTACTGTAATAAATTAAACTAGAGTATCTAGCATGCAATATGCGGCTTTTGTTGATACACCTACTAAATCACCAAGTAAACTTGTTATGAAATTTCCATATTTTTCAGGGACTTGTTTTGCTCTGAATGCCACCATCCCACCCTGTTGTCGCAATTTTGTGTTTTAAAGTAATTTGACAGTTCTGCCTACCAAACATAACGGTAAAAATAAAAAAATACAAAATTTTTTAGTATGTTCTCTATCAGATAGATAAGTCACGGATCAAATTTTATGCACTTTGATTAAAAAAAAAAACTAGTAATTGATTAAAAGATTTACCAACTTTCACATTAATCACATCACTGTTGCCTAAATTAAATTGATTGTCTGTATTAAACTAGGTGGGTAATCGAGCTTCGCTCAATCCATGCTCGATCCATGTGTTTCTAATAAATATGTAATTTTAATATTTGTACATAATCTATGAAATTTAATAGCATATATTTTTCTATAATCGATGACCAAACAGATAACCTGATCTACTAAAAAAAAATTAAAAGAACACAAATCCTTTTGCCTTCTTATTTTATTTTTTTTTTCAATGTGCAACATAAGTTAATCGTATATATTGTATCTATTTGAAATATATATATATATATATATATATATATATAGTTTGAGGTTCTTTGTCAATTCTATGATCCTTTTGTAATTTGGAAGAGAAGATAAATTAATCATATTATCAACAATATTTTGAATTTAATCTTCAGCTCACACAGATCAGGTGACACAATAAATGACTAAATATACATGTTAATATGAGACGACTTATATGCATGTTTCAAAATTATACACAAAATGTCAAACTTACACAACAAATGACTAAATATATACACCGGACATATTATGCACCTAGATTGCAATTTAGTATATTATATAAATTCATAAAGCATTAGAACATAATCTTTTCTTCAAAATGTAGAATAATTTTGTCTTGATACAACCTAAATATAGAGATCATATTCACAGTTTTACACACAAAGATGCAGGAAAAAATTATAAGAACTAAAATTTCAAGAATTTGATGAAAGAGGTGCAATTATTATAATGCAAAAAAATGATGTTTAATCTAACATATTAACAAAAATAAGGTCCCACCTCCAAAATCAAGCAGAAAATATTTGAAATACACAAAATTAGAAAGCATACGCAAAAGAAGGAATATAACTATTTATGCCATTATATTGAGATCGATAAAAAGAAGGAATATATATAACCATTTTTTTCAAAAAGAAATGCAGTACAAAATTTATGCCATTATGTTTCACATGTATATAAGCCGTCTGCTTCTAGGATACATCAAATTACCCATACAAAAATTCTACCTCAAGGACTATTATCACTCAAGAAAATGACATATATATAGCTCTATAATTTTGAAAATCTGACATATACAAAAGATCCAAATTGCATATTCATGTTTCAAATTATAAAATAGTATCATGAAATTAAATAGAATCTGACGGACAATATCAGTATGTGTCTGATTATATGAGTACAACCCAACGAATTAGCTGCTTGGATCTAGCTATACGTATTCATTCTCCTCTCTGAACGACATACAAAATAATAAAATTATTTTACTTTTCATTACTCTCTTTCTATCGCTCTCTGTGTTTACTCTTTCTGGTACATACCAGAAACCTGATTACATGATTGTATAATAAACAGGAGCATATCATATGGAATGATGTGCAAATTGTGTTGGGCAGTGAGATTGAGAAGGATATGAGTGGCAGGGAAGCACTATCATTCAAGCATATCTAATTTTGACATTCTAGCATAATAAAGACATTCATGTTTATTGTGAAGATGATAAAAATTAAGAAATTAAGAAAATGTGAATAAAAAAATAAGTCGCAACTTTTCTAACTAAAGAATTAAATTATATTCATTGAAGCATTTCCACAAACACCGTAGCTACTTTCTCTGGAGCACCTTTCCGCACTAACAAAATGATGTAGCTGAAATGAAAATTTCTAAGAAAAAGGACAAAAAAAGTTATGAAGCAAAAGAGGTAAAACGAATGTTAAAGCTAGCTTACAGATAGAAAATTAGGCAGAAATTTTGAAAAATCTTGAAATTCCAAAAAATAAGAAACATAGCTACGAAGGGAAATGCAAGTAATTCATAAAGGGAGCTTACAAATAACTTGGTCTTCCTGTATGTCGCAATGGATTGCGAGCCGTGATTTCCTGTCAATAAACAGTAAACGCCTTGTCTCCTATATCTCTCGAAGCTAGGGTTTGTTCCATCTACCGTAGCGAGAGAGAAAGGATTGGAGAGCAGACTGTGGGGGTTGGGACGGGGCGGTGTTGGCGGCGAAGGAAACAGAAAAGAGGTCAGATGGAGGAACGGGAGGGAATCGAATCCTCTACGGAACTTCAAAGTTACGCACGCTGCGTAACTTTTTATATGGTCCGTTCGATCAAATCCAACAGTTACGATTTACAGACGCTAAAAAAAATAAAAATAACTCGCCTCTCTCCGTCTCTCCCTCAATTCCGTCATACACTCCGTCCCTCTCGTGCGCGCTACTCCTTCAAAACCCTAGAATGACGATTAATCGGAAACAACTCCTTTCCTCAAATCAGCCGATTTGTTGCTCTCTCTCCGCCTTCTCTCCACGAAACGTGCACTCTCTGTGCTGATGTGATCAGGATCTTATCCACGCGATTTTCAAGCTGGTTTGGAGCAGGAGGAGCAAAAAAGTCGAAGGGAACCAAGGCATCGATCTCGAGGTAAGGTGCTAAACCTTCGAGTTCAAATCCAGATGCTCAATTCGTTAGACATTATTTTTCATTTTTGCTCTGGTTGTTTATTTAAGAAGAATGAGATGACCTAATTAGTCCCTATAAACTAAAGTCCCAATTGTGCCAGCAATGCTACTCATCAGTGACCATTTTTTAAATTAAACTGGACTGAAGTTGTCAGCATTTGATTGAGAGTGAAGAACGGATACATTTAAAAGAGCAGCTTGTACAGAGGTTAGATTTTTATTACCTTTCTTGCAAATTTTATCATTGTCACCCAGACAGAACAGAGATGACAATACAGAGAAATGCAAATTTTGATGGTAAAACATAGAAGGTTCGATGCCGTGTCGGCGGAAAATTAAAAAAAATTAATTCAGACACCCACGCATCTTTATTTATACACACCAACATTTTACTATTATAAGTTATTTTTTCAAATTTTAAAATTCAAACGTTAAATCCAAACCGTTGATCTTATTTAGTTTAATGAGCGATGCGTTTTCATATAACTTTTCTAAAATTTGGAATTTATTTGATACTCAATCAATAGATAGAAAAACAAAAGAACCAAGTTAACTATGATGGATTCGTTCTAATACGTTCATGTTTTAGCCTTTGATCGAGTATCAAATAAATTCCAAATTTTACAAAACTAATATGAAAATGCATCGCTCGTTAAACTAAATAAGATCAACGGTTTGGATTTAACGTTTGAATTTTAAAATTTGAAAAAATAACTTAATGGTAAAATGTTGGTATTTGGGGGCAACTAAAATGTCGGTAGGAGACCTTGCTCGATAAATAAATATATACATCGGCATGCATGCATGAGTAAGCACTGTTGCTACATAAATATATATACACCAGAGATTACTGATGATTAATGAAGAACGAAGTTTATTTTTGGTAAACTTAATATTAAGCTAGTACTCAAGGTCAAGTAACAATCCGAGGTGTTTTTGGCCGGGCGAAGAATATTGGTTGCGTGATTTAACACTCTCAACTGTCTTATTAAACCCGTAAATAAATTAAATCAACTAATTGAGACCAATCAGTAACCAGATAACTGGCATAAAATTGATGCGGATTGGCACGTACTAACAACCTTCAAAACGCATGGAATAAATTTAATTGGCTAATATTGCTTGTCGCGTAGAATTGTGTTCATTTACAATTGAGAAATGCTAGAGTCCAATATATTGGACAAATGGGCTATGTCCAATACGATCGTTTTCACGGTTTTAAATTTCAAATGACCGATCCGAACTGTTCAATATGTTCTTCATATTGAAAACTTATAAGAAACCAATTTTTACATTTTTTCGAAATTTTTTACTATTTTTTTTGTATTTTAGAAAATTGTTGTTATTGGACGATCCATAATGTTAATATCATGAATTTTCAAAAATACCAAAAAAATAGTAAAAAATTTTGAAAAAATGTAAAAATTGGTTTGTTGTAAGTTTTCAATATGGAGAACATATTGAACGGTTCGGATCGGTCATTTGAAATTTAAAAACGTGAAAACGATCGTATTGGACGGAGCCATCCGTCCTATATATTGGACACTAGCATTTCTCTTTACAATTTTACATATTTAAGGTGTATGAAACTTAAGGTATTCCTGCGAAAATTTGTGTGAGAAAATTAAATGGATGCTGTCATAATCGTCTACTCCAATTTTCATGGGAAAAAAACGAACAGTAAAATGAAAATGCTGTAAGTTGAAATAGAAAAAAGGGGAAAAAATGAAGAAAGAAAACTCTGCCACCGTACAGTGAAATCAATTATATTTTTCTTATGCAAAATATAGTTTGGATGATTGAGAAAGTTTTTATGTTTTTTTCCCTGCTTTGGGAGTAATTTTAGATGCGCTCCTTCTTGTCAGCTGAGAAGGTAAATTAAACATAACAATAAATTCTAAAAATGGTGATCATATAAAAATTGATCAAGTTACAAACAAATCTTTCATTTCCCTTTTGGATCGATGAAACACATAAGCAATAGACCTTTATATAATAACAATTCATCATCAAGTTTTACATGGTAAAAGATTGTCGGCCTGTTGATATATATCATATGGAGCTTGTTCAAAATGATCCCAAAAAGTTAGAAAAGATATACAATTAATCACTCCAAGGTTTAGGTTTAAAAAAAATGTTCTGAACAATTAATTCTTTTAAGCTTTAACACTGAAATATTAATTATAGTTATGAAAATTTTCAATCGTAAAAGACCCCGGTACATAAGAAATCTATCTATCTTTAAGGATAAACAAATCAGATTAAAAGATTTGGAGTACATATAAGCCTAATAATAATGCTAGCAAATTTAGTTTAAGCCTAAGTCGACTGTCCGAATAAGTTGTGGACAATTTTGAAGCTTTCGTCGTGTATATGTGGGAATTCTCAAGTTTTGCAAGGATTCCTTTGTAGTATTCTTGTTTTTGAAGGATAATTATATTATATTGAACTTTCTGGTATGGTACACATTAACCTTGCATTTTTTTTTTATGTTATTTTATTTTTAAATGCATGCTTCGGAGCAGTACCATTGTACCACTAAGCAATTAATTGCTTTTTTTAGTTTTAAACCCGTTGGTAATTAAGCAATTAATTGTTATGAGGCGATTAGTCGATTTTTTCACTTTTTTTTACTTTTATATTACTATATATATAAATAGTCTTAATTCATTTAAAAATAAATTACTAAACTATTTGAGAATAAAAAAAAACTTATTTTTATTTGAGTAAGAACAAAATCAAAATTATACATAAAAGCTAACGATATTTTTAATATTTGAGATAGCAATATTGTAGTAATTACTTTTGTTTTTTAATCAGACAAAAGATTTAGAAATCTTTGTATGATTAGAAAGAAGAAAACCTAATAAGAAAGGGACTCTGCCCTTGTATCATAATTATTAGAATTCATCCAATATATCCATTATATATTTACAACGGCTATGTGGTTAGGCCGTTAGGCAATGGATCAGACTACAAGGAAAGCTGAACGGGTCGAATCAACTTTGGCAAATTTAAGAATAAATGGGATCAAAATGCAAATTCTCAACGTAGCTGATAATATACACGATAAGGCATATCAATCAATTTATAGAGAGTTTTGGGACAATTCAAGTGGAAAGCGAACAGCAAATCCATGTAGGCGTCCACATTAAATATTCTACCCACTGTGTGTTCTTTGTTTCATTATATTTTTTTTCCCTTTTAAATGACAGTTGTTTTTGTTCTCGCACCAATGAAGAGGCTCACCTTAAATAAATTAATAATAAACAAACAAGTAACTGTAAATTACCTAGTAATTTTGCAAGATATGAAAATTTTTCAGTTTAACTTTCATGAGTCGATTCATTGATAAATTAAGTCATCGCATGTCAATTGTCACCTACAGTTGCTTTTCCTCGACAAAATATTGCCTTTATGATAAATCAATTGAAAGGGACTCTGCCTTGTGGGGTCTATGATTCGACCAACAGCGACCTATTAATTAAACACACAAAAAAAAGCATACAGGCTACTTAATTTCCTAAAATAGCAGCAGACATACACATTATGATACAGGAAAAGATTATAATTTTTGGGTCCATCAAATTAATCATATATGTATTAATATTTTTCTTACTGCTTTATATGGAGGAAAATCAATTAATTTTGATGATTATGCACTACTAATATATGATACCTCTGTACGTTTTCCTCAATAAAAACAACATTAGAAGAAATTGAAATATATATATATAGAGAGAGAGAGTGTGTGGCTATACTACTATTCATATGCAAATTGCTCTTGTAGGATGAACTTTTGGACTGTCCAATTTTTTCAAGAGCCGTGCGCAGATGGTAAGGAGAGGCTCAGATACAGGGGATCCGTATCCTCTGCCACGCGGCACGGACAGCACTTCTATCCGAGCCGTCCGATCTGATCTGGGCGGTTAAATTTTTTCGGGCCTATCAATCCGGTATTATCTAGGGACCATCCATATTAGATCGGATGGTTGGGATGAAAAGTGTGACTCGTGCCGCGTGGCGGAGGATATGAATTCCAGATACAGGCGCTAATCCCTCCTTCACTTTAATTTTTTCCGTTCTGTCTGTTAAACTCTCCATCTCTCTCGTGTGGTCTAAATCGCGCCTCTCACTTTCTCTCTCAACGGATCTGTATCCTCTGGAAAATAAAAAGAAAAAAAAGAAAATCCCGCTATAAGGAATATGAAGTGTATCCTGCGCTCAAACCCTCCTCTTCGTTGCCGTGGGACGATCGTGAGCGCGAGGAAGATTTGAGCTTCCATCGCTATTGCCATCAAGAGAGCTGCCACTTCTAGAGAAGGAGACGCAAGGGAAGGTCTCGCTCATCAGAATCGGCACTAGAGATAAAAAGGACAACACTCTACATGGAATTGCATGAAATTGCCTACTCTACATGAAATTGAATGAAATTGCTTAGTCTAAATGGGTAGATTGACATTATCTTTAACAATAAAACCCTCAAAACAACTCGAAATATGTTGATACAGATTTGTTCTATTTTGGAATATTGGTCAGGTAACTTGGACAGGGCAATTGTTTTAGCAGTGAGGAAATGGCTACCAGCAAATTGGGAGGAGATACCTCTACAAGAAAGGCCCTGTCCTCAACTCTTGACTGCTCCAGGTGATGGAATGACTCAGATGCAGCAATGGACGACAGTTTACTAAATTGCTTGTGGATCTGGATGTTACACTTTGCATTTTATTATATTACAACTTTGCTGCTTGTTATTTCTAAAAAGAAGAGAGAGGAACTTCTTTGGTTTAGAATGTTTAATCTTTAGTTTAAATGTGAGGTTTTCGTATAGTTGTTTTAGTTTCTATGCTTGTAATAAGTGAATGCTGGTTTTGCAGAACTTTTAGTGTTTGTAATTTTGTTTCATTTTCAAAATGAAACTGGGTGGCGCTCCCACCTTTTTTCGAAAAAAAAATAAATGGGTAGATTGAGATCCGTATACGTGATAGGGTTTAATCTGTTATGGTTGGTCTATTATATGTTGCCTTTATGAAAGTAGGTTGGAAAAATTAGCATCACTAACTCGTATATGTTTCAAATGATTAGCCATTCCTTCTCTTTAATTTGTTAATTTTCTTAATTTTTTTTGGCAGGGCAAGGTGTTTCAAGCTTGAGGTATAACCAGTAAGTCAATTGACATTGTTCTCTCTTTTTCGTACCTTCTCAAGTTTTATTCTGAGTACTTCCACAGGTTAATATGTTTGAAAGTAAGTAGTGCAATCAGTTAACATTGATGATAGATATCAACAAATTCAATTAAACTAACTCTAAACTGATCCTTAGCTATGCGTCAAAAGAAAGTATATAGGTGATTTCAGCATGCTCATTCAACATCTAATTACTTGTGTCAAAATTTGATAATCTATTCATGCAGTACTTAATTTATTCCAAGTTGCCGACAGATGTATAGTGGAGAGTTCAGGCGTTAACTATGTTGAATTTTTTTGCTCAGGAAGTGTCAACCCATCTCTCTAATAGAAATAATGTTTCATACCAGAATCCTTAAATCACTCTATCCACTTACAAATCAAAACTCAAATTGAACAAACTAAAACCAAAATGGAATTGATTACATTTAAAAACCCTAGATATTGGTTTAATCTCAGATTTTTACCAGAAAGCATGTACCAGATATTTTTTATGGCCAATTTATTTTTGTAGTTTTTAGTGACCAGGTTCAGTATTAAGGCAAGACATATTCTACCTACTGGAACCATGAAAGAACGTATCTCAGATTTTTATTGGTCCCTGGGGGATCAGATTAAGGCAAGGCATATCCTTGTTTTATGTGTTCAGACTTTCACCAGGATTAGGTCAAATTAGGAGCCTGTTATTAGGCCAAAATAGGCAATATTAGGACAAATTACAGAAAGGGGAAAAGTTAACTCAAATTAGCTATAATTAGCTCAACAGAACACATTAAACTATCAAAATGAAAGGAATTTAAAACAAATTTCCCGCCAAAATAGAATTTGTAAATAGAAAAATAGGATTTTGCAATTTAAACGATAGATTAAGAGAGATTAAAATGTTCTTACAGAAGAGAGAGAGAGCCTGCCTAGGTTACAGTGTGTACTGTTACCTTCGATTTGTACTCTTCTGGTGGAGAGAGAGGTGCCGATGGATGGAAGATTTGCTGATCGAGTTTCTCTGAGAGAAGGCGGAGGCAGAGAAATCAAGGTTAGGATTTTGAAGGAACGAAGAAGTAAAAGGAGAAGCTTAGAGAGAGGACAAGGGAAAATAAAGAGATGAGGTGAGCGAGGAGACGGAGACGGGAGAATCTAACAGGATAGAACGAAACATTAATTTTAAACTCACGGAGAGCTCAGCGCTTCCATCTGAACCGCTCCCTCAAATCTTGGCATGGATCTTAATGAAATCCGACAGCCCAAAAGTTCAGTACAACCATTCTCTCTCTCTCTCTCTCTCTCTCTCTCTCTCTCTATATATATATATATATAGAGTTTTGCAATGGTGAGTTGCAACTCACCAAAGGGTCCGTGAGTTATGATCAAAACTGCTATATCTAGTTCAAAATGACTGATCCAAACCGTCTAATACGATCTCCCTATTGAAATCTCCATGCAGACCAAAATTTATATTTTTTTGAAATTTTTAAGTATTTTTTTCAGATTTTTAAAAACTGCTTGTTTTTGAACGGTTCAAAACTAATTAGATTAATGATTTTCTAAAATTTTAAAAAAATACTTAAAATTTTCGAAAAAAAATATAAAATTTTGTCTGCATGGAGATTTCAACAGAAAGATCGTATTAGATGGTTTGAATCGGTCATTTTGATCTAGATATAGCAGTTTTGATCGCAACTCACGGACCCTTTGGTGAGTTGCAACTCACCATAGCAAAACTATATATATATATATATATATATATAAAAGATTGGCTAATGTCCTTTGGATAGGATAGAGGGGTCTTCCTATTCAGTTTAGAACTGTCCGATTGCATCAAGATTCACACGCTGATGGAATCTGACGGATATAAAATTTGCGCTGAGAGGAGTTGGGCGTGTAAATTTTCCGTGTCAACTCCGTTAACTCTGTGTCCGTCTCTCTCCCCCATCTTTTTCTCTCGTGCTCTCTCTCGTCTCCTTCAATCTAGAAGAGACATGGATTTTGAGAATTATTTTCTCACGCAGCTTTTTCTCCCCCATCATTAAAAAAAAAAAGACACTTTTTCATCTCTCCCACTAACGCCTTACATTTTTCTTTTCTGCGCCTAAATAAAAAAAGGGCAATCGATCCATCTTATTTCCTTTCCTTTTGCTTTGGATTTGTGTTGATTTGTGTTCGTTAGGTACAATTGTATTTCCAAATTGAATTATTGAGAAACTTGAGATCTAATAAAAAAATTGCTTATGAGGTCTCGGGCTGGACTTGGGTGTACTTGGTCTTGTTATTGACAGATGTTTCCTGTTGTTTCCTCTAATTTGCATTTTCATGATTATCCATGGATGTATTCATTCACTTAATGCCGAGTACATATTGCGCTATAAGTAAGAAACATACATATTGAGCTATTATAATGGATCATTCACTCAATATGATAGTCAAAGCTTCTCAACCCATCTGGTCCTTTTCCTTGAGCTACTCGTGTAAGTCAAAAATTTCAATGCATCTTTTATTTTGGGTTAGTCAAAATTCCAAATCAAGATTTCATCGAACCTCTTTACTAGCAACAGGTTCTCTCCACGATTTTTCAAAAAAAGACAAGGTTCTCTCCAAAAACGAATTTAGCTGCAGTTCTTGTTTGGTAGCAGCACGTGCACCTTCAATTCCATTCCAGATTTTATTTCGCTTGGTTTTAATTGTCGCGAGCACAGAGAAAAGATGGGGAAGAGAGAGACGGACACAGTTAACGGAGAGGACACGAAAAATTTACATGCCCAGCTTCTCTCAGCGCAAATTTCATATCCGTCAGATTCCATCGGCACGTGAATCTTGATGCAATCGGACGGTCATAAATTGCATAGGAAGATTCCTCTATCCTATCCAAAAGACATTAGCCAATCTCTCTCTCCCCATATATATCTTAACAACCATGAGAGTTGAATGTGAAGATCATATTTAATTATTTATAAATAGCTTAAATCAGATTTTGAAATTTGAAGCTCTATGCATCATCGTACTAGAAGTTTTACATAACTATATTTAATTAATTACCCTCTTGAATAACAATCTACCAAAATAGTTTTCATTCGTTTATTATTTAATAAACTAGCTAATGAGCATGCTGGACTGTGTGGGAATAAGAAAGAAAATTTGAGGCGATTTGGTTAGATGACAATTTTGGTATGGTGAGATATGGTTGATTTGTTTTTCTCTTTTCTTTACTGCGCGCATAAATTAAGAAAGAATAAAAAAGAAAACAACATCTGCTAACACAGTCTAAATGAAAAGTTTAAACCTTTTATTATCTCATTATTAAATCTACACCACTGATCTGATCAAATCATAAAAATGGACGCGCGCTCCATATTGCATTGGGTAAACATTTGTTTGCTCCTTTCGGTTCAAATTTTGGATAGACCTTTCTTTACGTGCTTTTATAGGTAGTAAAGATAAAAATTAGCAATAAATTTTTCTCTGTGTCTATAATTTTTTTCAAGTAGCAAAAACCCTTTATACATAAATAATAAACTACGAATGTAATTATTAAATTACAACGGATCATATTGTCACCTATATGTTCAGATCAGTACTTGAGCAGTTGAGATATCTCGATTCAATTGCAAGTGATAGTGTTTAATTAGACAAAACTTAGGAAAACAAAAAACATACGGTACGATGCATAATATTTGCAAAAAATGGGTGGAAGTGAGGCCAAACATCAGTGTCATGTTGAATTGGATACAAAGCAAGAAAGCTATTTCATAGCTTTTTCCTGTCTGAGATGTTTTGCTTAGGTTTGAAATCTTAACTGCTGCTCTCTCTCTCCACTTCTTTCACCTCGGTTGAATGTATATGAGGATTGGTGTACCAGCGGTTTTGTATTTCCATCACTGTTCTTGTTGTTCGCTGTTAACCTTTAGCTGGTAATAGTCGTTGCATTAATTTAATACGCCCATTTGGTACGAGGATGTCTTCCTCCAGTACCAACAAAAGGGACACTCCCATTTCTCTCATTTTTTTTTAGTACAAACCATAAAATTTCGATGTCACAAATTATTTGTCCCAGAATGTAAGGAACTCACTTTTTTACTTATTTCTTAAATTTTAAAGTACGACCATCAAATTAAATTGTTGAGCTATTTTTAAATTTTACTAATATTATTTTTCATAAAAATTTGCAATTTTTAGAGTTTATTTGATATTAAAAGAGGTCAAATAATAATATTATTAGAATTAGTGGTTGATTAGGTTTGTTATTTTAAAAAGCTTTTACAAATTTTTAATATAATATGAAATGATTTTTAATTATAATTTTTTTTGAGCTATATATCTTATTAATATTGAACAAGTTCAAGGTACTTAAACTCAACTGTTGAATTATAAATTTTCAATATATAAATTACAAAAGTGTGGTTGTGCCATTTTATGGTAGACAGACGGAACTAATATTGAAATCCTTCTCTTAACTTACGCTGTAATTGGCAGATTTGGCAGAAATGGAATATATTTTACAAACTAGATATATTGTGAGGTTATTTAATTAACTGGTACAATCAATTCGAGATATTTTATTCTTTAGTGACTTCATTATATGATGGATTTCAAACTATAAACTGGTTGAAAGATCGATGTCATAGGTACATACATTTCAGCCAAATATTTTAAACCGTATTGCACAATTAAGTCAACAATATTAGTGGCAAATCTTATTATCGGAGGAGATATATACTTAACTGGAGATTAATTACATAAGTTTCAAATTCAAGATAAATCAATGGAGTGACGCATGGGGCCTGTCCTAAAGTAAGAAAAGACGTATGCTTGTGATTCATCAAGTCATGTGACATAAACTAGAAGCGATTATAATGTATAAAGTTATTTCAAAAAGATTTAACCAAGCTAACTAACACTTCTAAGTACAATAATGCAACAAGCGAAAGATCGAATAGCGTAATAATGAAAAAGTGTGACTTCTAAAAAAAATTCATCCAGTTCATTTGTGTTCAAAGATAAATTAAGAAAAAAAAAATTAAGGATGGAAAGAAAAGAAAAGAAAGGATAGAAGGCGACTAGAGGGGCGACTGAGATGTGAGAAGCTTACAAAGCACAATCTTCTCTGTTACATATATCTATATTTACAAGTTAGAGGCTTAGAGCTAAGAGCTAAATTAGAGCTCTAACTTTTTTAATTCCATATAAGCAAATATATTCAAAGTTAATCTCCATATCAGAAAATATATTCAAAGTTAATGAGATTAGTGCTAACTTTTCTAAATAACACATTCATGATTAATAATATTTTTTTTCACAAAATAGTATCATATAACTTAACTAACTTCAGTCATTAACTCTAATCTCACTAACTTAGCCTTCAACTTGTACCCCAAAACATAACAAATATATCATCTTTCTTTCTCGTAATTAGGGAGACATTAGACAACTCTCTTTCTAAGTATCGTTACGAATATGGATGCTATTATGTGGAAAACATTATCAATCATAAATAAGTTATTTAAGAGACTGCTTAAACAACACCCGTACGTTTAATTTCCAATTTCATAAAAAAAAATAGAATAGAAAAAAAAAAAGATAGAAACAAAAATAATCCTCTTTTTAAGTACATTTATTATAATTTTTCGCGAAACTCAATTACACTGATCTGAATAATACACTTCTGCTATTCTTATATAATAATTACTAATGCAATTCTGGCTGTGCGCAATCCTTTATTCCTCACATTTTTTTTCAGAAGTTGATATACATCTCTGAAATTTATACGTTTCTAAGAAAATTTTGGACTAAACTGCAAATAAAAATAGAATCGGAGTCTAATTAAAAATGTCGATCCAAATAATATTTGTGCAAAATGCAAATAAAAAATAAAAAATAGAATTGTGGCCCTATTAAAAGTCCGAAAAAAAATGGAAAAGAAAAAATGCTGACGCGTTTTCCAACCAGAGGGGTACACGGTACACCGCACCCAAGTGATATCTGCGCAGGGGAGCCGGTACTCGGTAGGTGCTGTTTGATCCACTTTTTTTTCATGTTCGTGAAACGGGTCAGAATCAAGCTAATGACAACCCGACATACTTAGACCGTAAACTAAGAGACGTAGAAGATCCTTATGAACAACTGTTCCTAAATGCTAAGAACACTACAGATATGACACGCTGAATATTGAAAATTGGTGCGTCGGACTGGCTTTTTAGCGCATGAAATCAAGTTAAATATACTTGTAGTGGTGGACATATTGCCGATACGCGACGGACACGGCGAACCATTTCTCAATGTCTCTCTTCTACGGTTCTACCACATTTTTTGTTTTCCAACATATACAAGGTAATTGAGTTTGTTCTACCTCCTAGATTCAAAATCTTTATTTGGCAGATGTTGCAAAATAAAATTGCAACTTTGGATAACTTACAGAAAAGGGGTTGGTGCCTCCCCAGTATTTGTTGTTTGTGCAAGTCTGACTCGGAGACTGTCAGGCACCTTTTTAATGATTGTGTCTTCTTCAAATCTCTTCTTGCAAATGTTTCACGCCACTTACAGTCCACAGGGTTAAGTGGGACTCTTCTCTTTAATGTGCAAAATCTTGTTTCAATTCTCAGCAATTCACTGCCTCCTGCTCTCAGAGATGTTTTAGCGATTTCCTACTTTGTTCTGTGGAGAGAGAGGTGTAACAGAATCTTTAAGGAAGCTTCCAAAGAATCCAGTGAGCTGGTGCAAGAAATACTCCTTGAATGGCAGGTGCTTAAAAAGCCAACCTGATTCTCTACGGTCCTGGTACCCTTGTTGGTAAATCAATGCTGTCTCGCTCTGCCAAAGTCCTTCATGAAGATTATTTTTTTTCTGTTTGGCTGCCGTGTAACTTATTTTTAATTTGTTTTCTTTTTTTCTTTTTCAGCATCTCGCTGGAACAATGTACTTCTTAAACTTCATGTTTATTATATAAAAGGCAGGGGCTAGACCCTTGTTTTTTCATCAAAAAAAAGTCTCGTATTCATATTTAAGTAGAGCTCCTTAATTTGATGGATCCAATGTATGCATTGTAATAAAGGCTTCATTGTAGCTTAATATATTTCATCAAGGCAAACTATTTAATGCTTGGGTTTCTGATACTAATTAAGTAGTAAGTGCAGGAAACAAAAAAAGAATATAGAGCCCTACATAATAATTTGATCAAAGAACTTGTCAAAAAGAAAATTTAATATATATTGTAAGTGATAGAATTTAATCCAAAACCTTAAGAGGTTCTGGCAAGATTTTTATGAGTTTGATTTCTAGGAAAATAGCTTCCATTAATTGTAGAAAGTTCGGAGGCAAAGTACAATCTAAATAAGAATATAAGATACACTCAACTAATCCTCTTTATCCAAATAGTAATATAATTTTATAATTTTATACAATTAAAGCATGTCAAAGTTGGTGAATAAGTGTGCAAAAAGAATATAACTAAATAGAGGTTTTATATATTAACCATCTAGCTATCTGCTTATTGGGATTAGCTAGCTTGCTGCTTATTGGGAAAGTTATCTAAATTTACAAAAAGAATACAATTAAATAGAGCTTTTATATCAACCACCTAAGCATGCTTGTACCCGCAATGAATTTTTTTTCCCTCTATAAATACAGATAAATAGATATGAAGTGATAATTATACCACCATGCACCATTCAAATATAAAATAGTCAAAATCAAGGTAGCTCCCAAGCACCTTACACGACTTTCTTTTTGTTTTATTAATCATGGCATTTCAGATTAAAGATTAAGCACGCTTTTAATTCCCTTGGCGCACAAGGCCAGTGTACCTCACTTTTTTAGGTAGGAGTAGGTTTTTATAAATAGTTCATTAATGTGGGCCTCTTGGTTTAAGTAGTCAAATCTACCATCTACTCCAAAAATTGTTGGGATGAAACAAACCGTATAATGTGCTACAAATTTATTTTTTTTAAAAAATGATGTTTTGTTCAATTTTTTTTTATTATTAATTGTTCCCTGCATTTCCAACATAAGTGAAATATATCTATACCAAATGGTTGACAAAAAGAAATTAATAATCCATTATTGTCATGCATATAGACCGACAAAAGAGTGTTTGAATTTTTATGTCATGTTTAGGTTCACGGAGCTGCCTTCTACAAAGATCTAAATTACATTCATTTTTGGCATATGATCAAGTAATAAAATACATTAAATTAATAGTATCCGCGTAACAATTATTGATTAATTGACATTAGAATCTTGTGCAGATAAGCACCACAAGATAAATAATACCATCTCTGGAAAGATGCAATTTATAAGCCGAGGTTCTTTTATTGCTCCAACCAAAATTGTTTGAGGGGGCAATCTGTTAAAAATGATATACTATAAAATGACAGACTATGGACCAATCCCTGATACTCTATTAGGAAGGAACCTCTATTTTAGCTTCACCAAGCAGAAAGAAAGAGAGAGGAGAGAAAGACATGACTGTGCATCAGGCACCACTGGGGCTGAGAGCCTACTTCAGCTCCTTCATTGCCTTCTTCTTAGTTGTTTTCTCATTCTCCATTTTCCTGAACCATATTCAAAACCAGGTAGCAACCATAGACAACAAAGACAACCAAAATAATACATTAGTAAATATCCAAGAGCAAAGCCCCAATCAAGCACCATTTGTAGATAGTCAAGATCAAAGTCCTTTTCTTGTAGATGTTGATGTAACCCAACTCAAAAACAAAAACGAAAATCAAGACCAGACAGAGTTTGTAGATAAAGATGATGAAAGGAATGAACTGAAGGAGCGAGTTATTAGCATTGGCGGTGACAATGGCAGTATCAGTCATGGTGGCGAAGAGAAGGACAAGTGCGACTGGTCAGTGGGCCGGTGGGTCTACGATAATGTCACCAGGCCACTGTACAGTGGACCCCAGTGTATGTTCATGCATGATGAGGTGGCATGTGATAAGTATGGGAGGAAGGATATCAGGTACCAGCATTGGAGATGGCAACCCAATGGATGTGATCTACCGAGGTATTGGAACTTCTAAACTCCAATTTTGGCTCAGAAAGTAAAATTTCATATTATCCTTGGCAGAATGATTTTGCAGTTCACTAGCTAGATGCATTTTATTGAATACAATACAATTCAACAGCGAGCCATTAATTTTTGTGCAAATGAACCACATGGAGTATTGACAACTGAATTTTGGGATTGAAATGTTGAGGTATTATGAATTTTTGACGTAGAATGTGTCTAGATAAATTAGGAATAATATAACACCAATTAACAATTTGCACCTTTTGTAGGATCTTACTATTATTGTTTTCTTTAATTTAATAATTTCCTGCCAAATTATGAGTCCGTGCATCTTGTATACGTATATATATTTTAGTCAACAACTGAAATTAATGGCTAATTAAAGTAAGTCCCTTACTAAATTTTTCATATTTCTATAATTGGTGCAAGCTCAATTACGAATATTAATCTCAAATTCTCAATTAATAAGTGCAAATACAATTAGAGCCTCGCATGCACTTTAAATATAAAAAAAATGTAAATTATAAATTTTATAACAGATTGCCCGCACTTAGAATATGTAAAATAAAATCTCAATCTTGTATTTAACAGGTGCTAAGTTTGAAAAAAAAAAAGAATTAATTATAGAATCTCTGTCTGGTTCATTAGAAAAACCTTATTTGGTAAGACGTGATTATTTGGGTGACATGTACAAACTTCCGTCAACCGATTGAGAGCTGCAACCTCAAGAGTTGATTTTATTTTAGCAACAAAAAATAATGAATGAATATAAAAAATCGAGTTTTCTTTTTTCTAAATATTCTCTTAGATCTTCTTACATTCTTCCAAAAACTTTTCCAGATTTGTTGTTCCTTGGTTCTAAAAGTCTAAACTGCATAAAGTTAAAGTTTGAGATCATAAATAAATGTCTAAAAAGTCTAAACTTCCAAGTACCACTAACCTTTCTAAAATTATTCACTGAGTATTATCTGTGAAAATTTTAGTTAGCACTTACCCAGATGCCAAATTATAAATAGAGTTACTTTTTAGGGATTCAAATTCGAAGGCAGCTTTCATGAAACTGAAATGAATAATTAACATCAAAAGACTAATTTGCGAATAGTAATATTGTTAAGGACTGTTGTGCAAATTCTGATGGATCGGTTGAGTCCCTTTCCTTATAAGAAACAAAGGTGGTTATTTGTGGAGCAGCACCATCCACCAATTTCCAATTAATGATTTTTTTTTGTATAAAAAGGTACTGTATTAAATTAGGTGGTCATCTAGCAACCCCAAATATGAATATTTGTTATGCCTCTGATTCAATTTTTTGTTTTCATATGTTATACAAGGTAAAGTAACATCAGGATCAAGGAAAAACAAAAAACTGAAAACTAAATTGGTAGGTCGTGAAAGCATCAGAAAACTAATTGCCGACACAAAATTCCTTTTCACATGTTATACCTAATTCCTTTCTAGCTTTAAAGCATGGTCAAAACATTATTAAGAGTAAATTACACAGATATAAACGAACTCAACATCAAATCATCAAGTACCCAATGACATGGATGATTATATTAAAGTTCACACCATGTACAGTGTTCCTGTTAATTATAAGGCATCAACGTCATTTGCAATATAACATAGAAATTGATACATCATACAACATATATTATCTGTGCACAATAATGATATTTCTGTCAACATTACCATCAACGACATCATCAAATCATATGCTAGACTCATATATAATAGAATGAAAAAGATTTGGATTTCTAACTGCTTTTGTAATTACGGAATTAGAGTCGACGGAAAGCTCAATTTTAGCAGAAACAGTAAACAAAAGTAAGAGACCAAAATTTATATAGGATTTTAGAACTACCAATAATCTAAAAGGAAATATAACTATCATCTGCATATAATTTACAAAAATATAAAAATAATGTAGAATACCTACATCTTTGGTTAAAACTAGGACCTAAATGATAAAATAATTAAACAAATTAGTAGAATCAACCAAACCAACAACCCTACTAGTAAAAACATTTGGCATCACTGCTAGTAGGTACCTTTTTGGACTCATTATTTGCAAGCAATGTGCTCTTTATCAATTATATATGTCCTTGAATTAGGTGGCCTTTCATTTCTTCTTTTTTCTTTGCCTTTATTCTTGTGTCGGTCGTTATTAATTTATAACAAATTTCCTCAACTCATATGTGATAGGTGATCATTGCAATATCAAACTTTCTTTCTGTTTGACTATGTTTGTAGGTTTGATGCAAATATATTTTTGGAAAAAATAAGAGGGAAAAGAATGGTTTTCGTTGGAGACTCACTAAACAGGAATCAGTGGGTCTCTATGGTGTGTTTGGTGGAATCCGTTGTTCCTGAAGGGCAGAAGACACGCACCTTCAACGGCTCCCTCATGTCATTTAAAGTTTTGGTAGGTAACATCATTATTCATTACCCATTAGTTGTTACATGTTACATGAAAAAAGGGGAATAGCTTATTAGATGTTACATGAAAAATGGGCAATGGCCTATTTGGTACTGAGCTCACATGTGCATTTGTTAGGTTTCACATGTTTTGTTTAACGAATTTGTGTTAGATTTCATTGTCCCCCTTAAAATGATTTAATTTTGAAAAAGTTATATTGTGCCTATGTTCAGTTCATAGCTATGTTATTACGTGTCCAAAATTCTGTTTCTTCATCTAAATGACATGTATTACTTTTGAACTTAAGTAGACAAAACTTTTTACTTGGTAGTTAGGAAATTTTCCTCGCTGCTCTTAACGGAGTACTAATCACAATGTCTCTCATAACTATATTTTCAGTCACATAATGTGTCAATAGACTTCTATTGGTCACCTCTCCTGGTCGAATCAAATTGTGATAATCCAATCATCCACCGTGTATCGAGTCGAATCATGCGCGCTTATAAAATAGAAAGTCATGCAAAAAATTGGATGGATGCTGATATAATTGTATTCAACTCTTACCTCTGGTGGAAGAAACCCGGCATGAAGATGAAAGTCTTGTAAGTGTTTCTTCTACGTGAACTGGTTGTTTTGTTCAAGAAATATACTTTTTCCATCATAATTTAAAAATTCTAAAGAATTTTAAATAAATCTGAAAATCTAATTAAAATGTGAATTTTAACTCAGAGACTTGACACAAATCAATTCCTATGTCTCGGAAAAGCCTAACATGAAGATGAAAATCTTATAAGTGTGCGTTTGTACATTTTTATGTGTGTGTCTTGCAAGCACATCAAGTTCCTCATATTTACATGTAAATGAAGACAAGTGGATTATGTCATCCAATTATAATATAGCAAAACAAACCTTAAGATAAATAATAAAAGGAAGGATAGAAACAAATTTTTAAAAAAAAGAAAGAAACCTATGTCATCCAATTAGAATATATCAAAACAATCCTTAAGATTATAATAACAAAATGAAGGTTAGAAACAATTAAAAAAACAAAGAAAGAAAGAAAGAAAAGGAATAGACATGCTATGAAAAACCCTTCGTGTTAAGTGGAGTTGTTACAATATCAGCCAGCAAGTTCAGGTAACAAGAACTTATAATTATCTATTTCTACTTTGATAATGTAACAAAAAAGTTAAAAGGTAAAATATTTCAAAGTATTAAGCCGCAGCTAAATAGGAGTTCCTCAACTAGACTGAATTCCAATTAATGTACTGGTTTCAATAAGCCCATATCCCTGTTTTCTTACAAAATGCAATTCAAATATGCATCTTTTAATATGATTTAGTAATATTGTAACTAAAAATCTTCTGAATATCAAAATGACTAAACTTCGCTAATAACACTAGAAACTATGCCTGTATATACATTTCCTTTTTTTCTAAAATATGTATAATCAATAATGGCATTCACCAAACAGGTACGGTACATTCGAAGATGGAGATGCTGTCTTAGAAGAGGTAGAAATGTTTGAAGGGTTTGAGGTTGCATTGAAATCATGGTCTCAATGGTTAGAAAGAAATCTCAATAACACAGACAAGCGCATGTTCTTTGTCAGCCTCTCGCCTACTCATGTCTGGTAAGTAATCAAAATAATTTGTAATTTTAAATCTTAAAGTTGGTCAAATCATTTCGCAAAAATTAGCCTGAAATTGTTAACTTTGTTACTGGAGTTACACACCAAATGAAGATATCTTGTAACAATTATAAGCAACGGATACAATCTTGGTAATCCATATGAACACGGTTGTACAGAACGTTATAGGTACAGATATAGTACTGGTACAACCAAAGTTTTATATCAAGAGGAAAACTAATGCTCCAAAACCTCAACTAACAGATGATAGGATTGATATCCTCTGTGGGTTTCAAAAAAACTTGCAGTGCTGGTCTTTCATCTATGACCGTCCAATCTAATCTCGACGGGCAGATTTTTATGGGCCGCAAGAATCTCAACGGGCCTGATATTAATCACGGGCATCTATCATTGATCGGACGGTCCTGGATCAAAGACTTACACTGCTGGTCCATGAAGAGGACTTCGTTCCCAGATGATAAAGGAAAAAAAATATCTCGCACATTTTACTTGCAAAAAAAAAATAAAAAAATACTCTTGAATATTGGTCTATGAAGTGAACATAATATATTCTAACTACTTTAGGGGCCAAGAGTGGGGTGCAGCTCCAGATGCCACCTGCTATAGTGAAACCAAACCTATACATAAAGAGGGATATAGAAGTGATGGGTCTGACTATGGCATGATGCACGCAGCTGAGCGTGTAATTGAAAACTTGAAGCCCAAAGGGGTCAATGTGCAAATAGTCAACATCACTCAGCTTTCAGAGTACCGAAAGGATGGCCATCCATCAATTTATAGGAGGCAATATGTTAATCTCACCCAAGCACAACTAGCAAACCCTAAGAGTTATTCCGACTGTACCCATTGGTGCTTACCAGGTGTACCAGATGTGTGGAATGAATTTTTATATGCATATATCACCTCATCATGACAGGTTTGGATTTTGATTCTAGACATCATTAGTTTATTTAACAGTTTTGTCTTTTCTCATTTTTTTTTGTTTTTTTACTTGTGCTTTCGAGCTCTGTTCAAAAAATGTAACTAATATACATGTACTGATGTTACATATTTGTAATGGAATGAAAACATTTCTGTAAGCAGCCTAGTACTCGTGTACTGTGAAATAAAGGTCACAGTTCATGACATTAACATTTCTAAATTCAGTATTAATTCATATAGTTCAATCAAATGCTAGTATACCTTTAAAAGGTGGTTAAGGTCTCATATCACAAGTAGTCCACAACAGCTAGCTCATCAAAAGAATCTCTGTGTCTCTTCAAGACCCGTGCTTTGTTATCTACTATCTCTAAAACCTATTACCCGAGACCAATACAGTTGTCAGGTTTAATTCCACATGTGAAAATTCCAAAGAACAAATTAGAATATGTGAGAAAATTTACCTCGGGGCTTGAATTAAGAACTCCACTTGACATGCCAACATCAATGCACCAAACTCGGCTGTCGTACTTACTGCTGATGACATAAACAAACAATTTACTGTGAGTACAATTCAGAACACTTTTCACAATTTTTACACTTTAACAACAACAATTTCTTTGGTTTAAAATCCCCTCAAAATTTTTTATCTTGACAATCTCACCAATTATTATATTCCGGCTGAGGGTGTAGGTTTTACTACTACTACTACTACTATGGCCCTCGATTCATTACCAAAAAGCTCTCAAATTCACTTGTTTTTTTAAGTACACTATTTATATGTCAATGATGCATATACAAACTTTCTTTGGCTTCAAACTTTTTTAAATTGATTTGAGAAATCTTGTCAAATAACTAAGTTGTCCATGGAAATCCACTTTCTTTTTTTTTTTTTGGGTTTTTCTGTTTTTATTTTTTCCTATATCAGACCTGTTTGCTCCATTAGCCTGAGGAGTATGGCCCACAACCATCCCCTTGGCCTTGATTTCACCGAGGGTCTTTTCTGCTATAGATGAAATCTGAAGGAAACAGACAAAAAATAAATTTTCAAAAAATTGATAGCATTTGGTAATTGCATAAAATAGTTTGAAATTCAACTTGTCTTCACCTTCCAAGGTTGGTGTTGAAGTGGATTTGGTTCACGAGAGTACAACCGGCTCCACACAACACTATCATATCCTCTTAATGCAATAAAAGGCATTTTCGGACCGTCTATTTCTTGTTTTGGCCCTCTCATCCAATTTGACACTTCTTTGTTCATTCGCTCCACCCCATATTTTACTATAGGTAAAATTATAAAATTAATGCTTCAATAAATCTCGGTAAACTGACATAGGCATGATGAAATTCAACAGTAGAAGTTAATCAATCCTTGGGGAAAACTAATATTCAGACACGGCTTAGAACAAACTTTTACTTTTCCTCAATAACCATGAACTGTGCAATCTATGCCTTACTTTAACCAAACAGCCTCTTCAACACCAAACTGAGCATTTAAATCGCAGATTCCACTAATTTTGCCTTACTTAACCCTAAATCAAACAATTAGCTCCCATCATAGAACAGTACCCCAATTAAATGGTGCTAGAAAGCCTCGACTTAACCTATGTCAGTCTCAGTTGTTTCTTTAAGAAGCAACTAAAAATTTTTAATACAATCCAAAAATCATTAATGCCGTAATGTTGCAATTGAGTCCAGAATAAATACAAAAAACAGCCAAGATTTAATTTGAGAGAAAAAATTATACCATGATGCGGAAGTAGGCCACCATGGCAAAATATCCAATCATTTACTTTAAGAACAACCGGATGGCGCGACAATTCACATGCTAACACACCACCAGGACTGAAAAGTGCTGACCTGGCAACAACTCCCTTCTGCCTCTGTCCCAATATTTTTTTTCACAATTCTGTCAGCAAAAACAAATATTGAACCATGTTTTAGGTGCAAAGCAGAAATTCTGTTACTGAACTAGAGGTTTCAGGTTTGCACAGAGCATACACTTAACAAGTTCAAAAATGAAGATTTTAACAAACAGTGGTCTATTTTTGCACCCCACTGAACTGAATAGAAAAACTTTCATCTCTGCTATATTTATTCCATGACTGGTACCCTTTTATTGTTATTGCTAGATACCTTGACAATATTCCATGGGCTCCATTTGTTGTCTCCCGAGGCATGTTCTTCTCGCCAAACCTCAGAGACATAAATCCAATTAAGAAATGCATCATCCCAGCTCCCTTTGTATTGCTCCAAATATTCAACAAAATCTGCACACTCATCAAATGCACCAGGGTCGACATACCTAAAATCACCTTCTATATTCATGGTTTCATGATTCCCATTTACCTAAAATATTTTTTGCATTATGACTATACCAAATGTAGAAAATGTAAAAATATGAATAACAACAAAAAAGTAAGTATATAATCAATGCAAACCTGAAAGACGGCACCACCTTGAGATTTTGCTTGCACATTGAGTGATTTGAGCAGAGACAGAATTGCAATTTCATGCTCGCCTCGGTCAAGAATATCTCCAACTTGAACCAATATCTGCCATCAAATTGAAACAACCCAACTTAATTATCATTAATTGTTGGTGACAATCTTAAAACAACTTAAGAAAATAGTAGAATTTGAGAAATGATTATTACTGTGTCTCGACCAGTCCAATAGAAACCATCAGAGCTCAAAAGCCCAGCCATTTGAAGTGCACTTCTAGTCTGAGATAGATCCCCATGCAAATCACCCACTGAGAATTCATCACTAGAAGCTTCAGCACTCCGTGATTAACTAAATAAATGAAAAGATAAGATACATGAATGGTAAATGAAACCTAACCTGCTACAATACGGCGCTGAGGAGCGGAGACGAAGGTGGGAGGATCTCCAGTGACAACAATGGGAATGGGCTTGACGACACCTCCATTGATTTGTGGAACTTGAGAAGGAGAGCAGCACTGCACCACGAACTTGGATCTCGAGACGGCGTGAATTTGCGCAAAATTGAGCGCAAAGGCAGCCATGCGAGGTCGTGTTTCTTCTGCCAAAAAATCGATCGCTCCTTTTTGTTCGAGAGAAGATTGGAACTTGGAAGAGGTCGGAATGTGGGGCCCAGCTTCATAGAAATAGAAAATGGGTTTGGTTTGGCGCGAGCTTCCTGAGCTTTCCCTCTCTTCTCATTCTCAGCCACCTGTTTGTTATCAGTCCCGCTACCACCACTCACTCACTTGGGTTCGTCTCCAAATGGGCTGTTTCATCTGGATATTCTCTAGAGATCCAGAACGTTTCTTTCAGATCGGACGGTTTATGTATAAGATGATTTTTGCCCTGTGGACGGGTGACGGGTGATGGGTCCAACAACAACGTATAATCTGAGAGGATCCTATTTCATTTCCAGGTATTTCCGCTGTCTTGTCGTCTTAGTTGCAAAATGTATGACGAATCGTTAAGACAAACTCTCTGCCTTGATGTATCAATTTGATTCAAACCCACTACATAAACAGATACTGGTAGTTAATCTTGGAGGATCTTCGCTGATTGAACCGCAGTGGAGATAGTGTTTACCACATACCTGGCGGGTCAGACCCGACCCGTGCTAAACCCGTCCCTTGGACCGGACCGGTCCGGACCGTGCATGAACCGTGATGGACCGAGGGGGTGGTCCGGTCGGGTTTATCACGTGTTTAGGCCACCATTCTAGTTTAAACCCGCCCTAAATCCATCCCGTCTTAACCCGTGGATCGGCCTAGACCGGACCGTAGACCCCACGATAAACCGTGTTAAACCCGTCTAAACATGCTTTGTACCGCGTTAAACTAGTAAAAAACCCGTCTAAACAAGCCACTCACCTCTCAACACATGTCCCCCAAGACGTCCCCCACTCTCCTCTGATTTTCCCGCCCAACCAAAAACCCGACACGCATCCACTCCCATGGTCCCACCCACCTAGACCCAAACGCTCACGCGTTGACTGACGCTCCCTCTCCCTTTTTATTTTTCGCGCATGTCCCAACCAGCCAACCAAGCCTCGACACATGGCTGGAAATTGCCAAAAAAAATTCAAACGGCTCTTTTAGCCGTTGTAAATTAAAAAAATTACAAAACAAGTTTTTAAAATAAAATAAATTTAAAATAAACTACAAAATTATTTTATTATTAATTTTATTAGACATAATATATTTTAACTAATTTTTATAACTTATATTTTACAATCTTTTGTCATGCAAACCATTAACCATCAACAATAAAAAAAACATTAAAAAATTACAAATCAAATTTTTAAAAAAAAATTAAAATAAACTACAAAATTATACTTAATTATTTGATCTATAAATATAATATACTTTAACGAATTTTTATAAATTTATTTTACAAATTTTTGAGATGAAAACAATGAAAAAAGAAAAAAAAATCTGAAAAAAAAAAAACCGCCCTTGGACCGGCATCGACCGGACCGGCCCGCCTTTACCCTTCCGGTTCACCTAGGGTCGGGTCTATCAAGGGTTTGGGTCAAGATTTGGGTGGTGGACCATGATAACCCGTCCCGTTTTAACCTGTGAATCCGTGCTAGACCGACCCGGGATAACCCATGTACCGTGGGGTTTGGACCGGACCATTTGGTAAACACTAAGTGGAGATCGGCGAAGGCAACGGTCCATACCAAACTACAAATCCGGGCCCATCAGATTTAGTTCGGATTTGGACCATGTGTCCATGTAGGTGAGAGCAGATTTTGGACTTTTTAATCCTGCTTCCTAGCGTTTCAATGTTTAGAAGACTTGGCCCATTTTCTTATCTTTTAAGACTTTGAAGTTTTAACCCATTAAATTCAAATTTGGAATTTGGTTTTGTTTTATGTTTTAATAACATGCGAGATGCGAGTTTGCAAATTTTGTATAAGGTTTCTTAGTTTAGCACCATAAACTAATTCTTAATCTTATTAAAGCTGAGCAAATTCAATAATTGCAAATTGAAAAAATAAAATAAAACCCTTTTCCATATAGGGGTGGGGCGTAAAGACTAAAGATAATTAACGATCTTTGTAAGTTTGTGTCTATATTCTCATAATCATTCATTTCTATATTTTGTGCGAATACGAATATGGATGACGGTCCACAATGTTAAAAAAAATTGTTAATGTGGATATTTTTTTGGTTATTAAAACATTAGTTAATGACAAACAACCATTGATTTGGTCAAGAGTAAACCAAACGACTAATATTCATACTAACAAGATGTAATATTTTAAATAATTAGATTCTAGTGAATAAAAAAATATTCGGTGCTTTTATTAATTATACTAACTAAATAACTAATTATAATTTTATTCATTAATTTAATTAATATTAAGAATAGTTTTACGATATATTCGACTATTGTTGAATCTACATTGACTTAACCAGTTGATGCAGGTGATAAAAACAAATTATACTTGGGTATCCGCAGGATTAGGGCTACTAGTGGACGAGTTTTAGCCCATGCCCAGCTTTGTCCAAGGAAGAGAAGTTAAAGTCCACCACCAAACCAAATCAAATCCATATCTAGTTCATCTTCTAACGAAATGAATTCCACTATTTTGTCTATGAAATAACTATATGGACGAAGTTTTGAAACTTTAATATTCAAAATTTTTAAAACTTAAAATTTTAATTTTTTAAATTTTGAAATTTTAAAATTTGGAAATAGTTTTTAAAATTTAAAAAATTTGAAATTTCGAATTTTGAAATTTTGAAATTTAAAAATTTGAAACTTTAAATTTGAAATTTTGAAATTTCAAATTCGGAATTTTAAATTTTAAAGTTTAAATTTTATATTTTGAAATTTCTAATTTTAAATCATTAATTTTGAAAATTTTAACAAAATCAACAACCATTTAAAAACATATAATTTTCACAATCAAATATTATTTGTATGTATGCATCGAACAAATCACATTCATTCGAATTAAATCTATTTGTACTTAAGTCCGTATTTGTCCACCATTCGTCCGTAATTGTCTATCTTTTAGATAAGTTTTAACAATTGGACTTGGACTGGACTTTAACCCAGACCGAAAGAAGTTCAATCCATAAATGTCCAATATTGTCCGGTCCCTATTGTCCATGGATCGTCCCGTCCATTAGCAGGTGACAGGATGTGGCAATGAACATCAAAGAATAATACTCGGTGCATGCAAAGGCCTTCTCTATTTTAGTATTCTTAGGTGTTTGTAGTTTGCGTTTTCGGTTGTTTTAATTTTTTATTTTTTTTCTTTCATTCGATGCTGCCCAACATTTAAAAAAAAAAAATTTCAAAAATAATAAGTGAAATCAACATTTTTGTCGTCGCTTACCATCGTTATCCTCTTACTCTAGCGTGCTCCCTTCCGCTTCTTTCCAATCTCTCCAGGCGCACTCTTCTCCCCACCTATTCCATCTCCTTTCACTTTCTCCTTTGTCACCTTTTCTCTTTTTCGCTACCCTTGCACCTCTCCTCTCTCATATTTCTCTCATATGTACCAAAAATATAAAAAAAATGAACAAATCAAACACATAAAGTGAACATATATAATAACAAAGTAAACATATAGAATAAACAAACTGAATATATAGTAAAAAAAATGAAGAGATTTACAAAATAAACATGGACACTTATACCAACAAAAGCGAACACTTATAACAATAGATAGAACAAATAGTCAAATACAATAGAGAAAACAAATACAATAAAATAACAAAGTGAATACTTATAACAAAAAAATGAACACTTATATAAAAAATATAAATAACAGAAATAGAATATAAATTGAATAAGAAAATAAAAATAAAATGAACAGATTGAATAAATATAGTGAACTTATAACAAATAACATGAACACTTAATAACAACAATAGAGTGATACAAATAAGTTGAATGAGAGATCAAAATTATAGGAGAAAAAAATAAAAAGACTTGATAAGGAGTGGGTGATAAAGTGCGAAAGAGAGGAAAGGGAGAGAACGAAAGAGAGGGAGAGAAGAAATGAAGAGAAAGAAGGAGGCGCATCTATATTATTAATAAAAATCCGTGACCGCTTCTGTTGACCGCATTGTTTAAGTTATAAATAGTTTTTTTTTGCATTTTTTATAAGTTAAAAATATTTTTTCTCTTTTTTATTAAATATATATATATAGTCGTACCAATGATTAATATTTGCAAGATTATTTTGGACAGAAAATTTATGTCAAGTTTATATATATAGCGACTTTTTATGATTAGTAATTATTCTTCAATCTAAAAAATATAGCGCGGCGAAGCTGCGATTGCTATATCTAGTGAAAAGAAAGGAAGAGAAGAAAGAGGGCGCTGGGTGAAAAAGGAGATATATACCGTGGAAAGAATAGCGCGCTGGGTGAGGGACCACTCGAGAGGGAGCGCTCACTCACGTGCGATGGTGTCTTATGGTAGAAATCAATTTTCTTTTCTTTTTTTCGCTGGTATAAAACTCCCATTCTAAGCGCCGAGAAAATCCCTTTACTGATTAATGGCACGCACCTTGGAAAATAGCAAAATGCATATATTACTTGGATTTGGACTTGTGCTCGAGTTAATTAACTTCCTTTTCAGAAATATTGATAGCAGCAATTGCCAATTTGCCATCTAACCTTCACAAACATAATTGAAGTTCCATTATGTAAATTATAGTTTGATTAGAACCGAACCATTAACCAACACCTTTATTGAAACATTTCATTTTTAAAAGCTAATAAACATCTTAGAAAATGCAATCAACTTAGAAAATTGGTAACAAAAAAATGCAGGTACGTACTCCTCCGTATTATGAGGTACCTAGATAACATATTAACATGAGGTGATGTAAATTCAACGCTACTTGGAAGACCAACTGTTTGGACTCTTTTTATATTTTTGTACCGCATACTGAGAAATTCAGATCCGCTGTCGCGCGACAGCGGCTGTAGCGCGGCATGCTGGCCGTCTGATCAAGATCCAATGGACAAGGGAGTCCCGTGCATGTAACCTAGATTGATAGGCCCGTAAAAAATTAACCATCCAATCAATATCAGACGGCTCGTACGTGCGCTACAGCCGCTGTCGCGCAACAGCAAATTCGGATTCGCATACTGAGGCAAGTCAGATTCAAAATCAGGGGCGGCATGGAGTAGACGGCACATCTCGTACCGATTCCTTGGTTCTTTCGCTTGTTATTTTGGGAAAAACAAGAGAGGTAAGGAATTTGAAAGGACGGATGTGTTAATTGTTTAATGGCTCATTTAATTACAAGATGCTAGAGAAGAGAGATAAGGTTAGGCTACTTGTTTGAATAGCCCATTTTACCTCCACACATGGATGTGAGATCACATCACTCTTCAGTCTCTTACTTCAATTTCAAGCTTGACCTACTCCTGCTTCTGGCAATGCTAGATTCATCCCTCTCACTGTAGCATCCTGACTTTTAGGAAAATTTTCTGGCCCTCCTTGGTTTTTGTTTAGATAGTCAATACACTGTTACTGTTGAGAAAATATCTTAACTTTTTCCTATAGCACATGCATTCGTATATCTTCATGCTTTTGAAAATTAGTTTATGAATTTACAATTTATGCATCTTATAAGGATAATTTTAGGCTTTTGATTATCGCCGATTTTCATATCAACCCTAATAAATAAATTTTTATTTCACATTTTTTAATATATTTTACTGAATTTGCTAGCATTAAATTATAAATTATACATTTATTCTCGACTTTTTAGTTTTTATATCATACTCGTCTCACTTTCCGAATCCACCACTTTAACAGTATTTAGAAATCAAAAGGTACTTTTGTGATTTCAAATATAAAAATATAGTCGCTATTATTCATAAAAGCGGAGATGAACAAGAGAAACTTTTTCTTTTTCGTTAATTTTACTGCACGTCTGCATCTAAAGTTACCCGTATCATCACGTGACAAAAGCCGTTGCACTTTGGAAATTTCCAAAGCAAAGCAGAGAAAAGTAAAAAAAAAAAAAAAAGCCTGTGTAACTTTTAGTTTTACTTGATTAAAATATTTGCAGTGATTATAAGTGCAAAACCGGCAAATTTGCCATCGATGAATAGAGAGCGCGTGTGAGTCTCGTGTTACTAGCAAGTGTCTGTTATATATGTTCAGTTTAATAACTAATGTGTTTAGTTTAATAATCAAATGTGTTCAGTTAAATGTGTCAACTGATAATTTTAGTATATACCATCGCGTGTCAGTCTTGGAGAGGGACACTCAGAGTCTAGATTTTTTAGTTGAACCGGATCGGTTCATAACTCTTTCTAATGTTTTCATGTATTTTTTGTCCGATTCGGACCTCTTTGCTTGTCATCGCACCTATTAAAAAAAACTGAAAATTAATACTTAATAAACATAACATTTATATATAATAAACTAAATATTTGTACTTACTAAACTAAATATTTATACCTACTAAACTAAATATTTATACTTAATAAAATGAACATTTTTACTTATAACATTTATATTTTTTATTGTAACTAACTGAACATTTATACTAAATTAACATAATATTTGGACTTACCTAATTGAACATTTTGATAAGAAATAAGTGCGCTGGGTGACTGGGCGAGGGACCGCTCGCTGAGGGAGCGCGCGATGATAAATCGCGGATTGCGATAATCAATTACCAAATATTTGTGGTGATTAGAAGAGTGCATTTATGAGGTGTTGTGATTACAGGAGACCTAAATTTACAGGTCCAAGAGAAGCCCAACCTACAATTATGGGCGCGCACGACTTTCGGCCTAATTAAGACAAGTTTTTGTTGTTTTTTATTAGTCGTGTTAGGACAAGGTTTTAGTTTCTCCATGTGAGCACTTGCATTTGTATAGTTGTATTGCCTTTAATAAGCAAAAATAAATAAGCACTGCTTACTAGGCCGCACTAGTATCAGTATATGCTATCCGGATCTTGACAAAAAAATACAGGGCTGCATCTATTTTATAAATTAGTTTATTTTTTTAGGATGTGTTTGGCATACATGAAATTATTGTAACTTCTGAGTTAGTAAACTAATTTATTAATGTATGATTATTTACAATTACTACTTTTAATTCTTGATCTCATTAATCTATAATTGTCAAACGCCCCTAAATTATGTTACTAATCTATGATCGCCAAACGCCCCCAAATGGTTCGCAGAAACAATATCGCGAATAAATTTAAGCGAGCCTACAATGTATAACATTTTATTGTACCTGTACAGCTGCAACATACTACAAAATTATATTTTTCATATCTGCACGTTCAAGGATCCTTGCTTTTTATTGTGCTTATAAATAATCGTGCATCAAAATTAGTTTCCAATTTGGTACATTCGAATCATTGTATTTTTTTTTATTGTACTATAGTTAGAAATGTAGCTTTTTTAACTTTTTGTTAGCAAGGGACCTCAAGGAGCCTGATTCTTTGGGGTCCACATATCATTCTGAACTGTTTAAACTGTTGTTATATATGTGGCTTCTTTTTTTTTTTAATATGTATTATATATTCACAGAGAGAATGTTTTTTTAACTTCGGCGTTGAAGTTAATTCCATAACAGATTAATTGAGTCAATGATGTTTTCAAAGTCGTACACAATTTTGCCTTTTTTGGTGGTAATAACAGCTTTTCCAACAAAAAAGAAAGGAAAAAGGGAAAATGAATGGAGATTTCAGATTTGGTAAGGGGCCCAAGAGGTGCATAAACAGACATAGGGATTGGGGTCTAAGCTGCAACTGCAAGCGCACCAAAATCAAACAAGAGCATGAAAGTACTGGAAAGTAAAATTAAGAAAAAGAAAAATGAAGAGATCAGGTGAGGTCAGGTCAGGTAAGGCCTGTAAGAGTCAGAATTCAGACTCAGACTCAGACCCAAAGCTGCACATTTCTCCATGATCTGGTCCGAAAAGACAGCTATCACATACCCACTAGATTTACTTACTTGCACTGCACATACATACTTTTAATTTACTTGAATATGTATTTCAAGTGATCAGATTCAGAGGAGATGGTGATGAGAAAAAGGGATTTGAAGCAGCAGAAGCAGTAGTTATAAATGGGTCAGGTGGTCAGATATCTGCCCCCTGAATCCAATGCAAGAGACTTCAATTCCCCACAGTCCCAGTGCATGTTTGGCTTTTCTTTCTGGCACTTCCCTGCTCACAGTAGTAGTATTTTCCAACCCAAACTGTTACAGTGTTACAGTCTTACACGCTCTAGATCACATGCTCTTGAATTCTTGTGTGCCAACTCAGCAGTCATTGTATGCGGCGAGTTGCTGACATCAAGACTATATGCGCATACGACATGGAAGTCGTCGTGTGTGGCGGGTTACTGTTATCTGGATACTTGGACAAGGAATCATCATCGGTACCAGCGGACCTTGTTTATATAACCTAGATTTCTGTGGAGTTTTTTGCTATATCAAATAACATTCCAGTCCAGAACTATATCTTTGTCGGCATATTCATCAAGAGGTTTTTTTGTAAATGAAGCAAATCATTAAAGGCCATTAGATACTCCTAGAATTGAAAAGTCAATCAAAACCGTTTGATATGAGCTACAAAAAAAGTTTGTCAGAAAATATTTAATATTGGTTTTTCCCAGGATTTTTAGTCGAAACAAAGTGATATTGAAATTCTAAATTGTCCAATTAATATGTGATTTATATGATTTTCAGAGAAAGAAGATGATCAAAATTATACCAAAATCTCGAAATAAGTTAATTTACTGTGTTTAGCAAATGGTAAAGTAGTAGTTTTTAAAGTTGGGCGGTTTTAGATTTAGTAATGGAAATTCAACTTAATAAAGAAATTGAAAACTTGAACGTTTATGTACTCAATACATGTGTCCACTTTAATGTTGTTTTAAAAATTGAGTATTCAATTGTAATTATATCCTGATAACCTGAAACTCGGCCAGTTTTATTGTAGTACGTAAAGGATCGATTACTCTGTACATGTAACTAAACATTTACTAAAAGGTTCAGTTTTATTTCTGGTTTTAGCAGACTTCAGACTTAATTAATATGAAATGTATGTGAATATCAGAAAAAGAAGATTATAAAAATTATACCAAAACCTCGAAATAAGTTAATTTACTGTTTTTGCAAATGATAAAGAAGTACTTTTTAAACTTATTCACGTACAACCAACATTTCAAAATTTGAACTTTCCTTGTCATCTTTACAATGGTCATGAATGAATGTTTTTGGACACTGTTTACAATTAAATTCTCGCCGATGAAAGCATATGTAACCAACTACTGTTTTTGAACACTGTTTATAAAAAATGCTGGTGAATAATCAAACAAATTCAGGCTTCCCCATTTAGCAACGAAGAAATTGATTCCGAGCAGCCTTTAAAATCAAAGGATCAATAATACATTCACAATTGAATGCACTCTGATGGTACGACTGGATGGTGGTTCAAGCCAGTGCATTCTCATAAAGGTGACAGTAAAGTCGGAACGCTTTTTACTTAATGCACCCACTAATGCACAATAATTCAATGCTGTGCTTTCTGGTAAAGAACACTAAAAGCGTGTAAACTGTTATTGTCATTAATGGAGGAATAAGTCCAATTCAAAATTTACTAATTTATATACGGAATTGAGGCGATTTAAAAAATCGTTGATAATCGATCAAATTAACATCATTGATTACCTAACTATTTTACTTTTCGATTATATTTGATGACTGATTAACTATTTGATTTTCAAAATACGCCAAATTTCTGCAGACAATATCTTGCCTGCAGATTGATAATTGTTATTTTGCTTTATTCTTTGGTAAATATATTGTCCGTTGTTAAGATATGTCAAATTTATCTCTACTATACAATTATCCCATTTTGGAATGTTTGGTCATAAAACTAAAATGATTTTAGAAATGTATGCATATAAAAATAATCTAAGTTAAATATCTTCAAAAAAAGAAATGTATGCATATGAATTTTTTTATTGTTTTGATGTATTAATACTAGCATTTTATTAAGACATTCTCAAGATTTATTTTTTATTCAAGTAGGAACAATTAATGTAAGCTCGACATGCATATCTAAAAATTTCCACTAAAGAATATATATATATATATATTTCCAAGCATTCCAGTAATGACTTTTAATCAACTTATATGTACTTAACACAGCCCTTTTATTAATTTTTGTAATTCATATATATATATATATATATATATATATATATATATATATATATATTATGGGTTTGTTTGGATGAGCCTTGAATAAGGAATAAGAATAAGAAATTTCGGTATGCGTGCTTGTCCATATTCCTTATTCTTATACCATGGTTTTGTTAGTATAAGAATAAGGGCCCAAATTCCTTATTCTTGTATTGTTTGGGTTGCACAAGAATAAGAATAAGCACGCATATCGAAATTTCTTATTCTTATTCCTTATTCAAGGCTCATCCAAACACACCCTATATATATAGAGTTTTGCTATGGTGAGTTGCAACTCACCAAAGGGTCGGCGAGTCGCGCTTAAAGCTCCTAAATCTAGTTCAAAATGACTGATCCAAACCATCTAATACGATCTCCCTATTGAAATCTCCATGCATACCAAATTTTACATTTTTTCGAAATTTTTAAGTATTTTTTTGAAATTTTAGAAAATCGTTAATCTAATTAGTTCTGAACCGTTAAAAACAGCAGTTTTTAAAAATCCGAAAAAAATACTTAAAAATTTCAAAAAAATATAAAATTTGGTCTGCATAGAGGTTTCAATAGACAGATCATATTGGACAGTTTGGATCGGTCATTTTGAACTAGATCTAGGAGCTTTGAGCGTGACTCACCGACCCTTTGGTGAGTTGCAACTCACCATAGCAAAACTCATATATATATATATATATATATATGAATTACAAAAATTAATAAAAGGGCTGTGTTAAGTACATATAAGTTGATTAAAAGTCATTACTGGAATGCTTGGAAATATACTTTTACTCCTTTAAAAGTCATTGCTGGTGGGAATACCGAATAGCATAAGATAAAAGTAAAGTAATGCCCCTTATCCATTTGTCGAAATTTACAAGTTTTCCTTGTGTATCCACGGAGTGCACATCATACAAGCGTCTGGGGAAGCACAGAAAAAAATATATTCGTATGACACATGAAATAATCTTTTTTTTTTTTTTTGAAAAATACAAGTTGTTTAAGTTCTATTTCGATGTGAATGTCAATATAATTAAATTAGCTATTACTGTTGAGATGTTAATATAATATAATTTATTATTTTCATATTCATGCACCATCTATATATTAACATGATATTAATTGCGAAACTATATTTTCAAAGCAAATTTCTTACATAATTTTTTCCGTTCCAACATTACCTAATTATTTTTATTTAAACCAATAATAACCCACCATAACTCCTATTATTATCGGAAGAAATGGACCGTCAACCGCATCAACTAACAAAAAATTGTGAGAATGTTTTTTTACTTCACGGATTTTCTCAAATCAATCTCAACCATTCATAATTTTTTTATTTTTTATATTTTCAGGGAAATTTTCATACAAAATATATAATTGGTTCACTGCAGAAACTTTTCCAATAATTCTTGAAATAAAAGTTGTGTATCCAATTTGATAACTGCGCGCTTATAACATAAACCGTCAAACTTAATGTGCAATGTGTAAATTATATATATAGGAGTTTTGCTATGGTGAGTCGCACTAAAAAACTACTAGAGATTTAGTTCAAAATGATCGATCCAAACCGTCCAATGTGATCTCTCTATTGAAAGCTCCATGAAGACCAAATTTTATATTTTTTTTTTGAAATTTTTAAGTATTTTTTCGGATTTTTAAAAACTGCTATTTTTTAACGGCTCAGAACTAATTAAATTAACGATTTTCTAAAATTTCGAAAAAAATACTTAAAATTTTCGAAAAAATGTAAAATTTGATATACATGGAGATTTCAATAGGGAGATCGTATTGGACGGTTTGGATCGGTTATTTTAAAGCAGATCTAGGAGTTTTAAGCGCGACTCATAGACCCAGGTAAGTCGCGATTCACCATAGAAATACTCTATATACAGTGTTACTTTTCTGATTTCAATAAAACTTAAATTATAATTTTAATTAGACAAATGTGACGATAATTTAACTTCTAAAATATATATGTGCCCCATACCGTCACAATCTTACTGATCCCTCGTCATTTTGTACACTGTGTGTTATTGAAAGCGCAAACATAGCTACTTAATATTAATTTACAACGAAAAAAAACATGTACAACAGAAGAAGAGGGTTAGAGGGGAGTAGAATCAGGGATGGTACGTGGCACGTAGAAGACAGAGCCATAAATGGGAATAGGCTAAAGCAAGAGTTACATGCATTGACTACTGTGTTAAGTGCAACCATGTGCAGGCCATCAGTCCCATCTTTTTCTCCTCTTTTATTTAATTTCTCTCCTCTCTATTAGCAATAGCGATTGCCATAGCCTCCCCTCCCCCATAAAATTTCTCTGACAAACTCCAGCTGTGCCTGATCATCATTAGTCTTTTGTATTGGCATGGCACGAATTATGAATCCACACACTTTTTTTTTTTTTTTGATTGAAATCCACACACTAAAGTCTCGCTCTTGAGGTCTATAGAGTACAGTCCCCAGAAAAAATATACTGACAGAGTGACAGCGGCCTACCAGCTTTTTTGGCCAGTATTTTTTTGTGGCCGATGCATTTATGCCTTTATTATGGATCCGCATCACTTTCGTTTTCAAGGGATCTCTTTCATTGGTGCATGCAGCAACTCGTTCTTCTTTTACCGAATTTTATGACTGATAAATTGGTGTGATTACAATTATTATTAAAGGAATAAATTTCATATAAAGTTTTGATTTTTAGTTAGTAATTAAGCTAACTTTAAATTATTTCCATTGATGATTCTACTCTGCAGAGAATTGCATCTATCCTTAGATGTCAAGCCAAATTACTTCTAATTACTTATCTGGGTTCATCTCTTTCTATCTAACAACCGAGGAAAATTGACTTCCAACCGTTGATCATTGCTTTTCAATGTAAATTGGACGGTTGGAAGGCTAGGTTCCTCTTGTTAGGCGGGCATCTTACTCTAGTCAAATCAGTACTCACAACCTTACCTCTCCACTACATGCAAGTTTTAAAATTGCCGCCGCGGTTCTCAGACATCTTGAAGGAACTAGAAGGAGATTTTTTTGGAAGAAAAAAGATAAATGTCTTGATTGTCACTTTATGGTTAATTGGTCCAACTGTTGTCTTCCAAAATCAAATGGTGGCTTGGAAATCCTTAATCTTCAACGTAAGATTCAATCTTTATTATTGAAATGACTTTGAAAACTAAAGCATGAACCAAATTCAATTTGGTCCTCCTCTATACGTACAACTCCTTTATGGCACTACATAAATCACCAGATTAAAATCTTCCGTGGTCTCTTATGGCTTAACTAATATTCTCGAACTTGGCTTGATGCAATATGATCCTGCACATACTTCGGTAAAATAAGTGTAACTTTTGATCCGGTCATCGGATCGGGTTAAAATTTTGACAAGAGCTCCGTGATCCAAAGCCCAAAATAGAACAAAGTTAGGTCGATATGTTAGCTTGGATTTACGATCTGAGCCTTCTTTCATGGACTTTTGGACCTTTCTTTATAATTTTTAGCAATTTTAGGGTTGTTTTAGTAATTTTATGTATTTTATCTTTATTGGGTTTTGTATTTGTCTATTTAAGACAGCCGTCGTGTCTGATGACAGTTTAATTATGTTTTAAGAATTAAAACTTTATCAAAATTCTGAAAATCTATGTGATTTCAGAGCAAAAAATCTCTCTTGTTTTTGTTTTCCATTATCTTTCTCTATTGTTCGTGCATCATGGCCATTTTTTCAACATAACTTATAATACTTTGGCTGGGAACCACTTAACTACATGAAAATGGATATCAAATGACATTTTCTCTGCTTCAAGTGCCTATGGTATTCTTTCCAACACAGGTTTACTCTGGAGATTTCACCCGTACATTTGGAATGTGAAATCGACCCCAAAAGTTAAGGTATTTCTTTGGCTCTTACTTCAAGATATGATGGAGATACAATAGAATCTTTTGATAAGAGGCCAGCCTTCTTCAAATTTCTGTTCTAGCTGCAATCACGATTCTCTGGAATCGACTAATAACCTCTTTCTACAGTGTCCCTTTGCAAACTCGGTGTGAAACCTGGTACAAATTCATTTCAGACTCCCTTTACAAAAGCCTACCTGGATATTGGCAAATTTTGCCAATAGCAAAGAAATTCAGGAAACAAAAATTGGGATATCATTTGATTTGCAATATTTTGGACTATTTGGAAGTCACGCAACAAGCGTATCTTCTCGAACATTATCCCTCTACCAGACTTGCTACTCAAGAAAATCTACGCATGTATTGACTTTTGGAAGAATCATACTTAGCTTAGTTTTTTTCTTTTACATTCGCTTTTATTTTGTAAAACTTTTAGCTTCTTTTTACTTTTTTTTTTTCCTTTTGTAAATAATTTTTTTCATTAATAAAATATATTGGCGTGGTACTTGCCACTTGGTCCTCAAAAAAAAAATATTGTTAGAAGTATGTGAAGAAACATAGTACATTTTAATCAGCGCGGAGCTAGAAATTTGCTATAAAAAGATCAATTTTTTTAAAGATAACAAAAATGTACAAAGGAGTGTATTTCTTGTTTAAATTGAGTAATTACCATGCTTTTAAAGTCGCCCTGATCTTAATTTAGATAGATCACACCAAAATAAGCTTTGTTTTAGGAACATGTTTAATATGAAAAATGAAGATCGTGGACTTGTCAATAGCAATGAAGTGTAACTTTGTATAAAAGAATTAAAGAGCTATGAACCTCTTCCAAATGCACAACTTGACACCCTTCACATTGAATTATTATTTGAATTTCGGCAAAAGATCACTATCAAAAAATTTCTCTCATGCATGGTCCCTCGCAAGTATAATTGTCGTTGAGTTTCTCTAACTCTCGGTTTTATCCTTCTATGTTCTTTGTTACCGAGACAAACACTTTGGAGTCGTCCAATTACATGTTTGTTACAACAATTAATAAAGAGCATCGCACATGACTGATTTCTTGTAGCATGCACTAGTCTGTTACAGCCCTGAACAAACACATTTTTCGCCTCATTTTTCTAACAATATGAAATATTCCGCTCTTATTAATTCTATTTATTTTTTTTCTAATATAAACTCTACTTTGTCTTTAAATAATTAATATAAAATTCAGGCAAGAGAACCAATAATACATAAAACAAAGTCTTAATGGGACTTTCAAAGGAAGTTTTGTTTTGCATACCTAAATATCAATTACATCTAAAATCAAACAATATCATAATATCAACATTAGAAGCTAAAGCAACAATAATATAAATATGCGAGTATATATAAGAGGTTATTAGTAAGAACCTTTCCCTAGTCTAATGGCAAAAGACATTAATGCACATTGAGTGAGAGTCGCTAGTTTGAAACCCAATCGAGTCTGATTTTTTATAGACATTTAATTTAAAAAAAAGTTGGGAAGCATAATCCCAATTTATTTTTTTTTTAAAAAGAGAGAGGTTATCAGCGAAGAACACTCTCTCAAAAATTAGTTTAAATATGAACCGTATTCATGATTGTGGACTAAAGCAAATTAAGACGTTTGTTAGAAATTAACAAGATAATTTTGATGGGGCATCATGAACGGGGATTCAACCCATTCCTTAAAATTAATACAAGTATGGAATTCAACGAGCACATAAGGCAATAGATCCAATGTCACGGAATAACTACAAAATGGGATCAGAAACCGGTATCAGTCAACCATCTCTGTGGAAATGATTGGTGGAATTTAATCTCTCTACCAATCCTCTGACCACCATAAGGCATTACGTACAAGGGTATTTTCATAATTTAAATAATTTTAGCTTTCCAAATTTCCCTGCACCTATTAACAAAAGTAATTAAAAAAGCCAACGCCAGTTTTTTACACCATATCTCTCTCTCTCTCTCTGTCTCTCTCTCATACACACAAATATGACCACCACTCTTCTCCTATAAATACCCTTAGTCTCATTTCATACTCAACTCTCTCATTTCGCCTCTTTTTTCTCCATTATAAGCCAGAATATTGTACTCTTTCAAGATTTGGGTAGAAGTAAAGTGGTATGGGAGGATCTGTAAAGCTCAGGAGGGATAGCGCCTTAGACTTTGTCATGTAAATGTACCAAAAATAAGTTGTTTGGAACAATTTGTTTGGTCGGAAGCGCTATCTATCCTGAGTTTCATGGCTCCTCCTTACTGTTACAGTCTTACAGTACACTTAGCCAGGCGAGGTAACTGCATATATGTTACTCTGCTACATGATTCTTTCTCTTGTTCTTTATATTTAATCAAAATACTAAATACTAACAAGGTTTCTTATTCCTACATATTACATTTTCATGAAGTTCATTAACGGTCCCTTTCAATTTGCTTGCCTGGTATACCAGAATTACAGTGCTAATTTGAAGTCAACTACCTATCACTTGACTTGTATTAGATCCTAATTATATGTATGGATTTCTCTTTTACAAGCGTTATAAATTTTGTCACTTCAATATTTTTGCTGCAGACTTCAGAATTTCTGGTTCTGTTCATTCTAATTATTTTTTTCACTATTGATGTATTTTGTCTCTCTCTCTCTTTATTTTCCCACTAGTCATTTAAAAAACTATACAAGGGACCATAATTAGTGTAGCTAGCATGCGTTATCCTCATTTCAATACCAAACTTCATTTTTGAACTACGCTGAAAAGCTGACTATTAGTCTATTACATGACTATATTACATTATACGAAATGCGCATGTACAATATTTGGGACTTAATTATTTTTCACTAATAGCAAACTTTTTAATCGGTAACAAAATTTTGGAGAACAAACTAGTTTGATGTTCTAATTATATATGAAGTACCTACAGATCCAAATCCTTGACAAACACAAAAAAAAAACTTTCTATTATATGTTAAATGGCAAATTATTTATTACACTTCTCTCTAGAAGTATATTTTAATTTATTGAATGCTTCGAAAAGGCTCCATAAACACTGCAATAAAAGCCTTGCTGCCATACTGACGCGCGCCGTCTGATTTGATTGGTCACTCTGGATCATAAAGCAACAACCTATTAAAAAAAAATAAAATAAATCTCCTTTCAGGTCATTTGATTTTTTAATATGAAGATTTTTATAAAAATAATAGAAGCTGGTTAATTTTTGTTGGTCGTAGGTTCGAATGATTACTTTCTTTCCTAAGTAGATATAGAGTTTCATCCAGGTTTAATTAATTATTATTAGACTCATGCTGAAAAAATTTCATAAAATTTCTGTAAATATTTAAGATGATTAAAACTGTATTAAAACTTCTTGTAAAGTAATTCGACAGATAGAGTAAGAAATGGCTTTTATTGCTCAACGGTAACTTCTTGTAAATTGGGATAGGCCCAACTTTAATGCATTTGCAAGAACAACTGAATTTATATGTACCAGGCACTGAGGCACTCTTGACTCTTTTCTACTTCGCGAGGGTAGTAGACATGATATGGTCCATTTTGTGCAGAATTTGGGCTTTGATTTTAGATTTCAAATAAGAGGTCCGGCCCGTCTAGTTTGTGCCATGAACTGTAGCTCAGACTGTTTATTGTGTTGTTCTATCAATCCGGTCCTACGCATTTGCACTGAGGAATTTGTAAAATAATTAATACTTTGTAACTTAATTATGTAAATTTATATACAGAAATAGTAAAACTGACAATAGCTTGGTCTTGATTGGATTAACCTGATGCCAAAATTTCAACCTGGATCATTTTCACCAAAAGAAGGGGGTTGGGGGTGAAGAAAAAACTGTACCTCTAATTTTGTTCTCTGAACAGTCAAGAGCCTTCTGTTCATCTCTCTATACAATGAAAAAGCTTAAAAGTAGACCAGGTGCCATCTCAAATTCAGTTCTAACCTATTAGGGCCGTTTGACAACGTCAAAGTTTAGTGGGATCAAGGATTAAAGTTATCATTTTTTTGTTAGTATTTGAGGTTAAAGTTAGTAATTGTTGTTTGGCATAATATGTTAAAGTTAGTGATCAAAGTGAATGCATTCACTTATAACATTCATTTTAATCTAAATATTTTAGAATTTGAAAATTTTAAATCTTGAAATTTTGAAAAGTTAAAATTTTAAAAAATTGAAAATTTAAAAAGTTGAAATTTAAAAAAATTGAAAATTTGAAAGTTGAAAAATTGAAAATTGAAAAAAATATGAAATATGAAATTTGAAATTTTGAATTTTGAAAATTTAAAATTTGAAATTTTTAAATTTGAAAAATTAAAATTTGAAAATTTAAAATTTGAAATTTAAAATTGCAGCAAGTCTATCAACACCTATCGCAATTTGAAATTTGAAATTTTAAAATCTAAAATTTAAAACACAATCAAATATGGAATGGCCAAGTTAGGAAGGTAGTGCTAATCCTGTTGACCTCAAAATTATTTGGAGATGTAAGGTCCATAGGTTAGCTCGTTGACTCAGGAGTCAAACTAAACTTGTCACTGCCAAACAGGTCATTAGCAGGGGCGGATTCAGAAAAAATTTTAACCCAAGCACAATTATAATATAATAAAATTTTTAAAATAAAATAAATAATAAATTTAATAAAAAAAATCATTCTAAACATATATAATTGAAATATTACAAAATACATCATCTTTTTAATAAATCTAATCAAATTTTCATGAGCTTTACTTCTCTATCAATCACCAAAAAACACAAAAAGTTAAAAAATACATTATTTTTAAGCATGTCCAATATTTTCTGAATCTTAACTTAGGCACCATGATTTTTTAAGCACGGGCACCTATTAAATCCTACTATTCGGGTCCTTAATTTTTCGAAAACGACCCCAGGCAAGTACCTAGGATACATTCCATTTGGATCCGCCACTGGTCATTAGTAACCTAATGATAGCATCATTGGGCAATCGGTCTAGTTAAAAAAATCTAATACAGTATTGGCAAGAATTAAAAAATAATTCGCCACTTGATATAAAAGAATAGCAATCCACACTATGTTATTTTGATTTGGAAATTGATTACTGTTATTTTAATTTTTGTCATCGCTTGCCATCGTTTGAATAAATGAACACATAAAATCGACAAAGTGAACATAAAAATGATCAGAGTGAACACATACAAACAAATAAGTTTTGTCATCCCTGTTAAGAACACATATAATGAGTTCTTATCATATGTCTAGCCTGAATTATTTTTCCTTTCAGCTTTATCTATGTCTAAGACTCTTAGTTCGTTCACATAATTTATCAAAAAATCATTATTATTTCTTCTTATTCTATTTTCTCAAAAGCGTCTGCCCGTCTCTCTATACACAGAGAAAGCAAATAAAACGCTATAATTTATTAATACTCTATGAAATCCAAGATGTCAAGGATTCAAGAGACACATACGTTTAATACTCTATGAAATCCAGGTTGGAACCTTCCTACCACCAAATTCAAAGGTAACGAGTCAGTATATATATGTATATATAGTTCAAAATCATATTGAAGTATTTAAATTTTTTCCACAATTTAGTCTTTTTAAAAAGAATTTGCAGTCATCACTTTATAATTTTGAAGAGGAAGAAGACAAATTAAAAATTGACTATCATTCATGGGTCACATGTTGCGATGTACTTTCAAGTATATATGAAGTTTGAAATAGTTCGGCATGTCACATTGCGTCAAATAATGTGTAATTAATTTCTATGCACTCTTATCACAATGCGTTACGTACGTGACTGTCATGTTTTAATTTATCTTATCGATACAAATGTGTGACATTTGGAAAAACCATTTTTATATTAACGTAAAGATATATTTGGACCTGAACAGATATAAAATGATGTCTCCATATAAAGTTATAAACCAATTCTAAGCTAATACAAAGAGAATTACCTAATCAAATATAGAAACATAAATAATGTTTTCAATAGAAAAAAAAAAAGGAAAGCATGGTACATCAGTTGATGTGCATTTCCATAGAATATTTCTTAAATTCACATAGCAAGAGAATACTACTTAATCATTTCAAATATGACAAAAACACAAGTAAATGCATCCAAGATATGACATTTTCAGATAAGGTTATTCCCCAACTCTAAAATCCCACTAGGCCACAACCATATATACAATTTTCTCTTAACAACCCATTACTTGCCGTATTTATCCCTCTTTCTCCTTTTCATTTATTTCTAAATTTATAAATATCAATAAAAGGTAAAAGCGATCATGGTACCCCGAGCATACTAATTAAAGAGATGCATCTGCCATATACGATCTTACTTGATTCATCAAAACCAGTTCAGTCAAATCAAATATATAACTCCATTCCTAGCAGAAAAATGTGAACATATACATCCCAGACGAAACCAGTGCTTGCAGTCCCTAAAACAGGAAAAAATAAACAACATAAGAATAAAATTTTCAGAGAGGGAAAAAGAAAATAAAGAAAATTCACCTTCCAGAAAGGAGGAGCATCAGTGAGTACAGTACGCATTCTCTGTTTTGCTAACAGGCTAGTAACATAGAGATAGAGCAAGATGGCCATGAAAGATCTAGATGAGAAGCATGTCGGAACCCCTGGATGCATGACACACAGTGACACACTACTATTATGAACCAAGAATTATTGGATTCACTCCAATCTTTGCATTCCACTGGCAATTTAAAAGGCTCCTCCATCTAATTTTGGAAAAGAAAACAAATCAGTTGTTGCAAAACCACCCACACTTATATATATAATTTTTATTTTCATTTAAATGCTCACCACAAACCTATAAACAATGCTGTTGAAAAAACATTGTAATAATGGCCACCCATGATATGTAAAAATTAGAAAACGGATCAGCTAAATAAGAAAAAAATAAACAACAAATATTAGGAATTAATTGTAAGTTAATACTTTAATCATCTTTAATCATCAATTAAGCGGAAATACAATCAATTCATGAAGCAAACTTTTCAGCCTTTAAGAATTCCATAAAATCACCAAAATCCTTAATGAAATCAAATCTTTGATAGATGAATACCTTTATCCATAGCGGCAGAAAATTATCTCGCACCGTTCTTCTCCCTAACGCCTCTCTCCTTGCGGTAGAATCAAGAGAAGACGAATTTTCTGCACCGGAATATTTCTCTCTCTGCCTTTCTTACTCTAGGATAGTGGATATCCTTTCTCTTAAGAGCAAAACCTTCTTTTCTTTTATTAATTTTCTGATTTTGTGAAAATAGAGTGGTTGGAGAGAGAGGACAACCCAGGAGATGACCCTTTTATACTAATCCACTGTAGTTAATCAAAGGGCTTCCATCAAAAAGGCATCATCCAATGGCTATTATTGATTGGTCCCTTCATCTTTAAATCTGGACCACTCATCTTTAATTCATTGGACTGAACCATATTTAATTAATTAATAATTAATTCTTACATTCTCCCACTTGGTTCAGTACTAACATCTTTAATTGTACACTTTAATTGCTAACTGTACCAAGTTATCTTTAATATTTATAATTACATCTAAATGTCATGAGTCATAGCGGGCCTGAGTAATTTTACACTCTACTCAATTCCTTCTATGTACCACAATGCCATATTGGGGTCGTTTGGATGGGCTAGGAATAGCCAATTCCTAGAAATTTCATATTCCTAGAAATTTCATCTCTCTCACAAAGTTACACACTTCCCAACGAAAATCCTTATTCCTTCCTAGGAATTGGCTATTCCTAGCCCATCCAAACGACCTAATTGATATAACTATAAATCTTTTACAGGCATACTTTTCATCCACTTTAATGTTTTCATTTCAAAAACATATTCCTTTGTTTAATGAACAATAATATATATACAGTAATTTAAACTTAAGGAACAACAGAAACAAACACAATAAACTTCTATTATTGATCAATATTATTCAATAAGTATACATATAATATCATACAACATACATATCATCACGACTTACAACACCCATCTTGTTTACTAGTTCACCAAATTGCTTGGGTGGTAATCCTTTCGTCAACGGATCCGCTATCATGTGATTTGTTCTAATGTGTTGTATTGAAATTGTTTGTTTCTTCACTTCATCTTTAACCGACAGATACTTAATTTCCATGTGTTTTGCACCTTTCGAGTATTTGTCATTCTTGCTGTAAAACACAGCTGCAGAATTATCACAATATATCGTTAATGGTCTTGAAATACTATTAACGATCTTTAATTCAGTGATGAATTTGCGAATCCATAAACCTTGAATCATAGCCTCAAAACAAGCTACAAATTCAGCCTCCATAGTCGAAGTTGCTATGATCGACTGTTTGGCGCTTTTCCATGATATTGCTCCACCGGCTAATAAATAAAGAAATCCACCAGTGGACTTTCTCGTATCTTTACATCCGGCAAAATCTGAATCTGAATAACCAATGACTTCTAATTCATTGGATCTTCTGTATGTCAACATATGGTCTTTTGTCTTTTGAAGGTAACGCATCACTTTCTTTGCTGCTTTCCAATGCTGCATTCCAGGATTACTTTGGTATCTCCCGAGCATTCCTACAGCAAAACTTATATCTGGTCTCGTACATGTCTGTGCGTACATGAGACTGCCAACAATTGATGCATATGGAATATCTTTCATCATTTCCTTCTCTAATTCAGTTTTGGGACATTGATCAAGCTCATTAAAGCTATCACCCTTCTGAATAGGAACAATTCCAGCTGAGCAATTTTCCATTCGAAATCTTTTAAGAATTTTATTGATATAGGCCTTTTGTGACAAACCTAATATTCTATGTGAACGATTCCGGAATATTTCTATTCCAATCACATAGTTTGCCTCACCCATATCTTTCATTTTAAAATGTCTTGAAAGAAATTTCTTTGTATCACTTAGAAGTCCTAAATCATTAGTTGCCAATAAAATATCATCAACATATAGAACTAAAAATATTACTTTACTCCCACTAACCTTCATGTATATACAATGATCAACAACATTTTCTTTAAAACCAAAAGAGGTTATAACGTCATTGAACTTGAGATACCATTGCCGGGAAACTTGTTTTAGTCCATATATTGACCTTTTCAATTCACATACTAATTTTTCACCATTACTCCCACTAATTGAAAAGCCTTGAGGCTGATCCATGTATACCTCTTCATCAAGTTCTCCATACAAGAACGCTGTTTTGACATCCATTTGATGTAGCTCCAAATCAAAATGAGCCACCAATGCTAGAATAATACGCAGTGAATCTTTTCTAGAAACTGGTGAAAAAGTTTCTTTATAATCAATGTCTTCCTTTTGAGTAAATCCTTTGGCAACAAGTCGAGCCTTGTATCTTTCGATATTACCATTTTGATCATACTTAACTTTATAGATCCATTTACATCCAACAATTTTGGATCCTTTCGGTAATTCAATCAAGTCCCAAACATCATTTTGTGCCATAGAATGTAACTCATCTTTCATAGCATCTATCCACTGTTGCGATTCTGTAGATTCTATCGCCATCTTATAAGTCGGTGGATCATCAATTCTAGAGTCAATTTCAGACTCTTGTAAATAAACCAAGTAATCAGCAGGAATAGCCGATCTATGCTCACGCATGGATCTTCTTAATGGCTCATTGACTAAATTTGGTTGATCCTCTTGAGATTCTTCATTTATTGGAACACTTTCCGGAACATTAACATGTCGCATAACAACATTCGGAACTTGTACCATCGGTTCAATGGGCAAGGGATCTGTAATTTGCTCATTTATTTCATTAATGTCAGCATTTATATGAACTGAAGAACTCCCACTAAATTCATCATTTTCAATGAATTTAGCATTACCAGACTCTACTATACGCGTACTATGGTTAGGACAGTAGAATATATACCCCTTTGATTTCTCAGGATAACCAATAAAGAACCCACTAACGGTCTTAAAATTCAATTTCTTTTCATTTGGATTATACAACCGAACTTCAGCGGGACAGCCCCATACATGTATATGCCTTAAACTCGGCTTCCTTCCTGTCCACAATTCAAATGGAGTTTTCTCCACCGCTTTACTTGGAACTCGATTCAATATATACATAGCTGTTTTTAATGCATACATCCATAAAGACTTGGGTATATTAGCATGACTTAACATGCTCCGAACCATGTTCATTAATGTACGATTACGGCGTTCGGCCACACCATTCTGTTGCGGTGTACCGGGCATTGTATATTGTGTCACTATACCACGTTCTTTTAAAAACTTAGCAAATGGACCAGGATTTTGTCCAGCTTCAGTATACTTTCCATAAAATTCACCACCACGATCAGAACGGATGATTTTTACACTTTTATCTAACTGTCTCTCAACCTCTGTTATAAACTCTTTAAGAGCTTCTAATGATTGAGATTTATCATTAAGTAGATAAATGTATCCATAACGTGAATAATCATCTGTAAAGGTGATAAAATATTTTTCTCTGTTAAAAGTGGGAACATCAAACGGACCGCAAATATCAGTATGTATAATCTCTAATAAACTACTGCTACGTGTGGCACCTTTCTTTACGTGTTTTGTTTGTTTTCCTTTAATACAATCAATACACACATTTAAATCAGTAAAATTAAGACTCGGCAATACATCACATTTAACGAGTCGTTGAATACGCTCTTTTGATATGTGACCTAAGCGTTTGTGCCACAAATAAGCAGACTTTTCATCAATGAAAGCTCTTTTCATTCCAACATTGTAATTCTCATTAATGGATTTCATAAACTGATCATTCAAATCTAATTTGTATAAACCATCAATCAAAATGCCATTACCAATTAAGCAATTATTTTTATACAAACTAAGCAATCCAGATCCAAACTTAAATGCATACATACAATTATCCAATTTCGAGATAGATAACAAGTTCCTCGAAAATGATGGAATATACATACAATCAAACAAATCTAAATAATGACCAGTTTTCAATACAAGTCGGTATGTACCAACTCCTTCCACTAATACTTTAGACTTGTTTCCCATTATCACGAACCGTTCACTTGCTTGGTTTGTGATTTGGATCGAAAGAAATCCCTGTAAATTGTTAGAAATATGAGTAGTAGAACCAGAATCAACCCACCAAGTATTCTTTGGAACATCAATTAAATGTGATTCATAAGTAACAAAAGTACTATTCATACCTTTCTTTTCGAACCACTTTTTGCGTTTGGGGCAATCTTTCTTAAAGTGTCCCGCCTTATGGCAGAAATGACACTTGCCCTGTTCTTTCACGGCAAAATTCTTTCCTTTCTTCTTGCCCTTTCCACTTGATGGTTTGGAACTACCAGCATCATGACTATTGGTAAAGTTGACAGTATGAGGCTTATACGGACCAAGACGCCTCGACTCCTCAATTAGTTGGTTAGTCAATTCATTTAATGTCCACACATCCTTGTTCAAATTATAAGTCATGTGGAAAGGACCATAAACATCTTTCGGTAATGAGTTTATGATGAATTGAATAACAAACGAGTCATCAACTGTCATACCCATAGACTTGAGTTTTGCAACTAATGATGTCATTTCCAAAATGTGATCATGCATAGTACTCTTACCATCAAATTTCATAGTGGTAAGTTGAGCCATAAGCGTACTAGCCAATGATTTGTCAGCAGTTTTGGATCTCTTCTTAAGCTCTTCCATAAATTCTTTAGCTGTCTCAATTTCGGGAAGCGAAACTTTAATGTTTCCCGCAACTGTCATTCGCATAAACATAAGGCACAATCTGTTAGAACGAGTCCAGTTATTCATGAGATTCTTTGCTGCATTTGTACTGGTACTCGTTAGTGCTGGTGGCTTGTCTTCCAGTAATGCTAGATCTAGGTCTAGCGCACCAAGATGAAAACTCACTTGCTCAGACCATTCAGCAAAGTTGAGTCCATTGTAAACAACCACAGAATTAGCATGCGATTGCATTGAAACAGGAAATGGAGCTTTATCCATATAAAAGACAAAATAAAACTTTAATTAGAACATAACGTTGATATATAAAATAGAAAACTTTAATGTGAACCTTTGATGTTTTGAGTTCTATTTTATATCTTAAATTCAGATTCGAAAGAAGCAACTACTTTAAATAATATTATAATTACCCTTTGGGGCTTACTATAATATTATATCCTTAGAGAATAAATAACATAACTAAAATATATCTATTCTAATCTTTAATTGGTATTTAATTGTCGCTAGTTCAAATTGTCATCTTTGGATGATCAATTACTAACTTAATAATTAAAACCACTTAATTTTGAATGCACATAATTTATGACACTCTTTGGAGTTATCTAATAAAATTATGTGTATTCGAAATAATCTAGTATACTCTAATTCATTAATACATACATAACTAGATTAACTATAATTTTCGATTTACTATAATAAACTTATCTTCATAATTCAATTGCTTTGGCAATTAAAATTATAAATATAAGTTTCTTCAAAATCGAGAGAAAACATATACTAAATATAATTTTTTAGGACTTGAATTGCTTAAACAAACCCTAAAAATACTATTTATGCTCTGAATTTCGTATAAAAATATCTAAAAGACACCATGTGTCAAAACAGCCACGTTTCAGAAAGCTGGCAGACTCTCATCCTTTTGGTAAAACTGTTCGTTCTCACTCATCCGTGATCTGATCTTTACGTTTTCGGACAATCTGGAAAGAATACTTTGAGATCTTTCCAACGCCACAAAACCCACTCAAATCGGAGTTACGGATCTTGAGTAATCCCTTTCGCAAGACTGCTGCCAGAAAATCGTTTCAGAAAATCGCAGAATCGCACACTTTTATTAATATGGCGACTGTTCATTCATCCGTAATCCAATCATTAAGTTCTTTACCATTATGGAAAGTAGACTTCAGGATCTTTCTAACAAAACAAGAATCATTTCAATTGGACTTACGGATTTTCTGCTATTCCATTCGCAATACAGGCAGTTTCTATCGCGTCCAGAAAATTTTCAGCCTACGCACCCTTTCGTAAAAAGACTTTAACTTTCTCTACAGAGATCCGATCTTCGCGTTCTTGGACATTCTGGAAAGTAGATTCGATGATCTTTTGTAACGTAACAAGAATCACTTAAATCAGATATACGGATCTCAAGTTATGCCTCTCGCAATATAGGCTGCCAGAAAACTAATTTTCTGGACTGAAATTCGAATTTGAATAGTTTATTCATAAAAAAACTCACGAAATTCAAACACACAAATGGAATTTTATGAAATTCTTGTAACCATGCTCTGATACCACATGTAAGTTAATACTTTAATCATCTTTAATCATCAATTAAGCGGAAATACAATCAATTCATGAAGCAAACTTTTCAGCCTTTAAGAATTCCATAAAATCACCAAAATTCTTAATGAAATCAAATCTTTGATAGATGAATACCTTTATCCATAGCGGCAGAAAATTATCTCGCACCGTTCTTCTCCCTAACGCCTCTCTCCTTGCGGTAGAATCAAGAGAAGACGAGTTTTCTGCACCGGAATGTTTCTCTCTCTGCCTTTCTTACTCTAGGATAGTGGATATCCTTTCTCTTAAGAGCAAAACCTTCTTTTCTTTTATTAATTTTCTGGTTTTGTGAAAATAGAGTGGTTGGAGAGAGAGAACAACCCAGGAGATAGCCCTTTTATACTAATCCACTGTAGTTAATCAAAGGGCTTCCATAAAAAAGACATCATCCAATGGCTATTATTGATTGGTCCCTTCATCTTTAAATCTGGACCACTCATCTTTAATTCATTGGACTGAACCATATTTAATTAATTAATAATTAATTCTTACATTAATTTGTAGGTAATGCAAAAATAAATGATCGAACCTTATTAATTCAAGATATTATTATTAACTTGTATTATTCTGAAGCGAACATTTTCGAACTTCTTTTTGACAAACTTTATAGGCGTTTGGTAATGGAATAAGTGGAGGCATAAGTTATAATTCCATAAATGTTATGTAATGGGTGTTTGGTTGTGATATAAGTGAATGAACAACTTATGATGACATAAGTTATTTTAATTAATATATTAATTATTATTATGATAATATTAATGATGATGTTGTTGTTGTTGTTGTTGTTGTTGTTATTATTATTATTATTATTATTATTATTATTATTATTATTATTATTATTACTATTACTATTATTATTATTGTATAATTTGTCTAGTGTTATCATTTTATAATTTTTGTTGTCGTCTCATGCTTTTTTGGTAATTATAATTTTTATTATAATATATTTTATATTTTTTTTACAACACAAATATTATACCCGTTTTTTTTACAATTAGCATAACCTAACAAGATGTGTTATGTTAACATTAATAATTAGATACAAATCCGATATACCTGCATAAGCCCCCATAATTTTATTTCAGTTATTTAAATATTAAAAAAAAACACACACACATTTAATAGCCACAGAGAAGAAATAATATATTTTTGAATGAAATGATGGGGGCTAATCTCTATTTTTCACTCAGAAAAATGAATCACATTTAAAACATTGGGAATGTGCACCACACTCCACACTGGATGACTGGAATCACTAATTCCAAACCTCAGAAAAATGAAAAAATCTCTCATCCAAATTACACCGCACCACACAAACAACCTACGGCAAACCTTGGCGCTCTCAAGTGCTCCCCATCCAGTCTCCATGCTCACAAAAAGCTTATAATTATGTGTAACGAGTCATTAATACTGGTTCATATGGCCCGTTAGAGATTTAGTTTCATGACGGAAAACAGAAACAAGTTATACTCTGTCTCAAATTGAAACTCTTCGATGAAACTGGTCTATTTCCGTCCATGCTCACTGATATATGGGCCCGCCATAGTTTGATCCCACACTCAGGGAAATGGTCTATTTGAGAAACATTGGACCACAGTATATACATTTTTATTTTGTGAGAAGTAAAATCAATCGATAAGCCTCTCACAAGTCACAAGTCACAACTCAACACACACTCCCAGGCTCCCAGCCAGCCAGCCATGGCGGGAACCTCACTCTCCTTTCTCTCCGCACCGATCCAAACCTACGCACTCTCACGGGGGCCAATTGGAAGACACCATCGCAATCGCAGATTCCGAACCAAAACATTCCTCTGTTACACTGTTCCTCCGAGATCAGAACAGCGAATAGGAGGAGAAACAAAGCAGAAGAAGAGGAAGCAAGAGAAAGACAAAAACGCCCACGCCCCTTTGAGAGTTCTTGATTTGGTGAAGTTCGATGAGATCGGTTTGGAGATAGTTAACATAGCGTTGCCTGCTGTGCTGGCGCTCGCGGCTGATCCACTTGCTTCTCTTGTCGATACTGCATTTGTCGGACATCTTGGTGTGTGAATTCTCAATTTGATCTATAAAATTGCTAAATTTTTAAGTTTATTGTAAGAAAATATTATTGTTAGGTGCTAAATTTGAATGTATGATGGAGCAGGTTCTGCTGAGTTGGCAGCAGTTGGGGTGTCAGTGTCGGTTTTCAATTTGGTTTCTAAGCTATTCAATGTGCCATTGTTGAATGTCACCACCTCTTTTGTAGCAGAGCAACAAGCATTGGATGCGAAAAAAGGTACCAATGGAAAACGTCTTTATTTAATTCACAGTATTTTGAGGGACTTATACAAAAGAAATCAACTTCCTTGGTGTTAGCACAAGTCACCTGCAAAATGTGCCAGTCTACTACCATTAACACTTTTGCTTTCGGTTTTGAAAGAGCATCTACACTAACTTAAAAAAATGTAAAATGTTTCCTAAGCCTATAGTTCTGTACCAGTACTACTCACAAATTCTATTTTTCAAAGTTTTAACTCTTTTGGACCTCATTTGGGCCAATATAATTCCTCTGAGTCAAATTACACTTTGTCATCTGCACTTCTTTCAAATCCAGTTGCTACTTAGTGAACATCCAAAAGCCTCTGGCCTTGGACCCGGCCCTGACCAAGCCCTTCTGACACAAAGGGCCAGTCCGGCCTCTCTAAGCTCTTAAAAAGGGTAGGGCCTAGAGAGGCCAGGCTTTGGAAGGGCTAAGCCACAATCTTAGCTAAAGAGAGGCCTAGAGAGGCCAGACTTTGAAAGGGCCAAGACCTACAGAGGCCAAGCTTTGGAAGGGCCAAGGCCTAGAGAGACCGAAGTTATGAATAATCAGGCATAATCTCAAGCGAAATGTAAGATCATATCTGATCCAATCTAAATTGAACAGATCATTTCAAATAATATTTAAATTTTTGAACATGATGCTAAAACAAGTTAAAATATATATATATTTCTCATCTTTTACGCTACATTATTTCATACATTTGTAATTTTAATTCATTAATATGTTAACAAAAACTAGTTTTTTTTTTTTTTTTTTTACTTTTTCTATGTTATTATAATATAACCGATCTTAAACCCAAATTAAAGATGAAAAAAAAAATATTATATATAATGAAAAATAAATGTGGACAATTATATTTAAATAATTTATAGCATTTTTATTATTTTTTACAAATAAAAATTGTTCATTTTAAATGTAGTTTAAATAAATATTTAAATAAATATATTGTCTGTTCGTTGGCCCTTCAGGCCCTTCAAGTCCAGCCTCTTGAAACCCGGAGGGCCTAAAAGGGTCAGGCTTGAGAAGAGTCAGGCTCAATCTTAATATTTAAGTCCTTCTAAGTCCGGCCTTTTCAAAAACATCCCTAAGTCCGGCCCTTGAGTAGGCCCTTTTAGACTCGGCCTCCCGAGAGCCCGGCCCGGCCCTAGAAGACGTTCACTATTGCTACTTAGCAATAGAAGGAAAACTGTAACCTATAAGTATTGTTATCAAAAGAATACATATTAGGCAGTTCTTTAGAGTCTTCTTCAGAAACCCAAATCGGAGGGAGAGGAAAGGAGAGTAACGGAGACTTTACTCTGCACGAAGTGTTATTGCTCCATATGAAAAGTTTGAGGATGGAAAGGAAGAGAAGAGGGAATAAGAGATACAGTGATTTTGTGAAGAGTTTACTCTCAAAGTCTACCCCTCGATTTGGCAGTAACAAAATCCGGGCAAACTTTCCTCTACTCTCCTCTCCGTTTCATTAATAAAACACTTGTGGTGCAGACCCTAATGGAGAATTTGTCATTTGTCATATAACGCAAAGAATAATTAAACAATGACATGATGAAGACTTTTTGTTAGATTATTTTTTTCATTGTTCAGAAGCCAACAACAATTGGATAGCTTTGGCAAAAGCTTATAGAACTAGTGCCTAGTGGTACATTTTTCAAAAAATTTCCTATTTTATATTGTTAGATTAGTGATTTTTTAATTGTTTGCTTTTAGATGAAGAAATTTATGAGAATAATGACCGAAGGAAGTATCTCCCAGCTGTATCAACATCTCTAGCTTTGGCAGCTGGTATTGGATTACTGGAAACAGTTGCGCTGATATTAGGATCTGGATTCTTGATGAATGCAATGGGTATACCTGTAGTATGTCCTAATCTTAGACCAATCAATTATCCATACTAATATTTCTCGTTTCTTTTTTTTTTTTTTCTTTTTCCCTGCCATTCTTTTATGAGTATATGATGACACGTCTGTACAGGACTCACCAATGCGAGCCCCTGCTGAGCAATTTCTTACACTAAGGGCTTATGGGGCTCCACCAATTGTAATTGCACTTGCGGCACAAGGCACGTTTCGTGGATTTAAAGATACAAAAACGCCTTTATATGCTGTTGGTATGTAAATTTTCTCATGAATATGTTGTATGCCAAGTGAAACATGCAATGTACCGTACCAGTCAGCACAAGTTTGGTTTCTGCCTCCAATACAAGGTCCAGTCAAGTATTCCGCTATTGTTACAACACCCACAAAGTCACACATGATACCATAAAAATGAAATTAAAGCATTCTTAAAGAGATAAGGTCGTAGTATGCTACTTCCAAAAAATTTTACAGTGTGATACATGCATATTTATTTTTCTAATTGCTTTGCTGTGAATATAATAAGAGTATATATCTGCACAATATTGTAGGTTTGGGGAACCTTGTAAATGTCGTTTTGGATGTGATTCTGATACTTTTACTGGGCTTGGGTGTAAGGGGTGCAGCTATAGCTACAGTGACCTCTGAGTATGTTAAAGAAACCACCATAAGATACAATGTATAATATATCCTCCCAGTTCAAGTACAACCCTGTCTCTTTGTTACTCTCTTATTCAGCATATTCTGAATCTGCTCCTGATTTTATTTAAATCTAACTCACAGGTACGTGATTGCCTCTATCCTGCTATGGAAATTGAATGAACAAGTAGTTCTTGTTTCTCCTGGTATTATTGGTGCTGGCACAATGAGATACTTAAAATCAGGTTTATTCTTCTTTTCTATTGTAATTTCTTTTTCAGGCATAGCATACCCTACTAAGCTTTAATCATGGTTGTATTCTCTCATTGTTGATGCCAACAAAGAATCTGCTAGTAATCCTTTCAATTTTTAAGAGCATGGTTGCATTCTCTCATTTTTAAGGTGCTTATTCTAAGGGGTCAAACTGTAAAATTGAACTTATTTGTGGGAGATGTGCTTTAAATTTTATATGTTATGAATCATCAGAAATTACAAATTAGTGAAGGGGGTAGGCTAGCTGCTTTCGAGGAACATTGGCACAATGATTAAATGATTGTGCTCTTGTACATAGTTCCTGTACTTCAAATATTTGGGGTTTTTTCTTCTACCCTGAAGATTGTTCTTTTCTTGCATATATACCCCTGAAAGACTTATAATTCCAACATTTCTTGTAGGTGGATTGCTAATAGGAAGAACAATAGCAGTTTGGATAACAATGGCGCTTGCAACTTCACTGGCAGCGAGAGAAGGCCCAATTCCCATGGCTGGGCACCAGATTTGCTTGCAAGTCTGGTTGGCGGCTTCACTACTAAATGATGCACTTGCACTTGCCGGTCAGGTCAGTTATAAATTGTAAAAATGATACACTTGAGACCTTTTTTTACCTTTCTGTTTCATCTGGGGGTTTCGTAGTAGTGATAAAATCTTTTATAGGCTTTACTTGCAGGTGAATACACCAAAGGAAATTATGAACAAGCCCGTATTATTATTTACAGGGTTCTGCAGGTATCAAAAGCTTCATTCCTGCATCCTTTCTTAATCATATCTTATATTTAATTTTGTAATGATGTAAATGCATTTAACTTCTTGGATTCTAGTAGATTGGTGGGTTAATGGGAGCTGGCTTGGCAGTTGTGCTCTTCTTTGGATTTGGGACATTTGCCTTAGTTTTCACTTCTGATTCTCAAGTTCTAGAAGTTGCAATATCGGGACTTTGGGTAAAGTTATTTTTCATGATTTCTTATCTATCTCGGTACATTGAAATTATGCAATTTGTTTAAAAAGTTGCTAAATATTTAATGCAGTTTGTTACCATTTCTCAACCAATAAATGCTATGGCTTTTGTGATAGACGGGCTTTATTATGGTGTCTCTGATTTTGCCTATGCTGCATATTCTATGGTTTGCATTTTAATTTCATTTACATCCTTATTTCTGTTCTGTACATCTTTTGTTTCTTTTTATATTTTGTTGTGTATTTTTTCAGAATAAAAAGTTGAGTAACTAATTACTAATTTTTCATAAATAAGCCCTGTAACTGATCAGTTCTCCTTGTAATTTAAAGGTTAATTAGCCAATTTATGTTTTTGTTGTCTTTATTTGTGCAGCTTTTGGTCGGATTGGTATCATCTGGATATCTGTTATTGGTAACTCCAGGATTCGGGCTTACTGGCGTCTGGACTGGTCTGGTTTTTTTCATGTCCTTAAGAACGCTAGCTGGATTTCTAAGGTAAACGGAAAATTTTTCATGCTGTTGAACTAAAATATTTGATAATTTTTTCTTCAAGGGTGCTTAATCAGAAGAATATTGCTGTGATATTTCAGGCTAGGAACTAAAAGTGGTCCCTGGAAATTGATTTGGTCAGATTCAGATTCAGATGATAAATTGCAAAATAATAACTTTTGAGCTAAGACTGAAAATGTGAAGAGAAAAACAAGTCGGCCATGAATATTGAAGAAAGAGTTCCGGGATCATGGGCTTAGCCTTAGTACCAAATTCTGATACTAACACAAGTAATGAAGCTAATAGAATGGGATTTACTGGAGCTAAGAAAAATAATTTGTATAGGTTACAGGAGAATTAACTTTTGTGCATGCTTAGCTTGTACATCATGCTAACGTAGTTGTTTAGACAAGAAACAAAAATTTGATAGGAGTCCGAGAAATGGAGTTGTGATATACATATAATTTTGTAGCAAATGTATGTTGTCTCGGCTCTCCATGACTTAAATTATGTTTGTAATATACATTTTGTAATTTACAAAATTATTTCATTTAGCCTGATAATCTGCGTATTGGTCTTATTATTAATTGATTTCTGTTCAATTTAGACCCCTGATTTATTTGATTTAATACGACCGACAATATTTTACTATTTTGTTATATATCAAGAAGCAACCAGTACAGAACCAAAACTCTCTATCCCGTTGTTTCTAGATACTGTGAATCCGGATTATCTGTAATATATTATTCCCTGGTGGCTGGTGCAATCCCTGCGAATAATTTGTACTAGAGGATTTGGATACATAGAGCAAATAAACGATAAAATAGTAGTTTCATGAAATTATAAAATCAGATTAGTCCATTGCTTGTATAACAGGACAGTCCATTGCGGGCTGGAGCGTCTTTCACAGCAATGAACTGGACACGAGCAGTCTTGTAAAACGGAGACCAAGTATGTACTAAAAAGAAGTAAAAAACCGCGGATTACCATTATCAGGGTTTAGGCGAAAGAGAGAGGTTTTCTTTTCACTTCGCCTCTCTCACACGCCAGTGCGCAAGCAGTGAGAGAGAGAGAGAGAGAGAGAAGAGACGACTGGAGAGATGCCGTGCCTGACCCTGTCGACGAACGTCAACTTGGAGGGAGTCGACACGTCAGCAGTTCTCGCGGAAGCCACCAGAGTCGTCGCTGACGTCATTGATAAACCTCAGAATGTGTGTCTTGTTGGTTCCTCCTTCCTTCCTTTCCCTTTCTCTCCTTTTCAACAATATTTTCTTTCCTTTTGTCATCTATGCTCATACCCAAAACCCAATTCGTCAGAGAAATGAACAATTTCGGTTTAGTAGGGGCAATTTGGGAATTCAAGTCCTGAGCTTCTTATTCATAACTTGTATTTACTTATATATAACACTTAAGTAGAAGTATGTGCTCAACCCATCTCATCTCTAATCTTCAATTGATGCAAAATGTTGCTACCATATGCTGGTATGCCCCGATTTGGGTTGCTGGTACGCGCTGACTGTACATGACAAGCTGTGCAAAGTTTTTAGTATTATCTTCTCCCAATTTATAAGCATTAACACCTCATTTTCTCTCTGGTGTGCTTGTGTGCAGTATGTGATGGTTGTATTAAAGGGTTCAGTGCCGATTTGCTTTGGTGGCACTCAACAGCCAGCGGCTTATGGTGAACTGGTCTCAATTGGAGGTCTTGACCCAGTCACAAACAAGAAAATTAGTGCAGGAATTGCTACTATTCTTTCAAAAAACCTCTCTATTCCCAAATCCCGCTTCTTTCTCTTGTTTTTTGACACCAAGGCAAGCACTACTTTTTCTCGTTACTGTTCTTGTTTTAATTTATTCTGGCTTGTCTACTAATTGTGTTAAAAGAGCCACATGAAAAATGGGGACACAAATAATTAATAAGTAAATACGTGCCTGTTGTTTGTCGATACAACTTGGTTATGAAACCTATTGGTTCATGGTTATAGCTATTAACTCTACAATGTTGTGAAACTTATATATTGTTGTCCATTTCTAATCTCTTGTTTTTTTTTTGCTTGTTGAAAATTTTGCGTTTGATAGGCAAATCCTGCACAAGAACTTGCTCACTGCTTGCATGCTTTACATCAGGAGTAGATTCAATGTAAATAACTAGCACTTTGATCTTTCAATTTTTTCTTAATCAGCAGCTTACAACTTATTTATGTTTCAAGATATGGTTGCCCATTCTTTTTCTTTAGTACGAACTTTCTATTCCTATATTTGCAAGCAATTTGTCTAATTTATTAATCTGTAATTTTCTTTGGAATTATGTAGCCTAGAACTCTGGATGTAATGAGAATAAATTGTGAGCTGATTTTTTTCTGATGGCGGAGATTCCACTGACTAAAGAAAATAATGGTCTGGTTTCTTTTTTGGGAATAATGTTGAGAAATGTTAATTTTGTACTATCTAGGATACAGGAATGTTGTTTGAATTGTATGGTTTCGAATAGTGCTAACTCAAAGAGTGTTAATTATGTTATTCTATAACAAAGTGTAATATTAAGAGACGATCAAGAGAGAAAAGAAAATATATATTTCTATATTATTTCATTGACATTGTTAAAAAGCCACTGTATTGAGATCACAGTGACCATCTTTTTTCTTACCGATGCAAAAAACAAAAACCTTATAATGTACTGTATAAAAAATTATCTTCATAGAACTTGTCAATGCATCACTGTCTTGACTGCAATAGGACTCCTCACAACATGTTTTCCATCAGACCAGACCAGTGCACCAAACGCATACTCCCCCCTTGAGAAACCTTTTTGGGTCTTCAACACAACCTTAAACTCCTTTTCTTCACCCAATTTTTAAACTTGATCTTTGTAGGCCTCACACGAACAGATACTCCTCTCGGCTCCTCTACACGAACAGTGTATGTGCCAATGGTTCCAACGTTCTTCACCCTTCTAGTGATCTTCGCCTTGTTCAAAAGTTTCGGGACGGCGATAGATGGGTAGTTTAGATTTTCGATGTTTATAGGGGTGTCTGGACACAGGTGCGGTTTAGTGAACATTGCAAGCTGGGAAGAGTTGTAACCAAGGGCACATACGAAATTCAGATAATCAGCTGGACTGAGGTCGTACACTAGACCAGGATTCATGGCATGATTTGGGCGGACATGACCAGAGCCATAATCGAATGGTGTTGCATTTGTCAAATTTGCATCTCTTATTGGTAGGTGCTCATTGTCTTTAACAGTAGCTGCAAGGAAAGAGAAAAATTATGTAAATACAAAATAATAAAGCCATTATAGTTTGACACTGCGATGCATTTGGTTCTATCGAAGGGTGGCAGAAGTGGAAGTTAGATGGTTTGATCTGATTGACATGTGCGATAGAAATATATCAAATGTTATACAAACTTTTCATCAGTAAAGATTTAGTAATGTATAACATCAATCTCTCTAGTTAAATCTTAGAAGTTTAATATTTCAAACTATTATGTAAATTATAATTTTACTTTATGAAGGGCTTACAGAGTAAGAGAGCAATTTAGCACTGATTAAGGAAATTTTATAAAAATATAATATGCAGAGAGACAGAAACAAAAAAGCAGTAACCTGAAGTCATAATGGCAGATCTAATAGCAGCGGGACTCCAATCTGGATGCATTGCTCTAAGAAGACCTGCAATGCCAGCGATATGAGGGCATGCCATGGAAGTACCGGTTTCAAAATAAAAGAGAATGCGTTTGTTGCCAATGTCAATGCCAATGGGGTTCCCTGCTTCTGAGATTGCAGCGAGAATGTTGACGCCAGGTGCTACGATATCAGGCTGTATAAAAAGAAAGCATAATTAGATATATTGTTTATGATTGAAATCAAGTATTTAATTATATAAACCTTTTGGACATAAAATTTTGGACCAACATCTAGTTATAGAAGAGAGACATACATCAGAGATCAGTTGTACTCAGTGTGGTTGTTCTCTTTGTAAATTATTTAAGAAAGAGAAATTTAGAATATTATAATTTATTGACTAGGTCTGGTACTAACCTTTAGGATTTCTTCATTATATTTATTGGGTCCTCGAGATGAGAAGGCTGCCATGACGGGTGATGGTTTTACGCCTAATGTTGTCTGAGGAGCCGTAATGTTACCCATTGGAGACCTACACCCAGAAAAAAATAATAATAATAATTTAGGAGTAAGCCATTACTTATGAAAGTGGAAACCTTTCACCCTTGTTCTTTACTTTCTCCATTTTTGTTAGTATTTAGTTTCTACAAGTGAATTACATTGAAAACTGTGTAAATTAATTGTCTAAGTCTTTCAATTGTCATTACATAATGGTGGCTACGAAGTTGAAAGGAGATGCGTACATAGGTCGATTCCAAGTTTGAACCCAAATTTAAATTAAGCATTTATAGAATGAAATGTCCATAATACCTCGTGCTATTAATGTAGTTGAGGAGAGTGATTCCATCTTTATAACTTACGTGAGTGGCAGGAATAACATTTGGTTCAACAAAGATGAAGTGTCCTGAATACGGACCGTTTGCTACAACCAAACCCACACCACCAGCATCACGCACCACCTCGCCATTCTCAATTGCACTGCTCCATCCCCATTTGCACACAACAATCTTCCCTTTCACCTTCACAGGATCCAGTGAGTTTATCAGGCAGTTGGTACTGCATCCACCACAGTAATATTAAACAAACAACAACAATTAAAAATCATTGATACATAGTTATGATAAATGGATGAAAACAGTGAAATAGAAGAAAGTACTCACGCATTCTGTGCAGATGCATTAGCTGATTTAGCATCGGTAGAGATGATGAGTGGATAGTATTTTTTGCCTGGAAGCTTACTTGTAGAGTAACTTTGTCCCTAGTAAAACAACCAAACCAAAACAATATATGCACATCAGAAAAGTAAGAATACATGCATTCTTGAGTTTCCAAGTCAAAGTTTCTATGGAACAGGTACATTAGAGAAAAATAGGAATATATGTTTCTCTAACCTTGATACGGATATTTGTATTGGCAACCAGAACATCAGTCTGGATCTCCCTGTCGATGGTGCTTGCCCCAACTGTTATAATCCAGGGAGCTGTGTTACTCAATGAACCATACGCTGGACCTGAATTACCAGCTGCGCAAACCACTGTGATTCCATTCTTGACAGCATGGAATGCCCCAATCGCAATTCCATCATCAAAATAGTTAGCATTCCCTCCTGACAGCGAGACTGTCAGCACATGAACCCTGTCATGAATTGCCTGGTCAAAAGCTGCCAAAATGTCTGAGCCAAAGCACCCGGGAGAATGAATTGGTGGCCAACAAACTTTGTAGGCAGCTACGCGGGCGTTCGGTGCCCCACCTTTGGCAGTGCCATTGCCATAGCCTAGACAATTTGCGGATGGGACAAATCGGCCTGCACCGGTGGATAGAGTGTGGGTCCCATGGCCGGAAAAGTCACGAGGGGAATCGATGAGACTGGATGGTCTTGATATGTTAATTGAAGCGAGGAAAGCTAGGCAGCCTTTGTTGAAGTATCTTGCTCCAATGAGTTTCCTGGAGTTAAAAAGTACCATATTTTGTAGGTGTACGTCCAAAGAGTCAAATACACATGCGCCTATAATGTTATTGCACAAGAAATTTATTTGGATTCAAACGTTTGATTATTGTCATTTGGTTTACTCGGCTAGCTTTTGAGTTTAACACAGAAACACCTTTCCAATTGTCAGCAAAAAATCTAGCTAGCTGTATGTCAACATTCAATATATATATTCATGTTTGTTTTTAACTGTACTATTATTATCTTTAAGTTACAAGGTTGTACTATACCAAACAGATAAAAAACAAAGTTTCCACTAAATAACCAATGGATGATAATTGACAGCTCCAGAAGAGAGGACAAAAAATTGAAAGTTTAATACAAACAACAAAAATCAAAGAAATATATGGGCAGAGCATAAAAATAGAGAGACAGACCTGTTACAGTTGAAGGTACTGTCGTTGTGGTTGTCACATGCTCCTCTCCACTGTGTTGGTACAGGTCCCATTCCGTCATCTCGGAAGCTCTCTGCCTCTGGCCACACTCCTGCATTCCCAAGTATGGACTATTACACACAAACACACACACACACACAAATTTCTGTTTTTATTTTTAATAAAACCCAACTGAATTGTTCAAGATTACCTGTTAATTTTTATTTTGTTAATTCTGAAAAAAAATTATATAACTTTACAATTAACTAGGGGTAGTGTCAAAAAAGCATCTGCTCATATTTCATAGAGCATATAAAATATCTCATAAATTACTCTCGGGTTCATCAGTTAAGTATTAGCATGACATATAAAATTAAAATTTCTCATAAAAATAGTTAATTATCTATTAGCATTCTATTTATTGTTCCAACTGTAATATATAATTAAGTGTGTTGTTTCTTTAGTGGAAGACTTGTGTATACAAGCTGAATAAAAATTGAATATACGTACTATGTGGAAAGTTATGAAATTAAGCTAGAAAGAAAATTTAATAGCTAGGTAAAATCAGACATTATGACTAGAAGTCTAAAAAGACATATTAACAGATTATACCTGCCCAGTTGTCGAACTAATCAAATAGGTGACATAAACTTAGAGTACCAGTATCAATATTTCCAATGATGATATTTTCTCCAAACTTGGCTTTGTTCCAAAGCGATCCTGATGGAACCTGTCCATGTCTCTCCAATCTGAGAAATTCCCATGACCTCGTTGTCAGCAGTTTATGTGCTCTATTAGGAAACACAGATATAACACTCGGGTGCTCTGAAATACAACCAAAGAAAACAACTTAAAGAGTGGCAGCAAAGCCATTGATGTATTTTGTGGAGTAGAAAATAGAGTCTTGTGCTTTCACCTTGCTGAATTCATGGATTCAGATTTTATTGGATTTGGATTAAATGTTGAATTTAATCATCGATTCATCATATACATACCTTCCTAAGAAAGAAGCAAGAAATTCGTAGTGTGAATCCTTAGCTCTCTCCTCTGTCTCGATAGAAATCTCGTCTGGGCCATGAGAATGTGATCCCAAATACACAACATAAGACTGCACCACACACCAGTATCACATGTAGGTAATAGGACAAAAATAACAAAGAAAGAGAAGGCTCCTTTAATTTAAAAATAGGGATAAGTATTTCTCATACAGATAAATTTTTTCTAATATATATATGGTATTTTTATGCACGGAAATAACAAACTATGTTAAAAAGGTTGTGTATGATTCACTCCATTTATACGTTAAAATAATAAATTATGCACTCAGCGGAATTTTCTGAATGATAATCAGTACTAGTGTACTACCCTTGAAAACAAATCAGAAGATAAAATAAAAAAAACATTTGCTGCCATCTACAACGAATGCTACAAGGATGTCCAGTGAAAAAGAAAAAATAATGGAAAGAGAGAATGCTTTGTAATTTAAATTGGAGATTTTGATTCTTTTTTTCTTTCAGAAAAATTTTGTAAAAATTTTCATTCTGTATGTTGATTAATGTTTTTTATAAAAGAATGGATTATGCTAAATAAATATATAAATATTTTTTTCAGAAAGAGAACCTTCTTTTCAGCTAGAACGAGGTTTTGGACTTTTGGGAGCCCAGTATATAGAGAAGGAACAGAGGGATCATGAGGAGGCTTCTTGGGCAACCCACTGGCGAATAAACTGAATTGTACATTTTCCTTTTCGTTTTTGGGTACCTCGTAATATATACTATATATGGTCGTATTGATTTCCTATGTGGAAAGAAGCAAGGAGGAGCACTGTATGTAACAGAACTAACAGTAAAGGGACTTTCTATGCCTGAGAAAATCTACTCTTTCACATAGAATCATAACAGAAAAAATCAATAAAAAAAACTGAGGAATTGCTATTGGTAACGGGGATTCTCTTGGGGTATATATGTATATGTTACTATTGGGATGCTGGTATTTTCTATTTTGAGAATGAATGTACAATTGAATGCATCATCCATGTCAGTTGGTCTCGATGACACATGCATAATGGGGAAAGCAATACAACCTACGCGTGTTCTGTTAGTTATTCTGATTTTCCATTGTTAATTAGGTGTAGGGATGAACTAAATAGGAAAGATGCTTATCATTCTGATTCCCTATTTCAACTGTTTCCATATAAGTGGCCATAATCATCTGATCATCTCACCATTTCTACTGTTTCTCCAAAACACAGTTTTATATTACAGACTAAGTTCTAGTGTTCAAGTAGCTGTCTTGTACCATTACACAATTGTATCGACTTAGCAAGCACGTCAGATGTAGCACAACTGCAACAACAAAATCAACAAATCACAAGTAATTGCATTAAGCAAATAAAACATTCTTATAAAATTAGATAGGGACTAAACATTGAAAAATTAAAGAAAAACATCGAGGATAAGTGTCACACCCCGCACCGACAATCATGAAATGTGACGAAAGAATGGTATCTTCTGCATCCATCCGACAGTCCGTCAACCTACATCGCAACAAAAAAAACAAACGTACAAACCTCAGTAACTGATTATTTAATGACACATTTCTCTATACTTAATTATTATAACAAATCTCAATAAGATTGGATTAATCCACAGAACAAATAATATATTTTACGGAGATAAATGGATCTAGCCAGCAGAATGGTTCCTCCCCCGAACATAGGAGGATGAGAACCGGTCCCTCCTCGAATTAAGGAGGATCAGGGCTTCAAATTCAGATTCAGTTTCTAAATCTGATATCCTATAAAATATAACAATCATAATTCCAATAAACAGATTCAATTCAAAACCAAACGACAATAAAATCAATTAATACGAAATTAAATATATAGAAGTTTGATTCCTTGATTGAGCGGTTCATAAATCAATATCAAGTTGGCTATCCAATACGACCGTGACGTAAAACTCGAATTACGAACGAATCGACCGGATCAACTTTTCAATCGGTTTTCGAAATCTTTCATTGGGTCTCAAAACTGATAAGTTTCGGTCATTAAAATCTAACTAGGAAAGATTATATAGATAATTTTCTCATTTGGTGTTTGGCTCGGTTGGAAAATGGAATTAACAAGAGAGAGGAGGAATATATGGTGCGTAAAAGAAAGGTAAAATTGATAAAGTAATGGCACGTATGACTAGTCAAGGAGGTGTCAAGTTTGGCTTTTTATTCGGTGTAACACATGTATATGGAATATGATTCGGTTGTAGAATTTTTAATCTCGGGCAACATCAATTCAAAGATTTGACTGGTCAAAGGTAAATCCTTGGTCAACAAAAGTCATATATAGCTGGTCAAAATTTGGGGTTTTACAATAAGGGAAATATTCAGCAACAGACAGCCCGTAGTAAATATACTGATCAATGATATCTACTTTAGAAAATGCAATCCAAGCAGATTAACCACTTCAATCATAGTATCCCCATTTGTCTAGTCCATGAAATATCGTGCATCATCAACTAGCACCACATTCAAAAGCAGTTCTAATATTGGAAAGGAGGTCGCTAAGCCGGGCTTCACCCCTTCTTGCTTCATTCTGTTCGGCACCCAGATAGCTTCATCTATTTTTACGTTTTTAGCAAATGCTTTAATCAAGCGAGTGTAAGTGGTGTCATCTGGTGCTATATGGTCCAGCTGCATTGCTTCGGCCTTGTTTGCACATAGAAACCATCATTGATCTATAGTAAACTCATTGGGCTGAAAACCACTTTTAACCAATTTTGGTAAAACTTCCATCAATTAATAATTGCAAAACAAAAGACAATCCTTGACAACTTTTTGCAATCAAGATCAAACTAAAAATAAATTAAATAAACATACACTATTTCATCAAAACCAATTACAACATCAGTTTTCTAATGCTTTGATTCTCTCAAAATTACTTTTCACTGACTTTTCAATTTCTGGTGTCACACGATCACCATACAGAAGCTTGTACTGCTCAAACTTTGTTTCATCGCATTCCAAAGCCTTTCTCCTACACACTCGTATGCAACCTATGAAAATTGAAAAAAAAAAAAAGACATAAATGTGAAATTAGGATGTCCCAAACAGAACCCTATGGCCACCCACAAGGAAATTTTGAAAACGCCCACTCACAAAGAAAACTCATACAAGTGCATGCCTAATTAACTTATGCAAGTCTGATATTATACAATGACTATAAGAGATCAAACATATGATAATATGAATAAAGGGCAGATGTAATTTATATATATATATATATAAATTAAGCTGTACCAATATAACAATGGTATTGTACCAGTAAAACAATGCTGACAGAGTCTTACCGCTCAAATCTAATAGGTTGAAAGTAACAGGGCACCTCCCGATAGAGCGCACCATGGTTATAGCAGCCCAAATCTTTTTATGATCATCTCTTGAGGCTCTTATAATACATATCTTCGTAATTGGATTTACATATTTCACTGCACAACAATTAAGTAGAAGAAGTGAATGATTGATAATGAATTGTCAATGCATGGCAACTAATACCATAGCAGATGATATAAAAAATGCTGATATCATAGTGTGACTTTACTGGATGTACCTGCAGGCAGTAAGACTTAATAGAGCTTTACGCATTATATTCTAGTTGATTTAGTATTGTTGATGAGATGAACCTCTACTGTATAATTATGGGTTACAACTTACAAGACAAACATATCCTTCTTGAAACACATCAGGCAGAATGGTACTGAAATGCTAACAGTAACAGAGGGGCATCAACAAATTTAACACTAAATACACAAAAATTTGAAGGGTAAAATTGTGAATTACATATGCTGCTCAAGCATACAGTGTGAGGCACACATATATTAGGGATGGAATATTAGGTTGAAAGTCAGTGTCACTGGTATCCATCACTGGTAAGCAGTACCGGAATTTTGTTTTGTATCAGATAGCATAGAACAGGTACCGAGTGGATGGCTATTTTAGGTGGCATGTAACAGTGTAATAACTTTGTAAAAATTGACTTTTTGCAGTATATTTTTCTGGTACAGCACATTGTCAACTGGCCTTAAAAAAAGAAATAATAGAACTATATTTTTATATTGATAACAAAAAAAATAAAGTAAAATAACTAGATGCAATTTGCAAAACTAAATGAAGAATATTCGATAAAGCGAAAAAAAGAATGGATTAACCTTGGAAAGACAAGAGTGAAGAGGCTAAACCACACTCCCCAAAGTTTAATTGGATGCTATCTTTAATGGCTTTTGTGACATTAAAACCGCTAAGAACTATTGGGTCGGAATCACCTGTTTCACGGTTCGGGTCGACCAAAATCTCCATGACCAAGTACCTATTCTTGAATTGAACCATGTTTCACAAAAATACACTTAACCTGCATCCAATGCAGCAAATCAAATCAGTACTGATGAAAGGGAAGCAAAAATTTTTCCTCCTTCCTATTCTATTGTTTGGATAATAAAATTAATAGAAGGGAGATAAAAACTTGAGTGCGAAATCAGTAATTGGCACAGTGAAAGAGAACACTGTCAATCATTGTAAACAAGGTTTAACCAAAAAGCTTATTAATTTCACTTCACAAACAATAACAAGTTGAGAACTTATCAAATCAATTTTTCTGTAAATAATAAAATCAGTCGGAAGAGCACAAACCAGATGAGATTAGAGGAGTGAGGCGTCGGGAGAGAAGAGGAGCCGTCGAAAGCCAACTACTTTTCCTTCCAGAGCTCCCAACGAGGAAGTATCGGAAGAGAGAGGGGCGCCGAGAAAAAAATCCAAGGCGGCAGGAGCTAGAAGTCGGGGAAAAGAAAGACGGGGAAAAAAAAAAAAAACGAAAGCGGTCCCACATTATACGAAGGATTGCTTATGTTATAATATGGTGTGGTATTTTGTGTTTTAGCCGGGATGATGAGAAGTTTACAATGAACAAAACTTAATTTAATTATTTATTATAAAATGAAATTTGATTTAATGTTTTAATTATTAAATAGGTAAATTTATTTATTTTATATATTTGCTATGTGCCACTCGCGTCCAATTTTACAGTGCATATGATGGACATTTAAGTCCTTAATCTCGCCTTAACTCATCCCTTATATATTACCTATGTATAGCATCAATATCCCATGTGGGACTAATATCTCACTTCAAAACCGGCAACCATCCACAATGCTTATTGGGTTGAATATTAGACTGTGGTGATTAGGGGTGAGCAAAAAACTCGTAACTCGTGAGTTACTCGAACTCGACTCGAGAAAAACTCATTGGTAACTCGAGTTAACAAGACTCGAGTTATTTAAACTCGAGTTGGGCCAACTCGTGAGTTTTATTTGCTGAGTTCGAGTTAGGTCCAACTCGACTCGGCCCAACTCGAGTTAGGATATACAGGCCTTAAATTAAATTATATTAGTGCACAGTCCACAAAAGACTTAGTCCAAATATCTCTCCCATTTTGAATTTCCGATGCACAGCCCAGAAGTGCAATTTTATCATCATTTATGCTATTTTCATCATTTAAATGGGCAGAAATTTTTATTTTTAGATAAACATTGCATCAATTCAATATATTTTCGAGTTGTGTAGCGAGTCACGAGTTGACTCGAGCTAAAAAATGATGAGTTTGAGTTAGCTCGGATAACTCGGAATCGCCTCCCGAACGAGTCACGAGTTGACTCGAGTTTTAACGAGTTCGAGTTCGAGTTAGCCTCAACTCGCTCGAACTCGGCTCATATACAGCCCTAGTGGTGATACATATGTAGCGCGAAAAATATTATTAATGCATATATTAAAAGGTGTTCCACTTTTTTTTAAATTGTTATGTGGTTCTGGAGTATTCGGATAGTGTGGAAGCTTTTAAAGTTTTTTTAATGTAAGTGAATGGCGGGTGAGCTATACATTAATGGGGATTGGTGGGTGAGGTTAGGTAGACTGAATATCTCCTCATTTTAAATGCTATATTTTAACTCTGTTTAATTTAATGGCCCAAGAGTCTTTCACCCTCAGAAAAAAAAAGGTGTTCCACTAAGGCACCGTTGCTAAGAATGGTGGTTAGAATAGTGATTAGAACAGTGTGGATGACAGGTGGGGCTCGCTTAATATATTGCATTTAATAGAATCTAGAACGTCCATTCATCATTTGTGTTTCTAAGCACTTTGTTCCTCTGTGTTCATCCATTAGTTCAATTTTTGTTGGTTTAATCGGATTGTTAGAAAGAATGCCGACTAATGCACATTAGCGGATGGGCCCCACATGGTTTGAAGGTGTACTCTGGTGCCAACTTATAATGCACACACCACATTGTGCAATGGTCCCACACGGTTTGGAGACATGCCAGTTTTTTATGGATGCACTTGGGATTTTTATAAACCGCATGATATTTGTACTTTGGTTCATGTGAACCAGGTGTACGTAAATTTTAATTTTAAGGTAATAACTATCTCTGTATTTTACGTGTGGTTTCCATGCTGGTCATGCCACCTGCAATATCCCTACTCCAATTTCTATATGTCAATATTTGTATCTATACTCCATTTAACAAATAAAATAGAAACCTCCATTTACTGAACCCTACACTTAGTGTAACAGAGAGAAGGTTCGAGGAGGTCGGCTTTATCAAATATAATTGATCATGCAACATGCTCAATCTTATTATATCAATTATTTTTTAACACAATATTATTAATTCTTAGTGCTTATATATTCATACAAATAGTGTAGAAATAATTAATGTTCAATAAAAATAAAAAATATAAATAGCGCAACACGCGATGCCTACTTAGTATTATTAACAATGAGTTATATTGATGATTTTATTTCTACCATTATATTATTATCAATGAATTAACAATATAATTAACGGTAGAAATATACATTGTGCCGAATATTAACAATATAACTAGGCTTGCGAAGAAATATTAATACTGAATATCAATGGTAGAAATAGATTAACAATTTCTACCATTATATTATTAACTATTAATACTTAACAATATACATAGTGCTGAATATATATTAATAATATAATGGTAGAAATATTATTCGCAATGGGTCAAAAATTTCATACACGCCAATTATCATAATAAATTTAAAAAATAATATATATATATATATATATCACTGTATCCATATTAAAGATTTTTGAAAATTTTTGTATCGCCATACCCGTACCGTACCGGATACGATACTCTTACCAATGTCTATGCAACATAGATCTTGACGGTTTAGATCAACCGAACCTCCATAACGAAACACCTATTCTTATTCTTAAATTAAACCACGTTTCACTAAAAATACACTTATGACCTACATCCAATTCTGGAAAAATCTGATTGAATAGCATGTAAATATCTGATAGTGACAAATTGAAACTCTTGTAGATGGAATTCAAAATATGATAGGGAAAGTAGTTCCACATAGAGAGAGTAAAAAATGATTGCCTATTGTGCTCGAGGGAGAATAGAGAGAGAAAGTCGGTGGCCTCTTCTTTGTGCTCCTCACAATCTCTCTTGCAAGCTCTTTTTTTTTCCTCAAGAGAGATGGAGATGATGCACTTAACAAATTTGTATATCTATTCAGTTTATTGATGTAAATATTCATTTTGTTTGTTATATCTGTTCATTTTGTTTCTTTATTTTAATATGTGCCATTCTCCCTCTTCTTTGGTAGATTTTTTGAGTTTGGCCAATTTGATTAAAGCTCATGAGCAGAACGCTTTTAGATTGTGTAGTTCAGCTATATTTTGTAGACATGCTAGATTTTTGCGAAATGATATTTGCTTTAACAATGCAAGGAGTGTCACATTAAGAAATTATTGTGCTAAGATTAAAGTATTCCTTTCACATTGGTCAGGTTTGTGGCCTGCAACTCTCAAGAATAAAGTATTTTCTTTGCTGTTTGAGGAGTCGAATTTGCAGCTGGAGGGGTCGGAGATGGTGAATTACAACATGTGGCGAGTACCAGGAGAGAATGAAGCATATGCACGTGGGAGCTTCCCTGGTCTCATTGGTTATGAGATTTGAGAGTCTTATTGGCCAGGGAAGTGACTCTGACGTGGAAGTTAGAGACCATTTTGAGGAGCCAAGAACTCATGACTTTTCTTGATTCAGTTTGTTCCTTTGTTGATTCACTTTTGTTGCATTGTTGTAATAAAAATATTTTGTGTGGTTTGACGGTTTTAGTTTGCCTTGCATTTTTTATATGGGGGTCAGGGTTTATCGGGTAGTATATGGCTCCTTGTTGGTAGAGTTAAACATGTGCCGTACAGGGATGATTTTGATTTGAGTTGTAATAATTGCTGAACTCGTTTTAAAAAGTTACTGGATGCTCTTCAGAAGACTGAAGAGTGGTGGACGCTCTCCACTTATTTTCAAAAAAAATTTTGTTTTTTTATTTAACAAATATTTGTGTCTCTAAGTTTTGTTGTGGTAAGTGTTCTCTTTGTTGTGGTAAATGTTCATCTTAAAAAAAGAGAGGTGCATGGAAAGGAAATTAGAAAATAGGAGAGGTTTAGGGGAGTAGACAATGCTCGCAATGTTTGGTAGGAAAAAAAAAAAAATGCAGGCATGCGTTGTTCATTTATCAACTTCGTCATGAGATTATGTCCTTAATCAAACATTGTTAAAGGCTTAGGAAATAGCATTCTACAAGTACAAGGTTAGCTCGACTTACCCAACTCAGAAAAGTGTAATTTCTTTTTAGAATTTAGAAGAAGAGATGATGAGAAAACATGACACTCCAACTAACAGATTAAAATCAATTTAAAAATATGTACGAGTTCCAAAAGAGGAAGTGCAAGTAATTAAACGGAACCCATAATGTCAATGTTAGCAATAGATAACTATAGTTGTCTTTTTTTTGTTGGAATAAAAAAATATGTTATAAATTTTTCACTACAATATTTTGGAAGCTTAAAACTCGAATAATATAATCACAATTAAAACAGTTTTTTTCATGTTGCGTAACTATAATAACCTCTTGTTAGGTCGTAATAATTCTTCGCTACACTACAAACAGAGAACTCGTGTGCACTTTTGCTTAGTTGTTTTTCCCTCTTTTCTCTGATTTTGTTATTTAATTAAAAAAATCAATAGTTACCACGTTAAATATTTTTTTACAGCTCATGAACACACAGGTGGTGTAAAAACTACTTATTTCAAAAGTAAATCAAGAGTTAATTTAATAAAAAGTTGTTATTTAAATTTAAGAAATGTGTTTCTAAAGTAGATAAATTCATCTTGAAAAATAGTAGTAATTTAAAATGAGCGAAAAAATTTTAATGTTCGATTAGTATTTTCCCATTTGAAGAAGCCTACTTTACAAATATGAGAAGATATTGCTTTTGTCAACGAAGCATTTGAAACAAGTGGGGTTTCTCTACATTAACCGAAAAGGCAAAAAAAAAAAAAAAAAAAAAAACCTTGTAGTAACTGTAATTTTTATATTTGGGTAAATGTAGTAACTGTAAAATTTGGTAATACTTAGTGAGGAAGGTTGATTGCTATAAACTAACAAATTAATATGAGACTCAGATTCTCTACCGCGTAAGATGTGCTTACACTACACCCATCCATCAAGGCATCAACTGGTAGTGTGTGTGATACCTGACATCTCTCCTAATTTCTTGGCACCGACAGCATCAATTCATTTTAAATATTTACAGTGCATAAATCTAAATCATGTTTTTTTTTTTTTGTTTCATTTTATATTCAACTGTTATTAATCATTAATAAGTAATAACCATCCACACTAATAAGCGCCTTAATTCCTGAGATGCATAATGACAATCTTCATTTTCCTTTTGTGAAACGATTCTTGCAGGACCCATGTGTCAGTGACCGTTACACAAGTGTATTAATGATACCTGAGTCTGGGATTAATTAATTAATTAATTTATTACCTCTGTTTCCTATTTTATCCTTCCCTTCTCTTTCCCTGTCAGAAAAAGAAAAGAGAAGCTCTCTTTGTTCTCTCTAGACTAGATCTGAGATCTCCAACCTCTCCTTCTCTCTCTCTCTCTCTCTCTAGGCAATAGCCATGGCGACGGCCGCGACGCAAGTCCCTGCAGTGATCCCAATCACCACTCCCTCCGTCGCCACGGCCGACCCCGCGGCTCCGGCCGCCACTCCGGCCATCCGCAGCTTCATCTCGCGCCTCTCCGACACGCTGCGGCGTTCGACCTCGGATCTGAAGCCGTGGCAGGAGATGGTGGACCGGTCCGCCATCTCCCGCCCCAGCTCCCTCTCCGAAGCCACCTCTCGCCTGCGCAAGAACCTCTCCTACTTCCGCGTCAACTACACCGCCGTCGTCGCGCTCTCCCTCGCTCTCTCCCTCGTCACCCACCCCGTCTCTCTCTTCCTCCTCCTCTCTCTCCTCGCCGCCTGGTCCTTCCTCTACCTCTTCCGCCCCGCCGATCCCCCTCTCACTCTCTTCGGCCGCACCTTCTCCGACCGAGAAACCCTAGGCGCCCTCGTTCTTGTCTCCATTATTGTCATCTTCATGACCTCCGTCGGTTCTCTCATTATCTCCGCCATCACTGTCGGTGCTCTGCTCGTCTGCATCCACGGCGCTCTTCGCGTGCCCGAGGATCTCTTCTTGGATGAGCCCGATCAGCAAGGAGGGGCCGCCGCTGGGTTGCTATCCTTCCTCGGCGGGGCCGCCTCGTCAGTCGCATCCGCTGCGCCTGTTGTGGCTTCAAGAGTCTGATTCGTACCAGATCTCAGGTCTTCCATTTCCAGCCTCATTTGCTGACCTCAATTGAAGGTTTAATGTTTCTTTTTGTTTCTTTTGTTGTTTATTGATACAGTGGTAGTATTATAGGATTGGTGTATAAACTCTTTCAGTACTCTGAGATATTGTAATATGATGCTGCGATTTATATCTTTATTGATTTTCTGCTTCCTTTAATTAAAATATAATCTGCTGCTTGCGCAATTAGATCAGAATTTTGGTTAAAATGTGCTGGAGAAGCTGTTGCATTTAGGTTTAATTAATCCTGAAGCTATTATATTTATATGGGGTTCTTGTTTTAGGGTTATTATACGGTATTCCGCATTAAATTGATAATAGTATAATTATTATCTCAGTTTGAGAAGATAAAATCTTTAATCCTAGCATATCCAGTTATCTTACTGGTGTGAAGTTTGTCGGAACATTATCATCACCATTTTCATCAAAAATATTGGGTAAAACCTATCATGCTCCTAGCTTGTTTAGGAATGAGATGAAATTAGAAAACATCTTTACCAGGACACCAGCATGTAAATTATGACTACTGTTACTGGCTCTTTAGGAATACAAAGATATAAAAATATCAACTGTTCTTGACTGCTAAAGTATTATTTGAAGTCTCATTCTTAATAACTAGTAAATCAGAGCCAATTAGCATTGTGTACCAGCAACCAGTGTGAAGCAAAATGGTCAGGCAATCGCTCATGACATCATTTCTATTTTCTTGGAGATCTTGGAAAATATTATTTGTATAACAAATTGTTGTAAATAGATAGTAGAGTGTGCTTCTTTACCATGAGACAATATATTTAGATTCTGTCTGATGCATACTAACAATATTTCATGGAAATCTTTAACGAACTTCCTATCCAATTAGCAGTATAATTGAAACAAAGTTTAGAATTGTGCCCAGAATTTCCTGGACGCGTCTGAAATAAGAAAAAAAAATAAAGTTGTTTATTTGTCATCCGCTGCATCTTCTTGAGAGCCCCCCCCCCCCCCCCCCCAAGTTATTACAAGGTCGTTCTTGCAAGTTTCTTCATTATTTAGAAAATATCTGTTATAGGGAAATGACAAGTAAAATTTATTTGAAGAAGCTATCAATACTTCTACGTTTGTATATCAATTTCTTGTCTATGTATTTGCTTGTAAACCTGTCGAATTAAAAATTTCTGTATCAATAAATCATAACACCCCACTGTTCTGGTAATCAGTGTAATATTTACAATAATTAACAATTGTTATATATATTTCATTTGTACATAGTTCTGTGAATATTAATCGTACACACGTTTGCTCCTATCTTGACTCCTAGTTTGGAGTGTGACCCAAACAAAGATAGTTGCATATTACATTTTCGTTCTCTTTTCTGATTAATTTTCTCACATAGCGGGTGGCCCGGTAATAAGCTGGAACCAATGCTGGTACGGGAATTTGCCTAACTCTGCCTTCATTACTGGCAATATTATACTGCATGCATCCTGAGAAAATTTAAATACAAATAATAACACATTAGTTATGCATCAACATTGTACATTGATCCGAACCTCATTACAGTTACCCAAGTTTGAGAAATTCATATACTGCTCCCTACTCCATTCCATTGAATCTATGATATATTAAGATAAGTTTCCCATAAACAGAATTAATTATTGCCACACTAACTTACAGCCACCAAAACAGAAAAATAGGTGTACATTTCAATTCAAGTGTAATTTTTATTTCACTTTTTGAAGAAGAATGAACTTACAAAGAATATGCGGGCAAGAATCCAGATGCGCTTGGGTGAAGGGAAGGGGGCAATGAAGGAGAACACAACATAAATGGCACCAGCAAAAAGGTGCACGACTAGCCCGATCAGGGGCTGAGAGCTGAGGCCGGAGAGGAGGGAGATGGGCCCCGCTGAGAACATCCCACCCAAATTAAGGTAGCCAAGGATCACTAGCCGCATCTCATTGCGCACCTTATCTGGGGATCCGCTGAATACCTTGTGCATTGCCCCCGCAATTATGTTTATTGCGAATGCAATTGGCTGTCAGAAGTCCCAAAGAAAATGAAGCATAAGAATTTTTCTTTTTAAAAATTGAAAGTATGCAATGTTTACACAAAAATTGGGACCCCCCCAACACACACGTTGAAGTGTGTAAGAATTACCATTCTGAGAGCGTAAAAAGACTCCAGATATTTGCAGATAGATGAAGCACCATGAAGGTCGCGCAGAGGTCTGAGAAGATTCCGGAGAATAACAACGTCAGAAAGGGCAACAGTCATGCCCGCACCAGTGATGGGATGGCGGATGTTCAAGGCATCCCCCAAGAGTAGGGCCCCGGGTGTTGGATGCGGGGCTGCCGGCATGCTACGGTTCAGGTGGCTCCTTATGTTTTCTTTCTTAATTGCTCTTACAAATGGCTCATGTAATTCTGGGGGCAGCTAGAACCAAAAACAAAGAGTTATAAACATGTATTGCAGCAGTAATACTTATCGTTGTTCTAGCAGTAGTAAGCTCATTTATGATTTTTGTTATGTTTCTTGAAGCAACCTGCAAAAAAATTAAAAAGGCTAACTATAGGCATCCATTAGAGTCCATGTCTCCTTAATTATGAACCTTTTGACCTGTAGTTCTTATTCATCTGTCAAATCGATAAGCACATATGGATAAAATTCTCTGTCAAAGAAATTAAGCATTTCAAAAATCTCCCTCTACCTGCCACCCCACTTCCCCTCTTTTCTTTAGGCTTCTAGAGTTTTATTTTTTTCCCGAAAAGTTTGACAATAGCTGTCAAGTAGTTATGCTTCTAGAGTTAATTGAGTAATACACCAAAACAGTGTACTCTTATCAAAGAAAAATCAGAACCTTAAGGCATCCTGCATCCGTTAATTTGTGCTAATGGGGTTTTGAACTTTGAACCCCCATAATTTTAGATACTAGCCTATTTGCACACCCCCTAATAATTTTACTACGTTTAATATGCATCATCTTTTATCAAGCACTACATAGGTTTGCAAATTGAAGCAACCAATAGACTATTTTGTGAGACGGGGATATGGAAAATAGTGGAGGTTATTTGCAAGTATGGTATGGTACAATGCCAAGTGAATCTCTATGTCGCTCTACTTTGGTATCCATTAAGCACTCCCAATTTTACCTCAACTAATGCTAATTTGTGGAATAAGGACACAATCTACACCAATGTACTCGACTAAGCAGCAAAACACCTAAGAAAGCAATAAACTAAAGAACTAAAATGTCGTACTTGTAAAATTGAAGTAAAACTTATACCTGAGGAGCTATAACAGTTTTGAGGTAATTGGCCATTTCACCATTTACAATTGAGAGTATCTTCTGTCCAGGCATATCAACTGTGCAGCGCACCTCTGTACTGCTTAGCGGGTAAAATATAATGATGGAAGGATCTGTAAAGATCACATGCCCGTGATTCGGAAATGGCAGCTTACAGTTCTCAAGAACCATACCCACAAAATAAGAGGGAACATCAATCTTCAAAACAAACCAAATCAACAAATTACTGTGGTTGCTAATATTAATTGTGGAACCCCTCCTTGGGGCTCTTATTTTCTAAACAAAAAAAACACTACGGTGGTTGCTAGTAAGTGTCAGGTAGCATTTCACGTATCTGGAATTGAAATTCTCAACATTTTCTATAACCTCAGAAAATAGAAAACAAAGCAGAAGCTGAATCAAATGTAACCGATGTTTTATTCAAAATTTATCCAAACATTCATGTGGAACTTCAGTAAGCACAAAACCCCAAAACCAATACAATTCAAACCAAAAAGGAGGAAAGAAAGCATGAAGGACGCTAGTACGCAACAAGTGGCCATTAAGCAAGTGGTACTGGCCAGTACACATAATGGAAGTGTTCATATATAAGTACACGGTTTACCTTAGGGGAGCACAGAGTACGCCTGAGGTTGGAGAAACATCCATCACAAACAATAGTGAGAGGCGCATATGCCTTCTTCAGCAATTCCTCTCCATTTATTTTTGTTTTATAAATAACACCCTTCACTGTTCCATTTTCTTCAAGCAATGTAGTTACCGTCCCATGTTCTAGTCGAGCACTTCAAAGTAAAATATATATATATAAGCATTGAAGTTAAATTTTCAGAACTTACTATAGCGCTTAAAAAATTTCCACACAGCCTATGCATGAAAAAGGAACTTCAACTTCCAATAACTAAAGGTGTGTGACAAACTGCAACATTGACCTAATTAAATACAAATTTAGGCACCTGATATTTCAACTGAGATTTAAATTCAAGTATGCATGCTCGGGCAACCAAGCTATCTTCCCTAATTTGTTAAACCAAAATTACTTGGCAAAAATGCAGCCAGCAAAAAGTTGCTATGATACTACAACAACATGGTTTAATTATATGTATTTCTGGATTTCTAGGAACACCACCTCCGCAACTCAGCTCCCTTTAAAACTGATAAAGCCCTCAAATGTCCAGTTAAGGATGACTGAAACTACATTTATAACTGATCCACAATCAATAACTTTATGATAGAACCCAGGAAATTCAATGAAAATAGTGAATATATTATAGTTGAAAGAACAAAAGGGCAAGTCTGACCAATTCAAATAAACCAAAAATTTTAAGAATTACCCTTAATTCGACACACATAACAACAATAAGCTATATATTAACTTAAGTAGTTAAGTGCCGCTATAAAAGAATGGTTGAACCGGAATAATAAAAACTAAGAGAGAGAGATTTAGAAAAGAAAAGACGGAAAAAGGGAAGTATACTTAGGGAGTGAGGAGACTTTCTTGCGCAAGCGTTGGATGAAGCGTCCATTATGGAAGCACCTCCCTGCCACATCAGAAGGGAACTTTTGGAGTGGGTATGGTAGCTTTATGGCATTCCCATCCCTGATAAAGGCATAACCTAGTACCATCTGTGCATCTATATCTTCAACACAGTCTGTTGGCATCATCAGATAATACATTAGGTCGCGACTATTGCAAAATGATCCTCTTAAGTATAAATAAAAAAGATTTTAGAGCCAACAGAAAATAAAAATATCCTATGCAGTGATTTGTATGAGTTTTTTTTTTTTTTTTTTTTTTTTTTTTCAATGTACCTCATACTGATACACCTCTAAGCTGAGAATTTTCGAACTTGAGAAACTAAAGCAAATAAAATATGAAAATCATACTAAATATAAATTGAAATTGGCGGTTCAATTTTCCAAACTTACATCATAAAAATTAAACATTGGTTACTCAAAATGTATAATTTCCTGTAAAAATTTTGTTTATGAAATTTAAAATTTTCAAAATGAGGGAGGCAGGAGCAACTTAAGGGACAATATATTCTTCAAAATGATTGCATTTTTAATCTCCAAGCATATGACAAAATTGTTAAAGATGCTTTGACAGTCACCTTGAAGGCCCAATTCCACCAATTTAAGATAGCCAGCCGGATGTAGCAGTTCACCCACAATTCGATCTGGCTCAGTTAAGTCTCTCTCTATCACATGAACATTTCGCCCATCCTAAAGATACACAAACAAAAAATATATACTTAGAAGATAAGAGACAATTTTATCTCCCCTCACAAGTTTGTGCTGAGTTTCCCTCAGCAAATATCGAAGATATAAGGAAATATTAAATTAAAAAAATATATCCATGTTTTTATCCACATAAGCTTCCTCTAAGTTCATTTTAGTTCACATAAATATCCAAGGGATGAACTATCAATTTCCATTTAGAAAATTAACTTCGATTTTAGAAATTTTTTTATGAAAAACTAAAAGAAAAGGTTCATCCAGCTTGTAAACCAGAAAAATTAAATGACACCAGTCAGACATCCGACCCATACCACTATGGTACAAGTTCTACACCAAAAGCACAGCACAAACTGATTTAAACCAACCAAATTGCTACAAGCCCTCAAAGGAATTATGTACGGGAAACAATTTACTTAAAGACGCATCATACTCGCATTTATCTCACCGAAAGAGAAAGATAAAAGATGTATTATGAAAGAATTAGTAGAGGTTTCCAGTGACTAAAACCGGACAATAGCAATAGAACCACGCATATGCTGCAAACAAACTCTCCCCTCTATTTTTTTTTTCCCCCCTCTCTCTTTCCTTTCCTCCCTGAACTGGTACGAAATAGAACAAATTAGTCAAATTGGTTTTTTTCCAAAATAAAAAAAAGAAAGAAAAAATTATTCAAATTGTTTATGAGAAAGCAGAAACTAAATCGGTGCCTTTTCAGCTCCGGAATTGGTATGGGCCCAGTGACCCATAATGGATCAGGTCCAGTGGGCCGGACAAGACACGAACCCAACAAAATACTAAAATAGCACGACAAAGCAATACTGACCAATACCTACTTGTAATTAGTTGGAAACATAAAATGTGTTCATATCAATGATAATCGCTTCGCAAAATAAATAATATTTCACTCTGACTGTGATGATAGATTTCAATGGGACCACCAATTTGTAAAGTACAATTAACTCCAAATAGTATAGTCCGAGGACTTGCTCAAAGGCATAAATAAGCTGGTGCTAAATGATCAATAATTAATTCAGGAATTTCGAACAAAAAAAGAAAAAGGTTATCTGACTTTAGCAAGAGTGTAGGCGAGTGCAGACCCGGCCACACCAGCTCCGACGATGATGATATCAGCACCTTCAGAGCTACCATCTGCCTGATTTGCTAATGCTGCACTAGCGACCAGATTGCTTGCGACCTCTCTGGCCCTTATTCTCTTCTTCTCCCTTGATTTCAAGAAAAGTGTTACTGCCAGAATAAGAAACGACACGACTAGCACTCCAAACAGGTAATGGCTCTCCATCATATCTCCTCTTTCCTCTCTTCCTTAGGTTCTAACATGTATAATATCTGATCAATGTTGGTTCCTTTGGGATAATAAGTAAAAGATGCTTCCTTCTCTCTTCCTTCTCCTTGGCACTGATTGAATGAGCTGAAGAATTAACAGAAAAGTGCCTTCTTAAGCAACATATATGTAGCTAAATATAACAAGAACTATGTGTGTATGCAGTAAGCAAAATTTAGCACGCCTCTGATGCATTTCTCAATCTTCAAAACTAAAATAACTATCACATGATTGATGATTCAGAAGTACTTGCCATATAGTGCTTATGCACAATTGAAGTAATTATTTTTGCATGTATATATGTACAAATAAAAGTTTGGAAGTTTCACAAAACAAAAAAGAAACTCTTATCATGTCTTAATGATAGTAAAGCTCAAGTCCAGATTAATGAATGGCTTTACGGATCATAATGTTATTTGCTGCTTCTGCATTTATCATGTTAAACCATCAGGAAATTATTAGACGACCTTATGTATTCTAGAAAGAAAAATAATTAATTATTAATAATTTTCGTCATCCACTTATCTTTCATGATTATCATGATTTTAAGTACGTAGATCAGTATGTATGTTTGGCAAGGGGCTCACCAAACAAGGAACTGGGAATTAAACCCAGTTCTTGTTCCCCGATTTGGGAGAACTACAAATTAACCACAGTTCCTTGTTCGTGGCACGTTTGGTTCTTCTAGTTCGCGAACTGCTTATTGGCTTCCCTTAGTTCGCCCCTAGTTCGCCAAACATAATAAAAGTATAAGATGAGACAGGTTCATTTCGACAAACATAAGTATATATCACAACTCACAAGCACTATGTGTGTAGCACATAGTTCTTTTTTCTTTCTAAAAAAAAAAAAAAAAACTATGTGTGTATGCAGTATATATATAAGCACAATTTAGCACACCTTCTCCTACACCTAGGGCTGCAAAACGGTTGAAACGGTAACGAAACTAGAGCGTTTGGTTAACCGTTTCGTTTCATTGACGAAACTGATTATTAATTTCGTTAACCGTTTTGTTTTAGACGAAACGATCGAAATCGATAAAATTTTCGTGATTTACACATGGACGAAACCGTTTCATTGTTTCATTAACCATTTGTTTTTGAAATGCAACCATATTCCTTAGCCGTTTCGCTTCGTTTTGGATGAAACGAAATGAAATAACGGTCGAAACGGCTTCCGTTTTCAGCCCTACCTACACCCAAACGGTTTGGGCCAAACCCAATGATAGGATATTGGACTGGATTAACACGCTGGGCTTCCCTTTTCGTTAGATCCACAGGTCCAAACAACATATGGCTTGCTGGCTTTCTGCCATTCCTTACCCCAGTTCAAAGTAGACTGTCGATGTTCTCGGAATTTAAGAAAAAAATATCACTATTTTTTTATAATTCTTCTTTTACACAGATTCCACTACTCTCTATTAAAAGAAACATCCCTTTTTACGCATACTAATCAATCAGAAAACGGAAAAATACCGGGTACTGGTATCTTCAAGTATTTACTAATAGAACTTTAGTAAGTAATTTCCGCAGTTGAGAAAGAAAACTTGTAAAAAAGCTAATCTGAGATTCACCGATAAATATCAGCGTATTTCTTCTCCCTTTTTTTTTATACTTATAATTTCCTTTTTGTGCCAAAGTTTCTTTTAATGCAAATTCTATCGGTGTTTGTGAGTGCCACCTGACCCTAAAAAAAGTATCAGCGTATTAATTTTTTCATTTTCACTCCAATTTTCCCTGCACATATGCGTCTTCTTATTTAGTGATTTTATTTGAAATAAAAGAAGAATAGATTGGCGCGGGTTAAGAAGTTGGCACCAAGTTGGCGCTACATTGGATCACCTAAACTACTGATCAGTTATTGTCGTGAAGCGTTAGTGATTATAACGGGTAAATGCATCGAATTATTTTTTTAAAAAATGAAATCTTCATCTAATATTAATCAACGGCCGTATTTGTTTGTAAAGTTTTGAGATTTAGGCTATGTTTGGATACACGCGAACAGTCTTGTTCGCGAACTACGCCAGTTCGGCGCGAACCAAACATGAGGCGAACAAGAACAAGGGCATGTTCGCTTGGTTGTTCTGGGTTCCAACTTTTCGGTGAACTAGCGAACTACACCAACGAACAAGGATAATATTAAATTATTGGATGGATGTCTTGTTCGTTCCTTATTCTGTCCTCGTGCCAAACACACCCTAGAGAACAATATAATCTAATTGTGAGTAAGAATAAAAAGAGAAGTTATGACTTGATCAAAATAATTAAGATTTTCTTACTAGATTAATTAAATATATTAGTTATGTAAAAAAGATAATTATTAAAGTAGTTCTTTTTAATATTTAGATATAATTATTTTTCATTGAATTTTAAATTTTATAATTTTCGTCACCAAGTCACCACTCGCCAGTATAATCTGACTGAGAAAGAAATAAACGAAGAAAAGATAAATGGTGCAAGGCAGAGTAGGATGCAACTCTTGCATCATTGATTGACATAATAGCTGAGCACCATAGAGTAAATGACATGACATTGACATAAATGCAGACATGAGTTTTCCATTCTATCTACACAGAGTACACTGGTCTCAAAAAATAGGTCAACTCCACCTTCCTTCTATTTGCGCCATTTTTCAACCTGCCCCTCCATCTTTTTATGCTTCCCATCAAAATAATTTGTAACAATATGCCTACAATTTTAAATTTTTGCATGTTTGGTAGGAAGAATAAGCTTCTTTGAGGAATAGCTCAACAAAAACTTCTTTTAGGAGGAAGAACTTATACCGCCAAAATTGGTGGAATAACTTCTCCCATGGTAGGTCCCATTATGGATTAGTCTCGAATTTCGAATAATATATCATTAATTATTATTATTATTATTAGTTATAATTAAAATATTATTCTAATATTATAATATTTTTTAGTTACAATAATAAACAAATAAATACTATATTAATTTCAATATAGGAAATCTTACTATTTTTATCATTTTAATTATAATTATCATCAATATTATAATTAGTATAACAAATATTTAATAATATCTTAATTTATATAATACTACTAATATAATTATTATAATAATACTATTATTATTATATTGTATTTATCATATAATTTTCATTATCATTAATGAAATTATTGTTATTGATATTATTATTATTATTATTATTATTATTATTATCATTAGTATTATGACAACCGCTAAGCATGAAGAATAAAAATTATAATTATTATATTATTATATTAATTATTATAATTTTAATTATCATTGAATATTACAAATAAAAATAATTTATATAATAATAATTATTATTAATATTATGATTAATATTTGCAAACTAATGATAGTAATTATAATATTATAATAATTCTTACACATCTAATTTTTATATTATTATATTCTTATTTTTTCAGTTCACATAACCAAACAACCATGATATAACTTGACATAAGTTTTTCCTCCTTAACTTATTCCTCTTAAGATATTCCTTTATCAAACGCCACCTTAATTCTTTGTGGTTATATGCCTACGGGCTTTCACTCAAAAAAAAAAAAAAAAAAAAAACTCTGTGGTTACTACTTGCAAGTTATGTTTGACCAGCAGCCACACTGCACACAATAAAATTACAAAAAGATGGACATATCACATATATGATTAAAAATGTTTTTGTGTATATTTGAAAGTCGGAAATATTTGGATGAGTTTTAAAGTTAGACGAGTCAGTATTGCATTTTGTGCTTCGCACTATGAGTATGAGCATTGTTTTAGAATTTAGAGTCGCTTTGTTTTTGTGGCGTTTTGTGTTGCCAACTGTTTGATCCATTAAATTCTCACGGGAAAGGTTTATGGTTTATCAAAGATTGATGACAGAATCAAACTTAAACAATGCATTTTTAATATATTCCATCATTTTATGACGGAAAACAAATTATTAAAAATAAATGCATAATTAGCTTAAGTTCCGTTATTTCAGAATTTAATAGGATGCCTAGCTAACTCCCGTTTTTTATGGTAAACAAAATAAATTAAAAAAGAGCTGAGTTTAATAGGAAAGAGCCAATTTGTTGTTTTTGTCTCTCTTAACATCACAGATATTTGCTACATGAAATAATTTACAGGAAAGAGGACGAATAAACTATTGTTTGCCACTGAAAATGTCACAAATATCGTCTGGACAAGGGATATATTTCCTGTTTGAGATATTTAGAACTTTAGCAAAGAATTGTTCCGCACGGACCGCACGGCCCCCCACCCCTCAAAAAAAAAAAAAAAAAAGAAAAAAAAAGAAAAAAAAAGAAAGAAAAAGATAATTAGCTAAGACAAAAGGTTCCCTGCTTCCTGTTGGGAAACGTGCACACATTCATGATGGCATAAAATAATAAGTAAACTAAAGAAATGTAGGTAGTAAATTTAAGTCTAGTTGGATTTTTTAGGAGCAGTGCGGGACAGCGTATCCATTCCAATCGTTCGATCTGAGGTTAACTTTATTCGAACCTATCAATATAATATTATGCATAGGGCACCCATTATAAATCGGACGGTTAGAAACTTAGAATGAATGCGCTACATTGTCCCACGCGGCACCAGATCCCATTTGAGTCCAGTTGGTTACTCTGTACACATTTCAACTTTCAAATAAACTGAAGAGTTTAGCTCATTTGTCATTTCAAGCAGATCTCGCACAATTGTGTTCCATTGAACAATTTTTATGTATATATTACCGCATTCATATTCTTTCACCCCCACTGAAATGTTTCATCAGCCACTTAAATTTGTTTCTTACTAATTAGTACAGGTTTCAGAAGCCTCCCTATAACTCAAGGTAACTGACGATCCGACAAAAATATATAATAACAGGTCTTGTTTCTAGTTCTCACAAATATGATATATGATGTAATACAACAGCCACTTGTTCTAGTTCACACCCTTTGCCAAACAAAAACTTTGTTCATAGCAAATTAGTAAATTGACAATTTAATACGATATATGATGTAATACAACATATTATGTATTTCATGGAAAACATGCAAGTTCAAACGACTATGTGAGAATTTTTAACTTTATTTCGTATTTAGAAATTGATGTAAAATTTATTATGTAAAGCTAACAAATTATAAGCTCAACTACATTAGCACAACATTTTATTTAAAAGCTATTTCTTTCCTTTCCTTTAATTGACATAAAAATTTTATAGTATATTTTACGACGTTATACACTTATCCTCTTACAAATTTTTTTTTTAAAAAAAACATGCAACTTATTTTTTCAAAAAAATAGATTTCTTCAAGTTTTGGACCATCAACGGCTCTGATTCCATGATATGCACGGCTCGCAGAAGATCCACACCGGAAGATGGGACACTGAACAAGACAGAAATGCTAATGTACTCTTCTTTGTTACTTTCAGTACTGGACAACACCAGTGGTCAATGAGCACTAGCTTCCATTCCCACTCTGGCCGTATTGACTCAGGCTCGAAGACAAAAAATGACCACTTACTCAAACGTACACTACTCTTTCTACAACTTTCTACTAATTACCACGTGCTCTCATCAAATTGTTCATTTACTATAATTGAGCACCACCGACAATTTAGTACATACTCGTAAAAAGTGTTGTGTATATAGAATAATGCATGTTGCCGTTCAAAAGTAGCCGTTATGCGACACTGCGCTCCGTCTCTCGTGTCTCTCGCTTCCTGCCTCTGCTCTCAGTCACTAGCCGTTATCTCTCTCTCTATCTCTTCCCTCCATCTCTCCTTCTCTCTCTAGCCACAACATAACCCCTTTCCAAAGCTCTCTCTCCTTTCCCAAAACACACATACATCATCATTTCCTTCTACTCTCCTTTTCTTTTCCTTTTCAACCTCTATAACCCATCTCTAAAACCTCTTTCTCTGTTTCTGTCTCTTCAGCATGAATGAACCCAAAAAACCCAGAACAAACCTTTCCCTACAATCCCTCTTTTACACCTTCCTCTTCTCTCTACACCTCGCCACGTCAGCTTTAGCTCGGCCATCGGACGGTGTCATAATCTCTCAAGCCGACTACCAAGGCCTCGACGCATTCAAGCATGAGCTCACTGACCCCCGGGGTGTCTTGCGTTCCTGGAATGGTACCGGCCTGGGTGCGTGCTCTGGTGAATGGTATGGCATTAAATGCGTCAACGGAAAGGTCATCTCCATCAGCCTGCCGTGGCGGGGCCTAGGCGGCAGTCTCACTGAGAAGATTGGTCAGCTTACCAGCTTGCGGCGGCTTAGTCTGCATGACAACTTCATAACAGGTCCTATTCCGTCTGCTATCGGGTTTCTTCCTGATTTGCGAGGCCTCTATCTGTTCAACAATCGGTTCTCGGGTTCTATCCCACCGTCAATCGGTAACTGTGTCAATCTCCAAGCTCTCGATTTGAGTAATAATTCTCTAATTGGATCTATTCCCTCTTCAATTGCTAATTCTACCCGCTTGTATAGGCTCAATCTTGGGTTTAATAACCTGTCAGGTCAAATACTCACTTCAGTTTTCCTCTCCCAGTCAATTGTTTTTCTATTTCTACCAAATAACAGCCTCTCTGGTTCAATCCCTGATAAAGTAGCAACTCCTAGTAGCCTGAAAGAGGTATCTCTTGCAAATAATCAGTTAAATGGAAGTGTACCTACAGCAATTGGGTCACTTCATCAAATCGAAACCCTTGATTTTTCAGGTAACTCCTTAACAGGAGATCTTCCCTCTTCTTTATCAAATCTCTCCTCCTTGGTTGTACTTAACCTTGATAGAAATCAAATTGAAGCTCAAATCCCTCAAACCATAGATAGCCTAAAAAATCTGTCAATTCTATCGCTAAAAGGGAACAGATTGTATGATGGTATACCCAATTCGATTGGTAAGGTACCCACTTTGACCCGACTGGATTTATCAGAGAATAACCTTAATGGGTCAATCCCAATTTCTCTTGTTAACCTAACAAATCTTGTTTCCTTCAATGTCTCGTACAACAATTTATCTGGTCAAGTGCCAGTTTTACTTGCCCAGAAATTCAACTCGAGTTCTTTTAGAGGCAACATACAACTTTGCGGTTACACTCCTTCACTTCCTTGCCCTGCTCTCTCCCCTTCTCCAGTTCCCTCTCCATTGTCTTCCCCTCCATCACTACCCTCTCACACCAATAACAAAAGGCTGAGCACAAGAGACTTAATTCTAATTATAACTGGCAGTGCATTGGGATTGCTACTTCTTCTCTTTTGCATTCTTATGTGTTGCTTGATAAGGAAGAGAAGTAGTAACAGTGTGAGCCCCAAAAGTAAACAGGCGGCAGCTGCATCAGGTCGGGGCGAGAAACCTGGTCCTGCTCCCGAAACCGAGTCTGGTGGAGGCGATTTGGGTGGTAAATTGGTTCATTTTGATGGGCCATTAGCATTTACAGCTGATGACTTGTTATGCGCAACTGCTGAAATTATGGGGAAGAGCTCTTATGGTACAGTATACAAGGCAACTTTGGAGGATGGAACTCAGGTTGCGGTAAAGCGGTTACGGGAAAAGATAACTAAGGGACAGAAGGAGTTTGAAACTGAAGTCGGTGCACTAGGGAAAATCAGGCATGAGAATTTGCTGGCTTTAAGAGCATATTATTTGGGGCCCAAAGGGGAGAAATTGTTGGTCTTTGATTATATGCCTAGGGGGAGCCTCTCTGCATTTCTACATGGTTAGTATTTCATTTTCTAAGTTTTTAATTTTCTTATATCTGATTTGCTTACATAGTTCTTTTCTAATATAGTTATTTGGTCAGTATTTATGATCTGGATAATTATATGAAATTGGGTTTTCTAGGAATATGGTGGTTTTAGTAAGGGAAAAGGGTATCTTCTTTTGCAATTGAAAGTTCCCCAAACACTGTCTGAATGTTTACATTGCTTTTGTTTAATCTTATCATGGACATACATGATTTTGTGCAACTTACAAACCAACCTCACAATCTTAAATGCAATTAATATTTCCATACCATGCAATATAAAATATGAGGAAACTCGGCCATGAATTTTGAAACAATTGAAATTTAGAGGAAAAGAAAAATTAATTATTCTTTTTTCTTATTGCAAAGTTGTAATAACAATTTTAATACTTTGTTTTTACATTTCAGCTCGAACACCTGAAACATCAATTGACTGGCCAACACGCATGAACATTGCAAAGGGCACGGCTCGTGGGCTGGCCTACCTCCATGATTCGGCAAGCTCAATTCATGGCAACCTGACAAGCACTAATATCCTCCTTGACGACTCCCTCTCCCCCAAAATTGCCGACTTTGGCCTCCCTCGTCTCATGTCTGCAACTGCCAACTCTGCAGCCCTTGCCGCAGTGGCTGCTCTAGGCTACAGGGCTCCTGAACTCTCCAAGCACAAGAAAGTCAACACAAAGTCCGACGTGTACAGCCTTGGGGTTGTCATACTAGAGCTCCTGACCGGCAAGTCACCTGCCGACTCAGTTGCCAACAACGGGGTTGACTTGCCAAACTGGGTCGCATCCATAGTGAAAGAGGAGTGGACGAATGAGGTGTTTGACACAGAACTCATGAGGGAGGCTGATGGCGACCTGACAGGAGACGAGCTGTTGAATACTCTCAAGTTGGCTTTGCACTGTGTGGACCCGGCTCCGGCATCCAGGCCAGAGGCGCGAGATGTGCTGAGGCAACTGGAGGAAATAAGACCAGAAGGGGGTGGCGGTGGGGCTGGTGAGGCTTCGACTAGTAATGTGTAAATTGAGGTGGTGCCTTGAATGTGGAGTTGTGGAGCCAGCAAAGGAGGGAAGGAATGGAGATCATTAATTTTTTTGGCCTATTATTTTATTCTTTCAAAGCGTAATAGCATATATTTTTTTAATATTAGTAATCATGTATATGTGATTTTTATTACAGAGATATGTATGGCCGGCTAGATCTTTTCCATTATTTCATTTATTGATGGTGGAATTTTTTTTTTCTTTTATTTTACTAAGAATTATGTTCTATTGGTAGCAAAATGTATATGCTTTCAATATCTATGGTAGAGTTCTTATTATTTTTTACTAATGGTCTTGTTTATTAATGATGAGCATATATGCTGATTTTCCTGTTTATAATTTTTATGACACTTACATCAGGAAGCAATTTTGCGCTCACTTTTCTATAGGGTGTGAATGGAAATTATAAGACTAAAATTATACTTGTATTTACATTTTATGGAGCATATGCGAAAAAAATAATTAGCAAATACAAATTTTATTGGCAATATGTCCACACTCATCGCAACACCTGATACCAGCCCCTTTTTCTTTTTTGATGAACGTCCATAGGCCAAACTTCCATTAAACTTAGAAAACAATACAACAAAATTTGGATACCAGTAGTGTTCTCCAATTGTGCGTGTCGTGTCGTGTCGTGTCAAACACGATCGTGTTAGAGTCTCGTGTCGTGTCGTGTTGACATGAGCTATTTTTTAATCGTGTCGTGTCGTGTCGTGCTTAGTGGTGAGAAGAGGCAACACGACACGCATTCGAACACGATACAATTGCCACGATCGTGTCGTGTCGTGTCGTGTTGACACGTCGTGTTAGTCGTGTCAAATCATATCAGATTATTTTATTATTTTTTAAATTAAAAATTTATTAAAAAAATTAAAAGTAAGAAAAAAATTACTAACGTCATAATTTATTATTTGATTAAGTTTAAACTTTTTATTAATATTTATAATAAAAATAATAATTAGATTAGAACAATATTATGATTTAAATGATGGTAAATAATATGATGTAGTATTATAAATTGAAATTAAATTATTAATTTTGCTTAGATAATGAACATTAATAATTAAATTTGTGTTGAGGTGTCATGTTAATTCGTGTTCGTGTCGTGTTGCATGTCGAATTGTGTCGTGTTGAATCGTGTCAAACTTTCTAATGTCCCAACACGACACGATAACACGATCGTGTCGTGCCAATTTTGTATTCGTGTCGTGTTGTGTCGTGTCATGTCAACACGCACATCGTGTCGTGTCATTTTGGAAAACACTAGATACCAACCCCTGGGCACTACGTTGGATACCCCTCTACTCTAGTACCTGTCTCAGATACTGGTTCTACTTTTACTTCACTCCTGCTTCAATGTGCTGGATTTCATCCTCGTACCAGTCTGGTATGGGCGAACCCAAGGGTGAAATCCAATGTCCAATGACGACCCTCCCCCACACGTAAATATTATGAATTGCAAAACTTGTTCACTGAAAAACTAATCTTTGTATCAGTACTGTTACAGTCAAGCCGAGCAATTCTTTTCTTCCTCTGTTCTGTAATGTATGATCTTTTGTTATAATTTCAGTGTTATACTTTGTAACACTTTGTTTTAATTAAAATGCAGTGTTTCTCTGTGCGCGGGTGTGCGTGTGTTTATATATATAATGAAAAAATTGAGATACAAAAATTTGGCTATAACAAGTTGAGAATAATAAGGAAATAATTGTTATTCTCAAACTAAACTAGGCTTTGACGAATATGATTTTCATTGACCACGGATTGAATTGTTGATTTGAAATTGAATGGTTCAGATTAATTCTAAGTTTCTAACAAATTGTAAAATATATATGTTTTCATCCGGACTGCCTGATTTTAAATGAGGCATTGGGATCTATTTCTAATGCACCAAGCAATTAACAATCGATCAATAACAATGAACTTATCCACACTGCCACACCAGGTCATGCATTTGTGGGTTACTGTACTGACGCTTTTTTTTTTTTTTTTTCCTTCTTACCTTTTTGTTTATTACATATGCATTGCTCCCCTGTACCTCCAATTTTTGTTTAATAAGACTATTTATTGCTTATACATGACTAATTATTTACAAAGGTTATGCATTTTTCGACTAAAAAATTGGATACACCTCTCGTCTATATCCTTAGAATCGATGTATTTACAAAGAGTAGGGATAGTTTATTTAAAATATTTATGGATAATATCTATTTCTATTTACACCCTTATTTTAGTTTTGCTCGTACATCCCTACTTTTAAGTTTTAACCAACCGGTATAAGCAATTAATGTAGTAACGAACTTTCTGTAGCTAGGCTAGTTTAGGTTTCGGCCCGAAATTTTATCCCACATGGGCTAACAGACATGCTGCTATAAACATTTTCTCTCAAGATGATGATTCATTGATTCAAGGTAGGGCTGAAAACGAAAGCCCGTTTAACCGTTTTTCATTTTGTTTCGTTCGGACGAAACGGTCAACGAAACAACAAAATGATTTCGTTTGGTTGAACGAAATGGTTTCGTCCATGTGTAAATCACGAAAATTTTGTTAATTTCGATCGTTTCATCCGAACGAAACGATTAACGAAATTAAAAATATGTTTTGTCTAGGAAACGAAACGGTTAACGAAACACTCTAATTTCATCACCGTTTCAACCGTTTTGCAGCCCTAATTCGAGGCTTCGAGCTTATGAGCTACACTAACACATTACACCGAAAAAATTAAAACTAACGTTACTGTTCACACGAATTTCGAGAATAACAGTTAAAAATTCCGAATTTTAAAAATAACGTTGTTGGATCGGCGTTTCAATCGCCGATCCAAGGGTCTGACCATTTCAGACCGCTGAATTTGCTTTTTTAGTGCGCAATTTGATTTTTAAACACTGAAAGTTGGTTTGCAATAATTTTTTTTGTCGTTTTCCCGCTTAAAATTGTCTATATAAGCTCAATTGTCATCATTTATTATTCACAAACTAAGTTTTTCTCGTTAGTCTGAAATTGATAAACTTTCTCCTCGTCATTTCATATTTGCAATATCACTTCTTTGTAGGTAATAATTTTAAATTAATTATTAAATTTATTTTATTTGATTTGCTAATAGAGTTTTAATTTTGAAATTTTAAGCAAATGGGTCCTAAACCAAGCTGCGTCTCTTCTGCTGTTATTTTGATCGGAGATCAGCGGACTAGCGAACAACGATTATTTTCTGCATTGATGTTACAATATCATAAGGAAAAATTTGTAGTTAAGAAATTAGAAGGAAATCAATATCATGTTAGGGGCCCCAAATTTTTTACAGATTTGGTTGAGAGGAATGGAGGTTTTCATCTTGGAGGGTCGTGGTTGACTCACCTGCCAACAGTTCCACCTGGTTTTGAAAATCATCCCGCAGCTTCAAATGTTGTCCATCTCCGCTAAATGGAATAGTATTATGTTTCTGTCATCGGTATCTTATTATGGTCATTATTAGTGAAATAAGTTTGTGTGACAGTCGTCACTTGTAATGCTTGCCTTATATTACTGAAATATGTTGTTTTGTGTATTTACTTTTATTAAATTTTTTTATGATATGTATTGAAAATTAAAATGTAAAGAAATTCAGAATTAAAAAATGCATAGCTAAATTTTATAACCATAATAAAAAGTAACACACCAAAATAAAAAAAAGAAAAAACTACTTAAAAAATAAATCATTCAGTTGCTACTTAAAAACAAACTACCTAAGAAAACAAAATAATTAGATATTTTGGGTGTCCGCATATTGTAGAATTTCATCCCACCATGGGTCTTCTTCTTCGTCTTCCTTTTGTTGTTGGTTGCTCACACCAGGATTATCAGCGAATTGAGCGGCTTCGTTCCAGAAAGCTGCATCGGCTTCTTGTTGTTCTATTTCTGTCATTCTAGCTGTTGCAATACTTTTTTGTTCATCTCTCTCCTTCTGCCATCTCAAGCGCTCCCTGATTTTTTTTTCTAATTTCTTCTTCTTTCAATTTTTGCCTCTTTTCGGCAGCCTTTTGTGCAATTTTTCTCTTTTTTTCCGCCTTATCTCTGTCTTTCCATTTCTTTTCTTGTTGATCCCACCAAGCTTGTTTTTCGTGGTCATCGTAGTGATCACGCAAGATGGTCTCTTTATAATTGAAAACCTGACCACACTTTGTACAGGTTACTGTGTGGTCTCCACGAAAGTTGTAAATTCTTTCATAAACGGTGCAGTGTGTTTTTGGTGCTGAATATGGTTTTTCTGTTGGTGTTTGTTGGGGAATTGGTTGCGGTTTTTTGTAGTAATCTTCATACCAGTCACAATTATTATGTTTGGATTTGCTCAGCATTCTTTGGAGGTGCTCCTTGCGATCTCTTTCTTCCCCACCATTAATGTGCCACTAGTAGTGTATTTTTAAATCGAACTCTATCCCGTCATCTTCGTAGATATTGTATTTGAAAGTGCGAAAACATGTGCGACATGTTGCATGATAATCTCTTTTTTCTATTTCATTTGTATTGACAGGGAAATGTTGGTAATTTGGCCAGTATTCATCTCGGGTAGCTGTTCGCCAATTTGGGACATCACTATTGGAGTGAGAGCTATTTCCTTTGTCCACGACAGTGAATTTTTCAGGAAGAAGAATTGAGTGTGTGTTGTATAATCTGGTTAATGAAAAGTGGTTTTATAAACAATTTTAGACTTAGAATCACACAATAAAAAATTAATTTCACGTGATTCTTTTTCAGACCACGCATGTCCTTTTGCAGATGGCAGATGGGGATCAGTATACTTTTTCAGACTTTATCAGACCACGCCTGTCCTTTTGCAGGGGCCAGGTAGGCATCAGTACACTTTTTCAGACTTTATCAGACCACGCATGTCCTTTTGCAAGGGGCAGATGGGTATCAGTATACTTTTTCAGACTTTATCAGACCACGCCTGTCCTTTTGCGGGGGGCAGATGGGTATCAGTATACTTTTTCAGACTTTATCAGACCACGCCTGTCCTTTTGCAGCTAATTATTAGGTTAAACAATAAATACTTCATTAACAATTAATAATAATATTATTAAGCAATCACAAAAATACATAATAAATAATAATATTTAATAATTAAATTATTATTAATATAATAACTAATAACACTTACCAATTTAATAGTAATAATCATGCAATAATCACAAAAATACATAATAAATCATAATATTTAATAATAAAATTATTACTAATATAATAACTAACAACAAGTAACAAATTTATAATAATATTTAATAATAAAATTATTACTAATATAATAACTAACAACAATTACCAAATTTATAATAATATTTAATAATAAAATTATTACTAATATAATAACTAACAACAATTACCAAATTTATAATAATATTTAATAATAAAATTATTACAAATATAATAACTAACAACAATTAAAAAATTTATAATATTATTTAATAATAAAATTATTACTAATATAATAACTAACAACAATTAAAAAATTTATAATAATATTTAATAATAAAATTATTACTAATATAATAACTAACAACAATTAAAAAATTTATAATATTATTTAATAATAAAATTATTACTAATATAATAACTAACAACAATTAAAAAATTTATAATAATATTTAATAATAAAATTATTACTAATATAATAACTAATAACAATTACCAAATTAATATTAATAACAATGCAATAATAATAGCAATTAATAATAATATTAATAAGTAAATATAATAATAGAAAATAATTAATAATAATATTAATAAGTAAATATAATAATAGAAAATAATTAATAATAATATTAATAAGTAAATATAAAAACAGTAAAAGTATTAAAAAAATAACTTTTAGCGGGAAAGCTATTGGATCGGCAATCCAAATTCCGATCCAAGCTTGGATCGGCGTTTGAAACGCCGATCCAATTGGTTTCCCGCTAAAAGTTAATTTTTTTAATGCTTTTACTGTTTTTATACTTTTTAATCATTAATTTTTAGCTTGGATCGGCGATTGGAACGCCGATCCAACTGGTTTTCTGACTTTTTTAATGTTTTTACTGTTTTTTATGGTTTTAATCATTCATTTTTAGTGGTTTTTATCATTAAAAGAATTGGATCGGCGTCCCAAATGCCGATCCAAGGTGTAAATTGAATTTAAGTGCGATTTAACAGTGCGTTTTAGTGCGATTTGATTTGATTGCTCATCATTATTTCGACTCTCATTTGGTTATAAATAGAACATGCCGTTCCGAATTCGAAAATCACCCATCATTTTCAAATACTCGACTCTCTATACTGTCAAAAATATGATTTCCATTCCGGTTTTCGTTAATCAATCTCCATATAATCCATCAAATTATTTCAGTTTGGATGCAACTTCGCAAATTGATTATGAATCAATTAAAGAAATAATTTTATCAGCATTGGAATTTTATCAAAGTCATTATAATTTGAGAATTGTTTCCCATTTTAATACCATAATTGAAGGGAGGTTCCAGCAGATGCTGTTGCCGGTGAACTCTGAAAATGAATGGCGGTATGTACGACGTGAGTGCTTCCAAGCAAGAAGGCTACACGGCTTTCAACTTCACGTTGATTTGCTTCCAGCCACTGGTGGTGGCCTACAAGGTAACTTACGACAAATTTTATTAGTAAAATTACTTTATTATTTATTTTTGAATTAGGATTACAATAGTCATGAACATATGCAATATATAATTTGCTTTAATTAGGATTATAATTCTTTACTAAACATAATTGGCTTATTAAGAAACTTTTGGTAAAAAAATCTTTTGCATAATTGGACAAAATTACTAATTAAATTTGTGCCATTATAGAATTGATAAAATTAGTTTTTTAAAGTAATTAATTTACTCTTGCTATTAATTGTATGCATTTATAATTAATTTGCTCTTGCCTTTACTCTTGAATAATAAAATTTTAAATTAAGCCTTTTAAAATAAAAGCAAATCAATAATTTTGATTACGATGACACAGAAATTATATAATTTTTTATTATATATTTTTAAATTAGGGGGACACACAAATTATAATTATAATTACGATTATAATTTATAATTTGAATGAACAAGTCAATAATACCGAAGAAGACGAAGAAATAAATAATCAATACAATACGAGTGCACAGGGTTGGGATTCTTGGGAACAACCTGAGAGTAGTAGTCGACAACAAAGATAAGAGCGAACAAATATGAGTGCATGGGGTTCGGATCCTTGGGACCAACCTGAGAGTAGTAGCGGACGAGAAAGACAAGATGGAACAAATAATGAGTACAACACCAATGCACATGATTGGAATCCATGGGACCAACCTGAGAGTAGTTGACCAGTTAGAGAAGAAGCAGAGGAAGATGAAGAAGAAGAAGGGGATATAGACGAACTTGACGAGACATACGACCGTGGCCCGGGTTATCAGTCGAATTATGCAACGGGGGAGGATTTCACTGATGAAGAGGAAGAGTTTTGGGCGTCACAGGATATGGAGGGAGAGGGTCTGTATGCGCAGGGTTTCGCGAATCACGAGTATTACATTACTGGAAGGACCGATAATTACCATCCCGTTAGCCAATTTCTGGATATCTCTGAGTATAGAAATTCGATTCCACAACCGTCTCAAACAGAAACTTCTGGGCCTTTAGCGCAAGGAAACATTTTTATGTCAAAACCACAATTAAAACAAGCTTGCAATAAATACGCCGTAGATAATAATGTACAGCATAAAACTACTAGAAGTACTCCAGAATTGTATGTATTGGATTGTAATGTGCCTACCTGTAAGTGGCATTTGTATGCCCGTACAGAAAGGGAAGGTGAATTTTGGAGAATAATAAAGAATGAAGAAGAACATACTTGCGTGAGAAGGGCCGGAGATTTCACGCATGAAAATCTGACGGCAGAGGTAATCGCAAACAGCATCAGGAATGCAGTGAAGAGAGATCTTGGTATTTCTATAGATGACGTAAAATCTATATTGGAGAAAGAATATCCAAATGTAAAACCAACCTATAACAAGTTATGGCGTGGGAGAAAGAAAGCGATCGAACAACTTTTTGGATCGTGGGAGGGATCATACAACAAACTTCCGAGTTTATTATTGGCTATACAGAGACCGACCCCAGGGACACAGATCAAATGGTTGATAGAAAGCGTAGGGGATCCCAACAGAGCTATGTTCACCGCAGCAGCATGGGCATATGGGTCTTATATCGCGGCAGTACCATACCTAAGGCCTGTTATCAGTATCGACACGTCGTTCTTATCGGGTCGCTACAAGGGAAGATTGTTAGCGGCATGCGGTTATGACCCAGAGCAGCGGTTGCTTCAACTAGCATTTGCACTAGTGCGAACTGAGAACGAACAATGTTGGGGTTGGTTCATGAATTTTCTAAGGCGGCAAGTTATCGGGGAAGGAAGAAAATTCTGTGTTGTTTCGGATCGCCATTGGGGAATAAGGAACGCGTTCAAACAACCCCAATATGGTTGGCAAGAGGATGCGAACCCTTTATATGCCGTGCACCGGTATTGCATGCAACATGTATGTGAAAACGTGTTCAAGGCATCTGGAAAAGACGCAGTTCTACCAGACAAATTCAGAAATAGGTTGGCCAACAAGAAAAAAAGGAGGCCCTTCTACAAAATGTGGAACGAATTGAAGAAAACGAATTCAACGGCGATCGACTACCTTGAAAAGTGTGGGAAAGAAAATGAAACAGATGGCAACGAGTAGTGGAAACCTGAAAGGTGGGCACAAACGTATGACGGTGGTTATCGTTGGGGAATTATGACGAGTAATGGATCAGAAAGTCTCAATAGCAGGTACAAGGCTGAGAGAAGACTACCAGTTGTTGGACTTGTGGAAGGCACTTGGTACAAAACTGTTAAATGGTTTAATGAGAGGAAGCAAATAGTTTTGGCGAGACAGGCGGAGGGAGAACGATGGCCAAAAGAAATCCAACTTAAGCTGATGAAACATACTCTCAAAGCAGGTACAAATGTACTTCCAATGTAATCATATTTACTTGTACTCTTTAAAATTTATAATGATATAAATTCATATTTACAGCGGCAATAAACGTTATCACCGTTGACATTGAACGTGGAGAATTTGAAGCTCAAGTGCCATTCGAAAAAAATGATCCGGGAGTAACCTGGAAGTACCAAGTTTTCCTCAAACGTGATTACCAACCGAGAAATCCTCAACTACCGAGCAGGCGTGCTTGGTGTAAGTGCAGAAAACCTCAACTCACAGGAATACCATGTCTTCATGTGGTTGCCGTATGCGGTCATTGTAGGTGAGATGTTTCTGATTTTGTAGACGAACGGTACAGCACAGAGAATATGGTTAAAATATGGTCAACAGGTGATTTTCACTGCTACGAAGACGAAGATAAGTGGCCTCGGTATAATGGTCCCGTGATCTATCCGGATAAGACAATGATTAATCGGGGCAGGCAAAAGAAGGATCGTGATTGGATGTGGATGGATGCAATGAGAAATAAAAATCAGGCAAACCAAAGGCGCCGAACCAGAAGAGACGCTGCGGTGGCGAACGACACATCTCAACCTATATCGATGGAGGACCTTCAATCTGGTCGTCGTACAGGTCGTCCTACCAACACACCGAGGACACGGAGGACTACAAGACCTTCTGCAATGAACAGAACTCAATCTTCTACAGGAAACCAAAGTGAACCTTTTAGGGAGCCCGTTCAACCTAGCCGGAATTCTATCAGTATTGATCCTCGCAATGAAAGTCGCGTCAATCTTGAGATAGAAGGTATTCAACCACGTCGAAATTCCATTAGCCTGGGTGACCGATCAATGTCGCTCCGATTTCCCACAAGTCACGGAGCATCAAGTAGCAGGGAGAGTCATGGCGCATCAAGTAGTAGGGGACCATCTCAAAGCACAAACAGTGGGGGAGGGGGACTACGACGTGGGGTTGCCCGGCTAGAATCAAGGTTCATGAATATCTTACCAGGAGGAGGCCGGCGTTAGTTTTTATGTAATATTTTTATATATATATATTTTTAAATTTAACCTTTATAGATCGATGTAAGGGTTGACTTTATGTTATTCGGTGAAGATAGCTCTAATTTTAATATTTATGGTTGACTAAATTCATAATATTTTGCATCTACAATAATTATTTATGATTTTTTTTAAATTTTTTTCCGCGTAGTCTTGCAATCCTAAAAATGGAACAAATTAGAAGTAGGGTTCCTCGGAAATGATATCTTAGGTATTTTAGCGATTTTATATTTTTTATGCGTTTGACCTTATGGTATGAAATTTATAGGCATGAGAGTGCAGCGCCTTTATTACCTAATGTGATATTTTATGAATTTGTTAGAATTTTTTCGCGTAGTTTTGCAATCCTAACAAGTGACGGAATTAAAGCCAAATACGAAATATAAATATCACAATAAATATCACAATAAATATCACACTCGTACAAAAATATAAATATCACAATAAATATCACACTATCCTACTGATGTCCATCACGACGGAACCATCCCTGAGAAGGAGATAAATTCCATGCAGCACCAGGCAAGTTTCGGGGCTCTCGACCGGGAGCAAGTCCTGGGGGAGGAGGGGGGAGGATATGTCGTAGAAAATGGAGTGGAATGACGAGGCGGTCTACTAGATGAGGCCCCAGAATCGCCGAATGGATGGTGCGACATAGGTGTGAATGGGTCCTGCAGTAGGGTACCGTATGCCTGATAGTATGCATCAGCCTGAGAGATAGGTGCGGGAGTAGGCACAAAGGGTTGACTGTACCCTCCTCCGTACTGAGTCTGAGTATATGCTAGAGGTGGAGGGTAAGGACTCCCGTATGTGTACTGTGTGCTGTGCGGTGGAGGCCGCGGCTGTATGGTCTGGGACTGCGGACGGGACGGAGGCTGCGGCCGTGTGCTCCGGGGCTGCGAATGGGGTGGGGCCTGCGGCTGTGTGGTCTGAGGCTGGGAATAAGGTCCTGTGGATCCGGAGTGAGGCTCAAAAACACCGGAATGTGACCGTCTGCTCCGAACCAGAGGCTGACTGGGTCGTGGAGCATCAAAATATGAATCCCAATCATGTAGACTAAAATCATCCTGTTACAGATAATATTATAAAAATAATAAAAATATTTTAAATAATTATAGAATATTAAGCATGAAAGGAACAATAATATTAATAAAAGTGATTGAAAAATGTATTATACCCGCATGAAAAGCTGCTCCTCAATAGATCCCGGCTCTGGCGCATCATCCTCATCATCCGTATCAGGGATAGAGTCGATGTCTGAATGAAGACCCTTCGACTCTAAGAGTCGAGGTAATCGAGCAGGCTCGCCAACAATATCCAAGGACGTGCTGCACCCCCTCAGCAATTGCTTCCCAGCACGACGAAATCTCTTCTTCACAACCCATGCACTTCCTCGCAACGCCTCCCGCAAAGTATGCTTGACCCGTTCAATTTTTGTTAGCCAATGAATTATTTATTAGGCACACAATTCTGCGTAATGTAACTTACCAAATTCATGTGACCAGGCGTCTCGCGAAGGTATGACAAGTTATGAGCCGGGCCAGACGCTGCCCCTTCAGAAATTTGCACAAGATGCGCACCTCCATGTACGCTCAACCAGCGTCGGTAGTCGCTCCAAATATCTTCGCTCCACGGCCGATCCTCTATCACCCTCGCCTCATTAGTGTTCGCCCACTTGTTCACCTCATGCACAAATAGTTAATGCCAGTCAATACCTCGATAGGTATTATGCTGGTATCCCATCAATTCCTCCATTCTCGACCAAGACTGTTTTATTCAAATCACAGTTAATCAACAAAATATATTTGCGAGAATTAAATAATGAAATTAATAATGTGAAGAGTTAAATATACCTCAGTGGTGGTGGGGGAACTGTCTGATAGAGCATAAACTGATGCATGACACGATCTACGTGGTGCCACATCACGACCCAATAATGAATGCATGGGATGCGTAGAAGGAACATCCTCTGCTCAACCTGGGTACAACGAGGCATGCGGTCCCTGATGTGATCATAAGGCCTCCACACGACATCTCAGGCTTCATTTTCATGCAGACATCCCTCGCATATTCTATCCCACTGCGAGTAAGGCCGGTGAACTTTTTCGATTTATGTCTCGTCGTCCACTTCCTGCATTTCCATTTTGTTGTTTGTTAAAGTCAAATAAAATATATTTTAAATATTACAATTAAAATCAAATCAACATACCTTCCATAAGGCGGACACGAGTCAATACTTGGTAGACCCCAACCATCATAATCCTTGGTGATCGATGGTCGACTAAGTAGTAATCTTGCATACGACCACAACTACAAGAGCAACCAAGGAGCACCAATATTTATATTGTTATTGATGAAGACAGTGTCCAAGCCTCGGTATAGCATGGCAAGAGTAGCACCACCCCAATTGTACTGCACCGAGTTACTAGAATGAAGATCCTGCAAATAGGAATTATTTTCTTAAGGAATATCATCAACTCTTTCATATATTTAATTTCTTATTAAATTGCAATAAATGTGAGATATTTATTTCTTGGCTAACCTCCAATAATTGCAAATAAAAACATGGAACCGAGTCACCCGTGCCGTCAGGAAATAACTCGCACCCAAAAATCTCCAACACTCAAGCGCGTGTGTACCTGTCGATCATCGCTGCGTTATTCGTGTCAGGCCCCCCAATCTGATTCCAAATCTTACGCAGTTCCTTTAACCGAACGGAATGAGATTTCCTGCATTACATTATTAATGTAATTTGATTGTAAGAACTATATATATTTAAAATTAACATAAAAATAAATTTTTTAAAACCTTTTCACTTCCGTTCTTTTTCCCTGAAGCACTTCTCAACTATCGCCGTGTCTGTATCCTCCGGCAACGCCAAATTCTGAAGTAACTGTATGGCGTCGTAATCGGTCCGTCCAGTAACGGTTCTGCCAGCCGTAGGTAAACCGTATAAGAAGGCCACATCCTGCAAATAGTTCAAATTTTATACATATATAGTTACAAAAAAAAATATTACAAATAGGTATTGATCCTTACCTCTAGAGTGACCGTCATCTCGCCAACGTGCGGAAAAAAGAAAGTGTGGGTCTCTGGCCTCCAGAACATGGCTAGACCCTGCAAAAGCGAATGATCGAGCTGCATATGACCTAACTGAACGAAATGTATCAGTCCAAGTCTCATCAAACGCTCATCCACCTCAGCAGTTCGTGACATCTTAGCCCTATGTAGTACTGCCCTCCAATGCTGTATATATATATATTTTTAATTATTTTAAAAAGTACTATCAAAATAAAAATATATAAGTAAAAAAAAGTAAAAGAACAATAATAACTTACACCAGTGCCACGAACTTTCGACTCATCCAAATGCAAGAGACGATCTGCATTAACAGGACCGGGTGGAACAACAGGATCCGCTGATGTAGAAGCTTCGGCATCAACAAAAGCGGTAGATGTAGAAGCGCCAGGATCTCCACGAAGCCTCGTAGATCTACGAGGTGATGCCTCTGGTACTCTTCTTCTCGGTGGCATTTTTACTACACTATAATAAAAATTATCAATGTAAATAATCTAATAAAATTTCGACAGCATCTCCCCTGTACCTAGAGTGTTTCCGAAAAAAAAAACACCAAAATCCCTCCTAATTACAAACCCAAATCTCATACAACAAAATTTCCAATCTCATACAACAACATTTCCAATTTTCTATTTTTTTACATATTTTAAAATTTTTTTAGAATAATTATTCTAATTTTTCATTTATTTACCTCAATAAAATAAATTAATTAAATGTATAAATATAAAAAAAAACTCACCTCGACTAGAAGCGCTGCTTGTCTCTTTTTAGAAAATTTTCCTACATTTAAAAAATTAATCTATCAATTTTTATTATTTTATTTACTTTTTCTAATTTGTAATTAACTTATCCACAATTATAAAATGTACAAAATAATTCAAAAAAAGTTTGTAATTACATATTATAATTATTATGATTTTTTTATTAATTTTTAAATTATTTTTTCAATATTTATTCTATTTTTTTTCTATTAATTACCTAATTAAACTAATTATATAAAATAAATAAACTAATTAAATTCAATAAAAAATTTTCAAATTACATATTAAAATTATTTATATTTATTCTGATTTTTTACTAATTTATTCATTATTTTTTCAATATTTAATCTATTTTTTTAATTACTTATCTAATTAAACTACTTAAATTAAATAAATAAACTAATTAAATTCAATAAAAAAATTCCCAAATTACATATTATAATTATTTATATTTATTCTGATTTTTTACTTATTTTTTCATTATTTTTTCAATATTTAATCTATTTTTTTAATTATTTACCTAATTAAATTAATTAAATTAAATAAATAAAATAAATATAAAAAAAAAACTAACCTCAGGAGCTCTGTCCGCGCGCTGAGAGAGAATGAGAGAAGGGGTGGGGGGATGAGGGGTCACTGTCTCGCTTATATAGGAGCCCAGACCCTTGGATCGGCGATTGAAACGCCGATCCAAGCTTGGATCGGCGTTTCAATCGCCGATCCAAGGGTTCTGTGATTTCGGCGATTGGAACGCCGATCCAACAACGTTATTTTTAAAATTCGAAATTTTTAACTGTTATTCTCGAAATTCGTGTGAACAGTAACGTTAGTTTTAACTTTTTCGGCACATTACACATGCTTGTTTTAGAAAAGGGGCCCTGGGCCTGGGAGCATTTGCATTTTGATTTGTCTATTAGACTATTACAAATATCAACTGTTAAGTGTATCCGTACATAAAGTAAATCAAAAGAATTGTCTGTCTTTGTTTTGAAAAAGTTACCAAGGACACCAGCTTTTTTTCTCTCTTTTTCGAAAGCCGAAAGCACTATTTCTACTATTGCAATCTGAGAATCTGAGATGTTGTATATTCTTCGAACACTGACAGTGTGAAAGGGTTAACAAGAGACCCAAATTAATTCTTCGTTTCTTAAATTATACAGAGATTTTTTATGAGTACAAATATATGAAATTTTAGAATGTTTCATTTGTTCTGGGGGTGCATCTGACATTTGGCGGTCTCTGTTTTGTTGGGTTATGCATGTTTATTTTATTGAAAAAGTACATATAATAGTGATGTACTTTTTGCAGTATTTATATTATAGTATACAGTGTATTATGGCTGGATGAGCTAACAGACATTCATGCAACAACCAACTATGCCAAAATGGAAAGATTGATGTGAAGGTATAACAAACTTGTGCTGTAATTTAACATCAAAACACTCACCAACTAAAAACACTTAAATGAAAGCGACATCTACCTCTAACACATTAGTTTAAAATATGCATGCGTATTAAATAAAAGCAACATCTACCTCTAAATAATAGTTTAAAATATGCATGCATACTTAACAAGCAAAGGCTGCTTCCTTTTTGTTGTTTTGCTTATTTTTGGTGCTACATTTGACAAGGAAAAAGGTAATATATACAAAATAAGCCAAACAATTAAATACAAGCTACCTAGAATATTGATTTTTATGCGATCAATGAATGGACTACATCAGACAGATGAGAGAAATTGACCCTCATGCAGTCCCCAAAAAGAAAATACCCCTAAATTAGAGGTGTATTCAATGGACAAGGGAAAAGGCGAAAGGAAAAAAGTAGGACTACAAAAATGCGTGGTTTTGGTGAGTACAGGTCGCTGCCAAACTGGTTTAAGATACTTTTTCCTTGAATATTGGCAGCAGTGTGAATCTTTAAGAAACATTATGTCATTATGTAAGGAATTAAATTTTGCATGTCTACGTTTAACAAGGCATGCCATGTATGTTTTGGACAACATTTTTCGACGTATTTCAGCTCGTATGTTTCGTGCTGAAATACCGCATGACACATAGTATGCGCATAATATGATAATATATCTTTTTCTATAAAATATATTTTCCTAAACTTCGCACAAACGTTAAAATAATTTTGAAAATTTGAAAGACAGAAATAACATAAATTAATTGTAATGTGCACATAATTATGAGAAAGGAGGATTAAAAAAAAAAGTAAACAAATGGCAAATAATTTAAAAAATCAGAGCAAATAAAAAAATTGGGAATCATTAGTTTCTTTTTTTTATACAGTTAATATCACACGAATTTTCATTTTTTTACTATTTTGTTCAAATTCCTTTTTATGTTTATATACTTTTAACACTAACAATAAAAATGAATTTTGCTATGGTGAGTTGCAACTCACCAAAGGGTCAGTGAGTTACGATCAAAACTCCTAAATCTAGTTCAAAATGACCGATCCAAACCGTCCAATATGGTCTCCCTATTGAAATCTCCATGCAGACCAAATTTTACATTTTTTCGAAATTTTTAAGTATTTTTTTGAAATTTTAGAAAATCGTTAATCTAATTAGTTCTGAACCGTTCAAAAATAGCAGTTTTTAAAAATCCGAAAAAAATACTTACAAAATTCAAAAAAATATAAAATTTGGTCTATATGGAGATTTCTATAGAGATATCATATTGGACGGTTTGAATCGGTCATTTTAAACTAGATCTAGAAGTTTTGATCGCAATTCACCGACTCTTTGGTGAGTTGCAACTCACCATAGCAAAACTCTCTCTCTCTCTCTCTCTCTCTCTCTATATATATATATATATATATATATATATATATATATATATATATATATATATATCAGACAAAAGTCGCAGGCACATCCTCAGCATGTCTAGAAACATATGCCAACATGCGGTGTCTTTGAACGTGCCGGACTAACCTGTCCAAATTCGACATGCTTTTGTTAGAAAGTGCTCAATTTTCAATTTTAGTTACTAATTAACTTAATTAAACATCAAGCACAAAGGATCTTGCTAAGCAATCAACACACACATGAGAAAAAGAAAGGAATTGATTACCTCTCGCGGAATCGTATCCGCGAGGCTCGACCAATGCATGGGAGTTGATGGCGTGCTCTCCTTCGCCTTCTCCTCCATCGACGGCCGCCTCGAGTCCACCAAGAAATTTAATCACCTCCTCTTTTAATTTGTGCTAGCAAGGAAGATGAGAGCAACTAATCTCCAAGGTTTTCTCTCTTCTACCTTTATCAATTAACTAGTTTAATTAATGGAGAAGGGAAAAATCTCAACACATGAGCTAGATGAGGTGGAAGAGCAAGAGAAAGAGATGACAATTCTGAAATTTTCTCTCTAATTTTCGTTCTAGGAGGAAGAGGGAGAGAAAAGGCTATGGTGGCTAGGATTTCTCTCTCCAAATGACCTCCTTTTATAAACCAACCACTCCACAAATTTTTGGGACCTTTTTACCCCTATTAGGGCAGCCACTATATGGGCTATCAAGCCCATTTTGTGTTGTGTTAAATGTCCACTAATTCAATTAATTAATGGACATTTCTCTTGTACTCAAATCGGGCCTTTAATTTACTAATTAAATAAAGGTCCATAAGCTCTATTTAATTCCTATAATTAAATTGTGTTGAACAAAATTAATTATTAACTTATTAATAATTATTTTGAGATTAGTTAATGTATTAATTTATTTCTATATGATCTCCTTGACTTAATTAATTATAACGGTTCGCAACGGTATATAATTAATTAATGAATTTATTATATTTTCGCAATACACTGCTGCGAATAAATAAATAATGCACTGTGTGATTAAAATCCTATTTGTGTGACCCTTTGAGGATTTATGCTACGTTGGCCATGGAATTAAATCGCTATTTAATTCCAATAATCATAAGCGGTATCTAGCAACACGTTATGATTTCCAATTCGCATAAATAATATACTGCTACAATATCTCAATCCTGTATAAGAAATAAAAGTATCTCCTTGTCTGATTCTTATGTCACATAATATCATCGTATAATCCAAGATAGGAATGTGTCATTCTTGCAGATTATACGTTTCTTGATCTAGAGTTGATTGTACAAGTTGGCCAAACAATCCAACTCCATCAAGGGGCCCAAACAGATATCATCACTCACTAAGTGAATTAATGAGGGACATTCGATTTTCTTGATGAACAACTTTTCTCCGCACAATTCAAGAGAACATAAATAAAGTCCGCATAGCAGCCCTTATCAGGAATCAACGGTAGACGATATTTATTGAACCTATCCTCATGTGGAAAAGTTGAACCATCTCAAACTTAGAATCAAACTCATATGAAATAAACAATGACACATAACACAATCCATATGTTTATTTCATTGGATCAAGTCCTGTACTATGTTCTAATAACATACACATATGCAATTAAGTTGGTAACTCCTTACCTATGATTTGTAGAACTTAATCATCACTTAACTTGCATACTAATCTTTTATGATAATTAATGTTCCTTGTTAATTATCAAGATTACGGACGATTTAGATTTATTACTGTCATTCTAATGAATGATCCACAGAGATCTACAATTCAGATCCTCAACCTGAATGATCTGTCAGTAATAAACTCTAAGAACAAATGATCAAATATCATCAATAACATAAACTAAGATATTAAGTCATTAATATTGACTTCTAGTACATAACTCCAACAGCTTTCAAGCGTGACACGTGATGTGATTATTTATGCCCCGATCAAAATCTCATTTTTTTTAACATGGGATTTTATTTCGTTGGAAAATTCACGATCAAAATGAACGGATTTGGTGTCATTTTGTTAGAATTCTCATATAATTAGAATATTAGATCCAACGAAATCCTGTAAAATCAATTGAATTGAAATGAAATCCCATGTAGAAAACATTTTGATTAGGGCCTTAAGCTGTGTTGTGGCTGCAATTCACGGGCACCAAGCGTGGTGCTTGCGATGCCATGGGCGTTAAAATAACAACATGAAAATCATTTGAGGGAAAAAAAAAAAAATCTCAATTCAATTACTAAAATTGAGAAAAATCGACTATGAAATCCATTCCAATCAAAAGGAAAAATCTCCTATTTTTATTTTATTTTTTGATCAAATTCTTTTTTAAAGACGATATCTTGTATTAAGATGAATACAAACCGAATGTTTGAGGCTTTCAGCACACACATTGTCAGTATATTGTAACTGTTTTTTTTTCCTTATTTAACCTCTACGTACCTTCCATTGACAGAGAACGCTTGATGATATAACAACAGCAACAACAATTATAATAATATGAACGATTAATAATTCATTACCTACCTTAACGATATGGTTTTATCCTTCTTATATTTAATTATCTGAACCATGTATGCACTTGTAAGTTTGATAACGATTCATTATCTAAGAGATTGAGCCGTCGCCTTTTTTTATTGACGAAACAATTCAGATTTATTTATTTATTTATTCCTACTTTGACATTCTCTTCTACCCAGTTCCATTTATTCTGGAAAAAAGAAATGCTGCGCGCCTCCTTTATGAAGTAAAGGCGTGAAGAAAAGAATGATTTATAAGGGTATGCCGTATGAACCTATATATAACATTATTATATTTGTTCAATTGTTCAATCATTTCAAAACATACTATAGTTGAAACAACATATTTTCAAATCTCTTTCCGGTTTTTCAGCGACCTTTTTAATTTTGGCATGTTAAATTATGAGTCGGTCATAACAAAACCCTCAGGTCCCATGAAATGATAAATTTGGGGTACATTTGCATGTTTGTGATTAAGAGTACATAATGCTTTTTTCCTCTTTCTTTTTGAACAGCTATTCCGTGCTATGCATAAATCAATTAATTATTACGAAACCAAATCATGCTACCTCACTAGCTAGATCAAATTCAGTCCTCCTATACCGAGGATACCTTTTCACCTTTAATTTGTGCTCTCTAATAGAAAAACTAAATTGCATCTCCTAAGTTCTGATAATTTTGTTTTGGTCCTTGGGATTAAAAATAGTTTGGAATTTGGATATTTTATTCAAAGCAGTTAATTAATTAAGGCAATAAAATTGCCTCCAATACTATTTTTTTTTAAGAAAACATTTAACACCCAGAGTGGCTAATTAAAAACCAATATACCTTTGTCCAATAAATTCTTCGTATATATTTGACTAATCAAACACTTTGAAATAATCTCTCTCCTTCGTGATCTGATGACTTCTTAAACGCTTCAGATAATTATCGACGGATTAATTATCAATTAGCTTCTAAACTCTTGTGAGTTAACTAGAGCTAGCCACACAAATCAGTGAAAAATACTAACTCATAATTATTTATATCCTAAGACACGCAAAAGGAGATCTCACAAGTTGGATATTAATAAACCGTATAGACTGAATGTTAAGTCATACAACATGAATGCTAATTAAAGACACACGAGATAGATTTTGACGACACAAAAAGTGAATGCTCGAGATTTTACAGATTACGGAAGTGATTTATAAAACTTAATGTTTACTTGCTGTTAGATTATTTAATTTAAATGTCTTAATATTAAATTAAGTTATCTAAAATTTATTTTATGTAAAATTTTAATTTATTTTATGCTAATTAAGTGGTTTATGTAAAATTTTAAGTCATCTAAAATTTATTTTATGTAAAATTTTAAGTTATGGAAAAATTTTAGCTTAAACTACTAGTTCTTATTATTTGTGTTGGTTTTTTATGCTTGAAAAATTTGATTTTAATTGTTCAAACCCCACAAATTAATTTTCTTCGATAAAAACATAATTATGTTGGAACTAGGGCTAGGAAGGTAATAATAATTCTGCGAAGGGATTGGGCCGCCGCCAGCAAATCTGTAGATAAGAAGGATAAAAAAGTGTTAAATTAATATATCAAGACTCAAGAGACATTACAACATTGGGGGCATATAACGGAAGTAGTAAATGAAAATTAAGTCACTTTGATTTACTCATATATATATACAAATCTACTTGATCCACGTGAGATTTTTTTTTTTTTTTTAATTTACGTTCAATTGAGGGTGACATCTCACTTGCTAGTATATAGCATTGACTAATTTATAATTCAAACACCTAATTTCTTAATAAACAAGAAAACTTCTATAAAGGGAAGACACAAATTATAGCTTTTTTCCAATTTAAGTCACTGAACATGTTTACGTTAATTGCAATGATAGTGCGGCTGCTGTATTGCTGTATTTAGATTGGTTGCAACTGAAGCATACATTATAGATTTTGAAATGAAAATAACTTCTTACGTTTATTCCATTTCAAGAAATAAAACTGAACAAATTAAGGTATGTACTTCAAAAGAACATAATCTTACTACTAAGATATGCGAAATGTATATATATATGTACATTGGTTTGCAATGTCATAATTATTCTTTTTCCTAGAAACCATAATCAACAGTTAGTAGTTGTAGAATAATAACTTCTTCTATTTTCGACTACACTTGACTTTCTACTGGTCAATTTTGAAATCTATACGACTATATGTTATACTATAGTCTATAGAAAAGGTAAACATGGAAAAGGTTCTACACCAAAATCCAACAACTCTTAACTGAAAGGGAAGACTAAGCTAGCATTGGTAGAGAGAAATTAATTGATTGGTGCTACAAAAGCTATTGACCTCTGGGGCTTCAAAATAGTCAAAAAGGCTTGTAGCGAAAATCTCCTTCTCCATTTTCTATGGGACCATTGTTTCTTGGAGGCTTCATGCAAAATAGATTAGATATCATCTTTTCTGTATAGAATTTTACACTAAGAAAGCATTCCTGATCTTTTGTAGCCAAACCAAGTGACTGGTTATAGAAATTAGAAACACGTACGTCTATCCGAGAATCAGCGTTAACCAAAGACAAAGCTAATTAATTGCAAGGAGATGCAATGTTTAAAAGCTGAACCAAAAAAAATACTTGATGCCTAATTAAAATTGAAAAAATTGACCCACATATTTATATAAGAAAAACGAGAAATAAAGAACCATTGGTTTAGTAATAAATGAGAACGTATTTTGAGTGAAAGGTCGTGGATTTGAAACCCGATTGAAAGAGATGTCGTTTATAGATATTTAAATTTGACTTAGTTGAGAGAATTGATCCCCAATTTATCATAATAAAAAAAATATTTTTTTTATCTTTATGTTCTTAATACTTTTTGCTGCAATGCATCTTCTCGACTATATCATGGCATTGTATATGAGTCAAATTTTTGCAGTGCAAAATACATACTTGAGGCTTTTTTTTTATTTTTTTTATTTTTACGGCGCCATTATTATCTTGCAATGGCATCAACATCATATATACACAATTACACATGTATAAATTAATATATACAAAAGATGCTAGTCCACTACCAAGTTTCTCGAAACATAATATATAAAGGATGCTAATATTTTCTTTCAATTTATGGAAGTTTTACGACCTCTTTAAATTGTTTTAGAATATTTTAAAAACTACGTTATCCAAATACATTTGGCAACAAGAAAGACATCAAGCATTTGCGGTCCCAAATAATCTCTCTTTTCTACCTCATAACTTTAATATATAAATGATATCTCTTTTCTCCCTGATAACTTTTAATATAATATATATATAACACAATACACATTAGAGTAAATTATAAATTGCATTCAATTAATATGTTATTTACTAATTTTATCAATTAAAAGCTCTCGTCTAAGAAAAATGTTAACCATATTCTATCGTGGAGTCGAAAGAATCAGTGTTTTTAATTACCCTTAAAAAAAGATTAAAGAAGGTAATTAGTTCTTGTTCTCGTTCGTAAACTCAGATCGATCGTCAGATAATAACTATGCAGCCACTACCTTGTAAATGCGTGATACATCTCTTAATTTCTCACATCTCATAAGATCAGTAAAGGTTTTGAAAACATAAAATCTATGTTTTGGCTGAATGTTTGCCATGAGCCGATGAAAAAAAGTTTCATAATTAAAAGTTGTGGTATCCTTTGGTGTTTCGTCTCATAAAAAGCCTTGTGTAAAACGCATTATGAAGCCATCACTAGTCTCCAATAAAGTTAGATACCTAGTCGTTGCACCGAATTTTTTTTGAGTCGTGCATGTGAGAGTCCACATATAGACTTGGCCATATTGTTTTGGTAAAAAACAATTAAATAATAACGAACAATTCACCACAAACCAAAACCTAATAATCTTTCCAAACCCTAAACAACCTATCAGGCCTTCACACGCATATATATAAGGGGACCATGATCAAACATTTCCATTGCACAACAAAATATACACACCCCAAACTAAAAGACATTCCTTGTCAAGGCTTTGTTCAAATTAAAGTCTTGATAAAATAATGGAGGCTTTCTCGAGCATTGTCATGAAACCACATTGTCTCTTTTTCCTCCTTTGGCTTTCTCACCTCTTTGCACACATCTATGGAGAGTACCATTACCATGAATTCGTTGTATGTGCTTTTCTAGCTAGCTATAATTCTCAAAACAATTATTTCTCGTCAATCAGTTTTTATATTATCACATTTACATTTTATCATCTTTCTAAGTTGAGACCTAACAACCATTTTTCATTCAAACAAAAAATTAACTTGGTTCCTTTTTGTGATTATATTTCAAGCTTTTTAGTGCGTAACTAAGCCTTAATGTCTGTTTCTTTATGCTTACATAATGTATAACTACTAGTGATTGTTTGTATTTTTAATGGACCAGGTGCAAGAATCGCCAGTGAAGAGGCTGTGCAAGGCGCATAATAGAATCTTTGTGAATGGTCAATTTCCTGGTCCCACATTAGAGGTCACTGATGGTGATACTCTTGAGGTCAAGGTTACCAACAAAGCAATATACAATGTCACCATCCACTGGTAGTACATATCCTATTATCATCTATATTCTACATCATATACGTTGTCAATGGAAGTAACTAGACTACTCATGTGTGAATGCATATATATGCATCACATACCCCGGCCCTTTAAGAGTACTGTTAGATAAATATGGCAAATTTGCACCTAAATGTACTAGAGATGTCAACAATGATGAATAGACTGGTGAATTCAAATCAATATTATATTAGCGCCAATATTATATGCATTGCAAAATTTTACCGAATAGTATGCATACTTTGTCATCTTCTACATCACTACATGCATGCATTGGCAATGAGTACAGTTGTTAAATCTTTTAACTTACCTATTTGCAGAATATAAAGAAAATGTGTACATAACATGCATTGCATTTTAGATCTACTTGGTTGATATAATAAATGACATAATATAACAAGCCATAAAATAATTCAAGTACTTGTTCATGTTAATAGTGAAATGTACGTTGATATATAAGGATGTACATATGCCTCGTAAAAGGAACCTATTATTATGTGCTCATTGTCGGCACTAATCATTTGTTCAATATTTTTTCGAACACCAAAAAGAAAAATAATAAATATATTCCCACAACAAATTTTCTTTGCAGGCATGGGGTTCGGCAGTTTAGAACTGCATGGGCTGATGGACCTGAGTTCGTGACACAGTGCCCGATCCGACCTGGTGAGAGCTACACATACCGGTTCACGGTACTAGGTCAGATTGGTACTCTCTGGTGGCACGCGCATAGTTCATGGCTTCGGGCAACAGTTTATGGTGCACTAATAATACATCCTAAGGGTGATTATCCTTTCAAAAAACCTGATAGAGAAATCCCAATCCTTCTAGGTACATCTCTCTCTCTCTCACTAAAATTCCCTTTTTGCAAAATAATTTAGATGACGTCTCGAGTGAATAGTCTCTATGGTAAAAGAATGTTTCAATAAAATAACAAATAACTGGATACAACTCAAGGATGATTAATGGTTGATTAATAGAAGTCAATTTTTTTTTGAAAAAAAAAGAAACATGAAATCATTCTTTCTTAATTTAGTACGTGATCGACCGACGGTGGTGGTAGCATGCTGTACAAAGGTCGTATCAATTATTGGCTCTACTTTTAAAAACCTATAAATTTTCTTTTTTTTTTAATAAACTTTAGCTGGGGCCATATTTATTTGTTTTTAATCAATCTATATATTCCATACATTAGGTAGGTTCGGTTAGTATTGGCATGCAAATGTATCATGCTATGAAAGCTAGGCTATATCTATATATGGCCCCACATAGTTCTAGTTAATTAGTGGTTGGAAATTATTGGATACATACATCCAAACGCAACATGGTTAAATTGCTCCAATTAATAAGGTACTTGTTGAAACACATATTCTAACTAGCAAATTTAGCCTTCTCTGCACCTAATGAAGTTTTGTTGATTAATTGGTATCGGTCAATGAAAATTCAATGTAGCACTACCACTACTAGCTAATCGACAAGTTAGCAAAGAAACAACTCCAATTGTGAATTGTGTACATCATAAGTTGGCGACCCTATTAAGGAAAAAGCTTGTGGTGGATCAAAACATATATATGACCCAATGCCATACATTTTTAGTTCATAATTGGTCCTAAAAAAGTTAAGAACTTTGCATTACCACTTTACTAGCGTGCATGGGTTGCAAAATGATTGTATAATCTGAATTACTTTTCGAGCATGGTTTCATAAATTAGTTGTTCTATTTTAACTTTCAAAAAGTCATTTTAAAGAGAAGACTAGAGGGCCAAGTTTAATATTGTTTTCAAAATAATTTGACAATTTTCAAATTTGTCTCGCCTTTCTGGAACAAAATTTTCTCTTTCTAAATAATTAATCTCAATAACATGGAAGGATCACATGACTGTCTTTTCTTGATTATGTCTTTTCAAGCCTAAAAGCTCTTTAAACCAAAAAGTTGATTAGTAGAAAAGGTTTTCTTAACTAGGAGCAAGAGTTCTGGACACTTACAGATAATCTTTTTTCATATATCAACCAGAGGCAGGAAGTTTAATTTTGACATTCTGTCTCTCTGAATTTTGAAAGAAATAAAATATGCTATCAATATTGCCGTAGATTCCTTTCAAGAAATCTCATTTGATGTGAATATAATATTAGTTGCTAACATTAACTTACTACTTCTACAGATTGTGAACACTTCGGTTTGGTTTTATAAACAACAATGTAATTTTCAATGTCAATAATGCATGCACATTATACAAACTATAGAAACTTTTTGACAATGCTTGCATGTGAAAGGTTTTAAACTATTAACCCGAAACATACGATTGAGTTCATATAAACACTTGTCAAACTAAATTCAAATAGTAAGTGACGATGACAGGACCACGGGAAAAGCACACTTCTTTGCTTGTTGGGTGAATCTATGATATTTCAGTAGATGTGTCTGCTTTATTATCTACTAGAAATACTTGTTGGGTACAGAAGATGTTGCTTTTCTTAGATTTTTAGGGGATGCATATGAAGAAAATCTGCCTATTTTGTACAAAAGAAACAGAAAGAAAGGACAAAGTTCTTTGTAAAAAGAGTGAAAGTATTATTTACTAAATGGGAAAGTAAAACATTAAATGGAAAAGAAATTGAATGTATCCGATGAAACTGGCCCCCAATCTGAAAAGCATTTTAGTGTTCTTCAACTTACATGCAGTTTAAAGGAACATATAATGACATGGTTGCATGCAAATGGAAACTCAAGAAAGTGGACTTCCCAGAAAATTATACAGAAACAAAAAAGGACATTTTCTGTTTTTAGGTTTCTATTAAGATACCAACAAAATGAAAAAAAAAAAGAAGAAAAGTTGTCATACTTGAGCAACAACTTTTAACTTAAAAATATATATTACGGAAGTTCCCGTATATTACGTCCCAGTATATCGCAACTTCCATACTAGAAAGAAACTTCTCGTAGTGAATTCTGTTCAACCAAATAAATATCTTGATGTAGAACAGTTTATAAGGGTGGTTGGTACCAATGTACAATAGTTCAATTATGTGATGTGATTGAGATAACCATATATTCTTATACCATTATTGCAGGAGAGTGGTGGGACCGTAATCCTATTGATGTTGTCAGAAATGCAACCCGGTTTGGAGCAGCTCCGGATACCTCTGATGCATTCACCATTAATGGACAACCTGGAGATTTTTATAATTGCTCTAGCAAAGGTGATTTGGTTCAATTCTAAATTTTGTTGTTTCCATGCAGATCACAAGCACCAATTGATATATATTATGCAGACCAGCTGTCGTACAATTTCATTTTTTGTAAATAAAAAGAAAGAAACATAGTAGTTGTTTAAAGCAAGGCAATCCATCATTTATTGCTAGAAAATTAGGCAGTTTTAGGCATAACAAATATGAGAGGTAGGTAGTGATCTAAAATGTAAGTTACAAAGGCAGACAGTTTATTTACTTAAGAGCTAGATGCTTTCAAGTTCATTCTAGCCTCTTACTGAATTTAAACAAACCTTATTTTCAGCTGATTATTTAATCAAATTAACTCTTTGTTTCTTGTGTGTTTGAACAGACACAACAGTATTTCCTGTGAAGTCAGGTGAAACCAACCTCCTTCGGTTCATCAATGCAGCCTTAAATACTGAGCTATTCGTTGCCATTGCCAAACACAAGATGACTGTGGTAGGGGCCGATGCATCATATGACAAACCTTTCGAAACCTCAGTTCTCATGCTGGGCCCTGGCCAGACCACTGACGTCTTGGTCACCTTTGACAAGAATAAGGGCAGCTATTACCTGGCAGCCCAAGCCTACTCCAGTGCCCAAGGTGTCCCCTTTGACAATACCACCACCACTGCTATCATAGATTATGATACCGAAACAACTAAACGAGGCAAAAACAGTAAATTGCCGGCATTTCCTAAGCTTCCTGCTTTTAATGATACTCCCACTGCCACAAAATTCGCCCAGAGTTTTAGGAGCCTAGAAACTGTCAAGCTGCCTGAGCCAGTTAATGAAAATCTCTTTTTCACTGTGGGCTTGGGGCTGTTCAACTGCCAGCCTGGACAGAAGTGTGGTGGGCCCAATGGGACCCGTTTCACGGCTAGCATAAACAATGTTTCCTTTGTTCTGCCATCAAATTTCTCCATACTCCAAGCACACTACCACAGAGTCCCGGGTGTCTTTACCACAGATTTCCCAGCAGTCCCACCAGTGCAGTTTGATTACACCGCACAAAACGTGAGCCGCAGCCTATGGCAGCCAGTTCCAGGTACGAAAATTTACAAGTTGAAATATGGGTCGGTGGTGCAAGTGGTCTTGCAAGGAACTAGTATATTCGCTGCTGAAAGCCATCCTATACACCTTCATGGGAATGATTTCTACATCTTGGGACAAGGGTTCGGTAACTTCAACCCCCAAAAGGATACAAAGAAATTTAACCTAGTTGACCCACCTTTGAGGAACACTGTTACTGTGCCAGTTAATGGTTGGGCAGTTATTCGATGGGTGGCAGATAACCCAGGTGTATGGCTCATGCATTGCCATTTGGATGCGCACATCACATGGGGTCTTGCCATGGTATTCTCAGTAGAAGATGGAATAGGTGAGCTGGAAACCTTGGAGCCACCTCCTAATGATCTTCCCCTTTGTTGATTTACAGATGAACTCATGAGAAATAAAATAATCAAGAAAGAAGGTACATAGAGTTAGTGTTGTACTTGATTTGCCAATTATGTTGAATTCGTGACGCAATTGTTGCTTTTGGTTTTGGTTATTGGATACATGGACAAGTTTAGAGATTGATGATTGATGCAACTGTATTTTTTTGTAGCCTATAGTTGATTCTGTAATAACAATAATATAAGATTGATCATTTATTCTGCAATAAGGCAGTATATATTTTTAAGAGTTCAGGATCTCTGTGCCAAATGTCACCAGTTAAACTGCAATTCTATGAATTTACAAACATTATCAATATGAAAGAAGTGAAATAATTTGCACAAACATTGGTTTAAAAACCATTAATTCATTATAAAATGAAAAGCTGAAATCTTGGATCTCATTTTATTGCAGTTCATTGAAAAGAAGAAAATCCAAACTTGAAACAAATTAACTTTTGTATATACAGAAAGCTAAAGGTGCCCACGATAGAAAATTCAAAAATAACAGATGCAAGTTTAGAATTAACAATAAAAGATAAGAAAATAATAACAATGTAAAATTCAATCTTTTCACTCAGTGTCATGTTAAAATATACAAGAGGCAACATATGCTGATCTACCTAGTCAAGCTACGAACTTGAGACAACGAGTATCATTATGTATCACCTGACACCTACATGAACAAAATCTAATGCCACATCTCACACAAGTGTAGTTTGCAGTGTTTCCACAAACAGTGCAAAAGTGTCGGCGAGATGCAGTTGTAGGAGGGCCCACTGCAGCTCGCAGGTAGGTGGGAACATGCGGAGGTAATGTCTCTAGGTTGGCCTATTGTTGTTTACAGCAAGATTTAAAAAAAAAAAAAATGAAATTTAAGCATAAAAGAACTAGACTCGACACAACGACAGAGTGCAATAATCATTTCTGAAAAGCTGATGAGTATTAAAGTAAAGCTGCATGTAAATGCTAAGGCAACTTATCCATTGCACAAGTAATGAGACGTAAAATTAAGAAAACTGGGCAGGAGAGGTAATTTCATCGAGCATCAACTGGGAACCATACAATATGTCCGAGTTCTAAATCAACTAGAAAATGTTAATTTCCAGCATGGTTTACCTCATTTAGTACTTCCATGAAAGATCTAGGAGCCTTTTTGGCATTTTCTAATGCCTTAGCTTGTCTTGTTTTTCTTTTTGTGCCCTTAGTTTGCTTCTTTTGAACATACACTAAAATTGCAAAAAATAATAAATAAATAAACAAACACAGGATATATAGTAAAGGATGATATCAATACATCAACTGCAACAAAACTGGAGAGAGGGATATCCGTCAGATTGAAGGAATAGGAACTTCACCAGTCCAGCATAGAGTAAAGGATGGTACCAGTACAATAAGGTTCATGCCTAGAATACAGCCTGAATTTTTTCTATAAAACAAAAATTGAGTACAATATGATCTGGAGCTGAATTTCAGGTTACTTATATGCATAGTATAGCAGGTAGTCACTGCACAAGGTGGCTGATATTGAGACAAAGCAGACAGTTGAATAATAGATGAGATTATGAAATAAAGAACCTTGATCATCATCGTCCATAGAATCATACTCATCGTCATTAACCTCTACAATCTCAGGCCCAGCATTGTCACTTTCTAATGCCTCCAAGCGTGCCAGTGCAGCCTGTTTGTCATACAATTGTGGAAAAGAGAAGCATTAAACATCTCAAAATACAATTGTGAGAAGGGACAAATTGTGAGATCCTTTTCCAATTAAAAAGAGAGAAAAAAGAGGAAAAGAATGGGACGGACCTGAGTGCGGTTGTCAGAGCTGGCGAGAGCAGCGGACATCTTGGTGGCCATCTTCCTGGTACGGGTCGAGGTTCGTCGGAAGGGGCCTGTGTTCTCATCTTCCATTGTCGCTCCGCTCTCTCTCTCTCTCTGTCTCTCTCAAATCTCACTCTCTCAGGCTTGAGCAATCTAGGTTCTAGGACTAGGAGGAGAAAACAATTAACAAAACCAAAGGCTTCGGTCTAATTTGGATGAGAACGAATAAACGGATCCGTCGACATTCAGGTCAGGACACGCCCCTTTTTTGCCAAACACTCCTGTTTTTACATGAAAAGACTAAAATACCCGCAATTATGTCACGCCCATCAAATGAAGGTTAAGGTTAGTGTTGTCTTTTCCTGAGAGAAGCGTGAATTCCCCTGGAACTAGGGTTTACCAAACGGGGCGGGGCGGTCCAACCCGCGGCGGTCCACGGGTTAGGACGGGACGGGTTAGGGACGGTCCACGGGTTAAGACGGGACGGGTTAGGACGGACCAACCTAGAAACTTTGGCCCTAACCCTTCCTAAACCCGCCCCTTGTAACCCGCACGGGTTATGACGGTCCAGTCCGGTCCGGTCCGTGGGTTTTTTATTTAATTTATTGCTGTTTTTTTTTCGTTTATTTTTTTGCTTTTTTTTTTTACGTTTTTTTTGTTTGTTCAATATTTTTTTTCTGTTTTTTTATTTTTCGTTAATTATTTTTATTTTTTACTTTTGCGTTTTTTCTTTATTTTTTTACTTATATTTTCTGTTTTTTATTTTATTTTTTGTTTTCTTATATTTGATTTGTAATTTTTTTATTAAATGAAAAAATTCAAATATAATTATTGGATGGTTAAGACGGTTTAGCACGGGTTTAAGACGGGTTGACGGGGCGGGGCGGTCCGGTCCACGGATTAAGACGGATTGTTTTAGAAATGGCGGGCCAAACCAGCCGTAGACCCGCCCCGGTCTAACCCTTTGGTCCGGGGCGGTCCGGTCCATGGGGCGGGTCTAACCCGGCGGGTTTTTAGTAAACACTACCTGGTACCCGAAATCAATTCATTGCCCAAACCCGGAATCCCCTTCGCCATAAAGACATAAAGTCTCTCTCTCTCTCTCTCTCTCTCTCTCTCTAAACCCTAAACCTTTCTCCTGAGTCCTGAGTCGTCAGAGACTCAAAGCAATGGGAAAGCTGCAGGCACTGAGGCATCTGCTGCAGCTGCAGCCGCAGCCGCATCATCGCCTTGTTCGTCGTTTGTTGTCTTCGAGGACGAGGAGGGATGACAAAGAGAAAGAGAAAGAGAAAGAGAAAGAGGCAGAGGAAGAGCATAGAGCAAAGAATTCAATTTTAGCAGCGCACCTGGTCACAATCATTCGGCAGCGCATCTCCTCCCTCGACCACCGCCTATGCATCTACAGTAACACACTCTTACCCAAGGATTCCTCATTCTAATTCTATCATTGCTAAATACTAATTGAATTCCTCATTCTAATTCAATTCTCAAAGACACTCCCGAAGACTACACCGCATTGAGCAAACAATATGGAAAGCTCATCTCTGCCCTCGACGTCGTTCAGGCACCCTTACCTCTTCTCTTCTCTTCTCTTCTCTTCTGTTACATATCAAGGATAGCATACAATGAATATATGATGTCCAAAATATAATTGATTGTTGACTTGACAGGTACCAGAAATACTCGCATAAAAATGGATGGAAATTTGATGTTGTTCAAGTTATGGAGTCTGATTTGAAAGGATACAAGGTAGTGGTTTTCTTCTGCCTCAGGCACCAGTTTGGTAGCGGTTTCAATTTAAAACGATACAGAGTGACTGATACCACCACAGGAGATTAATTGGTTGAATCACACAGGGGCCTAAAAGAAACTTAATGGTTTTCATAAGGAATGGATGGCATCAGCTACCACATTTAGTTACACTTTTTTATGTTTGCTAAATTAGAGAATGGACTCCCTTATATATTAATGTTGAAGGTGCAGGTGGTAGAGACTGTTCCTTGGGGCCTTGTTTATGGTCTCAGCTAAATGATTTAGTTGTACCTGATACATGTATCCAAGCATACTGGCAGGCTATTTCAGTAACGTACACATATCATATGCATATCTATGCATAACTTACGGGTACTAGTAGAGGGGCATAGCTGGTAATATAAGCGCATGCTAAATGGAAATTGCTTGTCCTTTTTAATCTGTGTTATTCTGGTTTAATAATAGGAAGCAAGTGGAACTATATCGGGAACTGGTGTATATGGGAAACTAAAGTATGAAAACGGCATTCACAGAGTTCAGGTCTATTACTATTTGGAAAATCCTTTAGCTATCTTAGTCCATTGAAGCAGCAGGAAGTTTAAAAAGCTAGTTTAGACTCATATTAAAGGGAAAAAAGTGAAGAAAGGGACATGAATGCTTTGTAGAATTATTCATGATATTGTTGTTCTTACAAGTTACAAGTATTTGACTGTCAACAGTGGTAAATGCATAATGCTTATCTTTAACTGTACTTGTTTGTGCAAAATTTTGGAATATCATGTTATATCTCAAACAAGAATGTGCCAAAATGCAATTTGTAATTCTGCACCATTTCCTTTGCATAAACTCTAATGACATGCTCACTGTGCTGACCATGGATTTATTTGATCTTTAAAAATATTTCTGATTAAATGACTATGCTGGACACATGGATATGAAGTGACTCTTGTTAAGATATGAAAGTTGTGCAACTCAGTGACTCAATGGACTTGTAAGACTTAAGTGTGATGCAACTGAGAATGAATACCATGCTGAACATGAAACCAACTCTAAATGCACATGAGTTTGAACAGAAATCAATTTTGTTTTGAAAAAGCATGACATATGTGACAGTTTACAAATTTTGTTGTTGTTTTCATCCTTTTAAATGGTGTATAGGCAGTAGCACTTGGCATAAAGCCTAATACAAGCTTATTCACTTTTAATTTGGGGTGGCATGCAAACAATAGCTCGTGGCATAGAGTTTGCATGCCTTATTGTGCATATCTCTAAGCTATTTCCTCATAAGAGGGTTTTACTCAGCCAAATACCGGGCTGGATTGATTTTAAGGCCAAATACCGGGCCAAAGCCAAATACCAGGCACTAAAGCCAAATACCAGGCTTTTATTGAACCAGAAAGGAAAAGAAGAGGGAATAGAGGAGGAGAACAAGGAAAGCAAACAATTTAAAGCAATTTTGGCCCCCTTTTATTGCATATAAAACAGTGTTTACATCTTAATTACCTCAAATAAGTATTAAACCTATTTCTTTTCTTTTACAGCTTTGAAAACACAATGCTCTAGCCTAAAAAGTTCAAAAACAGGGGGCCTTGATTTTTTCTTCTTCAGCTTCTTTTATAGCCAGTGAGTTAGGGTTTCACTGGGTCTTCAGCTGCCATGTGGCATTTCCTCATAATCTTGAGTCTTGATGAAGGGATGGGATACTATCTTGCTTCCACCGCCTCAATTTGAAATGTTTGCTTCACTTGTTATGGTTTACTTCTCAATTCACTGGCCATTGGTCTCTTGACATGTGGCATCTGTGTTTGAGATAGTCGATTTGATGATTTGGGGGTTTACTTTCTCTTACTGCCTCCTCCTAGCTGATGTGGCATATGGGGCTCACATGGTTCTAGCCTATGTGGCAGCAATGGGTATTATTTACTCCATTTTACCAAGTGTCATACTTGGGGAAGGTGTTTACTTGGCGCCAACTGCTCTTCTGTTGCTTGTCAGAGGGGCATGCATGGTATTTCAGAGCTATCTCACTCTTCTCCATTTGGTTTTGATGTTTAGGTTATCTTTCCAGTGGTTTTCAGCTAGTTGGATTTCTCCTTCCTGCCCTCTAGAGACTTGGAGTTGAGGATTTGATGTTGCTATTTGTGGTTTCTTTTCATATGTTCACTTGCCAGGCACCAATTGATTGGGTACTGTAGCTGTTGGCTATTGAGTGTTATGGTTCCCTTGCGACTTTGTTAGCTGTGTAGCTATCGTTGTAGGGAGATACTTTTGTGGACACTGGGACATGTGTCATGCAATTGAGTGTCTTTCTTGTAGCTGGTGGTTGTTATATCCCTCTTGTGGCCATGTTGACTGTATTAGCCATCTCTTGGCGCTGGGGGATGATTAGCTTGTGGCACTGGGACATGTGTCACATTGTTGAGTGATTATCTTGTGAATGTTGGCTGTTGTGCCTTGGCTGGAGGCTATGTTGCCTCAGCTGCTGGCTATTGTGCCTCAGATGAGGCCTGTAGATGTTTTAGAGAAGGTTTATTCCTCTCAAGTGCTTGAATTATGCTGCCTTGAGATGCATTTGATGCTTGCTGCGCTTTGTAAGTGACTTATGTTGCATGCTTGATCTCTTGTGGCTGGTGGTTCTATAGTTCCTTTGTTTGAGTCATCATTTGTCATATCTTGACATATTGTGCTCACATTTGAACTATATAACCATTTGGTTACTTGTTCCTGGTTTGTTGGCTAGCTGTCATGAGGCTCTATTGAACTTGTATGAGTGTAAATCACATTTTGTGAGTGATTATAACTTGTGCATTTGCAGTCAAGTGTTTGAGATGGCATCTGTCATATGATATGTTGGACTCACACTTGACTTATCAAGTGACTTGGTCTCACTTGAATCCCAATTTTATAGTCCCATTGGCCTATGACGAGTTAAGCTTGGCACCATGGTGCCTTGTTCTGAGGCTACTCCCACAGAACATCTATTTTGTTGACACTGATGGCTTCTTGCTTTTGCCACATTTAATCTTGCACAGGATAAGTATCTGAGCTGATTTGCACTGCTATTTTCGTATTCTTTTACCCAATGCGTTTTAAAAGGATATCTTTGAAGGGTAAAACTGGAATTTAGGGTTTTGTAACTCCTCTTTGCATTGCTTTAGATGCTCCCATTTTTTTGTCTTGTTTCCTTGTGACTGATTTGCCCATGGTCCCCCTCTGGATGACACACACATGGGGCATCTCCAGGTGCATTGTGATGCCTTAGAGCGTTTTGAGATGTTATACAACTTCCTTTGCACTTTGCAGTTTTGAGTGAAGTGGTTAATATGAGCATCAACCCTTCCATATGGTCAACAGTGTGGGTGGATGGTTGGATGTTATTGCTGGCTATATGGGTGTACTCCCCCCCCCCTTTGTACTAATATGAATGGCATCTTTAGTACATGAGGCTTGGCTACATCATGGCCTTTGATTTGAATTTCTCCTTTAATCAGATGGCCTCAATTGAGATGGAATGTGGTACCACTTCATTAAGTCGTCAAAGCTTCTGCATTTTACGCAGGGCTAGAACATTCTTTTCAGAATGTAGGCTGAGAAGAAACAGCTATTTCCTCCATTCCTTTTATTCAGTCTGTCTTTTCCTTGTTATTCACTGGACCCGTCCAGTCAAAAGTAATTCAAGCTTTTTATCGGTCTTGTGCATCGATGTATAAGTGTGAGCATACCCTAGTGTTTATTTAAGCTTCTCTGTGACATTTAATTCACACTTGAAGCTCTCCTTGGCCCTTCGTGCACTTCCATCGTTGTCAGTCGTGACTGAGGAAGCTCACTTATCTCGCTGGCCATCTTCTTTCAAAATTATTTCTCCAAGTATGTCATTCGTCCCTTGCAAAAGCCCTTTTGACATTTAATTGTTTGGTTTTGCCTCCACCTGAGCTCGATTTCTCAATTTCTCTTTGCAGCTGGTGACCAATCTCGCTTCCCAATTGGGTTATCTCCCACTCGATTCCCATCGTGTTTGATCTCGTTGGACTCGTGGTGGTGTCGCCTATGTAGCGGTGAAGTTGGTTTCGACTAAGGTGGCCTGAGGAGACGACGGAGCATCTGCATTTGTCGGAGACACTGTGCTTCCCGTACAGGTAACTGCTCCCTTCTCTCTCTCTCTTCTTTTTTTTTGTCTTAAACGGTAATGGCTCTGACCAATCCTGTGATGACACGTGTGCAGCCTCAAAGCTGACTTAGTCGAGTCAAATAGCTATTGTTGAATGCAGCTGGGTCGATGCGTTGAGTCCAACCACGTGAGTCTGTTTTCGACACACGAACCCGAGTCGCGTGAGTCTGTTTCCGACACACGGGTTTGGTTTTGGTAGCGGGTCTGGATCCGTTCCGTTGAGTTTAGACCCGATTCCCTTTTTGTTGTTGGGCCATGGATGTCATTTGGGCCGCCAGAAAATCAAAGTGTAATGATTTGTATGGGCCTTGACTTAATTTTTGTAATTCGGCCCAGCCGAAATTGAGGATAATTATGCTGCTTTATTTTGTGAAAATTGTTTGGTGTTCTTCCATAGGTCAATTTGACATGAAGAATTTAACTGCTACAAAAATATGAAGAATTTTGCATGGTTCCTCATAAAAATATGAAGAATTTAACTGCTACAAAATTTTCATTTTTAGGACTTTTTTTTCATAATTAATTATAAGGATATCGCATGCGCATAACGGCATTTCCCATAATTAATTAATTTATCATCCATTTTTAGGAATTTCTGTATTTTCCTCTCATGCATCATGACTGTTTCTCAGAGCGGTTTTGTCTGGTCGCTGTTGTCACGGGTTTTGGTTTATTTGTGGAATAAAATTTGTTTTATTTATTCCAAGGTTTCATATAGCAGAATTTAGGGGTAAACAAAGTCTTTTATCCAAAACAGATTCGGCGAATAGGTGAATCGATCCCCAATCGCAATGGTTGTTCGCCATTAGTGGCAGATTAATTGCTCTGATACCATGAACTGAGATGTGCTGAGATGCAATTAGAGAGAACAGAGAAGATATTTGAGAAATGTTTTTATTATCTGATTTGATTTCCTACAATTTCAAGGAAGGGTATTTATATGTAGTTAGCTCGGCTGACTAAAAGAGTCATTACAATGTACAGCTGGCCAGCTAATGATTGCTAATTACACTATCATAAATGCTAACTAACTCATCAATCTAAGAGAAAGTTTAATGTAACTAATCAATCCTCATGTGGATCTTCTGTGCCCAACACTTCTTTAAGCTTTGTGCTTTATTACATTGGGATTAGATCTTTGTGTAATCTTGTTTGTAACTCACTGCTTTCATTAATAAAAGTGACATGTTTTCTGCTAGTTTCAAAAAAAAAAAAGAAAGAAATGGACCTGAGTGCGATTGTCAGTGCTGGCGAGAGCAACGGACATCTTGGTTGCCATCTTCCTGGTACGGCTCGAGGTTCATCGGAACGGGCCTGTGTTTTCATCCTCCATTGTCGTTGTCTCTGTCTCTATCAGGCTTGAGCAATCTAGAAGTGGAATTTTTGCTTAAGAAATTCAAATATAATTAGAAATTTAGCGTCTGGCCTGATGTTCCTACAAATTTGAGCAAGTGGCCTAAACGGGCCGCCACTTCAGTTGGCGGCCTATATAAACCATGTGGCACTACCACTCAGGACGCCACCTCAGTAAGGTCTGAAAATATGGATTTTTTTTCTAACCTGGCCGCCATTTGAAGTGGCGGCTAGCTTTTTCTGCTCATTGTTTCGTATTTCAAGTGTATCTTTCTCATACGATGTCCGATTTGGATGATTCAAATTGCGTTGGAAACTTGAAAAATAGATCTACAACTTTTATGTTTTGAGTATCTTCCAATTCAGAATTTATAATAATCAAAACTTCAAGTAAATATGACACATACGTTATCTCCATCACTTACAACCAATTTTTAAGCATCATCCATTACGAATTGGAAGATTCTCAAAATAGAAGATTTGCATGCATTTTTCTTAAGATTCCAACAAAGTTTGAATCATCCTAATCGAGTATCGTATGAGAAAAATACACTCAAAATAAGAAAAAATGTGTGATAGTTTGAAAACAATGAATAATTCAATGGAAATGCAATACATAGTGTACATTGATTTACAAAAGTAGAAATTCTATGGTATATATCGAGTATCGTATGAGAAAAATATATTATCATAAATTCTTGATATATATGTTTCATTATTAAATAGAACTTCTATGATATTTTTTACAAATTAAAATCTTTTAAGACTGTCAAATTATTCCTCGGAATTTTAAATTTTCATAAATAACATTATAGACTCTATTTAAAATATTCTAATATACATCTACAATTTTTTTAATTTTATTTATTTTCAATAATGCTTGTTTTAACGAATAATTCAAAAAATACTAAAATTTTTAAAAAGAAAAATAATTGAGACAATATAAATTGTCTTATGCCAATTTAGGTATTATTGATATCTAAATACAAAATGGACAAATTTTATATAATAAATACATAGAAAATTCATATTATCACGTTTTAAGTTAAAATAAATTATCAAAAGTATTAAAAAAGTTTAGTTTTATCATATTTAATTATACGACATTTCAAAAAATTGAGGGTCAGAAACCAGAGAAGGTCACCTCTATTTAATAATAAAAATATATATACAAACTAAATATGCTCAATTTTGAGGCTAGTTAGTTTTCATAGGAGCTATACACCTCTATTTACATTTGCTGGTAAATATGCTCAATTTTGTTGTTTCGTTACCTGACACAACCTAATGTCACACAATGAAATAGTTTAGATTTCAGACATTACTAATTATACAATGCAAATTAGTATACCTATTTGCATATACTAAAATTTAAAAAATTTTAGACAAGCCATTTTATCAAAAAAAATTGCACAAAACACCAAGATAGTTCATTTTCAAACAAAAAAACTATGCTCGGTACCAAATGTTTGGCGCTAGAAAATAGAGACAGAAGGTTCAAGAAATCTAAAAAACTTACACAATGCACATTATTATACCTATTTGCATATACTAAAATTTCAAAATTTTTAGACAAGTCATTTATCACAATAAATTGCACAATACATCAAGATATTTCATTTTTAGATGAAAAAACTATGTTGGGTAACAAAAGTTGGGTGTTAGAAAACTGAGAAAGAATGTTCGGACCTTGCTGAGGTGGTGGCCTGCGTGGCAGTGCCACGTGGTTTAACCAGGCCGCCAACTGAAGTGGCGGCCTGTTTAGTCCACTTGCGCAAATTTGTAGGAACATTAAGCCGAACGCTAAATTTCTAATTATATTTGGATTTCTCAAGCAAAAATTCCTCTAGAAGTAGGGTTTTAGCAAGCACTCTTTTGGAGAGGAGAATTGGAGAAGAGAAGGTAAACAAACCAAAGGCTTTGATCTAATCGGATCTGAATAACAGTTCGGACGTATTAGTAGATTAGCAGATAGAAGATTTTGAAGCGTAGCGTAGCTAGTGAATTGCAATCTTGTCGTATCGTGGTGTGTCAGGACAAACACGGTCGTGTTTGGCACCGTGTCGTGTCGTATTGATACGGGTCGGATTTGAAACCGTGTCGTGTCATGCTAAGTAGAGGAGAAGGTCGACACAACACAGAAATAGACACACCACAGTTGACACGCCGTGTTGACATGACACAACACACCCGTGTCAAGAGTTTACTATTTTTTAATAGTTAAATATATTTTTAAATTATTTAAAATTAGAGATAAATCAGATAAAATTATATTAAAATTTATAAATCGGTTATATAATTGAAAAAAAATAATTTGTTAATATTTCATGATATATAATTAGATAATAAAATACGAATTACATAACATTAGTTGGAAATTTTTAGTTATACTTTCTTTATGATATGTTTTTCCCTTAAAATTTCAAATCATCCTTAGTTTTTATAATATATTAATATTTTTATAATATTTATTTTTAAATTTTAAATTTAAAAATTTTAAAAATATATAGAACCGTGTTGTGTCTTGTTGTAAACGTATTGTGCCAGATCGTACCGTGTTGAAGTTGAACCGTGTCGTGTTAAACCTCGTCACTTTTTTGAAAATGCCAACACAACACAGTTTTAACACGACACACCAACACACCCGTATCGTGTTGAATCCGTACATGTGACGTGTGGTGTCATGGTAACACGGGTCGTCGGGTCTGTATCGTGTCAACCCATCTAACACGCCATAATTTGTAATTCACTGAGCCTAGCGAACTAAAGTTGGTTGGATGGGCAATGAGAACCGTTGGATGCAGAATCTCGACGGAGCGCTTGATTAACGGTTTTTTGAATTGAATCCGAAATTCATCGACCAAACGAAACCCACTTCGCCAGAAACAGTAGATCCAATTGCAATCGTCGTTTCAGTCGCCGACTCGCCGTCTCTTGTGCGCCTTCCCGTCCAGTCTCATTACCAGTCGCAGTGTCCGTCCGAGGAGGAGCAATGAGAAAGCTGCAGCTGCAGGCACTGAGGCATCTGCAGAGCCTGCAGGCGCACCACCGCCTCCGGTGCCGGGAGAGTCGTTTGTTGCATTCGAGGACGAGGAGGGATGAGGTCCATGAGGATGAGGAAGAGCAGCTCCTTGCCACTCCTCCCCTCGCTCCGCATCTCGTCGCAATCATGGACCAGCGCATCTCCTCCCTCCGCCACCGCCATTCCTCCCTCCTCGCCCAACTCAACTCCGTACGTAACTTAACTTATTTATTTATTATCACTTACCTCTCCTCTCCTCTTAATTACTAATTATTTCTAATTCATTTCTCAAAGACAGCCCGCCGCCTCTCCCGAACACTACTCCTCTGCCAACAAAGAATTAAGAAAGCTCGCCTCTACCATCCACCTCATTAACTCCCTCCATGCCAAAAATCAGGTTCCCTTACATATCAAATATAGCATAAATTATATATATGATGCCAAACAAATAAATTGATTTCGCATGTAAACACCTGTTTTGAATTGAAATAAGAAAAGTGTGAAATTTCGCTTGGTTTTAGGAGATAAATGAACTGCAATTAATGGCCTCAAATCCTCGAGAAGACAATGACTTGCGCGACATGGCCACTGATGAATTCAATCAAGCTCTCAAGCAACATAACAGCCTTCAACACAAATTATTTAAATCTCTACTTCCTAAAGATGATGCGGACGAGAGGGGTTGCATTCTCGAAGTTCGAGCAGGTTTTACTTTTCTCATTTTCTCTTTTTCAAAATGCCACAGTATTTGTACAAGTTAGTTTTCTCTCTTTTTATATATTTCTTTGTTTATAGGCACAGGAGGAGAAGAGGCTTCCCTATTTGCCATGGATATCTTCAAAATGTACAACAATAACTACTCCTTTTCCTTTTTCCAACATAATCTAACCCAACCCTGCATTTATCAATCACTATGTAAACATTCAACCTTAGGAGTTAGGAGAAGGAAAACAATTTGGTAATAATGTTGGCTTGACAGGTACGAGAAATACTCACAGAAAAACGGATGGAAATTTGATGTTCTTCAAGTTATGGAGTCTGATTTGAAAGGATACAAGGTAGCGGTTTCTTTTGTCTCAGGCACCAACCTATGCTGCATTAGTGATAGTAGCAAGTGTTGTCTATGATATGATATGGACATAGTGATACTGCAACTTTCAAAAGCCTAGGACACACAGAGATATCTTCTGCTATCAAAATTGAAGCAGAACAAGAATCAGTTTCAAAAAAATTAATATAAGAACCTTTAATATTTGGAGAAAACAGACAATTTGTACTGACTGGTTCATATATATTTATATCTATTTTCTTATGCTTAAAAATTACATTTTAAATGATTATGACTTGGGAGGGACCTAAAAGAAACTTTATGGTTTTCGTAAGAAATTTTATGTTGCTAAATTAGCAAATGAACTCCCTTGTTTGTTAGTGTTGAAGGTGCGGGCGGTAGAGATTGTCCTTGGGGCCTTGTTTAAGGTCTCAGTTAAATGATTTAGTGGGACCTGACACATGTATCCAAGCATATCAGCAGGCCATTTCAGTGGAAAATTTAAAATGATATATTGAATTGGATATGCCACCTGACGTATCATATACTTAACGTGCACATATAATATGCATATCTTATGCATAAATTAGGGTACTAGTAGAGGGGCATAGCTGATAATATAAGCACATGCTAAATGGAAATTGCTTCTCCTTTTTAATCTGTATTATTCTGGTTTAATAATAGGAAGCGAGTGGAACTATATCGGGAAGTGGTGTTTATGGAAAACTAAAGTTTGAAAGCGGCATTCACAGAGTTCAGGTCTTTTACTATTTGGAAAAGCCTTTATCTATCTTTCCCCTGCGAAGCTGCTAAATAATATATTCACCACTGAAGCAGCAGGAAGTTTAAAGCTAGTTTAGGCTCATATTAAAGGAAAAAAGTGAAGAAAGGGACATGAATGCTTTGTAGTGGTAAATGCCTAATGCTTTGTTATGGTATTGATATTGTAGTCCTTACAAATATTTGCCTGTCAACCGCAGTAAATGCCTAATGCTTATCTTTAACTGTATTTGTTTGTGCAAAATTTTGGAATATCATGTTATATCCCAAACAAGAATGTCATGCAAAGTCAGGCCAAAACACAATTTGTAATCCTGCACCACTTCTTTTAGTATACAATATGCACAAGTATCCCTAAATGAGGGGGGGGGGGGGGGGGAAGACAGGCCAGTGTGGTATTTTTGAAAGTAACGAAGAGCAGATGTTGATGGAACTAAAGCTTACCGTTTGTTAGGGGTTAAGCAGGATAGTGCATGTTGTGCATTTGATTAAGATGCAATATATTGATAGTTTGTAAAGTTACACATTAAATTATTATTTTTTTTTCAAAAATCTTTCTGTTTTTCTTTATAATAGAGAGTGCCAGTGACAGAGAAGTCAGGGCGGGTGCATACAAGTGCTGTTTCAGTTGCAATTCTCCCTCAGGCTGACGAGGTATATATTTTTTTTTCTCCTTTTCTTCTCGTTCTCCTTATTTATTTATTTGTTTGTTTTTGGATGTAGTGAAACAAGGTTTTGCATCCCACACTCGCTTGTAACATTTTCTCTAGGATATGAACTAGCAACCTCAATAACACCTGGGCTATTTTTGTTTGGTTGTAGCAACAATGTAGTGTAGTTGATATTTTTATATATTATATTTATTAAAAAATTGACAGGTGGATGTTCAAGTGAGAAATGACGATTTGAGAATAGACACATATAGATCTGGTGGTTCTGGTGGCCAGTCAGTGAATACAACAAACAGTGCTGTTAGAGTTACACATATTCCTTCTGGAATCACAGTCGCAATTCAAGATGAAAGATCACAGCACATGGTAAAATTATTTCTTTAGTTCTTACTTTTTTTTCCCTGGTCGCACTTTATGCCCCATTTGTTATTAGATTGCAAGTTCTACCAGCATTGTTCTTATTTCCTTATTATTTGTCCCAGCAGTCAGCAACCCAGATGATTTACTCTTTTACTCTCTGAACTTCCATTTTATAGTCGGTGGTATTGAATGCATATTCTTTATTCAGGGTAATTACGCCCTTCCTGGTGGCAATACATTTTTTATTTGATTACTAAGCCTGAATTTAAACTCTTATCAATAAATATCAAAGTGAAGCAGATTATTTTTGGTCATTGCAGCAGATTTAGCTCTAAGGGTCAAGTTCATTAGCAAATAACCTAGGAACAAGTGATGCTTGTTGCACCATAGAAATGTGAGCACAATCTGTAATTATGACAACCATGTCATATCCTGGAGAAAAGAATGCTCCTCTTTTTTGTTTTTTAAACCAAGTGAAATATTAATGTGGTTGATAGGCCACGGGGAAAAACCAAATATATTTGTCTACTGTTTTTCCTGGAATATATAGATGGGCATGTATAATCATGCACCTGTATCTTTTTCTCAGAACAAGGCTAAAGCTCTTAAAGTGCTGCGTTCTAGGCTGTATGAAATGGAGAGAGTAAGACTTCACACGGACCGATCAAAGCTTCGATCTGAACAGGTTAAAGCTAATTCTTGTTTTTGTTAATCATTGTAAGGTCCAGGAATAGAAACACTGCATTTAGTTGCTGGTTCAATCTGGTCAGCTACTATTGCTAATAATACAGTAATCACTTGGTTTTGGGTGCTTAATTACTTGTTGGATTGACATACTTAGTCTAAGTGCAAAAGTACATATGCTTCATTGTCTTTATTTTTAAATTGCTAAGCGGGCACGGTGCTTAATTTGAAGCTAAAATAGATCTTGGTTACGAGATCAGGGCTTGAGATGTCAGCATGACTTAATAGATTTGAGTTACTTGCCTCTAAACTGGATCCAATAGAAATTTATGCTATTCAGAAAGGGGTGGGGCGGGTAGTTGGGTTTCAAAAGAGGCTTTGTTCACTACATAAGTGACAGAAGTTCAATCAGTGACCGGCAATGTTCGAGCGAGGAGTAAAAAGAAGAAGCAAAGTCTACAGCAATAAAGTAGGCTGGAGAATAAAGTAGGCAAATTTCATTTAAGGACAATTGTACTTAACTAGAAAGAGGGAATCTCGTCAAAGCCTTGCTTCGGGATATGATTTAAGGCAAGAGTAGATACGAGATACCTATTGAATTTACTCTTTAGTTGACCCTGACTGAGGTTTTTCCTATTTGCGGTCTGTAACTGAAAAGTAGAGTTGCTAACTTTTTTTTTTAATTACTCCGGAGTGTGTTTATCTGATTTGTGAATATGACAGATCGGAAGTGGAGATAGATCAGAAAGAATCAGGACATACAATTTCCCGCAGGGACGGGTCACAGATCATCGGGTAGGCATCACTCAACATTCAATAGCAGATGTTTTAGAGGGAGAAGGCCTTGATATTTTTATCGATGCGCTTGTTTTGAGGGAGGAGATGGATGCAATTGCCTCTTTAACCTGTTGAGGAAAGGAAAAAGAAAAATCATGCGATTATTTTATTCCTTTCAGGACATCCAGTTTTGTGGCATTTAGGTGTGTAAGCTATGTAATTTAATAGGATTTTTGAGTAGTAAAATTGCAATAAGCTGCCATTGGATTTTTGACTTTTGATTAAGAAGTTATTTATTCGAGCTTATTATTATTTTAAATCAGTAAATAGTGACCGGAATGAATAATTGTATTTAGCAATGGAGGGGTAGGTTTTTGGATGCAAATGTTAGGGCCTATAATTTAGAAGTCTAAACCCCAAATCCAATTAATTTATGGGACTAGCACTCTAGCAGTAGCAGACAGACATCGGACTAGAACCAGCCCTGTTTGATTGCTGCAGCACCCAATTCACTTGTCTACTCTCTCACTTTCTTATATTATTTATTTATTTATTTATTTATATATATTCAATTCTCTTTTATCCTTCTTCCTGTTATTATTCTTTTTCTTAAACTTTGTGCACAAAATATGCCTGCTGGTCGCTGCTGCTGATGATAATTTTCTAATTATCACGACACAACTTAAACTTGCGATGACCTCTAATCTGACTAGATTTTTAAAATTTTCATTTCATAACTACCCAATTTTCTTTTGACGGAGCAAATTAATTTACTTGTTCCTAGAAAATATAATTTTTAGAGTCGGTAAAACTTATTAGGTTTTTTTTTCTTCTGGTTTTAGCATGCCTCTTTTGTATCACAACACAAAATATAAGTTTGGTGCAACCATCCTCGACAACAATTGGGGGTTTCTCTAGAATTATTCAATTCTAAAGAGAGAAACGCATTACACATACATAAAAGTGAGTTTGGAAGACAATCCAATTGAAAATAAAAACTGGTTACATTACAGGCATCTATTGCAGTCTTGCGAGTGAAAGAAGGACGTACCATATGATCCATATAGTCCATAAAGATCCATATGGTAATATCGCCAACAAGTAAGGCTTAAACTGCAAATTTCCCTCTCCTTTTCCTCTCCTCTCGGCTTGGGCGCTTGGCTTTGGAGTTGCGACCAAACCAAAGAGTTTTTTTAGTTCTCGTCTTCTCTAATCAATAATCAATAATCAATAATCGGGTTGGTCTCATCAAATTCTTCCATCTTTAACAACTTCAATTCAAATCTCGCTTCTTTCGCCTCTTCAATGGCGACGCCGCCTCCTTCCTCCGATCTATCCATCTCCGGCGCCGCTCTCGCCTCTCTCCTCCACCTCGCTGCCACCTCCGCCTCCGACTCCTCCGGTCTCCTCTCCGGCCACCTCTCCCTCCCTTCCTCTCCTTCCGCTCCGCTCTCCGACTACGATCCCTCTCCTTCCATTCCCACCCCATCCCCTTCCTCCAACCTCTTCATCACTCACCTCTTCTCCTTCAACTCTCCTCTCTCATTCTTCTCCTCTCTCGGCCAGGTCGACGCCTCCTTTCTCCGATCCCATTTCCCAGATTCTTCCTCTCTCGTCGGCTGGTTCTCCTTCCGCAGGAACTCAGCGCTTCGTCCTTCCATGAGAGAACTCGCCGTGTCGGTCTCTCTTTCTAAAACCCTAGGCGCCGACACTCCGTGCGTGTTCCTCCTCCTCTCTTCGTCTCTCTCGCCTAACCGAGCAGTGCACACCCATGACTACCGTGCGTTCTTGCTTAGACCTGGCGCAAAGCCTGTTCTTGAGCCGATGTCTCTGCGTGTTTTGAATGTGGGGCCCAGCTCCAGTGGAGGTCAGTACAGCGCTTTCTCTGCTAACTTGTCGACTCTTCCTTCAATGCCCTGTGCCATTAGGGGGATGGATGATGCTGATTCTATGGTCATATGGTTAGTACTGCTGCTACAATTGAATCACAAATCTATTTAGTTATAAGTTGCATAATAGTTTCTTCTTGTTTTATTTTGGTCCGAAAGTGCCTGCAGGGAACATAATTTGCTTCTTGTTATCCATGTCTTTATATGTCCAATCTACCAAAGCTTGTCAAATTATCAAATGCAAATTGTTAAATTTGCATTACTCCAGTAATGGTTTCCCTATTCATGCATCAGCAAGTTGCTATCAAACCTATTGGATATTGGAACTAGACTTTCTGGTTTATGTTCTTTTATTAAATTTTAAACATTGGAAGGCATGCAATCTTGGACGTGTCTTTAGTCCATAATTTTACAAAATTACAAAACTTTGTAAAATATTAAAAAAATGGATGCACATTGAAAAATGGCTTATGAAATTCACTTAGTATGTAGAATGTAATTGGTGGCAATGATATAAATTTGCAGTGAAGGAGGGAAGGAGAAGAGCAAGAAGGAAGAAAGTTTACTTGCCATGAAAGAAAAAGCACGAGAACAGAAAGTTCTCGATGCATCGACAGAGGGTTTTGAAGTAGAAAGGTTGGAAAGGCTTGTTGGTGGGCCCGCTAATGCATATACACATGAAATAGAGGAGTTGTACAGGAGTATGTTGCGTAAGCTTGAGAGTCTGACACATCAGGTTGAAAAGACTTCTGCGATGGTTTTTGAGCAAGTGAGCTATCTATTCTATTGATTGATATTAACTTTTTGAAGCAATTTGTTGGTGCTTGTTTGTGAGACTGTACATATTGTTTGGCCCTTTTTGGAGGTACCAGAGATCAACCATACCACTTTGTTCTGGGTCAACTAGAAAAAAATTGGCTAGACTACCCTCTTCTTGTGATGCATACAAAAAGTAGAATGGAGGGTAGTTTTAAGCACTTGTTGATAGCAAATGTTTGGGACAAAAGGCTGAGTTGTTGTTGATATATATTCCTAGAAGTTAAGAGAGAATAGCAAATGATATTCTCCATAGTTGCATGGCCGTGCATCACGATTTTCGTTTTTTTGTGGTGCATGTTTGTTGATCTGAAAATTAAATTGTAATCCAAGTATATACTTGCTATTTTGCCCTTTCTTGTAGTTAACATAATTTAGATTATATTTTATTGCTTCCAACCCAGCTTTATAGATCAGTACTGAAAGCACCCGTAAGGCTTCTATGTCATACTGGGAGAAAAAAGGGGAGATTATTTTGAGGCAACCATGATTCATTTTGATATTTAAGCCACTTGTTTCTTAAAAAATACTTTTCAACCTCAATTTTTACAGGAAAACCGGAATTTGGAGCTAAGATGCAAAGTAGCCGGAATGGAATGAAACTGGCAATGTATGTCATATCTTTCATTTCTACAACAAAAGGTGGATGCCCAGATAATATCTCTTCCATAAAACTTTTTGTTATTTATTACCTCTTTTCTATTGCAGTTGCAATTTCAAAGGAGATTAGTTGCCTCATAGGTTACTGTGGTATGCGGCATTTGCATAAGCTCTGCTTGAAAGTTGGAAGGTGCGAATTTTATGAATGAATGGTCAGTTTCTTTTGCTTGTTTCGGGCTCTATGTAAATTCTGTTGGAAAGTCGGAAGATGCAAACTTTTTAAATGAATTGGTCATTTTGTTTTGCTTGTTTTTGGCCCTGAAGTTGCGCTTCCTCTGTATATTGTTGTTTCATTGTACCATTTGTATGACTTGTGCTATCGATTTGGAATGGTAGTTCTGTATTCTCTAGGGGAAAAAAAGGAGGGAAGAAAAAAATGGTGGAATTGGTTTGCATGTATTGTTGGGTGAATAGTTGTGCTGTAAACTGATTTATCCATTAATAACAAGAGTTGGAAAGTATGCTTCGTATTCCTCAAGAATATTTTACTATGTCATGCGACTGGATGTTTGGGCCATCACGGCTGTTGTGGCCCATCACAGTACCGTATACAATGATACTTCAAAAATCTATTGGGTAGTGTTATTCAAGAAACCCATATTCAAATGTTTTTTTTTTGGGTTTTCGGAACGTATTGGGTGAATAGGCTTTTGGAGCTTTTGCACATTCTGCCTTTGCAATGTTTCAATCCATAGTCTGCAACCTTTTGAGCTGCTTTCATTATGAAATGTACGGCCAAGGTCTGAATAGAGATTATTTCACATGGACAATGTCTTGTGAAAAAAATATATTCTATGCCATTGAACAAAAACTTAAGAGAATGGATTCTTCATATTCTACATATTAACATCAGTGATATATGATGCTGCAAAGATGGACACTAAATTCGTAGTTTATGGTTTTACGAGTTAGACCTTTTATGACAGAGTTGCTGCAGATAAATTATTAAAGTATATTATTATTTCGTATATTCAACCATGTGCCATCAAAATCTTTTCATACAGAACCATAAAGGACAAACAATTTAAGCATGACATTGTTATGCCAAGGATTTTTTTTTTTTTTTTTTTTCTCCCGTTCCCCAAACACTGTAAAACACCAAAATAAATATAAAAGAGCAACTGAGATCTGTTGCCATATATTCAAGCATATTTGACCCCTAAATAAAAAAGGAAACGCCAAACCTAGAGGCACTTAGAGGCTTAGAGCAGTCCAGCAAGAACCAAGTCCGGGCATTTTATTTCCATGTATTTGGGCTTATGTTAAGTTGTTAACCGAGTTATGACCAACAAAAGTCTCATAAATCATAAGACAATAACAAGGCTTCATTTTCGGAAAGTCGAGCCAGAGCTGCCAGACACTTTGTGTGCGCTAATAGTATTTGGGCCTTCTACTGATGTGAGCAGAGTCTTTTAATTCTACATATTAACACCATCTAAATTTTGCTACTTCATTGTCAAATATACACACAGGGTTAAATTTTGCAACTCTTATGGACAATTTCTTCCGAAAATGTAAAATGTTTCACTGTACAAAAACTGATGTGAATTACAAATCGTGATAGATGTAAATTTTGTTGTAGTTTCGGTTTTACTAATTAGACCCTTTTTTATTCAGAGTCATCCCACATAAAATAACAAGTATTTTACGATTACATACAGTACTCAATCTAGCCATCAAATTAAGTTTGAAATTATGAAGCGTGGAATGTTTTCCTTCTCCAAAACATTCCAACATTTTTTCTACAAAAAAGAAAAATTATAATATCTAATTCTAGCATCATCCTAGGTTAATTCTCACCACCAATATGAGGATTATTAAATTTAGAAAATACAAGCATTTGTTGAAAGTTTGTATCATATATCAAAAGGTATATACTTAGAAAATAGATCCTTCCCGAGATACACAGTAATATCCCTATTTTTTTTTTCTCTTTTACTATTTTTATGAAGTAGGCTATTAGAACACTTTATAAATCATAACAAGTTATATATAGCATTTCTGTAATTAGGACGAATCATGTTGTACTTATAGGGGGCAAAACTATTACAGATTTACCACAACTCCGCAAAGCCTAGATGCACAATCCTCTGGTAGATCTCCTTTGAGCAGGTAATTGGCTTCTCAAGACGTTCTTTAATCAGTTCAAATGTTATTGTGTTAATTTGTAAATTTAGAATTATATCTTATTTCCAAGTAATAGGAGGTGCTACATCTGATTGTTTCAAAGTACATTATTACGCTATTAACAAAGGCATACTTAGCGAGTTGAGATTGTAATATCATGATTTATTTGGGACATTGAAATAAGCACTGTCAAGAACTGCGATGACAGTTCATGTATGTGTTGTTGTCTGGATCATAAAAATGCTGTGCAATTGTCTATTTATTCCGAAAATTATTATTTTACATATAAACAATTGAATTCAACGACCAGCAGTAATTGAAACGTTAGCTCTGGATTTTATTTTTCATTTCTGTTTTCTTTCCCTAAAATGTTTGTATCAGTTATTCAATTTAAAATTATGAAGAAACATGACGCAGTTCTGAAAAACTGTCTTTTCTCATTTTTTGCAGTCAGCAATGGGAGCAAATTCCAATATGAAGAGCAAGAAGAAGAACAATGTATGGGAATCCTTCTTACGTCACTTTCGCAGTCCTGCAGAACCTTCCTCCGCAGAAGAGAACGTAACATCATCTGCTATAACAGTGGAGGAAGTGACGGGATCGCATGTGTTCAATATTGATAGGTACTCAGTACAGAAGCTCAATGCCAAAGGACGTTTCCTCCAATCGGCGACTTTCAATGTTGGAGGGTATGATTGGCATCTCATGTACTACCCCAACGGGGACACCCGCGCGAGAAATTGCTGTGCGTCTATTTACCTCAAGTGTAATGCAGCACACAAAGTTGCAGCTCAGTGGACTTATACTGTTCTCAATCAAAAAGGAACACAACTATGGAAGAGCTGCAAAAGCAATATATACACTTTCAATAATACCAAGTGCAACAGCTGGGGTTATTCAAACTTCCTAAATAAGTGGGTGTTTGAGTCAGGTGTTCGCAAGGATGATTGTCTTGTCATAAAATGTACCGTTACCATTGTTAAAGAATCCGTCCAGAAATGTGTCCTTTAGGTGAAGCCTATTTTCTTGGAAAAAAAGAAAAAAAAAAAAGGAAAATATTTGCCATAATTCGATTTAGTACTTTAAACAACTTGATATTGAGAAATTTGTTCTGTTTCCTTGGAATTTGTAGAAGTGAGATTGGTGACCTTGGAACTATCAAAATTAATATTGGTTTTATGCTACTATCTTTGTGCACTAGTCGCATAAGACTGATCTTCTTTTATTTGCAGTGACATATAAAATTAATTTGTATTAGTTTGTAGTGATATATATGAAAATTATTATTCGTTTTGCGATGACATGTCTTGAATTTAAATGTTTCACATTGGCATATTAAAAAAAGTACAATCATCTTATCAACTAGCCCATGAAATAAGATTAAATTTTATTATTTTGTAAAATAATTTATTGTTTAATGATGATACATATAAAATTTCAAACTTTTGCAGGAGCATATATCGAAACCACTCATGAATAAATATCCTTGATTTAATAAATAAATAAATATACAAATAACTGAAACATACATTTCAATTTTTTTTTATTGAAATTAGAATCCTAGCTAGGTGGGAGAGTAGCGCATTTCATTATAAAACGCCCAAAATGGCATTGTTTACAAATTTTCTTGTAACTTAAATCAATCTTAAGTTATAACCATCTTACACCTAATTGTTTATCCAAAAACTGGATTTAAGCAAACTAACCATTAGTTATATAACGAGAAAAAACAAGACAAACAAATTAATCACTTAATGTATCCTCATCATCCATGGCCTCCTCAAGTTCATGGGTTGAAACTCCCGGACTCTCAACAGTGCTGAAGCCCTGTTTCATCAATGAGGGCGATCAAATTAAATTGTTATGCCCGGTATATATGTTTTTATTTCTGAAAAAGAAAAAGAAAAAGAAATATAAAGAGGAATTAAGGTGTATTGGCATAACTGTCAACCAGACATATATTGTTAGTATTGTACAAAACTTTCGCATATATCTATTGATATTTTCTTTTTTTAGAAATAGACTTGTGAGATATGCGTAAACCGATCGATCAAACTTTCGACTTGTCCGTACAAATCAGCGATATTTGTGATTTTGTAAAAGATGGACACCATGTCGTAGTTAGGGGTGTCAAATGTGGTAAACGACCACGAAATAAGGCATTCCGTTTATCTTTCTGTTCTGGTAATGATACAAAATCGATATTCCGTTACCGTTCCATTGTAGAAACGAAACAGTTTTCTGTTCCATTATTAATTTTGTTTTCCATTTTCCTTTGTAATCACCTATTTCCATTCCATTTTCCAGAAAAAGTATAATCACCTATTCTGTTTTCCCTTTCGTTTTAGAAATGACACATTTTTTTTGTTCTGTTATTCCTTCCGTTTCGGCAAAATGGAACGACAAAACGATTTACGTCATACAGTTGACAGGTCTGGTTGTAGTTTCGGTTTGACAAGTTAGGCGCTATATATGGCAGAGTCATCCCCGACAACTTATCAAATATATTACCATTTCATACCATTTCATATATTGAACCCTATGACATTGAAATATCTTCATTGTAGAACCATAATTAATTCATATAAAGGGTAAATAAATGGGTTCACATTGTTATTCCTGAGATGTTTTCGTTATATAAAAAATGCAACATTTTTTACCCAAATTATCACTCCTAGATCTATTTATCATTACCAATATAAGGATGATTAAATTTAGAAAATAAATAGGGCTAGCAGAGTAGCAGTGATGGATATTTTTTATCAAGAAGGTATATACTTTGCAAAAAGATCCTTAGCAAGATACACTGTCATATCCCTATTGTCTAATTACTATATTTAAGTATTTAACCAATTAAAGCATATTAAATTTACAAGTTCTAAGTTATATGTGGCATATTTGTAATTATCTAGGTCAGATCCTTTTCTACTTATAGGGAAAAACTGGTGCACACTTTTATTGCTTCAATTAAATTTTTATTTGTTGTTGTCTCCCCTGGTAAATCTCCTTCGAGCCTTTATAAGTAGGTAAAAGGGCTTCTCAAAAGTTTGTTTGTCAATTGATGAATTGTTGTTGTGTTAAATTATAATTTATCTTGTTTTCAAGTAGCATTTGATAGGAAATGCTACATCTGGTTGTTTTGAAGTACATGTTTGCTATTAACAAAAGCATATTTAGCGAGTTGTAATGAGATGGTAAGTATAATGATTTTTTTGGGGCGTTGAAATCAGTAGTGTTAAGAACTGTTAACACTGTGTTCACAGTTCATGCATGTGTTGTGTTCTCCGGTACAGAAAAATGCACTGGCTTCGTTGTCTACTTAGCCTGACGATTTGTTTCCCCAAATATAAACAATCAAATTGCACCCAGTCTTACTCCAGCAATAATTGAAACGTTTGCTCTGCATTAATTCTATTTTTTTAATTTTCTTTCTTCGAAATGTTTGTATCACTTTTTAATTATAAAGATACATTAATTGGTTCCAGAAAACTGAAATTTCTCATTTTATGCAGTCGGGAATGGGAGCAAAATTTAACATGAAGAGCAAGAAAAGAAACAATGTGTTAGTATCGTTCTTAGAACGATTTCGCCGTGCAGCAAAACCTCCCTCAACATCCATGCAGCACTCCTCGGCAGTTGATAACGTAACATCATCCACAACGACAGTGGAGGAAGTGACGGGATCACATGTGTTCAAGATAGAGAAATTCTCGGTACAGAAGCAGTATGCCCAAGGACGTTGCCTCGAATCGGCCACTTTCCAAGTTGGAGGGCATGATTGGAATCTCGTGTACTATCCCAACGGTGACACCAGAGCGAAACACGGCTATGCATCTATGTTCCTTAAGAGTACTAGTAATGCAACAAACAATATTGTTTCAGCTCATTGGACTTGTACTGTTCTCAATCAAAATGGAAAACAGATATGGAAAGGCCGAAAAGGCCGTATCCGTATCACCACTTTCAATGGCAACGGTTGGGGTCATCCAGACTACCTACAAAAGTGGGTGCTTGAGTCAGCTGTTCACAAGGATGATTGCGTTGTCATAAAATGTACCGTTACCGTTGTTAAAGAATCCCTCCAGAAATGTGGTTGAAGCCTATTTCCCTAATAAAAATAAGAAAAGGACAGGGAAAATATGTCATGGTTCGGATTTGGACAAACTTTTTGTGACCTTGGAACAATCAAAACTATGTGCTCCTTTTCCTAAAAGTAGTAAAAGAATAAAAATATTCTAATCGTTTATTATTGGAGAAATTATGTCCTCGGCAGAGTGCTCCAATTTCATTATAAAACTCCCAAAATAGCATTTTTATTTTCAGAAATAATAATTGTTATCTGCAATTTTGTCATCCCTTGCCATCGCAAAACACAAAGTGAACACATAAAATAGACAAGATAAACATGACAATCAAAGTGAACACTTAAAGACAAATAAGTATTGTCATCTCTTGTTCAGATTTTTATATACATATTCAATTTATTTGTATTGAACTTATTTGTTTGTATGTGTTCACTTTGATCATTATATATGTTCACCTTGTTTGTTTTATGTGTTCATTTTCTGTTTAGCGATGGCAAGCAATGGAAAAATTGCAGATTACAGTAATCAATTTCCTTTTTTTTTTCTTAAAAAAAAAAGAAAGAAAACTTAACATAACCTCATCGTCCTCCATGGGCCTCCTCAACCTCAACTACGTGGGCTGAAACTTCAAGAATAATTTCAAAAGTGCTGAACCATTATATATTCATTCATGTAGGGTCATCAAATTAATTAAATTGTTGCCGAAAATTGTAAAAAAAAATGAAATAAATATAAACAGAACCTGAGATGTATTGGCATATTTTTCTACCATATCTGTGTCAATATTGTATAGATATTTCTTGATATTTACATATTTAGAAATAGATTTGCGAGATATGTGTAAACATAGCAGAATAATCAATATAGGATGTTTCCTTTTAAGTAGGATCTAGTAATTATTGCATAGCATAGCCCAAGTAAAATGCAAAATACTGAATGGTGTATTCAAAACTTTTCAAAAAAATTAATAATTTTTTTCCTCTATCACTGTCTTTAATTAATTTGTCCATCTCACGCCAAAAGTATAGCTGATAATTTCTAGTTCATCACCATACCAAATAAATTAACCATCACCAATATAAAGGATGACTAAATAAGTAAATACAGAAAATTAATTGGGTAATCCATATATATAAAATTTATATCCGCAAAGTAATGATCACAATATCATCCCTGTCTTCTAATTACCATATTTTTAATGTACGCGCATTATAATGCCATAAATCGATAACAACTGGCATATATGTATTTATTAGCTAGGTCGGTTTCTTCCCTATACTTATATAGGGAAATTCAAAGCAAATGAACCACAACCCCAAAAAGCCTAGAATCTGTTGGCGTCTTCTCTGATAAATCTCCTTTGAGTAGGTAAATGGTCTTTTGAAGACTTTGTTTTTCTATTGAAAAGTTATTGATATTGAAAAGTTATTTTGGGGTAATATTTTAATAATATTTTAATTTAGAATTCTATTCTAATCACCATGAATTATTTGGTACATGCAGTCTGGTCTGACACACGCATGAATATTTTTTTGTTATTAAATCATAAAATTTCTGTGCGCTTGTCTTAAGTCGATGATTAAACTACTCAGTCTCCAGAAAACTGACTTTTTCTCATTTTCTGCAGTCGGTACAGTAAACAAAATTTCTCTTGTTGGCTCCATATACACTCCAGTAATTTCAACATGAAGGGCGAGAAGAGTAACAGTGCATTAGCATCCTTCTTTCATAGCTCTCCCTTTCTGGCAAAGCTTTTCTCCACGACAGTCGAGAATGTCACGTCATCAACGATGACCGTGGAGGAAGTGACTGGATCACATCTGTTCAAGATTGAGAGGTACTCACGGGTAAAGAAACTCAACCCGAAACGACAATTCATCAAATCAGCCACTTTCAGGGTTGGAGGATATGATTGGTATGTTCAATTCTACCCCAATGGAGACGGCCGTGCAAAAGATGGCCATACATCTCTTTTCGTCAATTTCAATTCCACAAGTGGGAACGTTAAAGCTCACATGACCGTTGATTTTCTCGACCAAAATGGGAAACAACTATCGGACAACCTTTCACGCGAAGCAGCCGTCACTTTCAACTGCAACCACAAAAGTTGGGGTCGGTCAAGCTTCGTAAGAACTTCAGCGCTTGAGTCAGCTGATCTCAAGAATGATTGTCTTGTGATAGAATGTACCGTCAGAGTTCTCAAAGAATCTGTCCTGAAATCTAGTGTCTTGTAGGAAATATCATGGTATGAAAAAAAGGAAAGGAGATGTTCCTTCTCATTTAGGGACTAAAATTGATTTCAGAAATTAATTTGTCTTACACATTTCTTGGAATTTTGTGAATGAAAAAAGTAATTTTGGAATAATTAGAATTAGTTTTCGCATATTATTTAAAAGTATTTGAAGAGAAAAAAAATATTCCAATTGATTTATATTTTTGAAAACAAATCCATACTGAAAAAGAAAAGCTGAAAAAACAACATTTCATTAAATAGAGCTTTAATTTGAGCAGCCTTCACTAAAACACCCATAATATTTTGTAGGAAGCTCCAAAAAAATGAAATCTTAACTAGCTTAAAGATTCTTTTTCCTTTTTATTTCTTTTTGTAAAAACATGGGTTGAGCCCCACCATCTTATCTCTATTATTACTTATAAACGCACGGACCGTAAAGGTATTACACGCTAGGTCTAGCATGTAAACAAGTGTTTCTGCCGTTCGATCGATTTGATCTGTGGTTGGATATTAATCGCCATACGAAGTAATAATATATTTTGATTTTTCGTCTAATAAAAAAACAAATTAAATAACATATCTATTTGTATCGATGCTAGATTAAGCAATATATTTTTATTATCTAATATTATTTTGTTTCTTTATTTGCCCGCATATGAGGCTATCTTAAGCTAGTATATTAAAGTTAAGGAGGCATTAAATCCATACTTTATTCTGCCTTAAAGGACCATGTTTTTCCCTTCAAATTCAGTTATTAATCAGAATGAGTTGTGAAGAGTTTGAAATGTAACTCTAATTCTTTAAAAATTCTTATCCATTGGATAAAACTTCCCTGATAGAAGTGCTGATGACCTGTTTCATGTTGCATTGCCATATTCTTTTGGCACATATCAAACCTCAAACGAAATTAGCTGAATAATTTCTAATTCTACTGTTCTAGGTTTCTACTTTCTAGCATAATTTATTGATCAATTTCCAATTTTCTCACGACCAATTAGCTGCACCAAACACTAACCTACTCCGCCCTCTGCAACGCCTCTCCCTACTGTCCTTCTGGTAATAAAAAAGGGCACCTTGATCGAAAATGATCCTATGGCGGCTACGGCAGAAGGTGTAACCCCTCACTGGTATTACCTCACACGATCCTACATCTCTATCAGAAAAACATGACCAATATAAAGGATGATTAAATTAACCATCCCCAATATAAAAAAAATGATTAAATTTAGAAAATTAACAGGGTTGGCTAATATTAAAATTTATATCCGTAAAGTAACGATCACTATATATAGCATCCTGCCTTCTAATTACTCCGATCCATTTATAGAGTGCATTAAAATTTATATAATCGATAACAACTGGCATATCTGTAATATTAGCAAGGTCGGTTTCTTCTCTATACTTATAGCCATAGGGTAGATTCAGCGCATATCAACCGACTAGAAGCGCTTTTATTATTTTTTAAAGTTTTGTCTGGTAAGGGTATGCTCCAGAACATCCTTATTAAAGAAACGGAGAGTAAAAGAGAGGAAAATTGTCTGATTTTTGTTACCCTCTGAATCAGGTGTACAAGTTTACTCTAAAACTTTTCTAATTATAGTGTGTCTCTTCCTTCCCGTTTTTTTTCATTTGTTGTGGAGCAAGTTACATATCGGATAGAGTAAACATTTCAATGGGTTTCATTTCTCTCCTTTCCCTTCCTTCGAAAAGCTCCTTCCGGAGGAGCAGACCCTAAATCTCCTTTGAGTAGATAAATGGGCTTCTGATTAGACTTTGTTTTTTTATTGAATTATTTTGTGGTAATTTCTTAATTTAAAATTCAATTTTATTTCAAAGTTGCACTTGCTATGACGTGCTTCATCTAGTTATTTCGAACTACATTTTGCTATTATATCCGTACCTCTATACGTTATTCTCTCAAGGAACAGTTTTTTGCCCCCTCCCCCCTCTAAAGTTAGTTATTAATTCGCTTCAGTTCTGAAAAGTTCAAGGTGTAAGGTTATTCTTTCATATATAATTCTTGATTCATTGGCTGAAACTTCCATAATATCAACAGAACCCCTGTTTCATCCCTGAAAGGTAATCAATTTTAGGATGTCAGTGCTATGCCGAAGATGTTTTCTCGTCCAAAAAAAAAAAAGATAAATGAAATAATTATATAAAGATTAACAGAAATTAATTGGCATAATTTTTACCCACATCTGACCCGATACAAATTAGCTGAACTATTTACAGTTCTAGAATCATTCATTGATCAATTTCTAACTTTCTCGCGACCAATACCACTAGTATTGATGATGATTAAATTTAGAAAATAAATAGGGCTGGCTGTATCGACAAAGTATTTTTTGGCTAACAATAGATCTTTCCAAGAAAAATGCTAGTGTCCAATATATTGGATGGATAATGTCTGTCCAATATAATCGTTCTCACGTTTCAAATTTCAAAACAATCGATCCGAACCGTTGAACCGTTAAATATGTTCTTCATATTGAAAATTTATAAGAAACCAATTATATATCATTACTACTTATAAAAGCATCAATCCAAAGGTCTATCCAATTTTGAGTCCAAGAGGTGTTAGACATGTTAACAATTTGCAATATGGACCATGGATTTTGTATGATCTGATCAGATTAATGGTCTGGATTTAATAACGAGTTATAAGTCTAGACCTTTTGTATAGACCGATGTTAACATGTTAACAGAGCGCTGGAGTAAAATTGTGGATTGATACGAAGTTTGCTTTCACTGCTCACGTACGCGAGTTCGAATCTTCACATCGCTCAATTGTTTTATTTTATTTTATTTTTGCTACCGTGTTTCCTCTCTCTCCAAATCCTAATTATTTTTTCGCTGCTCAATTTCTTCCTTTTATTCGCCTCATTCCTTCTTCTCCTCCCTCTTCCTCATCGTGGCTGGAAACCAATTTTAGGTTTGCTCTCCTTAATGTGCCGCCCCCTTCTCTCGCTCCCTAATTGAAAACCAGAAATAAAAAGAGGACCTGCTCGGTTTGTTTTCTTACTGCGCCGTAACTAGGTTATTGTTCTCCCTTTGCACGACGCAAAGAATCGCCTCCCTCTCTCAACCTACGAGCTTTTTTTTCGCCGTAACTAGGTTATTTTTCAACTTCCGTTCTTGTTTTTTCTTCATTTTTCTTTCATTCGCGCAATTATGTTTCTGTATGTTGTGCTTGCCAGAGAGTCTAGTGAGATAAAGAAAGAGGATAGAAGAGAAAGTTTTCTATATGCTTAATTACTATGGCGTCAAAGCACACTCCACCTCTTGCCCAGCTCTAATCTTCATCTTTTACTAAGCTAACATGGATGAATGGTTGGAGGACTAAAATGTTTTAATTTTCATTTTTAGATTTGTCTTTTGTTTCGGAAATTTAATTCTTTTCTTTGTGATTTTTCTGGGAACTGCATAGTGCATATGCTTGATCGGTGTCCGGCACCAAAAAGGAACAAAAAGAAAAAAAAAAAGTAGAGAGGATGCTTTACCCAATTTTTGCTATCGCCTTGCAGCCTTGGTTGTACAACCACCTGTACTCTGTAGTAGCTCATCAGCTGTAGCAAGGAAGGGTCGTTCAAGTTTCAACCTCTTTGTTTTTCATTTGGTCGAGTGTCAAAGAGGAGAGGTGCACGGGAGCAAGAAAGGAGAGATGAAGGTCCAGATCACAAGAAAGCCATTATCGTCTTGGTGAGGTGCAAATTCGATGATTTATTTGAGACACACGCATTCAGGTCTGTTTTCACATTTGGTTAAATTTTTTACAGATTGATTACTCTTAGCACATCATCTATTGCAATTGAAGCTTTTCATCATCTGTTTCAAATTTCTCAGGTAATTGACACTTAATGATTGGGCCAATTTCATCTTGATAAACTTAATTGATTTTCTGATTAATGCGTTCAACAAATTTTGAGGAAATTTGGATGAATCTAGAAATGGAAAATATATTTTAAACTTATATACTTATGGCATGGCACAATTTATAAATTTAACCATATCAGAATATATTTCAAGTTTAATTAAGATTATATAAGAAATGACATGAATGTTTGGGAATGCATTCCTCTTTAATTTGGTTCCTTTCTGTTATTTTTATTGTTACAGCAAATTTTTATTTGTATTTTCAGTTATGTAAATGATCGCACACAAAATAATAGAGAGAATATGAACACCTGACTGTGTTATTTGGTAGGCCTAGAAACATGACAGTACTGTATCCAAACTTCTAAAGAAACCAAGAATCTATTTATATATTAATAGTCATTTGATTACCAAAAACAAAATAAATACACATTATAATAAAGTTGTTTGGTTTTATCTCATTGGCCTCAGATTTTTAGCAAAGTTGCTTTATATTGTTACATTTGGATTTTAAAATATGATACTAACTATCAGCATAGAAAGATTTGCTCCAGGGATCCTAATAGTTTTTTTATGGATTTATGCAGAGAACCTTGTAGAAAATAATTCTCTTCTGGATCCAGAGATGATTGTGCACCCATTCCCTATCTCGTGAGTTTCCTCCTTTTGTTGCTCTCTTTACCTGACAATTTATTGGTTAATTTCGTCTTGTTTACTAGAATATCAAGGCAATTTCACTGCGAAGGCTATAACTTTGACCTGTAGTTTTGATGTTTCAACTAAAATACTATCTTTTTAGATTATCTGTTTGATTGTGTGGTTTATGCTTGGATATATTTGGGTGCTTGCTTTGATTCTTATAGATATGAAAGATATATAAGTTTGGAGTACTGGTACCGGCCTAAAAGTAGTACCAGTGCACCAATGTTTGTTGTCGGTGTGAATGAGATTGAGTACAAGCCTGACATCAACATTGTCTCCAATGCCAGTTGCACCAACTACCTTGCTCCCCTTGCCACGGTAAAATTATGCAATTTCCCTTCACATTTTTTTTGACATTTTCAGAATGTTACTCTTAATTGATTATGATGATGTAAGTAAGTGTTAAATATGTTATGGCATGCCAGGTTGTAAACAACAATTTTGGCATCATTGCGGGTTTGATGACAACAGTGCACTCAATCACTGGTAAGTAATATCACGGTTGTTGTTATTTACTGATGTAAATTGATTGATTAAGGTTTACAAATTTATACTTACTTATAGAAAAGTCGTTGATACCTTAACTCTCAAATCATAAAGCATTGAAGCTGATGTCACAGCAGTAGAATAGCTCCATCATGCATCAATCATGTTGAGCATGAAGTGAATTCAGATTAACTTTTGTCAATAATTCATATTTGAATTTTTTAAATTTTTCATGGTTTACATGAGCTAATTATAATTATGTTTCACTTGGTTAATACAATACAACTGGAGATGTGGCCATGCTGCTAGCTTCAACATCATCCCAGCAGCACTCTTGCTGCCAAAGTACTAACACGCATACAAGAAAAGATACCTTATTTGGGTAAAAGCAGCAAATGATGTAAAATGATTCAGAAAATGTTTTGCATTCATTCGGTATAAAGTTTGTTTCCCCTTATATATATATTTTTTTCAAAATAACACACATGTACTATTTTTTGCTTCGTGTTAAAAATTGTTGTTCAAACATAGCATATTATCTACTTATCCAGAAAATGATTTGATAAAATATTTTGTAAATATCGTGAAATATCAATCAAATGCTACAAACATAATCAAATTAATTGAGAAAACAGTAAATACATAAGACAATAAAAAACATTCTATTAAGAATTTCTTGATTTGTTAACTCAATCTGCTCTAATTCATTATCATTTTTCCATTAATACTAAAAATTAGTATCGAATGAAATCCTACCTTCCAAAATAACAAATAGAGAATGATTAAAGGCCTGATTAATTTTCAATTTCATTCCTAATATGTTGCTTTTTTTTATAAGTCCCAATCTTAAGGAGAAACATGCGCAATTGTAAATAAATATGAGAATTGAAATTCCATATAACACATGAACCTAATATCAAATTTCTACTAAATTAATGAAATATACTTCCTTTTAAAAATACAATCACTATCAGAGACTGAGAGTATTAGCTGGAGACTTTATTTCAAAATCGTACATGCATATATGATATATTTACAATTATCTACTGTTTACTGTTGCTAACACAAAACAAAGCTTTTCCAGATGGAGATACATTTGTACTTATCCATGATAAATTCTGCTTTTTTCTACTCTCTACTTCATTTTATTTATTACATTCTACTAAACTTAAACACTAAAAGAAAAAGTAAACATAATAAAAAATTCAACAAAAAATAGAGCTAAAATTGAGTGTTGATTGATATTGACATCAAGTCAATTAAGTGGCTACATAATAACAAACTCAATGTAACTGGTCGGTTCATTTTCATTTTTTTAACCAAAATAACAAACTAATTTCAGCTGGTCTGTTCATTTTTTTAAACAAAATAATAAACTAATTTCAGCTGGCCTATTCATTTTTTTTAAACCAAAATAACAAAGTAACTTTAGTTCCTTAGGTTGAAAATGAAAACTAGAAACGATCATAAACTTTTTTTATTTTAAATACAAGACATTGTCTTTAGAAGCTACAAGAGTTATTTGCTAATATTATTATGGAATATAGCTTGCAGCCTGCTTTATAAAAAATTGGCCGCACATTGAGTGGGCACTGCTGCTAGTATATATATATAGAGAGAGAGAGAGAGAGATTGGCTAAAGTATACTCCAGCATACGGATCAAACCCATATGCTGGAGTCGTTTTTCAAAATTTAAAATTCAAACAGTCAATTCAGACCGTTCAAATTGTTCTCCATATAAAAATATCCTTCAAGACCAAATTTTATATTTTTTCGAATTTTTTTGCTATATATTATACTATTTTCAAATTGAAGGGTCAGAAATACTCTTTATAGTGTTTTTTGAAAATAGCATAATATATAGAAAAAAATTCGAAAAAATATAAATTTTGGTTTCCTAGGAGATTTCAATATGAAGAACAATTTGAACGGTTTGGATCAACTGTATGAATTTTAGATTTTGAGAAAGACTCCAGCATAAGGACGAGAATGGATAAAATACACTAATGTGTACGGATCGTCCCCGTACACATGAGTCGTTTTTCAGGATTCAAAATTCAAACAGTCAATCCAAACCGCTCAAGTTGTTCTTCATATTGAAAAACTCTTGCGACCAAATTGTATATTTTTTCGAATTTTTTTGTTATATATTATGATATTTTCAAATTGGAGCGCCTGAAATACTCCAATTATAGTGTTTTTTGAAAATCGTAGTTATTAGACGATCCATAATCTTTATATCATGATTTTTTTTTAAATATCAAAAAAATAGTAAAAATTTTTTTAAAAAAAATGTAAAATTGATTTCTTATAAGTTTTCAATATGGAAAACATATTGAACTGTTCAGAGCGGTCGTTTGAAGTTTGAAATGTTAGAACGATCATATTGGACGGAACCGTCCATTCAATATATTAGACACTAATATTTTTTTTTGGTTGATAATGGATCTTTCCAAAGATACATTGTGTGCTGGGTTTATATTTTGTTTAGATTCACCACTACATTCTATTACAGGTGAAGTTAAACTTGTACTTATAAAATTAATTTGGTTATATATTTTATATATATTTGAACTCCATAAATATTTATGTGATATTTTCACTAGTGAATGCATACTTAATTCATGTTTTAATTTAATGTGATAAAATTTCTCACCACCTTACATTGTATAGTTGGACTATTTTATGTTCAACTTGCTGCCAAGCGCAGGAATAATATCATGAAAATTACTGCCAAATTTTATATAATACAACGATGTTCTGTACTGTATTATTTTTCAGTTCGTATTTTTACTGCGTGAGGCAATGTATTAGGAAACAAAATGGGTAATATTTTAGTAAAAAAAAAAAAAATACTCACTTAATGAATGACTACACTACACCGTTTGGTCCACAGAAATCCACTTCCAAAAAAAAAAAAAAAACAGAGAAATTGCACGCAGCTCGAGGCACAGGTGGATGGAGCGGACTTTTGGATTTTGGTACTTAACTAACGGGAGTCTCGCCGGCCTGTTTTTACTTTCTTCAATATTAATTTCAGAAAATATTATAATTTTTTATTCATTTTTTAAAAAAGAATAGATGACAAAATTCATGTGAAAATAAACAAATGCTTTGTATTGATGTTGGATATAAAATATGTTAAAGTCAATTATGTAAGTGATTCTATTAATGGAGAAATAGCTTTTATAAATTCAGTAATATATTTATATGATGCAAGTGCTTTTTAATACATCATATACATGTATTTAATAAAGCTACTGTGCGGGGTGCATAAAATATCTAGTAGAAAATAAAAGTAGATGAAACATATTTCATCTTTAGCCTACCAAAATAAATTTCTGGTGATTTGTACTTGAAAATTGGCATCCCTTATGTTACATAATATTACCGACCAAAAAGCTATAACATATAAAGGTAAACTTTGGTGTTTTCTGATGCATTAACTCATATGTCCTTTGTCTGTTCGTTTTATTATTTCATCATAAGATTAATCGCACTAAATTAATCTTGCATATTGTCTACTACTCCAAAAGAGATTAACTATGCATGTGAATGAGCGCGTATTCCTCGATATTGATTAATTAGCAGGAGAAACGGCAATAAAATAGGAACGTAATATTGATAAAATCGGAAATGGGGATCTGATGCCATTAATACTCCATTCATTTTTGGCATTTTCCCTCGTATAATTGATCTCTTTGATTATCACCGATTTTATTTTTTAATATTTATGCACCGGCGCCTGATTATTTCCTTGTAAGCAATACGTACATTCGGTATTCTCGCATGATTTATATTGAATTTAATAATGATCTTTCTAATTTTTCATGCATCCAGCTGAATTACCTATACTAGCTCGAATTAATTAATTTTATATATATATATATATATATATATGTTCAAATTCGTTATACATTATGGGTATTCTTTATATAAAAAATCCTACACACCTCTCGAATACAATCCAGACACAATCTATGGATATATATACGCCTCCATCTCAAATTAACAATAGAAAATTATAATTTATAAATAGCTTGCAGCTACCTAAACTCTGTTGAAATGTTGAAGGGGACAACTTTATAAATTGATAGACGGTTATTGTTTTTGCTCGTTTTGGTCTGAAAATAGTGCTTCCTTTGTAATTGTACTAATAATCGATAATTGTTTTTAATTTGAGTTGTGCTTTCTTAAAACTCAGTTATGTGTTCTCTGTGGAGAGAGGAGGAAAATATTAAGTTTCAAATGTGTACCATTTTGGGCATTAATAAGAAGCGTTAGAAAAATTGGATTGGTATATTTCTCCCATTATTTCTGCGAATTACACATCAGTTTTCATGAGATTATATTGGTGCGTCCTTTTAATTAGCTAAACAACTTGATTCTTTCAGATCATGGGATCTGTATGTGACCCATTCCCTTATGTCGTTCTATTAGTCAGCATGTTATGGGGTACTCGGTAACGCAAGTAATTCAGTATATAAAGTCTTCTTGTTAAGATAAAATTGAGATCAAATCTCTCAATTTTAAATATAACACCCATTCTTTCAGCTGGGTTTCGAAGAAGCATCTCTAATCTTGGTTAGTATATAACCCAGGGATGTTTTCCTTATCCTAAAATTGTAAAAACTCAAAATGAATATTTTTAACCTTTATCGAAGCGACGAAGCATAAAAAAAGCTAAGATACATTTAGAAATTCCAGAATTATTACTATATCAATTTATTACCATCAATACAAGGATGACTGAATAAAGAAAATAAATGGGGGCAGGGAAAAATGAAAATTTACACAAATAAAAATAAAAAATGGATATTCACCAAACAAATCCTCCTAAATCAAGGTACAAACTATCATGTCTATCTTCTAAACACTTTATTTATGAACCCTATTTTCGCATCTTTGTAATTAAGTCAATTTCTTCTCTATTCATAGAGAGGAAATTCAGGGCAGATGAACATGCATTAGAACACAACCCTGGCAGAGTCTAGCTTTGTGCGTGTATTGTTTCAGTTTCGTGTCTGTCATCTGGTAAAACTGCTCTGAGTAGGTACACAACTTCATCTCTAGACTTTGTTTTTTACCACTTGAAACGCTATTTTGTGGCAATTTGTTGATTTAGAAGTATATTTTGCTTTAATGTTGCATCCAACTGGAAGTGCTTGGTCGGGTCGTTTTGACACATTTTGTTGTCAGCCTGAAAGTATTGTCTAAAATCACTCCTCATGATGATATGAACATTTCAAGTACATCAATCGTTTCAAAGCATAAGATCTGTTTAATGAAAATTTTAAAATATTTACAAAATAAATTGATAGTGTCAATGAATTCTATATAAATTTCTTTGGAACATTGACCATCTCATACGTTGGTCTGGAATATAACTTGTTTCCTCAGTTTTAATTAGATTATATTCTTTGTTGTAATAATTTTGTCCATCACACAGAAGATCACATGAGTTATACAAAATCATAATTATTAGATTAAAACCAACCTCATTTGATTGTTATTCATTTGTTCTGTTGATTTTGAAATCCACTGAATTTACTATGCTTTCGAAAATCGAAACGTTGCTTTGGTGTACTTTTTGCAACCCCCCCCCCCCCTATTATTATTATTATTTTTTAAATGTCTGTCTCAAGTCTCAACTGTTGCTAGCTCACATGGGCGTTCTTTATAATGATGAAGGTACATTAATTAGCTCCAGGAAACTGACTTTTCTTGTTTTGTTCAGTATAGTTAAGGCAATTCCTCTTTTCTGTTCAGTGCACTGAACTACTTTCAGCATGACGAGTGAGAAGAGGAACAATGTACTAGAATCCTTCTTGCGTTGCTTCCCCTATCTTGCAATAGCCGTGTCTCCATCCAAGTCACGTTTAACAGTCGAGAATGTAACATCATCTATGATAACAACGGAGGAAGCGACAGGATCACATTTGTTCAAGATTAAGGGGCACTCAATACAGAAGCTCAGTGGCAGAGGACATTTCCTTAAATCAGCCACTTTTATGGTTGGAGGGTATAATTGGCATCTCATGTACTATCCCAATGGGGACGACTGCGGAAATTCTATTTACCTCTGCCTCAAATCGAGTCAAAAAGAGGGCAACGTCAGAGCTAGTTGGAGTTTTACTGTTCTCAACCAAAATGGGAGACAATTATTGCAGAGCCGAACAAGTGATATAGTCACTTTCAATAGCAGGGTGAACAGGGTAGGTTTGAGGGGTCACACAAGCCCAGTGTTTGGGTCATGGGATCTCAAGGATGATTGTGTAGTACTAAAATGTACTGTTACTGTTGTTAAAGAATCCTTTGTGGATTCAAGTAATCCAATAGTCATGCCTCCTTCCAAAGTACAGCAGCAACTTGGCCATCTCTTGAGGACTGGATATGAAGCTGATGTTACTTTTGAAGTGGATGGAGAAATATTTGGCGGTCACAAGTGCATTATCCATGCGAGATCTCATGTCTTTTCAGAAAAATATTTCGGTTTGACAAAGGAGAAATTTGATACCAAAATTAGAATTAAGGAAATGAAGGCTCCGGTGTTCAAAGCGCTCCTTCATTTCATATACAATGATTCGTTTTCTGGATTTAAAAAGATGAAAGGAAATGATGAAAAACAAGACTCTGGGTTGCTGACTCAAGAGCTAATGGCTGTCGCTGATAGATACGGCCTTGAGAGGCTAAGGATTATGTGCGAGAAGATCTTAAGCCATGGCATCGACATAAGCAATGTGGTTTCTTTGTTGTCATTTGCGGAGAGTCACAGTTACAATCATCTCAAAGCATCATGCTTGAAATTTTTAGCATCCCCTGACACCTTTGGAGCAGTAGTAGAAACCGAACAATTTCAATATTTAGTTAGATGTCATCCTTTAATTTTGAAGGAATTACTTGAGAAACGGGATTGCAAGTAGACCCAAATTTCGCCTACTCAATTTTATTTTCTTTTTTTTTTTGCGTCATACAACTTTTATATTTAAATATGGATTGTTTCACAATTTTTTTTTTTTTTGCCGTTGATTAATTATCCTCTCATGTTGTGACGAATTAATCTCAAACCCAACTCAATAGCTTAGAATTTGCAGTTTCCATGCAACAATATAATTTCTTCTCTTGCATGTACTATTTTGCTATACATTGTGCTGTCTGTTTCAATTACCAGTTATGTATTCTTTGGGTGAACTAAGGGGAAATAGGATGGAATTGGTCTAACATGCTTGACAGCCAGATATTTTATAACTTAAAACTGTTTTATGCATTAATAATAAGAAGAGTTAGCAAAATTGGGATAACATTTTTCTTTCATTAGCAGAAGCCAATTTTTCTTCGGTGCTTCTGAATTTGGAACGCGATGTCACGAATAGCTAGTTCGCGAACCAAACGGCGAACAAGAATGCACGGATAGTAAACAAACCCATTGTTCCCTGTCCAATTAGGGGGCAAATTTGCTATTTTTTTATATTAGGGAGCAAATTGCTTAACATACATATATTTGTATTAAAATTACACTATAATTATACGTAAATTATAAATAACAGGGGTGCAATGCCCAGTCTAGCACCTCTTGGCTCCACCCTTGTTTTTGGCGAACAACGCACGAAATGGGGAGCGAACTGCTGTTTGTGAACTCCTTGTTCCTCCCTTGTTCATGCGCGAACCAAACATATCCAGAATTGCTTCCAGCAATAAGAGAATTAAACAATCAAGCAATCAGGAACAACGTCTCTCTCTTTCCCTTCCTCCGCGCACCTTCCTCACCTCCCTTCACTCCCATCTCTCACCTGCCCTCACTTTTTTTTCCCTACGCTCTAAGCCATCTCCTCTGTCTCGCTCTTTCTTCTCCTCTCTCACCCTCACCTTTCGCTCTTCACTCCTGACTTTGCTCCCACTTCCCCTGCTCCTTCCTTCTCTCTACTCCCTCTCCTTTTCCTTCTTACAAATTTCCACCTTCTTCCCTTTTCCCTTCCCATTCCCTCTCCTTCTTCCTAATCCTTCGCCTTTCCTCTGACCCTCTTACTTTCTTCATTTTGCTCAACTCTCTCACCGTCAATCTATCTCCCCTTTAATCAATACAACGAAAAGAGTAATTATAAGTTACAATAATATATCAGAGAAAATGAGTTATATTGTATACTAGGGAGTATATAATTTCTACTAAGGGAGTGCCAAATATATTTTCATTCATGTTTTATTATGGAAGTATGTATATAATTTGTTGTAAGAGAGTAACTAATAAGTTTAAGAGAGTATCTAGAATAAACAAGGGAGTAGCTAATGAACAGATGGGAGTATCTAATATTTATATGTTTTAAGAAAGATCCCTTCATTTATGTTTTATTATGAAAGTTTATAATTTACGATAAGGAAGTAACTAATAAGTTTAAGAGAGTATCTAATAAGTTAAAATAAGTAGTTATTTATGTGAGTAGCTAATCATTATAAGAGAGTAATTAATTAGTTTTGGGGAGTGTATATATATATAGAGAGAGAGAGAGAGAGTTGATATAGAACACTGATGTGTACGGATCGTCCCCGTACACATGAGTCGTTTTTCAAGGTCCGAAATTCAAACGGTCAATCCGAACCGTTAAGTTGTTTGCTATATTGAAAAACCTAGATAGACCAAATTTTACATTTTTTCGAATTTTTTTGCTATTTATTATGATATTTTCAAAAAACACTATAATTGGAGTATTTCAGGCCCTCCAATTTGAAAATATCATAATATATAGCAAAAAAATTCGAAAAAATGTAAAATTTGGTCTGCAAGAGTTTTTCAATATAAAGAACAAGTTGAACGGTTCGGATTGACCGTTTGAATTTCGGATCTTGAAAAACGACTGATGTGTACGGGAACGATCCGTACACATCAGTGTATTTTATCCATTCTCTCTCTATATATATATATATATATATTTTGTCGTAAGGGAGTATCCGATAAGTTTATGTCGTTATATGTCATAAAGGAGTAAACTAATAAGTATAAAAGAGTATCTAATAAACACAAGAGAGTAATTAATAATTTTAAAATATAAGATTTATTAATAATTTTAAAATATAAGATTTATTTAATGAAGTTTAAATTCTTGGTTGATCGATGGATATGGTGGAGGAAAAAGAAAACGGCAGGGAAGGATGGAGAAGAAGAAGAATGAAAGAGGCACGACGATAAGAGAAGGGGAGAAGAGCAGAGGATTGCACAATCAAGCAACTATTTGGTTGTAGTTATCAGAGAGGGGAGGGGAGGGGAGGGGAGGGGAGAGAAGAGTGGTGTGCGTGGAGGAGAAAAAAGGGAGGTGCGGATGTGTGACGCGATGGATTGCACAATCAAGCAACAATATAAATGAATAATGTGAACAAATACAATACAATGACACAGGATGGCTCGTGGAGAGATGATAGATAGCAATTTTAATATTTTATACACTAGTTTTGTAAAACTTTGAGTAGGTAATTGAAGGAACTTATGTAGACTTTGTGTTAACAATTGAATGTTTCATCTTGTTATTTTGCAGAACATTTGCTGTTAACAGAATCATATTAATACCATGTTCAAATACTAATTGTTGTCCCTAAATAAAGGCCTAGAGGGGGGTGAATAGGCACGAAATCAAATTCTAAACCGGTTTGGACAATTTTGCAGAAATTAACAATTCAAACAATTCAAGTTGGTTCACACACAAACAATCAAATGCAAGACAAGTAAAAGTAAATAGAGAGAGAGAGAGAGAGAGAGATGACAAGCGATGTGATTACGGAGTTCTGACCCGCTAGAAGAGCTAGCCTTAGTCGTACATCTTCGGGAGTTTCGCAACCACCAAATCGGGTGCGTTTCGTTCTATTCCAACCGAACGGGTCTACAAATGCGAACCGAATCACCTCGTCACAAGGAACCCGAGGCGGATCGGCCTAACCTCTAACTAATCACCAAATAACACAAGGGATTGAGGCTCTCAACCAAATCAGTCAATAATCTAGCTAATGAAACTATGGGCTTGGTTGATGCACTTTAATCTCAATGATTTTGCAAGAGAAATGCTCAAGAACAAGAGAGGATAGGTTCTGGCTGTTTGGAGCTCAAAGAGAAGGATTTTGCAAGGTTTCAAAAGTCTGTTACCAGTCCCAAAAGGGCTGGTATAAATAGAGGGCGTCAACAGCTCCAAAACAGTCAAAAATTCTCTCTAACGTTGCCTAACGCTATATGGCGTTGTACAACGTTCAATATGATCGTTGAAATTTCAAACGGCTATTTTATATTTCCGTTGACATTTGTCAGATCGTTGTGTGATGTTCTTTAGCGTTGCACAACGGTGGAACATACAGCCAAATGAATACTCCGACAGTTCCGTTGGAATATGTCAGAGCGTTGTGCAACGTCAGAGAGCGTTACACAACAAGGAAGTGTAGAGTTGAAAGTTCTGACTGTTTGATTTACCAGAGCGTTGTGCAACGCCAGAGAGCGTTACACAACGAAGAAGTGCAAAGTCAGAAATTCCGACTGTTTCGTTGGTAAATGAAATGGTATCGATGAGAAACACATCTGACAAAGTCAATAGAGCGTCATACAATGCTGACTTTGCGTTACACAATGGTGGACAGCAACGTTGTGCAACTCTATGGATCGTTGCCTAACGTTCTGTCAACAGGAACAGACTAAGTTCTTATGAATTTTCAATATCTCGTTGTACAACGCTACTGAGCGTTATACAACTTTGTGATTCAGCGTTACTCAACGCCAGTGGGCGTTGTGTGACGCTGCTTCACGCTTGTCAGAGATTTTGCTATTTCAGTCTGAATTTTCTCAGCGTTGTGTGACGCCAAATGGCGTTGTATGACGTTAGACAGAAAAACTGAGCATTTTAACAGTAAACTGATTGAGATTAATTTAGAGATTAAATATACCTATACTATTGACTTTAACTAGCCTAAAGAAGTCTCTTGATGCTCCCAAGCTCGTGCTATACTTGCTTCAAGTCATTCTTCGATTAAAACACTAAAAATCCACTAAATTGAAGCATTAGTTGATAGGTTTGGTGTTGTTTTGCAAATCGACAAATCGAGAGTTAATTGTTTAAACCAACACTAATTGTAGGTATAATGATTTATTTGTTGCGTAATAGCCTATATATATTATATATATTGTGTTAGGAATTGAGGATAATTCAGGCACTACTTAATTTTTGAACTATATAGAAAAATGTCATGTAGTTGTCTAGTAAGTGAAAAATTATTTGTATATAGCCCAAATAAATAATTCAATTATAAACGACCTAGTATTACTGCTCTAGAACATTTTTTGGTCAATTTACTCACTGAATTGATACAACCGCAGTTATAATGGCAAGGTTATAATAATCTATACTATTTTTTATAAAAGCACCCAAAACAAGATCATAATAATTTCACAAAAAGGAGTTCAAATATTTGCTAACATCATTATAGACCGTTGATATGTGTAATTTGATCTGATGTACGGTTTAGATCGGTATTTCAGATAAAGAGTCAGACCCCTTACAGAAAGGGGTCAAAGCGCTGGATGGTTGTTTGCTTTTTTATTTTTTCTTAATTTGTGCGCACAGTAAAGGAAAGAAAAAAACAAATCAACAATCTCCCATCATACCAAAATCGCCGTCTAATAAAATCGCTTCAAATTTCCTTTCTTATTCCCACACAGTCGGGTGGGCTCATTTGCTAGTCCAATCAAAGTTTGAAAACCAGGTTACAAGAACGAATGCGGAAAGTTCTCTATGTTCTAAATGTCTTATAATTTTGTTTTGTAATGGAATTTGTTAGAATAACTATTGACCTTGATGATATATATGAACATTTTACAAAATTTGTTTTAACAGAGTAATTCTCAACGTTAGATATGTTCGTTTAAATTTTAAAATAGTTGCAAAAATAAATTAATATTGGTATTAAAGTAATATATAGGAATTTCTTAAGAAAATCAGCATCTCTATATCTCTCGGTTTCGCTCTCTCTCTGTTTTAGTTGTTTTTTAAAACAATGGCCGTAAACCACATAATTCACACTACACCTAGCACAAGTCTGGTATGCCTTTAACCAATTGCTCTGCACTATGCAGTGGCAAAATAATAATAATAATAATAAATTAAAAATCACCATCTGATTCATATATAATAATATAATCAATTGATGCATTAACTTTGGCAATCACTTGGATTTCTTAAGAAAGAAAAGGGGAAAAAAAGAAAGAAATTACTATTTTCCACATCATGGGCTGTTGATGTTGAGAACCACTTAGTTTTTAGTTTTTAAATTGTTGCTTTGGATCAAATATTGGGCCTAGTGGATTCTAAATTCGGCTCAAATAGTTGCCATCTCAAAGGCCTACATTAGTTTAGATCAGATTAGATTAGACTAGGCAGAGGAGATTGAGGCGAATAGCAGCTATTCCCATTCTATTCCAATACATGATATTCTTGTGGTATTTATGGGATCAGTTCTTGTATTCTATTCTATATTCGGTTAAAGAGGGAAAAGATAGTGGTGTAGCGGTTTGTGTTGTGTTGTGTACTTGTGTTGGTTTGTCTTCATTTTATTCGGTCTTTGACTAATCAACAGAGTATTATATTATTCCTCATTCGAATTTCGTCCATAAATTCAAAGGAAGATAGATTACACGGAACAATCAATAATCAATTAAACCTAAAGTAAGCAGTAATAGATCAAATGGCACAATCAAACAGATTCTAAGAATCTAATCAATATATAAAAAAATTGCAAACAGATTCTAAGAATCTAATTAATATATAAAAAATTAAATTCCAAATGAAAATGATAACAAACTAAAACACGATCCGAGAAACAAATGTTATGATACTATCTGGCTATTGTCACAGCTGCACCAAGACATACGTATGACGTTGTAGGATAGTACCTTTTACTTCTATCCGACAGTCTTCAACTTACGTCATAACAAAATAAACAAACGAGAGTTAGCTACAAAGTTCACAACACAACTTCACCATCATTCATTTATATAACTAAATTCGATAACAATTAGATTAATCTACACATCACTGTTTAAAATATATTTCACAAAAATCAACAGATCTAGATTTTTAAAAATACCTATCCAATTCGGACAATTCGAGTAATTTTCTCTTTGAACTTAAGAGGATAAAGACTGCCCCTCTTCGAACTCAGAATGATCTGGGCCAATTTCAATTCACAATTTTCATTTCAAAAACAATATCACACAAAGATCTAATATCATGTAAAATATACCAGACATAATTCCAATACATAAATTCAATCAAATTAACAAAACAATAATCAAATCAATCAATAAATGAATTAGATTATATATATTTTTAAATTATTTACCGAGAAAGTTTAATATGCACTATAGTGCATAGGGAGTTTTATGCACCGCGGACTTTTTTGGGAGTATTTTTGTAAATTGACAAATCTAATTTAACCAATTTAATCTACATATTGTAATCTCATAGCAAACCAAATTTTATAATTTTTGAGATTTTATTACTATTTTTTTCGATTTTTTTAAAACCTGCAATTTTTTGAATTTGTAAATAATAGTTTGTTTCCAAAAATGACAGGTTTTAAAAAAATCGAAAAAAATAGTAATAAATTCTCAAAAATTGTAAAATTTGGTCTGCTATGAGATTTCAATATGTAGATTAGATTGGTTAAATTATATTTATCAATTTATAAAAATACTCCTGAAAAAATCCGCGGTGCATAGAACTCCCTATGCACTATGGTGCATATTAAACTCTCTTATTTACCAGACAACAAGTGATCATCTAGATAGAAAAATCGAGTCTAGGGTCTTATTTGTAAAAGAATAATTTTGTTTAATATAAAAGGAGCCTCTGATAATAATTGACATAATCTCTAAATTTACCCTAATTCCTCTCTAATCTTCAAACATTCATTGTGATTTTTTTTCCCTATGATGGAGAGTAACAGTAGAAGAAATTCAACGCATGTTACTTAGAGAGGAATAAGAACAAGAACTGAAACTAGCTTGTTCTTGTTCTTGTTCTAATACCATAATTTTTGGTGGAACTAGAACAAGCCTAAGAATTACTTATTCGGCGTATTGGTTCCTTGTTTGGTTTCCTAGCTCGCCCTAGTTCACGAACAAGCTGCTCAACACGCTTGTCAAACACACCCTTAACTTGCAATTTTATTTCAACCTCGGTTTTCCTAATTGTTATCTCTTTAAAACTTTTGCAGACGAAGTGAACTCCCAGCCCATCCTTTTACTTGATTTCTTAGATGTTAAAAATGGTTATCCTATTTTTAACATAAAACATTTTTTTCTATAAATGACTCAAAGAGATCCGACATATTCAGAAGATTAATTGTCTCTGTCCAAATCCAAACCATGGCTACCTCTGTGGAAACCTCATCTTACACCGAAACATCCTCCACAAGGCTGGTCGAGAAATTTATTGGGTCGCATCAGTTCAAGATCACAGGCTACTCAATTGACAAGGCTAAAGGTGTCGGCTATAGCATCACATCTGCCACTTTTAAGGTCGGCGGTTATGAATGGGACATCTGTTTCTATCCTGCGGGTGATAATGAGGAAGCAAATGGCTTTGTTTCGCTGTATCTCGATCTTTTATCCAAAGTGACTGATGTTAAGGCGCAATTTAGTTTAACAATACTTGACAAGCATGGAAGAAATGCCCTTTTGAGCCGGCCATCCAAACTCTGCTCCTTTGATGGTGGCAAAAGAAACAGTTCCTGGGGTTACGGCCGTTTCATAGAGAAAACAAAGCTTGAATCTTATCTGAAGGATGATGACTGCTTTACAATAAAATGCACAGTAGCCGTCCATAAGGTTTCTCAGTTGGGAGTAATGGATACTGCTCATTTTGCTGTCCCCCCCAGTGACTTGCATCAGCAATTTGCTAGCTTTTTTGAGAGTGGAGACGGCGTAGATGTGACTTTCAAGGTGAATGGACAAACTTTTGGAGCCCATAGGAGCATTCTGGCGGCAAGGTCACCCATTTTTAATGCCCAATTTTGCGGTCCATTGAAGGAGATGGCGGATAAAATCAAGATTGAAGGCATAGAGGCGCCGGTATTTGCAGCTCTTCTTCAGTTTGTATATTCTGATTCATGTCCTGATATTGAAGAAGACAATCAAGGAGTTACTGACAACCCACGCCAAAAAGTGATCCTAGCTGAGCATCTGTTAGTGGCAGCAGATCGATATGGGTTAGAGAGATTAAAATTAATGTGTGAAAAGGTGCTAGGTCAAAATATTGACATCACCAATATGGTTAGCTACCTGACCTTGGCTGAATGCCACAACTGCACCAAGCTCAAAGATGCGTGCCTGAAATTTATAGCTCGTTCCTACAATTCTTAGAGCAGTTTCAGTTAGTCATATAGAAATGTTATTATTAAATTAGATATAAATTTGGCCCGTTTCCATAGTTGAGTTATGAAAATTAAAATCCTGGGCTCTAGATATGCTGTTTTTCTTTTATTTTATTATTACAGTCTTTCAATTTTAATTCTTTGGTGGTGTTTTCTTTGAAATGAATGCAAACAAACTATGTTAGTTTATACAGTATATCATGTATGGTCTTCGGCGGGCTTAGACAAACTTGTACTCGCTACAAGGTTTTTCTTTTTGTTTTTGTGAAGAAGATCAATATGCAACACTTGTTTGTAAAAATTATCATTATAGCAACACCATTTAGGTGAAGGTCATGGATTCGTTTTGTTGGAGGCATGCAGATCTAGTTCCTTGTTCTTACCTGCTTTTTGGTCTTACTGTATATTTTAGGTGCCCAGCTTCATCTCTCCCCTGGAAAGACTTTCTCTGTCTTTGGCAGAAACATCCTTCCTCAAATATGTTTCTTCTTATAACTCCCTGAAATATTTATACTAACTTTTAATCTACACAGAGCAAGAAAGATAGCGCTCACACCAGTATGGGTATGGGATATGACAGGACAACTGTGTGAAATCGAGTCTGAATTTGATGCACTCATTATAAGAAGGGTACAAGGATGTGGATGGGTTCCTTTACAAGCGCTACAGTAGTGAGAAAATTTTGGTGGAGAGAAATTTAATAACCAAATTCTACTGATGGCCAAAGTTGTAGTACATGTGCTGAAGCATTAAGTGAAAAATATTGGTGGACCGTGGATGGACATTCAGTTGTAGTAGCATTGTGCATATGTAATGTTGTAGATATCATGTAGGGTGATGAAAATGAATTTGAGCAATTGCAACCCGGCAGCTAGCATCTCTTGTACATTAATATCTAAGTGCTGGATTGCTAAATTATTTTCACTATAAATATAATATCTATTGATTCTTCAGACTAGAAAAGGAAAAACTAAATGAAATATCAGCTGTTTTCTTTTTTTTTAATGTATGGCATAGATGTTCTGCCTCTTCCCCGAAGATTTGACTCTTCTATCCTTACTGAAGCTGAAATATATTAAAGTTACAATCAGTCAGTCGGTAACAGTATTTACTTACTGACAGTCATAGGTGATTTTCAAAACAGCATGGTACTGACTTATTGATGTTGAAGTTGTACTTGAGAATTCATTGACAATTGGTTGGTCTATCTATGTAAATGCAATTAATACATGACATGTATTTGTTGACTTAAATCTGTTTGCAAAGAGTTTCAACTTGCAATTAACAAATTTCAGATCCAATTCCAATTTTAAGGTCTCGACTTGAGACATCCGAAATAAGAATCTCATCATTAGGATTAAATGGGAGTACATGTGTTCCTGAAATTTTTAACATTCTAGTGCAATTAGCACTGAATGCCAAACTTCAATTTTTAAGTGCTCAACGTGTCCAATTTTCAACAATTTTCGACTCTTCATGCTATATAAACACAAAGGTGGCGTTTGGATCATCTAGGAATAAAATTAAGATTAGTTATTCTGAATAAAAAATATTATTTCTAAACGATAAAGAATTAGTTTTTTGGGATCTAGAGTGTTATTTTTAAGTGGTCCAACATCCAGATTAAATTTTTATTTGGTCCCACCCACTTCTTAATCCACATTAAGAAGATGATCCAAACACTCTAGAAATAAAAATTTAATCTAGAGATTGGAGTACTTAAAAATAATACTCTAGATCCCAAAAAACTTATTCTTAATTGTTTAGGAATAATATTTTTTACTCCCAATAACTAATCCTAATTTTATTCTAGATGATCCAAATGCATCCAAATTGTATAAGTTTAAAACTCGGAACATAAACTTTTTTGGTCGTCAAAAAATTTCTCAATTTGTCATTGTCAAAGTATCCAATTTTCTTAACGTTTTGGTCGTCAACAATTTTCTTAATGTTTTGGTCGTCAAAATTTTTTTTTATAAGTTTATCTTGTCTTCTGAAAAAATTTGGAGAGCTGTCTTCTCCTCAGTGCTTCCCTACAAAGTCAAAATTTTAATAAAATAAACGGTTTGGTTTATTCGTGACTAAATTACAAACTAGGAAATTGAAGAGCATAATGAGCCTAAAATAAAGATAAAAATGTTAGAGTTATGTACTAGAAGTCAATTTGTGTTAAATTGTTCATAAAAATTAAAATTGCACACCAACACCTTCTTTCAAAAAACTGAAAAGCATAGGAGAGGCATGTTACATTAACTTATGAGTTAAGACTAAATTCAGCTACGACTGACGAATGGACCCATCAGTCGCGATTATATCACAACTTTTGAGGTTCTAATGGCTAATCCGAACCGTTCAATGTGTTCTCCATATTGAAATCTTATCGGAGACCAAATTTTGAATTTTTCTGAATTTTTTTACTTTTTTTTTGAGATTTTTAAAAATCATTGTTATTGAAGGGTCTAGAATTGTTTAGGTTAAGAATTTTGTAAAATGTCAAGAAAATACTAAAAAAATTTCAGAAAAATGAAAAATTTGGTCTCCAATGAGATTTCAATATGAAAAACACATTGAACAGTTCAGATCGAATGATAGAATCTCGAAAATTAAGATTTCATCGTAGCTGACGGTCTCATCCGTTAGTCGCGACTGATTTTAGTCTACCTCTTAACTTATTTCCAGTGTTTTTAAAACAGTACCCGCACCTCTACCGGCCAGGTGGCCAAAATCTAGCATTTCCGGTAATTTTCGAAATTGTCCGGTGTTTTCTCTCACAATATCAGATATCGTTGTTTCAGTCACGGTTCCGATTTTCGATATTACCGAAATTTTTTGGTATCCGATACGGTTTTAAAACACTGCTTATTTCTCCTAGGACGTGACGTAACATTAATTTAGACCTTGTAAATTAAATAAATTACTATATACCATCTCTCCACGCGTCATCCCGTGACATCGCGTTTCTATATATCATCTCTTCACGCGTCATTCGTGACATCGTGTTTCTCTATTTGTTCAGTTTTTTCATTTATATGCCCAATTTGCTTATCTATATGTTCACTTTATTTAATTATGAGTTCAATTTTATTGTTTTTATTGTTGTTCTGATTTTTATACTCATATTCAACTTATTTTTATTAAAATTATTTATTTGTATGTGTTCATTTTGAGTATTTAAATGTTGAGTAAGGTTCCGCTACCAACATTTTGGTTGCCCCCAAATGCCAACATTTTACCATTAAGTTATTTTTCAAATTTTAAAATTCAAACGTTAAATCCAAACCGTTGATCTTATTTAGTTTAATGAGTGATGCATTTTCATATTAGTTTTGTAAAATTTGAAATTTATTTGATACTCGATCAAAAGCTAAAACATGAACGTATTAGAACGAACCCATCATAGTTAATTAGGTTCGTTTGTTTTTCTATATATTGATTGAGTATCAAATTGTGTGGGCTTTTTCGTCATCCCTCGAAGAATAAAAGGGTTTCTTCGAGAAATTAGAATAAGCCTTAGATTCACCTCCCCTAAGGTTTGATCTCTGCGCTAAGCATCTCTTAACAACAAGAGAACCAGAACAAGAGTCACTTCTTACGAGGGTTTCTTAATTTTGCGGGTCCTTTCTTTCCAATAGGCGCAAGCCTCTATTGTTAATTACCTCGTAGTTGCCTACGAGAACCTCTGATTAAGGGGTTTAAAGAAAATACGTAATGGGATAGGAAGAATCGTCTCTTAAAGTGACTTAATTGGTGTTACCAGACCTAATTGACGGGACTCAATTAAGGAACTTCTGTAATCCTAAAGGTTCTAAAAGGAGGGTCAGTCCTGATCTTCGCTTAAATGGGGAATCTTTTTCACTTGGAGCCGTCTTGAAGTTATTTAGAGTTGTTTAAAGTTGTTAAAAGTCATTTAAAATTGTTTAAAATTGATTAAAGTTGCTTAAGGTTGATTAAAGTTGATTAAGATTCTTTATATTTGTTTAAAGTTGTCTTAGAGTCATTCAAAATTATTTAAGATCGATTAAAGTTATCGGATAGATTTCGGGGCAACGGCTGGCCTTCTTGTGAAAGTGGGTTCCTGGGCAACGATTAGCCTTCTTGTAGGAATGAAAGGAGTTTTACAACCTTCGGGGCCTCTTGGGTAGCCTTCTTATGAAAATTGGTTATTTTACAACCCTAGGGGCCTCTTGGACGACCTTCTTAATAAGACTTGGTTCTCAGGCCCGTTAGCGGCTTCTTGCGAGAACAAAATGAGTTTTACAACCCTCGGAGCCTCTTAGGCGGCCTTCTTGTGAAAGTTGGTTCTTTTACAAACCTAGGGGCCTCTTGGGCGGCCTTCTTAATAAGAGTTGGTTCTCGGACCCTTTAGCGGCTTCTTTTGAGAATAAAATTAAATTCTTCAGACGGGAGATTATTTAATAAGAATTCAATTTTAAGGATGATCTCAACCTCAGTGAGGGACTTTTCCTCTAACGAAGAGGTTTCGGCTTTGTCTTTGGGTTTCGTGTCTTGACTTTTAATTTTCTGACGTTTCTCTTTGGATATTGGTGATTTTAATAATTTTATTCACTTTGGCCTTTTATACTTTTGGTTTTTTTGAAATTCCATTTTTATAATTCGGAAAATACTTATTCTTGAAGATAGTTGACTTTTGAAAATGTCATTTCTAAAATCATTTACTATTTGAAAGTATTTGAGTTTTAAATTTTGAAAATTTTATTAAAAAGATATTTGGTAGATTTTTATTATTTTGACTTTTTATAATTTTGCCAAGATAAGTATTAAAAATACTTATCTTTTGAAAATATCATAGTTGAAATCTTGTCATATCTGGAAAGTACGTAGTTTTGAAAATCTCTACTAAAGGGAAATATCAAATGATTTTATCATATTTCTAAGATTTAAAAGGATTAAAAATTTTATAGTGAAAATACTTCAAAAATATAAAAGACCACTATCTTGACGCAATTTTATATCAAAGTATCAGTGAATTTGGTTTATTTTATTTTTTAAAATTTTTTGGACGTTTTATTTATATTTTTCCGAGTTGTATACTGTTTTTAATGAATTTTCGAAGTTACTTCTAACATGGCGCCTTCTGATTGGTCCACATCACTAAAAAGGAGCTGAGGTGGCGTAGTGGATTGCATTTTTAATACTGGGCCTATTCTTGATTCCCTTCTTCTGGGCCTTGATGGCTGGTGGGCCCAAATCATTTTTGCCTTCTCCTTTTATTCCTCTCGGTGCTATCGTTCGTTGACAGGGATCGGAAACATGGGTTTCATAGTTGTGTCGTTACATAGGATCAAGAAGTTTAAGTGCTGCTGTTTGAACGAAGAGGACGGGTTTCATTTCCTGCGTTAACGATTCCGACGGAACGGGTTTGAATCCGTTAAGGCCTCCGGCCACAGCAACCCACAAAGAGAGGTGGCACAGCATCGTGACAGAGAGACGAGTTCAATGGCGGGGGTTACTCAGGTGGTGTCGATTTGTCTTAGCGAGAGTGTCATTTTGCTGATACAGTGGTACAGAAGCTTGTACCAATGTCGTGTGTAGAAGTCAGGCTGTACCAGAGACGAATGGTATAGCGTCATGGGAAGGAAGAGAGGGGTTCTATGAGGTCAATTGAACTTGTATTGTCTTTGATTAGTAGGAATTCTACGAGAGGTACTACGGGGCAGATTCCTGGCACTGGGGAAACAAGAGACAGTCCTCAAAACACTTAATTTGTCTCTCAGATGGCTTTGTTCATTAAGGAGGTGGCATAGTGTAAACCCAATTTCATTTCACGCTTTGATAAATTATGCTAAATCAATGATGCACATGGACTAACTTTATGAAAAGAATTACTAGTGTTACAAGTCACCAATCTATATCCTTATGTATCTACCTCTCTTATATCAACAACCGAAATTTTAGAGCTTACAAATACCTATATGTTTGACCATTTTAAACATTTTGGGTTACCATCCATATAACAAAGGGGGTTAAATAATTTAAGTGCTTCTGCTAAGTTTATTAAATTGATCTCCTTATTACAGCTCTAAATATTCAAGAAGTATACTTCAATCATGTGATTCCAGATGTTCAGTACCACAATTGCCTGATTGTGCCTTTACATGCCAACCCATACTTTTTATATAATTACCAAAATCTCAATCACGAACGAAGTCAAACTTAAGTCAATGCTGAAAATCAAGTTTACTAAAGATATTACCTGCTGTCATCATTTTACATTGCAGTCCCTCATTCTTTTTATTTTATAACTACAACTCAGTTGACAATTCTCATATACAGCATTATATCACAATCAGACATACTCAATATGCCTTTTATTTAGAAACACTTTCTTACCAAATGGCTTCATTACCTGTTTTCTGTATGGAAACTAGCATATATTCACAAAAGGTCCTTTACTACTTTTAATTGCCATTCAGGTCATAAATGTTAAAGAAACAAATAAGAAACAATTCTCGAAGTAAGTTTAAGTAAGGAGCTGGTCAGGTCAAGTAGTACTAACACCTTCACACATAACTATAACACCTGTTTAAAATATGAGAACGTGAGAATAGAAGAAGAATATTCTATTTACAGAAAACGGAAACCATCAGAAAATTTATGAGAGAGCCCCTAATTTTCAGTTTATTGATAAAATATGCAGCACCTATGATCACTATTTTCATGAAACACAATTAATTAAAGAATGAATCACGCTCAAGGGGTATCCAGACACATGACAGCAATATTAAAGAACATTGAAGAGAAACTACCTTTATAAGAGATCTGAAGTTATAAATTCCTATTAACTCAAAATTGGAATTTCTACAAAAGAAACATTTTATTGTTTCCTACTGTTACCTGATTCACAAAGTCAGAGAAAGAGGAACATATCTTGAAGACAGAATTAAGCGTTCAAACCCTCCTAATTTCAGTTATTGACAAGCGACATCAGAACTTACACTTAATCTCGTATTCACAACCTAACCTAAACCTATGTATTCTCTAATGAAATTTGGGCAGCATAACGTTTAGACATCTACAATTATACAATAGATTCCTCAATTTGAGCCTTTTACAACTCAAATTGCAGAAATCTGGGCCTAAAGATGAGGAAACCTCAACTTAAGCCATGAACTTGCCTAACATGAGCATAGCCTCAAGTTAAGCCACCTCTCCTCAGTCTATCTCTGAGGAAACCTCAGCATAAACTATGAGAGAAGAGGTGAGAAAGAGCCAGAGAACAGAAATAAAGAGAGGAGAAAGAAGAAGCATATCTGAAATTTTTTATAACGGTATTTGACTTCACACGCCTATTGAACTTACTTTAATTAATCGCCTAGGACCAAGGAAACCATGGCCTAAGCTCCAGGAACACAAGACAAGCATTTACGCACGACATGAAGAAGAACCAGAATCGAAATTGGCATGAATATTAAACGATTTACCGATCCTATGAGCTGATTGTCTAAGACTATAGAAACTATAGCTTAAACTTTCAGATCTAGATGTTAAGACAAGAGGGAAGAAGAGTTAAGATGATCTGATCAAGACATTAACCATTCAGAGATCAAGAAATTCGATAAAGAAATCTAAACCGCGAAACAATCAAAATCAATCAACGTTTCTTCAAAATTCAACAATTCTGACGAAAATTACAATCAAATTTCTGCACGATCGAGTTTACCTTGACTTAATACTTCTTTCTCTGCTCTTTATCTTAATTTTTACAAGAAATATTCCTCTCCTCTCTCTAACCTATCAATTATTCGACGAAATGCCTATCTCCTCTTTCTCTCTCTCTCTTTGTTTCCTGGTGTGTTGTGTCGAATTCTAAGTGAATGTGCTCCTCTTCTACTACTCTTGGTCTGGTGCTTATATAGGCGAAGACCCCAACTTCCTTTCCGTCTAGGTTCGATGGATCTCGTCTCGAGCCCGGCGGTTACGTCTCTTTTCTTCCTCAACGACTTCTGTTGAGTTTGTTTCTCCCTTCTTCTTTCCTTGTTTCGGCTGCACCTGGTATACGGTACACCAAGTCACGTTTCCAAGGGTCCACGGCCTTTTGTTTCTTCCTGTTTTTCAAGCACCGAGTGCATCTTTCTTTTCTCAGCGAAGGGGTCTCCTTACTGAAATCGCTCCAGCGACATTCGCTATCTCCTTTGTGTGCACCTGGTTTCCCGTGAGCCATGCATAGCTTTTCAAACTGCTGATAGTGGTCTTCGTGAAACAGATGTAGCCATCGTCCTCTCTACTGTACGAAGGGAAATTCAAATGGTGTCCAGATCCTCTCCATTCCTCTTTTCTGGCACCCTCCATTTATTCTAATTTCTTGTGTATTTCATGATTGCTGAAACTAAAATAATTATCTGAAGCCTTTATCTTTGGAATTTTTGTACCAAATTTCACATGTAGCCTCAGAAAATTATTTAGGATCTGATGGTTTTAAAGGTTTTCTGAAATGACCTTCCAATTATTTTTATTCATTTTCTTTGCGATGAGGTCCCTTTTTGTATAAAACTGGACCTTCATAAAGCTTTTGACCAATATTTCTGCACTGTAATTTTCCTTGCCTTGTCCTTGATTTTTGATTATTTTTCTATGATTTTTGGAGCTCATTTGCTATTTTCCATGAATTTCTAAATCTCTTGTATCCCTTATTCACAAATTCTACTTATTTAATCCATGCATTTTAGCCTCATAAAATAGGGTCAAACACAAATAAATTTCAAATTTTACAAAACTTATATGAAAACGCATCGCTCATTAAACTAAATAAGATCAACAGTTTGGATTTAACGTTTGAATTTTAAAATTGAAAAAATAACTTAATAGTAAAATGTTGGCATTTGGGGGCAACCAAAATGTTGGTAGCGGAACCTTGCTCTTAAATGTTAATTTTGTCCATTTTATATGTTCACTTTATTCAAGCGATCACAAAACTGCATATTAATTGCAGTTATCATATTTAAAACAAAAGAAAAGGAGAAAGGTTAAAAGAATACATCTTTGATTAATTTTCATTGCTGCCGAATCTTATCTTTTCCTCCTTATTGTATTTCTTTAACATTTGCATAGTATATTTCGGTTAAGATATTGATTATTGGGTATATTGAATTCGATTGGACTGGATAGATAACTTGTCCAATCAAGATTTGCTGCCTATTAGTCCAAAAAGGTAAATAAAGAGAATCATATGTTAAGAATTCAAGCGTCTACGTAGTGGAAATTAAATTTTGGTTCGAGGAGACACGATCTAAATGTAACTGCACAAGAATCGTGTCTCTTAGAATTAGTCAGTACGAGAATCTCAAAATAGATAATCACATAATTAAACAAAGAGAACACAAGATTTAATGAGTTTCAACACCAACTTGGTGGTAGTCTTCCACACACACGCACACTCATTTTTATTTAGTTTTTATAATTTTTTTTAAGATATATTGTTTGAGAGAGAAGGAGAAGATAAATAGACAACAAATTACATAAAGCAACCAGGCATTTTGATAATAAAATTAATATTTTTTTTTGTCTTCACAATTTTCATCTTTTTTTATACGAATCGAGATCCTATGCTGCACGGCACAGGTGTAGCGCACCATCCCAACTGTCCGATCTATGATGGATGGCCCGTGAATTATACCAGATTATAAGGTCCGAAAAAATTTAACCATCGCGATCAGATCAAACGGCTAGGATGGTGTGCCGCACCTGTGCCGCGCTACACATGATCTGGGTCTTTCTGATACACATAAGATCCTCTTGATATGGAAAGCATCTACAATTCGCATCTATCTTCTATGGAAAGATTTGGCATAATGTTGATTTGTTCTTACCAAAATATGACAAGTCGGTACTCCATTCAGTCCGAATCCCATACAATTTGGTCCCACTTCTATACAATTTGGTCTGAATTCCATATAATTCGGACTGAATTTCATACGATTCGGTCCAAATTCCACCCTAGAATCATTGGTTTTGACTCACATGCTTAATATTCGATCCTAATCCATCCTTGTTTGGTCCGAACAGTGCTTGTGTTGATCCGAAATATTCATATGAACCTCACACTACACCATTTGGTCTATACACACACATGTACACCTCATATATTTCATCACTCCCTCTCAAGTTGGCATGTACACGCTTGAAAAATGCCTAACTTGCGAAATTACTCATTGGACTTTGTATCCGTGATCGGTTATTTTTCTTAGTATCCAATTTTGATCAACTTGTTCTAAATTGATGTGAGAGAAATATTTAGTGTACAAGATGGATATCAAGAGAACAAACTCAAGTCAAGTAGCCTTAGTCATGTCAATTAAGTAGTGGGATCAAGGGTTAAAGTTAGCAATTTTGGGTTAGTATTTGAGGTTAAAGTTAGTAAAAATTAGTACTAATTTAAAATTAGTAAATGTTGTTTGGCATGATAGGTTAACCCAATCATAATATTTGTATCACAGTTTCCAAACAACAATTGATAGAAAATTGTTGGCAACTGTGATACAAAAATTGATAGAAAATTTGGAACAAATATTTATTATTACATCACGATTGACACAAAAAAAAAAAGAGAGAAACAACAATCATATAGAGTAAATTTTAATTTCATCAAATCATAGCGATATCATCATGCAGTTTGCTCTCTACACATGCGCGCACAAAGAAAATAAATAAAGAAAATCAAGCACAGCGACAAACAAATTGTTGAGGACCATTGCCGAGATGGATTACGTCGTCCCCTGCCGCCTTCGCCGGAACAAGGTCACATTTCACCTTGCATGAACCAAGAGGATTATTGCTGTCGACGTCCATAACCGATGCTTCGCCCGTCAGCTCCGGCTCTTTGGCAGGAGGATTGGCATCGGCTCTTGCCGGAGAGAGCAATGCGAAAGAAACTAGGAGAAGGATAACAATGCCCACGTTCTTTGCCATTTCTAAGAAGAATATATTAATTCTAGTAAGTAAATTGTTTTTGACAACAGGAAGCAGTGATTGACTGTTCTGAGAAAATATAGTACGTGGGGTATTATATAGTGTGACGTGTGTAATTAATAAGTTTCTTTGCTTTTGTGTCAAAACTTGTGGAGATGGTATTTATGACATGCGTTTTGCTTGTTGGAGTAATTTTTGTTACTTAAGATTATTTAATTTAAATCAAGATGGGTTTAATCAGCGACAAGTTTTCTTAGCAAAAGATTTTTTTTAAATAATTTAAAGTTTTAAAATTTTTAATACTTTTACAGTTATTACTTAATGATGAAAAAAATTATCTTGCTTTGCACAAACAGAATTTTTTTTTTTTTTTTTTTTTTTTTTGTCTTCAACGCCTGACCGCTTCAAATAGGAGTTTAACTAAGAATTAAAAAACTTTGAAGGATTCTAAATGGAATACACATTTAATTTTATTTAATTTAATAAGCATCGCGCATTAATTAATGGAGGACCTTATTTCAGTTGACAAATGTTACAGACCTTTGTTAACACTAACGTTTCGCTCTCTTTTTCACCTTCATTTTACAGTACGTAGTTACAATAAATAAATCATACAACTTAGCAATTTTTAAATATTATCTCTCTCTGTTTTCACCTCGAAGGCCAGCAAAAAGATCTACGTCGCCCAAAAAATTAGCACGCATTCTAGTTAACGTCAGTTTTTCTTTTAATAAATTGAGTGTCAAACTTTGCACTTATTTCAAATTTAAATGTCTGTAATAAAACTCCGGTCGGATTTTGAATCTACAATCCCGCATGAACTGGTTCTCAGATTCGTTCTGCAAAACCTTTCTTTCTGCAATTCTCAACTGCAGACATTTCAAAATTAAGCACCTCGGTTTACCAATCTCGGACAAAAAAAAATAGTAAGGAAAGATATCGAGGACACGATTGCAAAATTAGAAACAGACTGACGGGTTGGGCCTCCTCGCTTTCGATACCGGCTAGACTGCTAGACTGAAAGGCATTTGTTGATTTGACAGGCTGCCTTTTTTTAAATTATTAATGGACAACGGTGATAACCACCGCCCCGTGATTTATCGTCTCCATAATCACATATTTTCTCTTTTCTATTTTTCGAAAAGTGATAGTTTAAGCACTAATTATTTTTTTATTTTTATGGCTCATCTTCATCATCTTCTAGATTTATCATCCAGAGCGTATTCTCCTTTCTCTCCTAGCACCTATGCTTATCTCCCTCCCTCCGCCTCATGCTAATCTTTCTTCTTTGTAGGAGAATTTTTTTTTCCTAAATAATTAATAATTTTTTCAGGACAATTAATATTATTTTCTTAGACAATTAAGATAAATATTAGAATAGTTAGTATCCCTTCCTAGCACCTATTCTTCCCTCGCTCCATCTATTTCATGATCATCTCCAACCCTACCCTCTCTTTCCCATAGCAAACATTTTTTTTCATAACAATTAATATTTTTTGTAGGACAATTAGTATTATTTACTTAGACAATTAAGATATATATAAGAACAATTAGTATCATATATTGTAACAATTAGTATTATTTTATAGGACAATTAGGATGTGTGTGAGGACAGTTAGTATCATAATATACGACAATTAGTATTATTTGTTAGGACAATTAAGATAAAAATAAGGATTGTTAGTATCATAAACTAGGACAATTAGTTTTATTTTATAGGACAATTCGTATCATAATATAGGACAATTAGTATTATTTACTAAGATAGATAATATATATATATATATATGAGGACAGTTAGTATCATAAATTATGACAAATAATATTAATTTATGGAATAATTAGGATATGTATGAGGATAGTTAATATCATAATATAAAATAATTAGTATTATTTTATTAGATAACATGAGGTAGGAAAAGGAGGAGGCAGAGTGGGTACATACCGGATGGCAAGGGATAGGGATCAGAGAGGGGGAGTGGGTGACTAAACGTTGGATGAGTGGTAGGGCAAGTAACGTTGAGTAAGCACTTGATGTATGGGAATGATGGAGGTGATGAAATAGAGAGGCAACAATCATCATTCTAACATGACATTAGTTAAGGATATGCACAATACTGTTATAATTGTATTTTTAGAATGAAGCAACATCCATTTAAATTGCTAGAAACATATTGGGTTGTTAATCCAATAAAACTATACCATCAAATGTTATTAATTATCATCGATAAATCAAATGTTTAAAAAGAGATGAAATTCAATTATCAATATATATCATTTTATAATCACATTCAAAATTTATAGAAGTAAAGGAACTACGTAAAATATTATGAAATTATAAAATTAAAAAAGTTCATATCATTAGTTTTTTTTTATAAGTTTGTTATTATGTATATAAATTTTATACATCAACAAATTTTGGAAAGGTTTGAAAACAATGAAAAATAAAATTATGTTTCTGAAATAATAGAATTAAGTCATCAGATTTAGAAATTTGAAGAAAATATTTTAATGCTTTTTAATTATAAAATTTTATATTACTGATTATTTCATATTTTTGTGATAAAGGATATAAAATTTTATAGCCAATCGAATTAATAAATGTTCTCAAATAATTTTAATGTACCGTATATTCTATATTTCACAAAATAATATGATTAGACTAAAAATAGATCTATGGTATGATTGGGTTTGTTATTATTTTGGGATCATTTATATAAAATTTCATGCACTAATAAAATTGTAAATTTCTGTGAATAATTAAAAACCTAATGATATTTATGAAATTACAAAGATTCAATTTTTATGAGTTTCGAAAAATTATTTAAAATATTTTATAAGTCTATAATTATAAAATTTTATATCACTAAATTTTTCATATATTTGTGAGTAAGTACATAAATTTGTATATCAAAATGATTTTTTCAATGCCACCAAACAATTAAAAAACGAAACTCTGATGTATATTAAATTTTATGAGATTCAGAAAATTATTAAAAATATTTTACAAGTCTATAATCAAAAAATTGTATATCCCTAAATTTTTTGTATTTCTATGAGCACATATATAAATTTTCATACCCAAATGAATTTTTAAGTGCGCCTAAACAATTAAAAAATGAAAGTATATTTAATCTGAAATTCAGAAATGGAGGCGCCCATTGACCCACAAAATGGACATATGTGAATCGCTGAGATCATCCAGGTACGGCAGAAAATCTCCCTGCATTTGAATGTTTATATACGTCTTCACAAACAAAGTATCAAGTATGCCCAAGTATATGGGGCAACATTTTGTCTACATGAAAATTTTGACTGGAAATTCAATATCATACATCAAATATTAAAATTAATTAATATGATAATCATATCATGTAGTTTTCTCTCAACACATGTACGACTGCACGCAAAGTAAATTAAACTCAAGCACAGTGACAAACAAACTCCTGAGGACCATTGCCAAGATCGATCGTGTCGTTATTTTGTTTCGCTTCAGCACTCGCCTCAACAAGGACGCATTTTACTTTGCATGGACCAAGAGGATTCTTATTGTCAGCTACTGGTACCTTGACCTTCTTCTCTAAGGAAAGAGACCTGGCAGTGGTACCGGCTCTTGTGGGAGAGAGCAATGCGAAAGAAACTAGAAGAAGGATGACAGTGCCCACAGTCTTTGCCATTTCTTACAAGGATATATTGGTGAGTAAATTGTTTTTCACAATAGGAAGGAAGGAATATATTATGACAAAATATAGTATACGTCGGTTATTATATAGTGTAATATGTAATAAATAGGTTTCTTTGCTTTTGGTTGAACTCCTGGAGATGGTATTTATAGCATGCGTTTGCTTCTGTGTGCAGTATATTTTGTTACCTAAGATAATTTAATTGGAATTACAAGCATTTAATCAACGGCAAGTTTTCTTGATGTGTCCAACTTTTTGAGTAAAGGTTTATATGCATAATGTTCTTTTTGTTATCTAACTAACTTCGACGGTCTTGTATTAATTAGGATAAGATCTCTTCCATTTCTGGACAATTTACAATTAATGAACTCTTTTTTATCAAAACAATTTGAAGAAAATTATTATTATTTTTCAACAAAAAATCTTATGGTGTCTAAAAGCTTCTTTCTTACCCTGTCCTCTTAATTATCATCCGTTGCTGACCTCTGTCTCAGTTCATAATATTTTTAAGTTTAATTTAAAGTTTTTTTATTTTTAAAACATGCAATTGTCATTATTATTGAACGCTAGATTGACCAAGATCAGCATTTTAAATAAGACAATTAAATTAAAATTTAAAAAAATAATAATTTTCTGGGTGGACGACAACCCTCCTCAACTTTTAATTAAAGCTACTTACATAGAATAAAGTGTTCTTTTTTTTATTTAATAGGCACATTAATTAATCGAAAGGGACCTTCTTTTCTTTTAGTGAACAAACGGTACAAACCTTTTTTGAAAGAACTTTTCGTCTCATTTTCACTTCCATTTTCCAAGTGTTATTTTACAATAAATAAGCGTTACAAACAATTCTTAAATGTCATCTCTTCTTTACAAACCATTACTAAATAATAATACCAAGCGTGGGCAAGCTTAGAGAATTTTTCATGATGTAAGTTTTTCTAGTCATCATTTAATAGACATTTAATTATTGATTTGCAAGTCGCCAAGCCTATTTTCACTGTGACTTCCATATCAATCTAGCTATAGATAAAACATGGAATTTTTACTCATTGATTTAGTATATAAAATTAAGGGTTGTTCTAGTGCCACAAATGTCACTTCTCTTTTTCATTAATATTTCAAATTTCAAAAATTCAATTTTCAAATTCAAACCATTGATCTTGTTAATTTAACGAGCAATGCATCTCTATATAATTTTTTTTTAGAAATTTTAGAGTTTATTTGATACTCGATTGTCAAAATATGAACGTATTAGAATTAATATGGTATAGTTATTATTTTTTGAACTCTTGATCGAATATTAAATAAACTCTAAAATTTATGAATGACAGTTCGCGTGCATAATTTAATATAACGTATAGGTCCATTTTAGGTAAGCTGTTTTCTGTCAATTCGATGTCGCAATCTTCATTCATAATTCAAAATAAATCAACCAATCAACAAAAGATAATGTCGGTTCAATGACATTGAATCGTAATCTCGTTATAATTCCCCCAATTACTGCTGTTGTTTTTCCTCGGTGACTTGCAGAGAAACACTAAGAAAAAATACACCAAAAATGATTTAACAATTATTATCCAAATCTTCCCATCTTTGTTCATGTTATAAAGAGAGACTCACTTAACATCGATAAGTAGCTTATTTCTTTTTCTCCCTCTCAGAACCTTTCTTTGTACTTTCTCAGCATTGAATTCGTTTAAAAATAGGAAATACCTCACCATGTGAAGCTTGCAGTAGGCCGTTGCACCTTGGTGCATTATTTAGTCTGTGGAAGAGAGAGGGCGAAGCAATTAAAATTGAATACATGGAAGCCTCAATTTTCCTGCATGGAAAAAGTAATATGGAAGCCTCAATTTTCCTCAATTATATAGTATAATTTATGCTTCATTTCATACATTCTTACTCATTTCCCTGCATGGAAAAAGTAAAAGAAAATGGCGAGTTTCAAGTCTTTATTGGTATTTAACTATTTATCCTGTACTCTTTGTCGAGTGAACTGTGAACTCAACTATAATTATTCATTATGTGTCCTTCCTACAAGTTGGAAGTTTGCAAATTTCAATTGATTCAGTCAATTTTCATTTTTTTTTTAATTTTCAGTTCAGTAATATAAAGTGGTAGAAATTTCACGATGTACCAAAATAAAGCGAATAGTGAATAATTAGTATTATACTAGTGCGCAAGACAATGTACTACTTAGATTTGCATGCCTCAAAATTGGAAGTTCTAAATAAAAATCAGTGTTGAACCTACTGAGACAGTTAATACTTGCTCTCACACTATACCTCAAAACAGTTTACTAAATATAAATTATTCCTGTTTTTTTTTTTTCCTTTTTTTTTTTGTGTGCAAAGATTACTAACTCTTTTTTTTCTATAGAAAAAGAAAACAGAGGATAAATGAAGAAGCAGGGCCAGTGATCATGGATTTAGAGTGCAATTGCAGAGCAACATCTCTTCCCCATGGCTTTGAGGCCAGTGTTGGTCCAGCCAGAGCCATCTCGGTAGCACTCGACCTAATTCTCAAGCAAACAAAGAAAATATTATAGCAATTTTCTGGTCTAAAAGATTAGAATTTTGTTCTTATATCAAGATCATTCCACACATCCCTTCCCCATCCCCAACAAAACAAACTCTCCCAGCACAAGGAGAATGATGAAAAATAAAGACAAAACATTTTAATGAATCCATAGAAAATAGAATAATGACAATGAGATGTAAAAACATACAGTATCCAAGATGAGATCGTTGTCAGTGATGACCCCACCAATTGCATACAAGGAAGTACCGACCACTGCAGTGGCCAGATAGCCACGGGCACATTTCATCGGCTCCTCCATCACCCACCTCATCATTCTCGGGTCATAACTCTCTACAGATGAGATAGCCGTCTCCCCATCATAACCTCCTACTGCATAACTAAAAGGACAAACATAAATATCACTGATCAATTATTCAGCTGTTTGAAAGTAATTGTCTATGATTGGTTAATTTCTGTATTTCACACTGGAATCACACTATTTTTTTTTTTTTTCCAAACCCATTATTTATTGTTTCAAACCCTCAAAACAAAACAACATTGGTAATTTTTATATGGTGCCTAATGATTATTTCTCTAAGTTAGCACTTCTTTCCATATTCCATCAATCAAATAGATTTTCCAAAGGAACATTTTGATGAAATTTCATTAATTATCTATGACAGTTTGTCTCTCTGTGTGTGATATGGGCGTAATAAAGAAGGAAATCAACAGATTTAGGCTATTTCTAATTATTTCCATAATATTTTATTTCCAAATTTTAAGTTGTTGAATTAGGAAATGTATTAGGGTTTTGATTCTTAGGCAACTATATATTAATGATCAGATGTAAGGAAAAGGGCAGAAAAGAAATAAAGAATTAGTCTTCTTCTCCAAGTCTCTCTGTATCTCTTGTATTCTGTTAGGTCAGAACCACGGCGAGGAAAGGAGCTCGCCGGGGGAACGACTCTAATAGTCAACCATCTATCCACAATTATAACCTAAGATCAGAGAATCACATTAATTTGGTATCAGATTCCATGGCCGCTGTTCCTGGAGCTTCCGACCTCAAGGAAATCAAAGATATGTTGGCAGCTTTGCTCAAACGCCAAGATGCACAAGACCAGAAAATAACGACAATTCAGGCCCATCTAGCGGAGTTAGACTCACGCATCATCATCCCTGAAGACACTTCTGAGTCAACGGGTGCAGGCAATAAGGGTCCTACGAGCGTTGGTGCTGTTGTGCCCCCACGTTACCATCGTGTGGAGTTTCCACTTTTCGACGGCTCTGATGAACCACTTGAATGGCTGCGAGCAATATTTTCAAGGTCAACGTGTCCCTGAAGAAGAGAAGGTTTGGTTGGCAGCATACCACATGATAGATGTTGCTCAACAATGGTGTTATAAGATTGAACGTAGTGAAAGGATCCCTAACTGGCTGCAATTCAAAGAAGCATGCCAACTTCGATTTGGTCCCCCTTTTCGCTCCAACCCAATTGTGGAACTATCTCTTCTGAAGCAGTCCGGCTCTGTTGAGGAGTACACCAAGGACTTTTACCGAGCCTTGTGTCGCACAGACCAGCTTACACCGGCACATGAGATTGGGCTATTCTTGGCTGGGCTATCTGAAATAATTCGGACAGATGTGGAGATGCAAAATCCAATTTCGTTAGAGACAACAGTTAGTTTGGCGCGCGCCTCCGAGCGACATTACCAGATTTTGTGGGGCTCCGGCTTATTACACCGCCCACCAGAGCAATTGTTGTCTGTGCAACCAATACACACTACATCAATCCTCCCTAAACCACCAGAAGTACCGTTGCTGCCCGCACCACCGAGGTCTGGACCAGATCAACGCTCTTTACGCAGCCTCACTCCAGCGGAGATGGCTGAGAGACGTCAGAAGGGTTTGTGCTTCAATTGTGATGAATTTTACACAAGTGGCCACAAGTGCAAACGGCTATTTTGGCTAGAAGTCATGGATGATGAACAAGTAGAGTCGTCGTTGATGACCGCCAACGAAACACCAAACAAATATGGATAATATCTGCAATCATTACCCCACTTTTCAGCTTGAGGACAAGCTGCTTCTCATGGAGGGGGGAAATGATATGGGCGTACTAAAGAAGGAAATCAACAGATTTAGGATATTTCTAATTATTTCCATAATATTTTATTTCCAAGTTTTAAGTTGTTGAATTAGGAAATGTATTAGGGTTTTGATTCTTAGGCAACTATATATTAATGATCAGATGTAAGGAAAAGGGCAGAAAAGAAATAAAGAATTAGTCTTCTTCTCCAAGTCTCGCTGTATCTCTTGTATTCTGTTAGGTCAGAACCACGGCGAGGAAAGGAGCTCGCCGGGGGAACGACTCTAATAGTCAACCCTCTACCCACAATTATAACCTAAGATCAGAGAATCACATCAGTGTGTGTAATTGTTAGTTAGAGAGAGACGCTCACAGTTTGTCCTTTAGCACAGCAAGAGAGTGGCAACCCCTTATTGTTTTCATGTCTGGAATCTTCTTCCAATATGGTTCCCTCATGTCAAGTCTCTCTCCTGTGCTGAAGTATTAATAACATAGATCAAAATCCAACTATTATAACAGCAGCCATAAAATAAATAGCATGTTGCCAGAACAGTATCACAAGAAGGAACATCACCTCAAATACTTGGTGCCATCATATCCACCAACAGCATATATTGCACCATTGAGTGCCGCAGCACCAAATGTAGACCTCTAAAATATCATAACAGAAAATATTTATTTGCATAAAGTTAACAAGATTAAAAAGAATGTTACTGTGACTTGCAGATTTAAGCTCAAACATGTGAGTGAATAAACGTTTGAATGAATCCTCCAGAAAACAAAATACCTTTTAATGTGCCTTCAGAAAATAGTAAAATCTCAATTTTCCTCTAAATTTTGAAATGTATTGTTTATACAAGACTCAAATGCCATCTTCATTATTTGGTACTATTTTTCACTTTTACCTTTCACAATTATGAGTTAACAATGATTTGGAAAACTTTCAAAGAGAAAGAGAATCAGAGGAATATATGAAACATTTATAATGTTTTATGATGATTTTCTATGTTTTATTTGGTTGTGTATTATACATCTCATTTTAAATAGGTACATATTCTTGATTTTGGCAAAGTATAACAATAATGTGGTCATCACCTGTTCAAGCATAGGAATATAATCGATCCACTTTCCAAGAAGAGGATCAAGCATGCCAACCTTGGAGAAATAATCACTAAAGTTCTTCCCACCTAGCACGTAAATCTTTCCATCTACGGAGACCCCAGAGTGGCATCCCTTCTCACAGTTAAGGGATGGTTGCAGTGTCCACTCATCCTTTGTCCGGTCATAACATTCAACTGGAAAAAAAATATGTATATTTATATATAAGTATTTTGAGCAAAGAACAAATTCCTTTTACAGAAGAAAAAAAATAATGACCAATTTAATATAGGACCAGAAGTACAAAAAAATAAAGATAACCATAATATACAGGAATTATAACTTATGTCGAAAAGGAGAACCACATACACCCTAACAGAATATGAAAAAAAAAAAGAATATTCTTTATGAATTTCGTCTTCTCCATACTATTGACTTCTGAGATGCAAAGGAAATTTGTCTTCGTTTAATTTTTTTTGAAGAAATTGTCTTCGTTTAATGAAAGAAGCAAAAAGTTAAATTTCTTTGCTTATTCGAAAAATTATCATAATAGCTACGTTGGTGAGCTTTCCAACATTACATCAGAATACTCGTTGACTAAACATATATGAAATTTTGAACTTTGTACTGGTAAATCATTCACCAAAATCTTATCCAAAATAAACCAATTAACCCAAAATGAAGGTTCCTACAGACGACCTGGTGCAGCCAGCATGACCTGGATGCCAGGAATGACTCAAATTTTTAACACAACAGAGCAGAACCCCAAAACAAATAACCCCACATCACAAACTGATAAAATACATGGATACCAGATACATGAAATCCAACTGAAATCCACAAAACATGAACCTAATGTGACCCGACCCGACACACACATAGGCCCTCATAAAAATAATTGTTCCTGAACATAACACCATGCTTCCTTTTCTTTCTACATTTTCCTTGGTTCAATTGAAATCAAGGCATCCTAAAAGTAGCAAGAACAACTTACCAGTGTCAAACCAACTGCCATCATAGCCACCAGCCACATAAATTTTCCCATCTAAAGCAGCCACTGCTACATAGCTCTTTGGACTGCTCATTGACCTGAGTGGTGTCAGCACATCCAAGGATGGTGAGAACGAGTCGAAGTCTGGTAAGAATTTAGTGCCATTGTTTCCCCCCACTAAATAAATGACGTTATCTGAGCCCAGACACTGCTCGACGAATAGTTGAAGTGGGCAGCAGTTGTCACCATCCTTGGATGTGCAAGAAGAAGCTGCTTGAGTGTAAGAAGCTGCAGGAGGGCCAGGAGAGCAAGAAGAAGCAGATGCTTGGAGCATTGACTCTAGTCTCCTTATACGGGGCCTTAGGCTTGAGATTTTGTTGTGTGATTGCTCAATTGTTTCTCTCAGCCGTGCAGTCAATCGAGCTGACTCTGCCTGGATTAGAACATGGTTCTGACTTGTAATAACTAATACCCTAAGAAATATAATAATGAACATAACAGGAACATTTCTATGTGCACCCCTACAAAACAAGAAGTATCTTACATACCCTGCTAAACAACAAATCCCTTCAATTTCTAAAGGGTACAATCCAAAGCTAGCCAAAGCCTCTGGATGAGTCTGAGAATTGCAGCTTTTTTATTCTTCACAGCATATAATTTTCAAGTATAAATGCATTTTACCACCAAACCCCGACAATTAAAATACACTCCACTAGCTATTTTGTCCTCTCCATTCCAATTTTCTGGCTCTTACCTCTGCAATGTTTATAAGTGTCTATCTCATAGGTTATCAAGTACCGAAACAACTTTTGTTTATATTTCAACTTTTATGTTAAAGCAAAGAAATTTGAACTGGTTTAGAGGATATTTGTTACATCTGTCTTCTAGGTGCAGCGGTGATATATGTTAGTACTTTTGGAGTGCATACAAGATATATGTATTTTGCAAGGGTGCACATGAGATTGTCCTAACCATAAGTAATATGAATAAAAAAAGTTTGCTGACAAGCGGAACCTGTTTGCTCTCCAAATCAGTAATGTGTTTTCTGAGCTCCCAGATTGTTTGTAGTAACTAAACAAAGTAGCAAGAAAAATATCTTATTACCAGAAACATATAATTGATATTTTCAACTTGAAATACACATAACCACATAACCAAAAAAAATTAGAAATTGATAACAGGAGGAAAGAAAAAACCTCATGACGTGCAGAAATGCCATTTTCATAAGAACCCAATCCACCAACCAAACAAGTACTCTCTCTGGAAGTAGAAGCCTCTACCGGTCCCACTCCTCTAGAGCTAGATGGGTCCCTGCTCTGACAACTTTCTGCCATTTTTCTCAAAGTTACCAACACGCTCTCTTTCTCTCTTTTGTCTTCCCAGGCATCACCATTTGAGGAACTCTCATTTGAATTAAAGTTTGAATTTGAACTTCCAATTTCTGCCAAAACCTCCCAGTCAGAAATTGTTTCCTCATCTGATTGGCGCAGCTCCACTTCCTTCGCTTCATCCCTTTTTTCATGTCTACTATTTTGGGGTTTTTTTGTGGCCTCTCTAAGTGAAAAGATGGCAGGTGGTGGCCTCAAATTGATTGGGTTTTGAGAGGGCTTGAATAAGGCTGTCAAACTCCTTGTCTGAGCATGATCGAGTTCAAAGAAGAACTTCAAAGGATCATAATAATTGTCAAAAATAACCCTTTTGTATTCAGCTTCTTCAAGTGGGTGGCATGAGGTCTTGATACGAATTGCTACCTTTGTAAAACAAAGAAGAAAAACATAAATAAATCAGAGCATACAGATCAACATTACCTCATCATGTACAATAACTCAAAATGCCAGTATCATCACAATATGTTTCATAAAGTAATTAGTTACGTCAGAATTTATTTTAACATAGATAATTGAAGACGGTTCAAATTTCTCAACTTTCTTGCGCCTATATGGCCTCTATTTTTAGACAAATTAAAAGAAAAAGAAAATGAAATGACTAAAACCACTAGTGATATGTATCATGCTATCTACATGAAGCAAAAGATTGCAACATTTGGCTTCAATATTTATGGCATCATGACAGCATTAAACATCATAAGAAAATTATCCGCAATATTCATATTTACAAACTTCTTGCAGCCTATGGAATTGAAACCTAAATGCATATCCACTAACTTGCATGTAGAGACTGATATGAAATATATGTATCAGATGCAAGAGCTTTATTTTGTAATTGAGCTTTAGATTTTTTTTTTTTAAAAAAAAAAAAAGTTCTTTTCAAAAGGATGCATTTGGATCCTAATCTACATCAATATTCACTTTGAATTATAGCGGGTAGAGTTCTAACAAAAGAGCTCTATCTTACTTGCGCAGGAAATGGTGTTTTCTCAGAGCCACCATCTGTCCATGCATAGGGGTTGATATTAAGTTGGCCGGGTCCCGCAGCCACATACAATCCATACATTTTTCTGTTTATATAGTTAAATAGAAACAGGGGCAGACCCTCTTCTATGTTTCTTACATAATTAATATGGTTTGAGGGTAATCCTGTAAAAAAAATATAAACTAATTAACATTTTACTTATAGAATGAATTTTTTGACAGAAAATAGGGGTGTAGCCCCTATCTTATAATTAATTTTACAATGGAAACCCCCCCCCCCCACCCCAAACATATATTGCTTTCAGTAAGAATAATGTATATCACTTGACAAGAAGAAAGACAGTGTGAGGATGACAACACTCACTGGTAACAACAAACCCAACCTATAAAGCAGGAAATAATACTGGATAAATTAAACAAAAATTCAGTACTGACTGATGCAATCATGGTCCTTATCAATTTAGAATTATCAAATCTGAGGAGTGAAATTGCATAATTACCAAAGAGTTGGTTTACATGAGACTCAGCAATGGTAGCATGTGTGCAACCAAATATCACTCCTCCTAAATCACACTTGCGCAAACTTCTGATCGGATCCAAAAGATTCATTTCCCCAGGGTTCATTTTGCCATTAGCTAATTGTTTTGTGTCTTTTTGCATAGTAAGTTCCATCCCTGAGCTGAGAACAAAAAAGAAAAATTAGCAAATCAGTAAAATAAATCCAGGGCAATGCAGTAGCCAATAGAAATAAGCTGACAGTTGGATAAGGGAAATTTGTACATTTGCCCTTAGGAATCAGGATAATCTTGGATGCAAAAGAAAAACCATGCATTAATGCAAAATTTAAAAAAAAAATGCACATATTAATGAACCCCTCGCTGACATATATTTTTTGTAAAAAAATTCAGGTCAGGAGCACAATTTTACAAGTTTTTGAGGTAAATGAAATAAATCCGTTGAAATAGAAGCATATACTGTTTATTCTCATTTTTTTGTTTGTTACTTCCATATTTGTTTTTATATTATAGTAACATAAATGAAAGAAAGGATGTGTCATTGTGGAAGTGTAGTATATAAACAGATATATTATCCTAACAATTTAACCTGTAATTAATTGTTCAAAAGAAAAATTACTTTTTCAAACAAACTTGTAGAGAAAGGCAAAACAATGAAAGAGCAAATAAGTGTCAGAATGGCCATTAGTAAATGAAAATAAAGCTAATAAAAAACAATTTTACGAGAAAGAACAACAAACCAAGGGAAGAACGATTCGAGTACCCAAAATCTAGCTGTGCATTATTTCTATTGCTCAATATCAAAACCGAAGAAAAGATAAAAAAAAAGTGAAAAAGTTCATCGCAACCCCACATACATGCAAAACGACTTACACTGTACTGAAAAAACAAAGTGACAAGAATCAAATAGTACCTGGAAATGGAGATTGCACCCGGAGTAGCAATTTCTTGGTTTGAGATGAAATCCAAACGGAGAAAATGGTGTTTTTGTTTCTAAAGAAGAGGAGAGAGAGAGAAAGAGATCGCCAGCTGGCGATACTGCAAGAGAGAGAGAGAGTGAGCTTTTACAGTGGCTTTCTTAACAAGGTGCAGGCGATCATTTTAGATGTGTGATTCTTGCAATTTTTGTTTATTACCCCTTCTAAAATTTATTAATTTCATTAAGGTGTGAACGCCTTTTAAGCGTACTTGAACATGACGACAAATATGGTTTCTTATTATTTTTCTAAATTTTTGTTTGCTATTAGAGATAGAATGATAAAGTTACATATTTGCAATTTGCAGAAATGGGATGTGTCATGTGTGAATGCTGAGATATTTTTGTATTTTAAAAGGTTAAATAATATTTTAGTTTCTTCTACGAGTAGAAATGAAAAAATTTTCTTTTTTATCTGTACATGAGTTGGAATGAATTATGTTAAACCTTTTTAGTAACGCAGTTTACTTTAAAACATAAATTACTATGTTTGATAGAGTTTTATTTGCAATACTTAATCCTTTTTTGGGAATGAATAGTTTCTTTTTGTCAATAATAATTAGGAAAGTTATAGTAATCCTTTTTTTATAGTTTTATTGACTAGGTGCAATAACATTTCCCATATTGATTTTCATTACTTTGAAACATTTCATCATCACCATCTAACTCGATTATTTATTGCGTGTCTATCATTTTTCCTTTCCTTTTTTAAATACTATCTGTACAAACATCACACTTAAAAATACTATCCGTACAACACATCACACTTAGGGCCGTCAAACATGCATAACGGACACGGAATAGACGTGTTCCGTTTTCGTTATGCTCCAGTCAACAAAATAGAAAAGTCTTTCGTTTCGTCAAACGAAACAGTCTTCTATTCCGTCCTTCATTTCTCATTGATTTCAACTCATTTTCGTGTTCCGTTTCGTCCAGTGCCAGTAACGTTTACATATTTCAGTTTCGTTTATGTTCCGTTTTCAAAAATGAAACTCATTTTTCCTTTCGCTTGCTGTTCCGTTTGGACATAACAAAATGAAAACGTGCGAAACGATACAGTATTGACAATCCTAATCACACTCACTTCCTTTTTTACAAAATTAAACCCCCCTGTCACACCCCGCACCGACACATGGGACGTGAAGGTAAGACGGTATTTTCTACATCCATTCGACGGCTGGTCAACCTACCTCGTAAGCACAAAGAAACAAACGGATGTCAACTATAAAACTCACTAACCGGTTATTTAACGATGTGTTTCTCTATACGTAGTTGATAAAGCAAATTAAACAAGACCAGATTAATCCACATGACAAATAATACATTTCATGGAGATAAGCTGGGTCTAAATTAGTCAAATCAGTCAAACACAAAGTTCTTCCCAAGACTCGGGGATCAGGGCTCAAATTCACATACACAAACAAATTCGAAATTCAGATTCTAAACCTGATATCCCGCAAAACATACTATATATGAGCGAACACATGCAAGCAAAGCCAAGCGATAATCGAATCAAGCAATATGAAACTAAATATAGAGAAATCTGGTTACCTGACTGACTGATCCAAGAGCACAAACAAATCGGAATGACTATAACTGCGATGTCGAACTCAAATTCCAAATGGTGGACTATCCAAAGCCAAGATTGTATTCATGGTTAGCTAGAGAGAGAGAGAGAGAAATGATTCATGAAATGAATGGAGTGAGACTGTGGGTCTATTTATAGTGAAGGTTTCTTAACGGCTAAGAAGGTAAATATATTAAGTTACTTAATGACTAAGTAAGCAAAAAAAATTACTTAATTATTATTTTTGAAAATGTTGATGGCTATTTATGAAAATATTGATTACTTAGCGGTTAAGAAAACAAATAGATAGAAATGAACTTTTTTCAAATAGGACCTCAAAGTTCTAAAGTATTGCAAATAGATCCTAAGTGCCTGCTCCAGAGGAGGGGAATCAGAGAGAAGGAAAGGGAGCGGAATCGTTGTATCCTGCTCCCGTCGACGCTAGAGGGTGAATCGAAGGAAACTGGAGAAAATGAAAGAACACCAGGAGCCTATTTGAGGAGACAGACGGCTACCCCCAAAATCGAAGAGTACTAGAATTTAGCTGGGATATAATATTTTAGGACCATAATACCCTTAATCTTTCTGCTCTGATCTATAACGTTGAACCCGATATTAAATCCAACGGTGCAAGATTTTTTCTTCAAAGGATATTGTAGTCTTTTTATACATTATACATGGGATTACTAGTGTTAACTTTATGTAGGCCAGTTTGAAATCTGAAGCAAGACACTGCCTATAATCTTCAATTTCTTATATTTCCTTCCCCTTTTCCTTCTTGTTGTGGAGCAGAGCCTAAAATTCTGGAGTGTTACACACTTACACCCCAACCCACATGAATTAGTAATATAAAAAGATTTTAGATTTATTTCACTTTGACATGAGCAAAATTCATTTTCTTCGACACATTGATTTCCATTTTTTCAACCTTTAAGTGAGGGAGACTGGCCAATTTGTGCGTAATTAATTTGCAAAACACTGAACATCAAACCTAAGATTTGCAACTTGTAATTAATTCCGTTGAGACAGCGGAAAGCAATTTAAGATTTGTAGCTTGTAAGGGTGCATTCGGAAATCAGCATCACTTCATTTATGGTTAGCGCAACAACCCAAACATGAAACACCATTCAAATTTGTGACCAAGTCAACATCAAACTTATATACGTCATTCCGTTTAATCCATTTATAATCCAAAATTTGTTAAAGGAATTTTAAGGCTCCCCTGTATATCAATCAGTATTGAAGCCAGTCCAAAGGTTTAAATAGCGGATAGCGGACTCGTAGCGGACATGCTAATATCATAGCGGATAGCGGATAGCGGTTATTTCGCGGCCGATATCGGACCATAGCGGATTTGCACACACAAGTGTATTTTGAAGGTTTAGTATAGCCTAAAATAAAAAATTAAAATATTTTCATGCAACTAATTAGTGCCAACTAAAATTATATTCATTGTCTATGCATATTTGACTACAAAATTTTTAGAGTTTGAAAAAAGTTAAAGCATAAAAGTTGTAGATTATTTTATAACATTTCCATAGAATTTTGAATCACATCAATCGGAGTTCGTATGTGAAAGATATGCCTAAAATACTACTGTTAAATCAGCAAATTATAAACTGCACCGCTATTTCCGCTAATTTCCCGCTATATCGCCGCTAATTTCCCGCTATATGCCCGCTAAATCCCGCTAAATCCCGCTACGATACGCACTATCGGACAACCCGCTAAATCTGTCGCGCTGTAGCGTTCCACCTCCTTGACCCGCTATCTCGCCGCTATAACGGCCGCTACGGCCGCTATTTAAACCTTTGGAAGCCACTTAATTATGCCAGGAGTAGAATAGGATTTGACAATTTATTGTATCAGATGATGTAATGGCAGTTAATGTATGACTGTGAATGCGTTTAATGATATCGAGCCTACGGGCCTTAAAGCCGAAAAAAAAAATTTGGTGGGTCCTATGGACCCAGCTGGAAAAAAGTTATTTAACACAACACTAATTTGTAAATAAATAAATAAATAAAAATAAGCACAAGGAGTCAGAGACCCATCTCAAAAGTTTGAAGGACCGAGATGAGCAAGTTGCGTTTAATTTGAATTGCATAGCTATTCTTAGAAATCGCATAGGGCCCTAGTCACATTTGTTTTTCTCCTTCCTCTATAATGAATTTTATTAAGATAAAACTTATAATAGAATATGAGATGCTTGGATGAATGATTGTCTTTTAGTATATATACTGACGCATATATCGCGCATCCATATAATCTTTTTTGAGTTTAAGGATTACGGCGGACATTATATATAAAAGCTACATAGAAAACCAAAAGTACTATTTGGACATTATATAAAACTACAACAAAAAAATCTCAAATATTTTTCTTGCCATGACAGTTCCGAGCGCCATAGAAAATTCCAAATATTGTGCTAACTATAGTGCCCAACCCAGTCGTACATGTTCCATCTTTATATATTCTATAATATATACAAAGAGAGGTATTCAATGAGATTCCTAATGAAACTATTATTTAAAATTATCAGAAAATGAAAACTTGTAGGGAATTGCTGTAATTTTGTTTATTGGATTGAATTATTATTTTGAATATTGGATATATTATTTTGGATCTTGTATTATTATTATAGATATATTTGATTTTTGATGAATTTTTTATGTTACATTGTTTTAGAATTGTCGTTTGAAAATTATTGTTATACTATGTTTATAATAGTGTTATTTCGTACATATATATTTTACAAAAAAATAATAATTTATGGACCCGCTGACATTAATTTCTAGTTACCCCTTGAACCATAAATATTCTTCCAACAGAAAATATATTGAACCAGAAACAATTCAAGAATTTCTTCTTTTATTTTCCCTTTTTCTTTTTTGGACTTAACGATTCAACATTATATCATTGCCCCCCATATAGTCTAATAGGTAGGGGTGAAAACGGCGATTGTTTTAACCGTCTTTTAGTTTTGTTTCGTCCAAAACGAAACGACATGGTTAAAGATTTTGGTTGCGTTTCAAAAACGAAACGGTTAACGAAAGCTTGAAACGGTTTCGTCCATGTGTATTTTCGTGATTTCGATAAATTCGTCTAAAACAAAACGGTTAACTGAATTGGTAGTCAGTTTTGTGTCCAAAACGAAACGGTTAACGAAACACTCCATTTTCGTGATCGTTTTAGATGACATGCACCCCTGCTAATAGGTAAAACGTATGAGAAAGTCCGAAAAGCCTTCATTATATATAATATTTTTTTTTTTGTATCATGAGTCTATTTTTCAAAAAGTTCAATAAATCAAATTCTAAAACTCAAAACTTCATTTTTGTACGTCGCAATGATACAAGAAAAATGTAAGGACTATAAATAATTCATGATAAAAAAAAATAGGTTAGGTCATCATTGTACGTCATTTCAAAATTAATTTTAATATCTCAAAATTTTAAAAATAATTATACTAAGCTCTGTAATGGTCTCGGGCTATGATTTTAACATGTTTTCTTAATTGGTTCTCTAGATAGAATCACGTGGCACATTTTCCCCCATTTGTTTGAATGTTGAAGCATAACATAGATAATTTTTTCCCCCTCTTTTTCGAAATTATTGGCAGTGCCAGCTGCCAAGTATAGATAAATGGAAATTGATCTAAAAATCTTCACAATAAAGATGAATTTCATAACCCAAAAACAGTCAGTCATAATCAAGTGCAAAAATACTGAACATTGTGTACCTAAAACAAAAATGAATGAAACACCGCGCCAAAAGTGTGAACCAACGTAAGTATCTCCATTTCATCGTAGTAAGAGAGATATCCAATCTGTTTGTCTTCACAGTTTTAGCTGCCCCGGTCTGAAAATTTCTAATTATGTAGAATTTTTTATGCATGGGTGAGGAAATTATTAGATTAAAATAGCCCAAAAATGATATTAAAATGAACTAATATGGTTTTATCTTATAAAGTGTAGAACAATTGGTTATTCTTTTAGTAAGCCAACTTATGTAAAAATACAAAATATGCATTAATGCATGCTATTAAATTTCACATCATGCAGTCAAATATAGGGACTATTTTGAGACCTCAATTTCAGCTAAAATAACAAGACAGCAGTCTATTCTAACTGACATCTAATGTCAAATATGGAATGAAGTTTTACAAATAGTACAAAATTGAGTAATGGTTATGTAAATTCAGCTGAAATAAAATTACTAAAGTTTGTTGAGTAATGGTCAAGAGGGCATAATTTAAAGAAATCGTGTATGAAATGAATAATTATCTCTATGCCGAATTAAAAAATATATGATTATCAAAATAATAGAGTGACAAGGATGATAATTTTTTAAAATGAGTTATTTTGATTATTAGAAATTTATAATGGTGGCGAAATACTATCACCAAGAAACTGTAATCCAAACTCTGCTAATAAACACGTAATGGACGCCGGCAGTTTTGATGACTGGAGCGGAAAATACGTTTCTCTGGTCGAACTGCACGTTAAGATTTTTTGTCTTTTTCCTCTTTCTGGGTCCAAATCCCGGGGAAACTTTTGAGGCATTTCTGAACTTCTATTGCAATTTTCCCGAAGGAAATTTTTGTACGATGCAAAGGTATACTAAGCAGTAAGCACCATGCTATTGGTATGTGATTCTCCGTGTGCCCACCGGTGTGATGAATTGTGTGTTGGTGTCAATTACGAAATATCTATAATATATCAGAACTCGTTCAATTCCACATGAAGGTTTGTTTGGTTTTTCCCCAACTAATACTTTGAACGAGAGACAAGAGGACTTAAATTTAACCAAAAGTACTGACGCGCCAATGAAATGTTCCTACTTATAATTTCTTAAATTCTAAAATTTGGATGTAAACTTTCCTTTGATAAAACAAACGTTACTTCTTTTAGGAAAAGAACAAAAAAAATTACTCTTCATAAAATCCAGAAATACTTTCAAGCTCCTGCTGAAATTACAATGTGCAATTTACAAAAAGACAAAATACAATTACTACTCCGATAACTCTAATAACACTATTAAAAGCAGAACAAAAAAAAATATTTGGACTAAAAGATAGCTTTTCTTGCCATTTTTGGTTTTTCTCAGCTCAAAATCCTAAACACTTCTTACTAAAAATCAATTATAACTAACACACAAAATAGCTTTAGAACAACCAAAATTTTTTCAGATCCTTGGGAGGAGATGATCATTCGATCCATCTCCAATTGTCCGTGCATCTGTACCGTCCCCTGCAACATTTTCTGGCACCTCCACGGCGGTTTCATCGTGGCTGAGCCACACATGCTGCTGCACCACCATGATCGACACCTGCTCTCCGTCCAGTGTTGCCAGCATGTCACCTAGAACACCCAGCTCTGTGCACTCGCTCCATTCAGCTAGGCCGCTTGTCAATGGTGACCGTTCCTGCCGCTTCCTCCTTCCAACTATCACCAAGTCGTACTTCTCACTCGTCGAACTTTGTAGAGTAAACAGAATCACAATTATGCGTCACACTTGCTGCTAGTTTGAGCTTTCAAAGGCTTAATTGATTGGCATGGTAGCACCACCAAGAAGTCTTGATTCAATTAATTTTGCCTTTCTTTTATCCTTTTACGAGTGTGTATGAAAATTGACATAATATGCAGGCCATATAAAGTTATAAACTTCCACCAATCATTAATTTTTAGAACTTGTGTAATAGGATTGGTGAAGATAAAAGATGAAGTCTCCTATTTGTAATTGATTCATCTTGTCAATGATTTAATCTCATTAACATCTGTATCATATACAGTAGTTATACACAAACCTGACAATTGCAGATGTCCCCTCCCCGTCATCCACAAATTTGTCCTTGAACACAGCTCGTTCATTGCTAGCATGCTGCTTCTTAATTCCAGCCATGAATCGCTCATCCTGTGGGTCCCGTTTGTTTATGTCCTCTTCCGAACTGAGGAGGATGCGCACCACTGTGAGGTGCGTGTTGTGGATCAGGCTCATTCGGGACCCCATTGACAAAGCATCACGGTCATCAGGCCCACCAAGGAAGTAGACCCCGATGTGCTGGAAGAGACTGGTCGTGTGCGCGTATGTGGAGCCCGCAGGTATCGAACGATCAACTAGGATGGCTACTGAACACGGCGCTATGTCCATCACCATGCGGTTTACCATCTGAAATGATTGCTTTGAAGTCTCCCTAATGTACTCAGCATATGTTAGTGATGCTGGAAAACAACAAAACCCAAGCACTTTGGCATATTTTATCTGGATGTGCTTGAAACAATTTGGTAAAGGAACTGATATGTGCAATCTAATTCTCTTGACAATAAACTTTAATTGTTGTACTTTACCAGACTACAGTAACACTAAAAACAAGAAATAATAAACTTGCAATATTTTTTGTCAGAGGTGCTTATTGTATTTGTTGGATTCAATTAGCTGTTTAATATTTAAAAATTAAAATAGATATCACCATAGGAAAAATAGTATCCATATACAATGCATGTTTCCTAGAACCTTCGCATTGTAGCAAACTAACAAAATGTCAAAAAAATACTTCCAATACCTGGCTCCATCAGACTGTTTATGAAACGGCAAAACAATGAGGCGGGACTTGCATCTAAGTGCAAGAGAGCAGATATCATTATGCATGGTGTTATATGGGCACGAGGACACAAATGGTTGGATTGAAAGTGACCCCAGCTCATAATTTCTGCTCTGTTCAAAGAACCGAAATGCATTAACAATCCTGTCAGCAGCATTGAAAGTACCTCGGTCACGAGGCCGCCTGTACATGCGAAGAAATGAAGAGGTATCACCAGACAAATCTGACAAGTGAAGCACATTAAGTGTGATCGGGTTGGTGGGGCTAGGGTTGATGGCCTCGAGCAGATCAAGGACGGGGGGCACATGCTCCTCAGTGTGCAAGCAGACCAGCATACGAAATGCTGAGTTGCGCTTTGCATGCTCTATTGTGCGACGCTTCGTAGCCACTATGCGGGCTGATGGGTTGTAGAGGTACTTGATGAGTGGTGTCGTCACTGTAGTGACTATCATCACAGAGAGGATTAAAACTGAGAAGTGCTGTGCTGTAGCTTTCTGCAATTATGTAGCAAATGACATTTATGGTGTATGCAGCAATGAAACAAATAATAGTATGAATGACTCAAAGTTATATAGGTACAGTGAACAACTTATTTGAAAACTCCTTTTTTTCTTTTTCGTTTTTTACTATTTGCAGGAGTATTTATATATCAAAACCTTCCAGACTGAAAACTTCAAATTTGATTTAGCCCATATCTATCTACTTTTGGGACAATAAGACCATAATATTTCAAAATATTGATATTATGCATCCAATTCATCAATTTCTTTTCTCATGGGCCAGGCTATGTTTCCTGGTTAATGGATAACATAAAGATCAGTTCCAAGTAACCACTAAAATGAAGAGAACATTGTCACTTTGTAATGAATTTGTATCTCTCCTATAATATCCAGTGACAAAATTTATCTTCATACAGGGAAAAAAAATGAAAAGGGTAACAATCCTAAATTGCCATGTAAGACAGGCAGATTTTATATAACTGCAATAGACATAGACAAGAAGGGGAGAAAGAAGGAAACCATATAAAATACTTTGCAAGAATAGATCCACACTGAACCTGAGAATCTCCCCAATTGTTGATGAAAGCAATTTCAATGACACCTTTGATGTTTAGCATGAGCCCAAGACAGAATGCATCTCGGACTGACATCTTGTAGAATACACCAGCTGCAAGGGACCCAATCAACTTCCCAACAAAGCATACCAATGTTATTAGCTCGAGCAGAGTCCACCTGTAAAATGCATATATGATGGTTATGTTCTTTAAGCACTGAGTAATCAAATAATTTAGCTATATAGTACCGGAACCATATCAGTTAGTAGTTACAGTGCAATTAGATTTAGAGGTTCAAATTATGCTTGTCATTGTACAATCCAACTATCATCATGTTACCAGCTGGTATATTATTATTACTTTGTTACGTAGTACTAAGTAGATCAGAATATGTGAAAGAACTCACCTACTAGCCTTGTTTAACTCCATAAAATCTGTCCGATACCCAGCCAAAACAACATAGACGGGTAGAAAAATAGAAGTAAAGAATGAGTCCAAATGTTCCGTCAAGGTCCTTCCAAGTGGCATGCCACCTGGCAGGACCAGACCCAGCATAACTGGGCCCAACATGTACTTGAACCCGAGCACCTCAGTCGTCAATGCAGAGAGCAAAGCAATGATCATTAACCCTACAAAATATCTACAACAAAGCATAATAAAATTAAGAGAAATCAACCAATTATTTTTTTCTCCTTTTTTTTCTTTCTCCCAAGTAATATTAAAAAAAAGTGTAAGAGAGAGTTGAGGTGGTTAATGTTACCCCTCTCCAATTAGCTCCCCAGGAGGTGTCTTTTTCTGGCTGATCCATACAACTGTCGGGCGCAAAACTACAAATAGTATAATCACAAATGCGACAAATAATGCAACAATCTCCAATGCAGATGCCGGGCTGTTTGCCCTGGTAAACAGGACAGCCGCAAAAAATAGGACCTGTTAACAAGATAATGCCACTTATACATGACTCCCTAATATCTAAATAGTCACTACACATAGATTTTGATGATGTTTCCATGTTACCTTCAAGACCCAACTACAGACATCAGTGACAAGCGAGGCTGACACGGCAATGCGACCAAGGTCAGAGCTGAGCAAGTTCAGTTCAGCCAAGGCATCGGTCACGACAGGAAAGGAGGATAGCGAAAGTCGGACCACCAGCTCAGCGACAAGAGTCGTGCGTTGCAAATCGACTGGGAATGAGTCACGCATGGTGTAGAAGAGTATCAAAGCAAGGGCCAAGGGGAGCACTGAGCTAGCAAAACCAACAGCAACAGCACTACGAGCTGGCCGGCGCAGGAGGCCCAGGTCAGTTCGGACACTTATGGAGAATAAGAAAAGGATCAAGGCGATGAGGGATATATTCTCAAGAAGGTACATTCCTCGCTCTGGGAACATCAAGATACGGAACTGTCTGCTCTGCCCCAGCACTGACGGCCCCAGCACTATGCCAACCTACAAATGCACATGCATTATTCTTACATACATGTAACATATGTTGATTAGTCTATAGTCTATACAAGAAACATGTGCATACCAGGAGTTGGGTGACGACACGGGGCACACCGAGGCGCTTGAGCAAAAAATCAGCTGTAGAGCTGAATATGAAGATGATGGAAAGCTCAAGGAGGAGCAGTGGCAGGGCAAAGCGGATCGGGATGTCCCCAAGAAAGATGCCTTGTGAGTTCACCAGGTTGTTGTCATAGCAGGCTTCTGTGAATGGCTTCACTGCCGCCGGGTTGTAGCCTGACGAGTTCTTCAATGACATTTTCCTCTTCTTTCCTTTTATCTTTGTTTTATTTTTTTATTATTTTTTTCGTTGCAATCTGTCCTTTGAAATATGATTTGAAATCATTTGGTTGAAAAGGTCAATGGCTATTGCATCTTGAAATTGAGTGGGATATTGAGTAGGAGGATGGGAAAATTTGTGGGCTATTTTTAGAGCTTGAGTTTGATGTGGCAGTTTTAAAACATAGCAAAACATGTGTGGTAAAACCAGACACATTGTAGGGTCTGAGGAGAACACTGGAAGTTTTTTTTTTTTATCTGATAATGCTAAATTAGCCCGAATTGTCATGGTGTCACAAATGAAGATGCATTTGAACACGAGTGACACTGATGAGCAAACCACCACATAAACCAAAATCTGAAAGACATGGACCCTACTTTCTGGTCCCACATGTCATCATTGTATGGCACTTTAACGGCATGTACATTCGATTGCAACGTAGGGATCATGGTTAAACATTAAGATGTTGATTTTGGACTGTTGATGTAGACCACACAACGGATTATATATTTGGGGAAAAAAATGGACCTTTATTTATGGTAGACCGTTAAATAATAGTTATAATTAGTTATCTTTAGTGTGTATCCCTTTGATTTTACAGATGACATAACCAATATGAGAAACTGTGTGCTCTCCTATCTATTACATGGAATTGGGCATGCATGGATACTTCATGCATTTCTCGTCTCCTTTTCATCTTCCAATAGAATAAGAGGTGGAATATGGTTGCACGTTGCAACTGCATTATAACAAACCGAACTCACAAGAGAAATTTCTGGCAAAAAATATTTGTCTCTCTATCAAAAAAAAAAACAAAAGAAAATTAATTAAAAAGGACTCAATATTTGATTTTGATGGTCGACAAATCAATTATATATATTTTTTACTTGAGTTACTTTTGGTTGTGTAAGAGTGACAAATAAAATTGCAAATATGTTGAAGTCCTAACCAATCTCAAAATCATTACCAATTAATTAACTTTTTTGAAAAATAGTGTATTAATATAGATGAATCTTAATTCAAAGTTTTGATATAGCTAAGATTAGATACACAGTTACCATTATTTGGTTCCTTCCAATATCTAATATTAGAAAGAATCACGAGTCATATTTGTATGTTGAATTCCCATAGTAGTATGTTAAATTCATAATATCACGAAATTATTTGCTATAAATTCTATGTTTTAAATTCAATTTGAAATGGGCTAACGATATTTCTAAAAAAAGTTTATATGAGTATTTTCTTAGATAATGATATATAAAACTCTATCACACATAATATATTTTTGTTCACACAACTTACATGTGCTAATTAGATAAGTCATTTAACAATTAAGGAAAACTATTTGAGTAAAAAATTATAATCAACATATCAATAAACATAATTTATAAAAAAACATATATATATTTTTTAAAAATTATAACAAATCGAAAAATTATAGATGATAAAATTTTTTCATATGTGTTGTCTTTCCAAAATGGAAAAATAATAATTATTATAATTATAATCATTTCTTTGTCATTCTAGTTGTAAAACCAAAATATAACATTATTTCGTTTACTGGTTGACACCTAGCCACAGATCAAATTGAACAACAATATAAGAGGCGGGTACATATTAGATTTGGAGGTGATACACACTTGGATCCATGCATTTATACGAAACAGTGATAGTGATTTAATAAAAAAGTTTACTGATTTGGGATCCTAGTTTCTGCACGTAGGTAAAATGCTCAAATGGCTCTACTAAAATTCCAATTTCACTAGTACAGAAACAACCTATATTTCTGAAATTTGAATAGAATAAAATTATTGATGTGGTCTATATATTTTTTAAATTTAAGACTAATTTTGTGTTTCCTTAATTTTATTTAAAGAAAGATGATAACATACAGTGCATAACGAAAGTGATAATATATATATTTTGGCAACTATTATGTGTGGTCGTGTTGGGACATAACATGAATGTAAATAAAGCTATTTTTATTATGGTACTTTTGGATCATAACTTGCCCAAAAGGGACTTTATATGACTGTGTCAGTGTGACTGTGTGTTGCGCGAAAAGAACCCCACTTTTTTAAATAATATTAAAATATTAATAATAATATCGAAATAATTCAAATTATTTAAATAATAATGCAATTACGGAATCTGGAATTCCGACCGTAATTACGGAATCCCGGATTCCGTAACAAACTAATTACGGAAATTGGGATTCCGTAATTAACTTGTTACGGAAATTAGAAATCCGTAATTACTATTACTTAATTACTTTTCTTTTTTTTCTTTTTTTCTGCCGACAGCGGCTTTTATTTTTTTATTTTTTTATTTTTGTTTTTTATTTTTTTATTGTTAATTTTTTTAAAATTTGATATGTCTTTTATATTTTGTTTTGTACAGAATTTTGTTTTTTATTTTTTATATTTTTGTAGTTTAAAATTTTGTATTCTAAAAATATTTCATATAATTTTTTATTATAAATTATATTTTGATTAAATTTTCTATTAAATTTTAATTATATTTTGTATTATATTTATGTAATATATTAGAAGACCTAAAACTTGATAAGTTACAAAGTAAAATAAAAAAAATATTAAATATTATATTAATAAGTCATAAGCCATAATACAATTAACAAATCAACAGTTTGCCTGATCAATTACATAAATGCTAACCATAAACATTAAAAATAGTACATTCCATACGTATTACACTTAATGTCTTTAACCTCTTGAAAATATTCTTGCCCCTAGGCGAAAAATTCCACCACGTATTCCGGTCTGTGCTCTGCTACTCGATGCCCCCTGACTTGTGGAATATCGGACTGAAACTGACCGTGGATCTACGCTAATAGAATTTCGGCATGGTTCAATTCCTTCTCTTGCAGGATCAATACGACTCTGAGTCCGAGGATCGATACTAATGGAATTACGGCTTGGTTCAACCTGGTCTCTGCGACTAGAAGTTTCTGTTAGAAAGTGCACAAATTTTAATTTTGAAGCTAATTACACTTAATTAACCACAAACAAGTGCGAGGATCTAGTGCAAAAGTCAATCAACACAAGAGAAAGGGTTTGGATTTGTACCTCCCGCGAAATCGCATCCGCGGGGCTCGATCCAATGGCGTAGGAGTCGGTGGAGTGCTCTCCTTGCGCCTCCACCATGGTTGACGGCCGCCTCGAGTCCACCTAGAGATTAACCAATATCTAAATCGATTCGTGCTAGCGATTCGATTAGAACGAAGCTAATCCTAAGGTATTCTCTCTTCTTCCTTAATTAACTATTTAATAGGTGGAGAGAATATGCTCAACCCATGAGCAAATGGAGAGAGAGAGAGAGGTGAGGCCGGCGGCCAAAGAGGGAGGGGAAGGGTGGCGGCTAGGGTTAGGGAAGAGAGAAACCTCAATTTTGTATCTATACATCTCTATATATAGTGCACAATCCCTACCTACCACCAACCATCTATTTACAAGAATGCCATCCCACCTACCTCTTGTGGCTGGCCATTAATGGGCTCAAATGGGCCTCTCAACTCTATTAATTGAGCCTCTAATTCACATAATTAGATGCTACTCCAAATGCTCTTCAATTGGGCTATATATTTAATACATGCATATTGGCCCAATAAATTAATATAACTATTTATATTAAATTGTGTCGAGCTAAACTAATTATTAACTAATTAATAATTATTCTAGGATTAGCTAATGCATTAATTTATTTCCATATGATCCATTTGACTTAATTAATTATAACGGTATATAATTAATCAATCAACTTATCATATTTCCGCAATACGCACTGTTGCGAATAAATAAATAAATAATGCACTGTCTTGGTCAAAACTCTATTTTGTGTGACCCTTTGAGGATTTATGCTAAGTTGGACATGGGATTAAATCGTTATTTAATTCCAATAATCATAAGCGGTATCTAGCAACACGTTATGATTCTCAATTCGCATAAATAGTGTACTGCTACAGTATTTAAATCCTGCATAAGAGAATAAAAGTATTTCCCTATTTTGATTCTTATGTCTCACGATATCATCGTATAATCCAAGATTGGAACGTGTCATTCTTGCAGATTATACGTTTCTTGATCTAGAGATAATTGTATAAAGTTGCATGCAAACAATCTATCTCCATCAAGGGGCCCAAACAGATATCGTCACTCACTAAGCGAATTAATGAGGGACATACGGTTTTCTTGATGATTAGCTTTTCCCCGCACAATTCAAGAGAACATAAATAAAGTCCGTATAGCAGCCCTTATCAGGAATCAACGGTAGACGATATTTATTGAACCTATCCTCATGTGGAAAAGATAAACATCTCAAACTTAGAACCAAAATCATAACGAAATAAATAATGACACATAACACAATCCATACATTTATTTCGTTGGGTCAAGTCCTGTGCTATGTTCCATAACATACACATATGCAATTAAGTTGGCAACTCTTTACCTATGATTTGTAGAACTTAATCATCACTTAACTTGCATACTAATCTTATAAGATAATTAATGTTCCTTGTTAATTATCAAGATTATGGACCATTTAGATTTATTATTGTCATTCTAAAGAATGATCCACAGAGATCCACAATTCAGATCCTCAACCTGAATGATCTGTCAATAATAAACCTAGGAACAGATGATAAAATATCATCCATAACATAAACTAATATTTAAGTCATTAAATCATTGACTTCTAGGACATAACTCCAACAATCTCCCACTTGACCTAGAGTCAATCAATAGTGACTTCTAGCCAACGAAGAATTGAGAACGATGTTATATATCTGCATATATACTTGTCTCGGACCTCAAAAGAAATAATACACTTAAAGCAAGTTACTCATACGTCCACCACGTATGGATGCACATTTTGCATCCCGTATATCGCTTAAGGCAGAGGTCATGTTAGAGTGTTCGCTGTGTTCGCGAACCTATCCACTTTTGTTTGATCCTATATATGTATACTCCTATATATATTCTTGATCATCATCATATGATATCAAGTGATATCGTTATAGATCATACTTGAATCTCCAACAAAGGGTTCTTTAGTATTAAGCTACGGTTCGAGATGCAATAGAACCATATTAGCTTGACTAAGAACTCGATTCAAATAAACTTCTTTTATTGCTTCACAAGTTGCTATGAATTTTGCTTTGGTGACGGAAACGGTTGTAATATTCCATTTAGAACACCTTCTAAACTTACAACACCACCTTTGAGCTAAATATGTAGCTCACTTGTGATTATATCAATCTTTTGAAAAACTAGTATCAATGTAATCAATTTACACGAACTATCTTTCATCTTAAGAGATGGAACATTATATCACTCTTTCTCATAAGGTACTCGAGGATATCCTTGACTATTGTCCAAATGTGTCTCTCTTGTATCCATTTGACAACTGTTTGTCATATCCTTTGGATACTACACATCGAGGCATATGCATAAATATGGCGTACAAAATGAAACTCATAACGAAAGAATGCTTGAACTGTTTCATGCACTTTCTCGAATTGAGTTACAATAAACCGAGTTAAATACTCAAGTCATGCCTTGTGACGTAGTTAGACATCCTATCTTGGAGTGTAACTTTCGTGTTTCTCGAACACTTCGTCGTTATATGCACATTAGCTCAAACCTAACATCCATCATAATCTATCACCATAGATTTTGTTTCCTTGGATTTAGGCGATTTCTCCCTAGTTCTCTATTGAGAAAACATTCTCCAATGAGATCTTGACAACATTCATTTTCTTAATGTTATTCCCAATTAATATCTTATTACCTTGTACAATACAAGTAACACAATCATGCTCCCACTGAATATCTTGTCTATACAAGACGCTTTTGACGAAGTTCAACTCCTTGACTTCCTTGTCAAAATGTTTATTCCATTTTTCACAATACTTACTTTAATCCATTAATGGATACTTGAAGTGTGTACATGTTTCTAGCACAAAAACAAACCCTTGGTTTGCACCATATACATAACATCTCCCTTCATTCATTCGAATAAGGCGGTTTTGATGTTCCTTTCCATATATCAATATATACGAAATATAACCGTTTGCTAGAACGATCTTTATTGACTTATGCATAGCTACAAGCAATAAGCCGTGCTTAGTATATAGTCAACTCGTCATCGACTTAAACATAGCTACAAGCGCGAAGCTGTGCTTTGTACTTAGTCAACTTGCCGTCCATGTCAATCTTTCCATTAAAGATCTAAACGTTCTTGATGGATTGCTCCTTCTTGAACATCAACCAAGGTCTATACCTTGTTGTTATACATGGATTGCATTTAAAGATCATATGGATTTAAACCATACATGTGAAATCATATCTTTCCATCGTTTTCTTGTTTCTCAACGGATTCTCATATGACAAGTACGAGAATGTCGTGAAGCCTACGCATCAAACGGCTTAGGCAATCAACTCACGTTGACTTTTGTAGGATTGGTACTTAAGGTTCGTGAACTATTTCTACAACGATTTGTAGAATAAATTCTTGACTCCTTATATTCCATGAGTGTCTCGAACATCATCAACTCGTGAGATGGTTGAGTCATCACTGGAAGGAGCGTACTATTAAACTTCTTCCTTTCACAACGGCTTGTGATTGAAATTCCGCTCAACTCCCACTAAGCACCATGCATGGAGTAACAAGTTTTCCATAAGAATACTTCTTGTGGTGACGCACAAACTATTTTAATGCTCACTTTACTCCCATTACTTCTTCTTGAGAATATTATTCTCTAAGACTACGTTATGATTAGCAACAACTATTTTGTTCTTATCATGTTCGTGGAAGTAGTGTCTTTTCGACTTAAGGTATCCTACAAAATATAGAGTGTCTTATTTGGTTCAAGCTTATAAGTCAACAAACCTTGAAATAAGCTTCTTAACACTAAATCTTGAGAACCAATATAGTTAGAGATCAAAATCTCGTAAAATATCTTTCTCAATAGACTTCGATGGAACATTATTCAGTGTAAACAATATTGTCCTCAAACATAACTTCCTAATATGAGTCGAATAAGTCAATTTGATTTATTACCGATCGAACTATACTAAATATTGTTCGATACCTCCATTCTTGGACATATTATTCCTCATGGAGCGAGTTGTGAAACTACTTTCATACTCTTTAGATAATATTTCAAATCATACGACTTAACTATTTACCATGATTAATTGTAAGACTTTTTCTTTTCCTTGAACGGTCTTTTAACTTCACTCTTGAACTCAAAAGATTCATACTTATACCTTATCAAATAGATATGTTAATATCTACAATGATCGTTGGTCAAGTAATAAAGTATAAACAACCTTTTATTTCACAAGTACTTATAGATCTATATACATCGATATGTATAAGTCCTAATCAAGTCACTTGTCCTTAAACCTTTGTAGGTCAAAGGCGCTTTTGTCAATTAACAAACATGATTCGCATATAACAATTGATGAGAAATCGAATTGAACTACGAGCTCTACGTTACGTAGACTCTCATAATGCGATTCTCGTTTATTTATGACTAAGCGGCTATTACACATAAAAGTCAAACACTTTAAGTCAAGTCTTACGCATCCTGTTTGTCATTCAAAAACATGTTTATCTATTTCAAGCAAATTCGATCAAGATGCATGAAATCATATAAACATATCCATAACATAATCGTCCATCATCGAATATGAAATGGAGATAATATTTTGAGAGGTTAGGATTAAGGTATGTAACCTTCAATTCTTAAACAAACTCTTAATAAAGATAACTCTACGTATCCAATGGTAATGACTTAGACGAACAAGTCATTTCCTATACGGAGTTTGCTTTACGTCTCTCAAAGTGTCTCTTATTCTTCATTGCCAACACATTTCGTTAAATGCGAGCATATGAACTAGTATCAAGTTACTAGTGTGAATTAGAGATAATGAGATAATTTGAACGACAAATACACTTTTAGGATTAGAATATTACAATCATGGTATTTCGAACAACCTTTCAAATACCTCCCATAAACAGTAAATGAAACAACTCATGTGACACATAGTCACAATTGAGGGTCTCGAAATGTCAACTCATACCTTGGTGAAGTATTTCTTGAATACTTAACCAATTACCTATTTGCATCAACAAGTGTGAAAAAGGTAACATTATATCCTTTATAATTCCAAAGAGATCGTATGACAATATCAACAATCCTTGACATTGGAGATCGTAATATCTCTAGTTGTCAATTAGCTACTTAAATCTTTCGATTTGTAAGCTAACGAAACATTCATATATCTTCTTATAAAAGAAGAATCTCTTGGTCAACTCATGCCCTTCATACTCGATCGTAAATGATGGAGTCAATATCTACTTTCTCCAAGAACGCCTTCTTGAGTAAGTGGATAAGAGCGTAGGAGTTAAATTCTAGTCCATATGAATTCGTTAATTCAAAGGTCTAGAAATTTCAAATGAGGATATTAGTCATACGCTTTATTGAATAACTTTTCGTCAAAAGTCAATCAATCATCGCGATACTACGTTCGGGTAGTTTGAGTAAAGTTTTGGGAATTGATATATTTAAGTTTCTCTTCATTTTTCAAAGATTGATCGCAACAAAATTAACAATTTTAATATCTATAATAAAATCAATTTAAGGTCATTTAGTTTATGCAAATATTTTATTTATAACAAATAAAACTTCCACTACATTTATTTAATGTCCCAAATGTAGTTGGTTATCCAAGATCCCTATTTTCGTTGAGATGGGGCCAGCGTCGGCATAACACCAAAATAACTAGATAAGGTAGGTTCTCCAACCAATCATATCAACCATATGACTCTTGGTTTGTGAAATGTCTCATGTACATCCACAAACTTCGCCCCGATGTCCAATCCGATTAGGGTCCATCGATAAGTAACCTCTCTCTATTTGCTCCTAGTAAATCCGATTTACACCCCGACTTCGAAGGTTAACCAAAAACGTCCCGCGTCGGCGAGAAAACGTCATTTGGCACCGAACGACGTGAAGGGGATAGAGAGAAGGAGGGCGGTTGACTTAATCAATTTAATGGGACAAACAATTATGTGACTCTTGTTTGGTGGTCGTGTAAACATACACCCATACCTATCCTATGACATTCATAGCATCCACAAACTTTCACATAATAAAGCATCTCAAGCATTGTTGTGGGTTTGTATGGCTCCCGCTTGCATTAGTTTTCGCCGCATCTCCATGTAGCAAAACTAATCTAATCTTTGTCCCTCCCACTAAATTATATATGGATCTAAATCCTATATAAAATAAAGGAACAAAATTACATGTGTAAATTTCTATTCCCATCCTAACCTTAGGGGCATGCAAGCCACACAAGTTACACAAAAATTAATCAAAATTAATTAATGGCACCAAAGGCCTTATTACACGCAATCACACATGCATTCAATTTACAAACCACAAGGCATTGAATCATGAGCCATACTAAACCCACTATCCACCTACAAAACAAAGTTAGCACATGTACAACTACTAGTCCACTTTGTTTCCAATTAATGATTTTCAAGCATCTTTGCATTTTATTTGCCATTCGCAATTTCCGTGTATAAATGTTCATCTTTAAACAACAAAACTTGTTTAAATTCATTTTGAGAAACTTTTCAATATCCAACAACTGAAAGGAGATCAAACAAGGAGTATTCTAATTACTTTTTCAACTAATTTGAATAATTAGAAAGTAATACTTTACCAAAAAAAGTATCTATTGGGACACAACAAAATCCATAGTTTCCGGTCTCCAAAAATTATGAAATAATTTATATAAGCTCCTTGTCTAGATTTTAATTACCAGTCAAAATTTCAGGAAGAGATCATAAACCATCTGAGAGAATTAAAAAAGACAAATCTGAAACAAGTGCGCGAAAACACCGTTTTGAGATTTTCTGTTTTTCTTCTCAACCATCCGGTCTGAAAGATCACCTTCCATCCAGTTTTTATACATACAATATACATAGAAAAACTTGTTTAATCTATTGGCTAACTATTCATGAAAAGAAAAACACTAAGTTCAGTTTGAGAAATTCAAGTTACAAGCTTAACAATCGACTAGACCTGTACTGGAACAGACTGTCGACCGAAAAGGTTTGACCTGGTTGAGGTACCAAACTTCCATGAAAAATTATGAAATTAATTTTCTTGGAATCCTAACTCAAAAAGAAACAACTCTATTCAAACAATTTTCCAGAAAGAGTTCTCAGTTAGTACAGTTTATTAGAACAATCAGTTTGTTCAATAAACCAGATCTGACGAGATCTTTCTTTTCATACTTGAAAACCCACGAATTAATTTGAACCATGCAACATCCTTTACATGTCCAGAAAGAGTTTCAAGTCCTCTTTAAATCTAGCCAAAGAACACTGGTACTTATATTCAAAATATAAATCTTTTAAGCCATTCAAACAGAACAGTGCAAGCAGAAATTGGTTCTGCGTACCGTTGCCATTTTATTCACAGTAAATCCATACAATTTCAGAAAAATGTGAATCCAACGCCAAAAGAATCACAATCCATAGATCTACAACTTTCATGTAGGAGGAAAGTTTATCCAGAGAACATAACATAGCGAAAAACGCATAACAACACAGAAAATGCTATTTCCAGACAGCAAACAAAAACATCATCTCTACTAATCCATTAATTAGCCAATTTCTCTTAATTAAGCGTCAAAATAACTTAAGCACAACCTGTCTCTGATACCACTGTTAGAAAGTACACAAATTTTAATTTTGAAGCTAATTACACTTAATTAACCACAAACAAGTGCGAGGATCTAGTGCAAAAGTCAATCAACACAAGAGAAAGGGTTTGGATTTGTACCTCCCGCGAAATCGCATCCGCGGGGCTCGATCCAATGGCGTAGGAGTCGGTGGAGTGCTCTCCTTGCGCCTCCACCATGGTTGACGGCCGCCTCGAGTCCACCTAGAGATTAACCAATATCTAAATCGATTCGTGCTAGCGATTCGATTAGAACGAAGCTAATCCTAAGGTATTCTCTCTTCTTCCTTAATTAACTATTTAATAGGTGGAGAGAATATGCTCAACCCATGAGCAAATGGAGAGAGAGAGAGAGGTGAGGCCGGCGGCCAAAGAGGGAGGGGAAGGGTGGCGGCTAGGGTTAGGGAAGAGAGAAACCTCAATTTTGTATCTATACATCTCTATATATAGTGCACAATCCCTACCTACCACCAACCATCTATTTACAAGAATGCCATCCCACCTACCTCTTGTGGCTGGCCATTAATGGGCTCAAATGGGCCTCTCAACTCTATTAATTGAGCCTCTAATTCACATAATTAGATGCTACTCCAAATGCTCTTCAATTGGGCTATATATTTAATACATGCATATTGGCCCAATAAATTAATATAACTATTTATATTAAATTGTGTCGAGCTAAACTAATTATTAACTAATTAATAATTATTCTAGGATTAGCTAATGCATTAATTTATTTCCATATGATCCATTTGACTTAATTAATTATAACGGTATATAATTAATCAATCAACTTATCATATTTCCGCAATACGCACTGTTGCGAATAAATAAATAAATAATGCACTGTCTTGGTCAAAACTCTATTTTGTGTGACCCTTTGAGGATTTATGCTAAGTTGGACATGGGATTAAATCGTTATTTAATTCCAATAATCATAAGCGGTATCTAGCAACACGTTATGATTCCCAATTCGCATAAATAGTGTACTGCTACAGTATTTAAATCCTGTATAAGAGAATAAAAGTATTTCCCTATTTTGATTCTTATGTCTCACGATATCATCGTATAATCCAAGATTGGAACGTGTCATTCTTGCAGATTATACGTTTCTTGATCTAGAGATAATTGTATAAAGTTGCATGCAAACAATCTATCTCCATCAAGGGGCCCAAACAGATATCGTCACTCACTAAGCGAATTAATGAGGGACATACGGTTTTCTTGATGATTAGCTTTTCCCCGCACAATTCAAGAGAACATAAATAAAGTCCGTATAGCAGCCCTTATCAGGAATCAACGGTAGACGATATTTATTGAACCTATCCTCATGTGGAAAAGATAAACA